>CM042688.1:149118052-150318052 GCA_023614405.1 Avena insularis
ATGGATCCACTTTTGGTCACCAGAACTACCTCCACGACGAGCAACTACGGTGGAGCACCTGGGTGCACGTGGCGGCAGTGATATAGGAAGCAAGCGGATGATTGGAGGGATGCCTGAGCATAAGTAGCTCACCAGGAGCACGACAAGCTTGATGGAGAGGCCTGGGGAGACCGGAATAGACAACAATGATGGTGGACGGCGTCGGGGACGAAGATGGCAATTGGGTCACCTGGGACCACTCTAGATTGCGTAGCTTGCCGAGAAATACAAGGAAGGCATAATCGGTTCTAATGGTGGTCTCATCTGGACGAGGCGATCTCGGAAATGGCTGGACGATGGAACATCTGCGGGCTAGGGTTCGGTTGAGGAAGAAAATGGGGGAAATCAGGAAGAGGATAGGGCTCTATGGTGGCGGCAGGGGTACTTGTAGGAATTGGGGAGGCATCTAGAATCTTGGCGCGCGACGGTCATCACAACATCGGCGAATGGCTCTAGCAGCAATACACAGCTGCTCCTACACACCGTCCTTCTGTTGATAGGAAGAAGAAAAGGGAAAAGTAAGAGCAACGGGGTACGGGCTAGAGGTGGCCCGCGAACGGCCTAGCTAGGCTACAGGGTTCTGCACTACGTGGGAGAGGGAGGAGGGAGCCATCTGTGTTGTGGCCCAATTAGGTTAGCAAACATTTTTTTTCTCTGAAAACCTTTTTCTTTTTATTTTATCCAAAAACTATTTTGCAAAACCATTTAAATATTGTTTTGAACAATTTTAAAATATTAGATTGTTGTAAATATGATGAAAACATTGCAGGGACCCTTAACACTATTTGGGATCCACACATTTTTGGTAGTTTTCAAAATTCAAAACATTTTGAATTGCTTTTGAAGAGATAAAAGAATTAGGCTTTAAGGTTTTGTATCCATTTCTTGCATGCATTTTAGAACAGATGGTGCTCATGATGCACATCAAACCCTAATTATAATTTAATAAAACTAGGGTTGTTATAGAGATGCCCATGCAACCCCAAGAAGAGGATAGCTATGAGGAAATGGAGGAATATATTAAAAGAGATATGATCCCACTTAAGCTTGGGGATATGCACGAACCTCCACCATCTCCATCAACATATGATAGTAACTCTCAAACTCAAAAATCACCGGTCTTTTATAGAACTTGTTATTATGATGAATATGATGATACTTATATTATTAATTTTGATATTCCAAGTGATGGCTTTGGTGATAATGAGTATGTTTTGGATATGCAGTATGGCAATGCTTTAGATGATGGTCCTATTTTACTTAATAATCCTCCATGTTTAGAAATTTCTATAGCTTATGGGAGGATAAAAATGATAAAATTGTTGGTTGTAATGATACTTTCACTCATGATAGTCCTATATCATTCTTGAAATCTCCTATTACACATTAGAGGAGAAATATGATTTATGTAAAAAAAATATGCATGGTTTGAATTTATCTTATGAAAATTATACTTGCAATCATGATTCTAATGATGATATTAATTCCTGCAACTATTTTGAGAGAGGAAAGCATGATAATGATTGTCATGATAATTTTAATAAACCTCTCTATGCTCCAAAATCTACAAAGTTGCCTCAATCTAGTAATTTTATAGTCAACTTTGCTTTTACTACTTGCAACTATTATGAAAGAGGAGGTCATAAGAGCCCTCTTTATGCATCTAATAACTTTAAGCTGCAAGCACCTATTGTTAGTATGCATTGGTTTACTCCTACTTGTTGTGGTTCATTAGCATATAAAATGCCAATGCATAGGAAGAAAGTTAGATTTTGATGCTACTTGAGTTATGTTTCATGGTGTTTCCTATTGTGATTTAAATTGTTAAATATATTGATTGGATTGATCACAACATGGGACCCCTTTACCTCTTGATCATATTTTATTTATAATAATGACGAGGGGAGAATCAAGAAGCATCCCTCACATACCATATTCCCCTCCTGAAAACAAAGGTATGAAAGACTAGCTATATGGCTATAAAGAAAGCGCTTTACGGGAGGCAATCTATATGTTTTTTTATTTTTGTTGTTCTTTTAATTTTTTGTTATAGTAATCAGGAGTAAATAATAGCAGTAGATTATTTTGGCTCAACCTACTATCCATGCCGCCTCGATTCTTTTCGGTCATGTGATGGACGCCGGAAAAGACATACAACGACGTCGCAATAGAGTCATACTATCCCGTGAGGCAGGACCCACTACGGATCAGGACAAAAGAATCCATGTCGCGTATGCGTGTCGTGCGCGCCGTCATACCCCACGTCGCCAGACGATGGACCGCGCACGCGCCATGGACCCATTGTCAGCGTACGCGGGCAGGACCTAGCTCTATGAGAGGCGTTCTCGGCATGATATGCCTCGGCACCCGCCAGGTGGGGGCGGGGCCCATTAAGAGCCTATGTGGCGCCATGAGCCCATGTCATCCACGGTTTCTCGCGGACATGGGTTCCACTCGCAACCGAGGTGGCAGCGTAGATCATAGATGGCAGCGTATTCTCGCGGTGGAGAACCGAGCTGGCATCACGAGTGGTATCAGATGGCGTGGGAAAATACAGTTTCTCGCAGCAGAGGGTCGAGCTTGTAGCATAGACTCTAGACGTCTGCCATTTCTTGCGAACGCGGTACGAGCTGGCGATAGACTTCTTGGCGTACTAGACTATAGACTTCGGCAGTTTCTCGTGGCAGATAGTCGAATTGGTAGCGGAGATGGCATCGGAAAGTATGGGCGGATGCGTGTTCTCACGATGTAGGGCCGAGCTAGCATAGTAGACTCTAGGCATCCGTGGTTTACCGCGGCGAGATCAAGTTGTGGTTCACGTCTAGAGCCGACCTGACAGCATTACCCATCTCTGGTTGCCATGCCTCGCCCGTGCGGCTTAGAGTGGCTATTAAAAACCTCCACCTCTTCGTTCTCCTCACATTCTTTTTTGTTTTTCTTCTACCAAATCGCGTCTTGGCTTCAGTGTAGCGCCGTCCTATAGGTATCCATTCCCGAGCGTCTGAATGATGGCATAGCCGTGTCCGACGCGTTCTAGGTGCCGAGTTGGTTCCTTTAGGCGTAGCACCGTTGCAAGTGAAAACTCACCACCGTAGAATGCAATGATTAGAGAGCCATTTGACCGTTAGGGTTTTAGGTATTTAGTATATTGTCTGCGTCTGCTCCTCAAGTCACATTCTCCATGGCGGGCGGCGTGGAATTAGCGCTTGTATGTACTGATACGTTGCACCGTCTTTTTGGGTTTGTTTGGGATCTCACCACTGTCGTCCGGACGACGGCAGCAGGCTTCAATAAACTCAAAAATAACTCCCCAACATCTTTGTCTGTGCCCCACGAGTTTTCTCGTGTACGTACCGTCGGGAGAAGAGCACGGTAAGCGTCTTCGATTTTTTTTGCATTTCGTCTTACATTTCTTGTTTTGAGTCTTTATCTCTCTGTCTACTGTTTAGCATTTTTTCTAACCTTGTCTTCATGCGTAGATAAACGAGCAGAGGCTCTTCGAATGCAAAGACAACAGGTTCCGTGGTCGTCGTCGTTTGGAGCCTTCGAACGTACTGTATGACTGCTTCTTCATCGCTTACGGCTTACTACGCGTACGAGTGTGGGTTCTTCCTATCGTAACCCTTTTCCCGCAATTAACTTTATGTTCGTAAATTATGCGTATGTACTTATTTTTACTATACGCAAGAATATTTACTATACGCGAGAAAGTGATGACGCAATCTTTCCATCTTAGGACAACACGTTCTATTTTTCGATGCGTACCTGAGGTATTTTTTACTTGCTTACGACCACTATCTATATCGTTGTCTTTCACACTTTCGTGCTGACAGACTTTGCATCCGAAATGAATATCGCAGCGGACGCGTACCTAAGGTATTTTACTTTCTAATAACCTTTGTATTTTTCATTGTCTTTTGTGTTGTCGTCCAGTATTGGATAATCCTTTTTTGCTTATGTAGGGACGGACTTATGGGCGGCCAATGGATCGCATTCCCGGTCATTCAACCAGGGTGATGTATGAAGATGTCGTCCAAATTCTTTTAGTCATCACTAAAATCATAGAAAATATGAGCTTGCATTTGGAGAGTCAACATGTAGAGGTTCAGAGTCTGAACGCTAGGCTAGGAGAGGCTAATGAGATAAAGAATCTAAATGCTAGACTAAGAGAGGCTGATGAGATAAAGAAAGGCTAGCTATGACTATAAAAAACGCTTTCGGGGGGCAATTTCATTGTAGAAAAATAAGATTGATGTTAACTATGTTTTTTAAAGTTGTTTTAGGTCATACTTTTCTTGATAAACTTTTATTATGAAAAGATGGAGTTTGTGATGAAATCAACTTCATGTCTTTTTAATCATGAATTGTTTTGAGACACGTTGTTAATTGTATTTTTCGCCAGTAAAGAGTGCTTATTGCTGATGTAAAATCAAACACTGTCTCCGATCCTAAATAAGGGTCTTAACTTTGTCTATATTCACATGTATCACACTTTACTTAAAAAAACATGTAGCCCACGCATGTCATACTGCATGATTGTATAGATGTCCTGCTTGACTATTTAGGACACGCCGTATAAGACTGTTCTTTTATATCGAAGCAGACATTTTGAATAACGGGTCGATGAGCTAAGACCTTTTGTTTGCCACTTTTTTACTAACATGCTAATGACATGGGTTATTTCGTTATAGACGTTCCAAAAACGGTACGGCGTGGGCTGATATAGATAGGGATATTCCGTTTTCTATGCGAGTACACCGAATAATGTGGAATGCCCCTATTTACATACCAAGATGAGATGACTTCTATCAGCATTTGTACCTATTCTTACGATCAAAACCTGGTAACGTGATAAAGATTCTGACCAAAGGAAGATGTGCTTTCTTTTTTGTCGAACCATGTTCTTTGTTTAAATTTTGAGAACCAAAGTGTGTTACATGATAGTCTTACTACTTGCTCATAGACGTTTATCTTTCATAATATTACTCTTCTTACATTTGGTGTGTTTAAATTTATCTTTAACGGATATTTTGCATTTTTTCGATGCTTAAACACCATTCAACGTTGTCCTTAAGCTATTGTACACATACGGTCAAGCATTCAACATGATGACCACACCCTAGGGGGAGCAGGTTACTTATCTACGTGCTTGCCATCTATGTTTTGCATAGCACCTTGTGTCTTTTATATCTGATATTGGTTCCATCCTCTCTCTTGCACGTAGATGTATCACAATTGTAGAGTGAAGCATTGTCGGCCGCTCCCTTATCGACGTGTTTGTCATCATTATTTTGATAGAACCTAGTACTTTCCATGTATGGGTGTGGTTCCATCTTTTCCCTTGCACGTAGATGTAGCGTGATCATATCGTCAAGCATTCTACTTACCGGCTGTGCCACGAGGGCATAAATAGAAGTCTAGTATAGTATTATATTAGTCTACTTATAATAGTTCTTAATAAAGTGATAAGTTCAACCTATTTGGATGTTAACAAGTTGATAAGCATATGCAGAGTTGTAGTTTTCTGTAGGGTACTGTTAACAAAAAAATCGTAACTCAGATTGAGCTGAATGTTCTAATATAGTTGAAACTTTTCATCCTCTGTACGCACAAACATTGGCAAAAAACCTTTACATGTTTAAGTGGGCAAAAAAATACGTTTTGTTAATGCTGTTTTTCTAAACAAATTCTGTCTTTTGTTGAAAGAGTGGCTTATTTGAACCTTGATTCGATTCTTTTTGAGACTTTTGATTTTTTTATGTTATCCGCCTAAGAAACTCTCTGTACATGAAAAACAAAAGTTTCTTTAGAGTTTTTATAGCAGATTAGCATATATATCTTTGTGCAACTAATATCACTTCTTAGAAAAGAAATGAGAGAAAGTTTGTGGTGAAGTTTTTTTTAGAGAGAAGGAAGGAACATCAAATAAGGAGTCATCCAAGAATGGTGAAAACCATAACCTTGGATATTCCCATGGCACCCCACTAGACCTATATAACTCTCAGTTTGCAAACCATTTAACTTTGTTTTTTAGCACCATTCTATTTACGCATGAACTTGGAGCATCTTTATCTAGTTTTTATGTTTTACTTAGCAAGTTTACTTTTGAATAAAATATCACCATATGTAAATGCACTTTATGACTGTCAAAGAGCTACTGGAATAAAATAAGTATAAGTTTGGATGCAATAAATAGAAAGGGAAAAGAGGGAAATAGCTATAGAAAAAGTTAAGCATTTTGTTACTCTTTGTTTTATTGTTTATACTTGAACCAAGGGTAGTGTAAGTGTCATGTATAGTGCTAGATCTCATTTATATCATGAAAGCATTGCTTTAAGCTTATTTTACATTTTTTTAGTAGATGAGTAGTACTATGGATACTTTTCCATACTTTTTCTTAGTGGTCAACTTCGTCCCTCATGCTAGCCTTTCACAAAAATTCAAGCAAGTGCTTGTACATACAAACATCCTTTAAACCAAGTTCATTTACATCATGACCACCATATCTGCCTACATAGCAAAATGTTGTTCCAAGTATATTACATGTGCTATCTTTAAATGTTTCAAATCATCTATTTTTATGTATTATCATAAGCTCATGGGAAAGTAAGATGTGGAGTTAATCCAATATGAGTACAATTGCTCAATTAATTTGCATTTAACATTGTAATTAGAAACATCTGAGTTGTATATTTAACATGCTATAGGTTGAGTGTTGACAGAACCATGCTTACATGGGAAATGTTTTCAACTATTTTGATGTTTATATCACATTTTATTTTTGTTGTGGATACTAAGTTGTGTGAAATAAGTTGGATAACCTCAAAGTTTTCTAGAATATGCATAAGCGCTAGAGGAATGCACGGGCCGCCAACCTAATCCACACTATGCATCATGGTGGAAATTTACAACATGAATATCCAGATAAACATTTCTAATAAATATCTATGCAAAGAGTAAATAAAAAGAAATTGCTAAGGGATTCATTTCTCTATTTATCTTGTCTCCTAAGTATGGATAGCCCTTCACAAAAGGGACTATTTGTACAAAGGGGCAAGAGGTACCCTAGTTTCCACCTCGTTTTAAGCCATATGCATATAATGAAAAAGTTCTTTGAGGCCCTAAGTTGAGTAGTGATGGCCTGCAAGTGCACAAGTTCATCAGAGAATGTTTTCGAGGAAGTATTAATTCCAGTTTTTATATCGATCCCAACGAGGAGCCTCGGAAAGTGTTTTTATGCGGTGTTTCTTTCGCACCCAAGGTGTCACAGGTCTTGAGTGAATTGACTGCAAAAGTTGACGATAGAAGTGGTGAGTAAAAGATAGAGCAACTTGCTTAGGAAATAATTAAATTGCATAAAAGTAAAGATGCGAAAGGTGTGTAAAGGTCCTGCAGATGAAAAGTTAGGTGTGGAGAGAATCAGTTCATAGTGATAGTAAAAGATAGAGGAACTTGCTTAGGAAATAATTAAATTGCATAAAAGTAAATATGCGAAAGGTGTGTAAAGGTCCTGTAGATGAGAAGTTAGGCGCGGAGAGAATCAGTTCATAGTGATAGTAAAAGTGCCAAATGGAATAAGCGGAATAAGTGATAGTGATATTTCTTATTTATAAGTCAGTAGGAAAGCAACTCATATACCAACTAGGAGTCCTCATTGCCAATTCTTTCCAATCCCAATGATCCATCTGCCTATTACCACGGCCATGGTCAGCGCATTAATTAAGGTCTTGCAACCGAATCAAGCCTTTAATATTGATGGTTCCTTGTTGTCCTCAAGTAGTGCTAGCTCTTCTTTGATATCGGACGTGTCACTCGGGGGTCGCCAAATTACTAGCATACAAGTTCATACCTATGACAACTTTGGATCATGTTACCTGGGCCCTTAAATTAGATAACATGCATTAGGCAAACATAGATATTCATTCGCACTGTTTAAATAAACATTACAACGATCATAAATGGATGGAATTAAAGGAGGCACATCACATCTCACCAATCCCCTACATCTCCCACGCCTATGGGGATTTACTCAGACATGAGAGGAATACAAATCAAAGGCATAATTTATTGCAAATAGAAATGGATCTTTTTTCTTTTTCCTTCTCAAGGATCAACGAATATTTATTTTGTAAACTCCTACACAACCTATTGGGAATACCAATAATTTTTCCCATATAGCGACACATATGCCACTCATGCCATCAACTCATAGCTGAAATCCGGGGTTATAGCATAGGTCGTTCAGAAGCTAGTGGAGTTGTTGGCATCCCAAAGGTGTGTATTTGAAACAAAGTACTTTTTTTCTTTTTCTCTCTTTCCTCTTTTTTACAGTAGGTCAATACAAGTTTTGGCATCTCGCTCTCCTACTCTAAAAATTTCATTCTATCAAGCAATTCTTTTTCAGAAGGTATTATCAAGTCAGCGATCAGTATGTGGGGTTGAGCACTACTAAGATTAAGCCCTTAAGACAAAAACATGGCACCAAAGTTATCGATGGACACTTTCTCTTCTTCTAAAAAGTTTGGAATTGAATCCTAACAGTGATTTTTCAAACTGATATTAATTGTCAAAAGTCTTAACTAAAGAGATGACAAAAACCTTTGAGCTTAAATTCTAAGAGATAACGAACTAAGGTGGAGTCGAACTCAAGTGTAACCGAACGGACATAAAGTGTTCATGAATAAGCTTACATGAAGAAGGAAAATAGGAATGTGGTACCTCCTCTTGCTTGTTCATCTTCTACTTGAGCCAACTCTTTGCGTTCGTCTCCATAGCTCGATCACTAGAAGTGAGCAACCTACAGAAAGAATCAAAAAGAGCCAAGAGAAATTTGCACAAATAAAGCTAGAGACTAGTCTAATATTTTTGGGATTTCTTTTATCAAATGCAAAACTGAAAGTGAACATGTACTAAAACAAAAACAAACAAATAAAAAGAAGAAAGAAAAATATGAATGCAAAAGGGTGGGAGGAATTTAACCTCCCCAAGCTTAGGCTTTTGCCTAACTAGAATTAGTTGTTGCTACCGTCAGGTGGCGGCTGCTGATATGGGAAGTTCGGGTAGCGGTTTGGAAAGCCAGTCATGAAAGATGTGAAGTCTTGCGTGAGGTTAACTATGTTGGCATTTGCATCATACAACGTGTTTTCTATGTTGTGAATGCGATGCACCACCTGGTCAAAATCACTCCTCGGAACATACTCGAATCCTGGCTATGGTGGAGGCATAACTAGTTGTTCGTGTTGTTGGAAGGGTTGTTGGTGATGGTGTTGCTGGCCGTAGTCTTCCCATCCAGCACCATGTCAGCCTTCTTCTCCTTGATCTTGTTGTTGTTGGCCAGCTCCTGCGTTTTCCTAGTTGGGATGGCCACCTGGTGGTGCAGTCCTTCCTGAGAGGATCAGTGCCTGCTGGAACTCCTCATTAGTGAGGACCCAACTCTATTTACCTGTCAAACCAAAAGCTTGGACAAAAGGAAGCAAGATTTGGTGGATATCACCGTTAGGTTCAAAATAAAACTGGTAAGCACAGAGGGCACAATCTGGCCTATAGACCCCCATGAACTTGGTGTTAGGCATATGGATGTCATCCAGGGCCTTACTGCCAGCCATAGCTCTTTCCTATGGTAAGACAAGTTCGTGTGCGTGGGCGATCTGTGTGATCAACCCACCATAACGAATGTCCCCCGCGGAAGCCGACCTTTGGCGACAAAAGTGTTGGATGAGCAAAGCACCCAAATTTACCTTGCGTACCATCTCTGGATGCAAGGCCATATGAATCACACTCATTTCAAGGCCTGGCATTGCCCCAACATCACCTTTTCCAAATAAAGAATTAACAAGGAAGGTATGAAAATAACATATAGTAGGATTCTAGATAGTGGCGCTCTTCTGGTGCAAGTAATCATTGTTCCTGTGGACAGAAATTTGCCCCCAAGATTGCATTGGTATCAAGAAGAGGCAATGCAATCTTGGGCAATGCAATCTTGGCGCTCTTTTGGCGATCTATTCTGCCGGCGACGACTATGTGCACATAGAGGCAATGCAATCTTGGGGAAAAATTTCTATCCACAGGAACAATGATTACTTGCTATCTCAGAATTTAATCAAAGGTTTTGTCACCTTGGTTAAGACTTTCAACAATATCAGTTTGAAAAATCACCTTGATTCAATTTCAAACTTTAGAACAAGAGAAAGTGTCCATCGAACTTTGGTGCTGTTTTGTAGTTAAGGGCTTAATCTTAGTAGTGCTCAACCCACATACCGATCAATGACTTGATAATACCAGAAAAGAATTGCTTTGATAGAATGAACTTTTAGAGTAGGAGAGGACGATATGTCAAAATCCATATGAGTTGAGACACTTTTGATACTTTTAATTGTTGGCATCACGTCACTACCTAAAATGTGCAATTAGAGTTCTTGATAGGCAAGGGAAAGAAGAGGTATTTGATAGCCACGATTATCGAAGTGGGTGATTAATGAAAAAGCTCTAAGTTTATCCTTCTTTTTACATCTACATGTGCACCCTTAATTTTGACTCAAGTGATCTCGTTTAAAACATTTTTACTCTCGTAATAAGAGAGGCGCTGAAGAAATTGATTTGCAAAGCCTCGCCAAATTTTTAACAATATCATTTGAGTTATAAGAACTATTAGCTAGCGAATTACTTGCATATAGGAATCAAGCTTAAGTACAATTGTTCAGATATATTATGCTCATATTCAAGGTTGCAGGATTTGAGACGATGGAATATGATACAAGCTCAAACTTTTAAGTTTTCATATTGATTCAATTCTTCGCTGTTATTCATTATAGCTTTGTCACTCGAGAGCGAGTAACCGCTAAGCTTGGAGATGTTGATAGCTCCAAATTTCATCACTTTTTACCATTGGTTTTCCTCTTGTTTATTACCGGATTTCACATAATATTGCCCCTTTCCACTAATGTTAATGTCGTAATTAGCAAATCCTTGGTTTCTTGTGATGGTTTTCAGGCAATGAACATTTATTGAAGATCTAATAGCATTTATGGGCTAATTACACCAGAATAAGCAAATCCCCAATTGGAGCAACTTTCATTGGAGGCGTCCTGAATGCTTAACAACCACTGGTACGGTCGAGGTGCGCTTGTACCGCCCTCCTATACTGCCCACCGACACCTTCGTTATATCAATACAAGCAACTCTCGTAAAAGAGGAGAGACGATAAGAACCACAGAACATAAGTTACATACGCCATAAGTCATCTGAGAGGGGAAGATCAGATCTGAAAGAGGAGAAGAACTTCACCTCGTTCATCGACGATCTCCAACCTCTAAACCACACACTCCACCATCATCCCATCATTACTTAGAGAGAGAGAGAGAGATTTAGCACTTGTAAGATTAGGGTTTGATACTTTGATCTACCTATGGTTTGTATTTGATTGGATCTTTAATCGTTATTGTGGTTTGCTACAATAAATTTGAGATGATTTCTAATTGCAATACAATTATGCCTTTGATTTGTCTTCCTCTCATGTCTGAGTAAATCCCCATAGGCGTGGGAGATGTAGGGGATTGGTGAGATGTGATGTGCCACCTTTAATTCCATCCATTTGTGATCGTTATAATGTTTATTTAAACAGTGAGAATGAATATCTATGTTTGCTTAATGTGTGTTATCTAATTTAAGGGCCCAGGTAACATGATCCAAAGATCTTATAGGTATGAACTTGTATGCTATTAATTCGGCGACCCTCGAGTGACACAGCCGATACCAAAGAAGAGCTAGCACTACTCGAGGACAACAAGGAACCATCAAGATTAAAGCCTTGATCTGGTCGCAAGACCTTAATTAATGTGCTGACTATGGCTGTGGTAACATGCATATGGATCATTGGGACTGTGAAGAATTGTCCATGAGGACTCCTAGTCGGTATATGGGTTGCTTCCCTACTCACTTATAAATAAGAAATATCACTATCACTTATTCTTCTTATTCCATTTGGCACTTTTACTATCACCATGAACTGATTCTCTTTGCGCCTAACTTCTCATCTGCAGGACCTTTACACACCTTTCGCATCTTTACTTTTATGTTGTTTACTTATTTCCTAAGCAAGTTCCTCTATCTTTTACTCACCACTTCCACCGTGACACCTTGGGTGCGATAGAAACACCGCATAAAAACACTTTCCTAGGCTCCTCGTTGGGATCGATATAAAAACTGAAATTAATACTTCCTCGAAAACATTCTCTGATGAACCTGTGCACTTATAGGCCATCAATGATTAATATTTATTGTCCATGCTATAGTTGTATGTATTGGAAACTCAATACATCTATGGATAAGTAAACAACACAAAGTCCCTAGTAAGCCTCTTCCTGCTAATTCGTTACTCAGGTGATGGTTAAGGTTTTCTAACCATGGACATGATTGTCACTTGATAACAGGATCACGTCCTTAGGAGAATGATGTGATGGACAAAACCAAATAATAAGCATAGCTTATGATCGCATCATTTAGTTTGTTTGCTATCACTTTCTCAATATGTCAATTATAGTTTCCTCGGACCATGAGATCATGTTACTCCCGAGCATCTAAAGAATACCTTGTGGACATAAAAACTCACTTCATAACTAAGTGATCATAAAGGTGTCTTTCGGTTATCGCTGATGGTGTATGTTGGGTTACGTGAACCGAGACTGGGATTTGTTCCTACGTGTGATGGAGTGTGGCATATCTTTGGGCCCTCTCAGAGTCTCGGTAGTATAGCATCCATGACCTTAGTGACTAATGTGTTTGGTCACGGGGATCCTATACCATAGTACGAGTAGAGATAACTTGCCGGTAACGATATTGAACTAGGTATAGTGATACCGATGATCGAATATCGGGAAAGTAATATATCGTGATACAAAAATTAATCGTATTCCGGATTGTTTGAATCTCTGACATTGTGGTTCAACCAAAAATAAATTCATTGAATGTGTAGGAACTACTATGGGCATCCTGGTCCTGCTAATGGTTATTTATCAGAGAGGTGTCTTGAACGTGTTTGCATGTTCTTGAACCCGTCGGCTCACACACTTAACCTTCGGTGTCGCTAATCTTTGCTGAGAATATGTATGGTGTAATCAAATGTTATTAGAAGTCTCAGATGAGATCCTAGACATCTTGAGGAGCTTCGGGATGGTCTGGAGATTAAGAATTATATATGGGAACATTACTTATGAGGATCTAGAAAAGTTTAGGATTTTTTGGTATAGTATCGAAAGGTTCTACATGGGTTCCAAAGGGCCACCAGTGGGACCCGCCTACCCAAAGAGGCCACATGGTCCCAAGAGGGGTCATCTCTAGACATCATGATGAACTCCAGAATGGTACAAAGATTAGGAATTGTATATCGGAAAGTTATTTCATAGGATCTGGAAAAGTTCAGGATTTTCTAGTATAGTACCTGAAGATTCTCGAAGGGTTCTAGAGGCCACCAGTGGGCCCGACCTACCCGAGGGGTTCCACATGGTCCCGAGAGGGGGTACCTCGGCCCTAGATGGGCAAGGGCGCCACAACCCCTTTAGGCCCATGCGGCTAGGGTAACAGGAGAGGAGAAACCATTACTAGGGGGAGGGGGTTCCCCCTTGCCCGCCGCCTCCCCCTTCTTGGAGGAGGGGCAAGGGGTTGTCCTCCTCCACATCCCCTATATAAGGAGGGGAAGGGCAAGCGTCAGGTAATGTAACACCCTGTCCACTTGGCCCCGGGGGTGTCACTCCTGGCAGCTTAATAGGATATCTAGACTGGCCCCACAGAGAAACGCTAGTCTTTTCTGCGCACTTTGTCCTCACTCGTGTGCACCCGGTACCCACTTCCCGGTCGGTCACCCATCCTAGAATTGCTCTAGGACAAGCACGCTTAACCTTAGAGTTCTCTTCAAACAAGCTTCCGGAAAAAAAGTTGCAACTTGTTGGTATGAGTATTCTATCAATCCTATTAAGCCATGTGCTTGGATCTCACATACACCCACCCTTAGAAGATCGATGGCCTCATCGATCAAGAACATGCTAGGAACGTCCCCTCTTGGTACACATTTGTGCGTCCAGTGTCGGCATATGTGCCATGCCGTGTCCACTCTAGGCCACACGCTCCATGCTCCACATGTCCCACTACTGACCTGCATACGCCCGTGTAACCGCGAGGATCGGCTCTAATACCACTTGTAACACCCCGTCACCTGGGCCCCGGGGGTGTCACTCTTGGCAGCTTAATAGGATATCTAGATTGCCCCATAGACCAACACTAGTCTTTTCTGCATACTTTGTCCTCACTCATGTGCACCCGGTATCCACTTCCCGGTCAGTCACCCATCCTAGAATTACTCTAGGACAAGCACGCTTAACCTTAGAGTTCTTTTCAGATGAGCTTTTGGAAAATAAGTTGCAACTTGTTGGTATGAGTATCCTATCAATCCTATTAAACCATGTGCTTGGATCTCACAGGTAACCCCTCCCTCCTAGAACCTCCCTCTCTCCCATCTCTCTCCCTCTCATCTGTTGACGCACGATGTGTTGGGTCCGCAGCATAGAAAACAAAAAAATTCCTACGGTGTGAACTACACGCCAAGATCTATCTACTAGGTACAATGCAACGGGTGGACATACATCCAACGAGAACTTACCCTCGTAGACAACGAGCTTTGTTAACGAGTAGGAACTCGTGGTTGATGTAGTCGTACACTTGCCGATCTCAAGATCGTGATGAAGTCCAGCAGGTCCGGCTCCAGCACCACCAAGTCCAGCACCGCAAAGCAGCGGTGCATCCATGATCGCACACACGTCCGGTACCCCGACAACCTCCGTCCCTCGCTCCAGCAAAGCAGCGGAAGCAGCAACTCCTTTCCAGATAAAGCCACCGGAAACATGTATCTCGCTAATCCGAGACCATGGGGAATAATACTAGAGGGGGAGAGAGATCCTTCACAAGGAGGTGTAAGTGAGAAGTGAGGAGAGGGGGGCCTTTTATAGGAGGAGGGGAGGGTACCCCTCCTTCATGGCCGGCGCATGGGGGAGGTGACCCTTCACCTCCTCCATTCATGTGGTGGTAACCCCTCCACATTAAAATGCCCCTTCACATTCTCTTTTAAAGTCTCCACTTTAAATGCATTAAATTTCTCCAAATTTAATGCTCTCTCATTTAATAAAACTCTTTTATTAATTTTATTCAGAATTTTGTTAATTACTTTAATTAACAAACATTCACATAAACCCCCTGCAACATTTCAATATTACATGCAGAACCAATTTCAGCAATTTCACCCGAAACAGTTTTGATGTTTATTGAAATAATTCCAGCGCTTTCTTAAATCTTTATCTGAAACATATTTGCTCCAAATGGTGTAGGTATCCCTTAAGTGTGTCACCCTACGGTTCGCGAATAATGCAGACATGATCGAGACCCCTCTCCGATCAATAATCAGCAGCGGGACCTGGAGATCCATACTGACTCCTACACATTCAACGATGACTTCTGTGATCATGAGAACCTTTAACGCTAGTAACTAAATCCGTTTGTCCCGCGATATATTACATGTCTGAGATTCGATCATCGGTATCTCCATACCTAGTTTGATCTCGTTACCGACATGCACTCTTTTCTCCTTCCCGTGATATAACATTCTAGTGATCACATCACTTGCTTGCAAGCTATTTCAATGTGATATCACCGAGAGGGCCTAGAGTATATCTATCCGTCATCGGGATGGACAAATCCCACTCTTGATCCATGAGCCTCAACATAACACCTTCAGTAATCGAAACCACCTTTATAGTCACCCTGTTATGGTGTGACGTTTGATGTTATCAAGATACTCTTCCGGTGTTAGCAATTAACATGATCTCATGGTCTAAGGATAAAGATTACTTCGTATGATGTTATAGCAATATAAACATAATGACTTTGATCGTAATGCTATACTTCGGATGAATGTTCATCACATCATTCCACCAATGGTGTGACCTTGTTATTAACAACATCCAATGTCCATGATCAGGAAACCTTGATCATCTTGTTAATCAACAAGCTAGTCTATAAGAGAGGCATAACTAGGAACCCTTTTTGTTTATTAAACACACATGTATTGATGTTTCCGATCAATACAATTATAGAATTTAAAATAAACATTTATCATAAACATGGAATAAGATAATAACCACTTTATTATTGCCTCTCGGGCATATTCCCTTCACGATGAAGTCCTACAAAAACTGTCCATCACCATAGTAGTGCTACTATTGTGCTGTCAGATTCTCACAGAGATATTCTCTATCTCTTGCGGGATCAATAAGGAGGAAACATCACTGGAGCAAAACGTGTCTATACTATGGAGGTGCCATCCGTTCGATAAGATAATCTTGAAGGTCAAGATCTACATCAGCTTGAACTAACACAAGTGATCGACTACATCATCCATGATTTATAGATTGTTAAACACTCACGTTCTTCGAGGTTAATTAGATTATATATATTCTACTTGTTACTTGCATCTAGCAGATTAGATCTTGCGAGGTTATCTCTTGCTATTATGTAAATTTTTTCCATGCATGAACCCATCAAAGAGTGTCTAAAACACCACGAGAGAGCACATGAGCATCATATGCTTCAGGATTTTTGGTGTGCGAGAACAGGGCAACAAACACTAAGCACATCGGTTTGATGAGTGCATTTTTGCAGCATGTTTACTTTATGTTTTTTGCATGAGTAGTGAAAGCACTTTGGTATTTTACCACACTTGCATGCGCGCCTTTCATGCTTGTTTCACTAGGATCCTAGAATTAAAAGAGTTGATGGACAGATCAACTTGAGCAATCATTTTTTGGACACAATTATGCTAATCGGAAGCCAATAAATCGTTCAAACAAATATTCACGCACTTGGGGGGAAATCCGAGAAGAAAACTATTTGAAGGAGGCATTCTGAAGCTTTAACAACTATCAGTTTGATGGAGTCCTGACCATACCGCCCGGACGTACCATGTGTCATCGAAGCTTCCATATCAAATACTTCCAACCCGTACAGATGGATCTGAGACCTAACATTTAGACACACCACAACTCGTAGAAACCTCACTTTTAAAAGGGATCTGGAGGGTGAACTCATAGAATGGCATTCATCCTCACCACTACGAAGATTTTTGGAGGCCTAATGTAACACCCCAGCATTAGAGCTTAGAAATAAGCTGAGATAAGGTGTGTGCATTACATTCATGCATAGAAAATCCGGATAATTTTCGCGCTTTTAAATAAAACTTGTCAAAGTGATTGAAGCTTCTCTTAACTTGGTGGAACTGTAGTAGATCATCAAGTTGACTGCGATAAGTTTCAATATTACCTTTGCTAAAACCTTATCTTTGGGTAATATAATTTGATCTAAGGGTAGATCAAATGTAATAAAACTAAGTCACAACACACTACTTAATAAGGAGTACTTGATCTTCTAGAGATCATGACATGGTATTTCCTGCAATAACTCAAGGATGAAGACTTAATATGCTAAAGATGATATCAAGGTATTATCTACCACAAACCCTGAATACTAAGTTAAGTATATAACTTAAGTAAAATAAACTCATAACTAAATCTTGAAACACTTGCTTGCCATAGTTACTCTTATCATAGGTATTGGGTAGTTCTTAAACATTAACTCTTATCACAAAGGAAGTAAAATGGAAGACAATCCAAGACCATGCATCTCATACCCTTAGTGTCATGTTAATAGATGACAATCCTATTTAACCAAGTCTTAGGGTTTATTGATGTCAACACCCGGATTTTTAATCCCAGATGCCCGTTATGCCATACCTCGCAATCCCAGGATTACCATTTTTGCGAGACATAACGGATTGGATATCATAGTACGTCATCCATTACAAACCATACATAAGGTTTTACACAAATGAGGATCTCATGATCCAGTCTTTAATACAACAAGCAGCGGAAATAAACGATAGCGTAGCGGTGGGGTCCATCTTCGAGGCACGAATGCTTGTGGCGAGATAGTCCTAGTTATCATAGCCGTCCTGCTAACCATCATCTTGATAATCTCCTTTATAGTCTGGCCATGATAATAGCCAGGGACAAAAGCCGTGAGTACTCTTTAAGTACTCGCAAACTACTACTAGCAAGGGTTATACTTCTAAGTTAAAGTGCTGAATTACAAGAATAACTATCAAGTTAAATTTGAAACCTAAGCTGAGTTCTGAAACAAGAAAAGATAAAATAAAAGTCTAGAATCACTTAAGTGGGGAAGCTATTGTCATCTACACAACACTGTTGTGGTCAAGTCAAGGTTCATCATTCATTTCATGGTCTTTAGAAAACATTTGACAACGAAACAGTATGGCCATCCCAACTGTCCATAACCGCGGACGCGGCTATTCGAATAGTTTGACACTCTGCAGAGGTGGTACACTTTCACCACAAGATTTGATACATCTGTCAGGGATAACCCTAAATCATCATACTTAGTATGCAGATAATCAAACATAACCTTTCCATTACACACCCTAGTATAAGCACCTCTCCTATGAGCATGGCCTCCCAACCATGACCATCAGTCATCTTGGGCACTACATAGGTGGTCATCATTGAGAGGTAGCCTCAGCTCAAACCTCTCCCGTGAGGGAACTAATACTAATGCATATAAATTTCCAGCTAAGCCTTACCCAATTCAGGTAATGTGGTTGTACAGTAAATTTGGAATGGTATCGCATCCGAATCCAACCATCAGCTTTTATAAAAAAAATTAAGGCTCATGCCTCATCATTTTCATCATCATAAACCAATTGTGTTTCTCAACACATGTCAAAACATCTCAATAGAATGACTCATCATTCCAAGGTTTTCATAACTCATTTTCACCAAGTAGTCCCATCCAAAGTGAATCAAGTTTGATTTATTCTACAACACTAGGTTAAGAGTGTTCACTAAGGTGGAAAGGTGGGATCAATCTCAGGCCATAGAATTAATGGGTTCGTAGCATGGAAAACAAAAAATTTCTACCGCAAGAACGAACAAAACCCAGATCTAATCTAGATAAAAGCCAAGATCTAATCTACTAGACATGAGCAACGAGATAGATCGGTACTAACCCTCGTAGAACCGAAAGCGTTAACGAGATTAGATCTCGTGGATGATGTAGTCGATCACTTGCCGATCTCAAGATCGAGTAGATGATCCTTCCGGCTGCGTTTGGCGGCGCTTCCTTGACGGTCACTGCGTCGGTCGAGGACCTTCCTCTCCCCGTTCCAGCGAGCAGCGGAGGTAGTAGATCTTCTCCACGCAATCCCAGCAGCACGACGGCGTGGTGGTGGTGGTGGTGGAGAGAATCCTGCAGGGCTTCGCCTAAGCCGGAGCAGGTGGAAGGAGGAAGAGAGAGGCGGCTAGGGTTTGGAGTGGGAAGGGGCAAGGAGGGGTGGCGCCTCCACCCCTCTATATATAGAGGGAGGGGTGTGGCCTAGGGTTCCCACCCCTAGGCCCACCCCTTAGGGCCGGCGCACTAGGGAGATTGGGGGGAGAGTCCTTCCCCCCCAAGTTTCCCCTTTAAACTCCCCTTATCTTATCTTATCTTATCTTATCTCGGTTTTCAAATAAACTCCAAGATATCTTCTAGAACCTTCCGGAACATTCCGAAACCTTCTAGAATCCCCATACAAACACTCTGGAACATTTCCTAACTTAGAAAATGATCCCCATTATATGAATCTTATTCTCCGGACAATTCCGGATCTCCTCGTGATGTCTCGGATCCAATACGAGACTCCGAACAACATTCGGTCTCCAACGCACATTCAATATCTACTTAAAAACAACTTCGAACCTTAAGCGTGTCACCCTACGGTTTGTGAATAAGTGGACATGATGAAGACACCTCTCCGATCAATAACCATCAGCGGGATCTGGAGATCCATAACGGCTCCCACATACTCAACGATGACTTGGTGATCGATAGAACCATTAACATACGAAACCAATTCCCTTTGTCACGCTATACTCTACTTATCCGAGGTTTGATCATCGGTATCTCCATACCTAGTTCTACCTTGTTACTGATAAGCACTCTTTACTCGTTCCGTGTTATGCCATCCCTTGTGACCTAGTCACATGCTTGCAAGCTAACTAGATGACATTCCACAGAGAGGGCCCAAAGCATATCTATCCGTCATATGGATGGACAAATCCCAATCTTGGTCCATGCACTTCAACACATACTTTCAGAATACCTAATGACACCTTTATAACCACCCAGTTACGAAGTGGTGTTTGAGGTCATCAAAGTACTCATCCGGTGATGGTGATTAACACAACCTCATGGTCGAAGGATTAGGTTACTATGTATCGAAAGCTTATAGCAATGTGAACTTAATGACTTGATCTAATGCTACGCTTACTATGGGTGAGGTGTCCATTACATCATTCTCCTAATGATACAACCTTGTTATTAATGACATCCAATGTCCATGATCAGGAAACCATGATCATCAATTAATCAACAAGCTAGTTTAACAAGAGGCTTACTAGGGACTCTTTTATGTTTACAAAACACACATGTATCAGTGTTTCCTTATAATACAATTATAGCATGGGATGTAAACATTCATCATAAACAAAGATATAATAATAACCACTTTTATTATTGCCTCTTGGGCATATCTCCAACAGTCTCCCACTTGCACTAGAGTCAATAATCTAGATTACATGGTAATATACCTAACACCCATGGCGTTCTGGTGTTGGTCATGCTTTGCTCTAGGGAGAGGTTTAGTCAACGGATCTGCCACATTCAGATCAGTGTGTACTTTGCAAATCTTTATGTCACCATCTCGGACATACTCGCGAATAGCATGGAAACGTAGCTTGATGTGCTTCAGCTTGCTATGTGACCTTGGCTCCTGTGCATTAGCTATGGCACCTGTGTTGTCACAATAGATGGCCATCGGGTCTAACGCACTAGGAACCACGCCAAGTTCAGTAATGAACTCCTTCATCCATATGGCTCCTTGTGCAGCCTCTGAAGCAGCTATGTATTCCGATTCAGTTGAAGATTTCGCCACAACGCTTTGCTTGGCACTCCTCCAGCTCACTGCAGCACCATTCAAAATAAATACGTATCGGCATGTGACTTGAGTCATACGGATCGGTGTTCCAACTAGCATCGGTGTACTGTTTACAACAAGTTGTTCATCACCTCCATAAGAAAGAACCATATCCTTAGTCCTATTCGGTGCTTAAGGATATTCTTGACCGCTGTCCGATGCTCCATTCCAGATCACTTTGATATACGCTAGTCAAACTAACAGCATGTGCTATATCCGGTCTTGTACACAACATGGCATACATGATAGAACCTATGGCTGAGGCATAGGGAACATTATTCATCTTCTCTCTATCTTCTGCCATAGCTGGACTTTGAGTCTTACTCAAGGTCTTACCTGACAACATGGGCACGAACCCTTTCTTGCTCTCTTCCATTCTAAACTTCTTTAGAACTTTGTCCAGGTATGTACTTTGTGAAAGCGCTAGCATGCGTCTTGATCTATCTCTATAAATCTTGATGCCTAGAATATATGCCACTTCGCCAAGATCCTTCATTGAAAAACTATTATTCAAATAGGCTTTGACGCTATTAAGAAGTTCTACATCATTCCCAATCAACAGTATGTCATCTACATATAGTACTAGGAATGCTACAGAGCTCCCACTCACTTTCTTGTAAATACAAGCTTCTCCATAAGTTTGTATAAAACCAAAAAATTTGATTACTTTATCAAAACGTTGATTCCAACTCCGGGATGCTTGCTTCAGTCCATAAATGGAGCGCTGAAGTTTGCATACCTTGTCAGCATCACTAGGATCGACAAAACCCTTGGGTTGTACCATGTACAACTCTTCCTCAATGTCACCATTAAGGAATGTTGTTTTGACATCCATCTGCCATATCTCATAATCGAAATATGCAGCAATTGCTAACAAAATCCTCACAGACTTTAGCTTCTCTTGGTGAAAGTCTCATCATAGTCAACACCTTGAATTTGTCGGAACCCTTCGCGACAAGTCGAGCTTTATAGACGATAACATTACCATCGGCATCTGTTTTCTTTTGAAAATCCATTTGTTCTCGGACCTTACGGCCATCCGTAAGTCCACCAAAGTCCATACTTGGTTTTCGTACATGGATCCCATTTGGTTCATGGCTTCTAGCCATTTGTCGGAATCTGGGCTCACCATAGCTTCTTCATACGTCGCGGGATCATCGGTGTTGTCTACCAACATGACGTTCAAAGCGAGTCATACCACTCGAGGAGTGGTACGAACCCTCGTTGACTGCGAGGTTCAGCAACTTCGTTCAAAGTTTCATGATCACCATCATTAGCTTCCTCTCCGGTTGGTGCGGCGGCAAAAACATCTTCGGTGCTGCGCTACTCTCAACCCGAGAGAAGGTTCAATAACCTCGTCGAGTTCTACTTTCCTTCCGATCACTTCTTTCGAGAGAAACTCCTTCTCAAGAAAGGATCCATTCTTGGCAACGAAAACTTTGCCTTCGGATCTTTGATAGAAGGTATACCCAATTGTTTCTTTAGGGTATCCTATGAAGACGCATTTCTCCGCTTTGGGTTCTAGCTTATCAGGTTGTAACTTCTTTACATACGCTTCGCAGCCCCAAACTTTGAGGAACGACAACTTAGGTTTATTTCCAAACCACAATTCATATGGTGTCGTTTCAACGGATTTAGATGGTGCCCTATTTAAAGTGAATGCGGCTGTCTCTAATGCATAGCCCCAAAACGATAGCGGTAAATCTGTAAGAGACATCATAGACCGAACCATATCTAAGAGAGTTCGATTACGATGTTCGGACACACCATTCTGTTGTGATGTTCCCGGTGTGTCAATCTGAAAGTATTCCACATTTCTTTAAATGCATGCCAAACTCATAACTTAGATATTCACCTCCGTGGTCAGAACGCAGAAACTTAATCTTCTTGTTACGATGATTTTCCACTTCACTTTGAAATTCCTTAAACTTCTCGAAAGTTTCAGACTTATGTTTCATAAAGTAGACATACCCATATCTACTTAAGTCATCCGTGAAAGTGAGAACATAACGATATCCACCACGCGATGCTACACTCATTGGACCGCACACATCGGTATGTATTATTTCCAATAAGTCATAGCTTCGCTCCATTATTCCGAGAATGGAGTCTTAGTCATTTTCCCATTAGACATGCTTCGCATTTTCAAGTGATTCAAAATCAAGTGATTCAAGAAGTCCATTAGAATGGAGTTTCTTCATACGCTTCACTCCAATGTGACCAAGGCACGATTGCCACATGTATGTAGAATTATCATTCAATTTTGTTCGTTTAGCATCTATGTTGTGAACATGTGTATCACTAATATCGAGATTCAGTAAGAATAAACCATTTATCTCAGGTGCATTACCATAAAAGATATTACTCATATAAATCGAACAACCTTTATTCTCGGACTTAAAAGAGTAACCGTCTACAATAAACAAGATCCGGATATAATGTTCATGCTTAACGCAGCACCAAATAACAATTATTCAAATTTAAAACTAATCCGAAGGTAGATGTAGAGGAGCGTGCCGACGGCGATCACATCAACATTGGAGCCATTTCAACGCGCATCGTCACCTCGTCTCTCGCCGGTCTTCGTTTATTCCGCGCTCTGTTTGAGTTACAAATATGAGCAACCGAACCAGTATCAAATACCCAGGCACTACTACGATTACTAGTAAGATACACATCAATAACAAGTATATCGAATATACCTTTCTTCTTGATGTTGACGTTCTTCTGATCTGCCAGGTACTTGGGGCAGTTGCGCTTCCAGTGACCAGCACCCTTGCAGTAGAAGCATTCAGTTTCAGGCTTAGGACCAGCCTTGGGCTTCTTAGCAGGTGCGGCAGCTTTCTTGCCGTCCTTCTTGAAGTTGCCCTTGTTCTTAGGCTTGCCCTGTTTCTTGAAATTGGTGGTCTTATTAACCATCAACACTTGGTGCTCCTTCTTGATCTCCACTTCAGCAGTTTTCAGCATGGACGATAGTTCAGGCAACGTCTTGTTCATGCAGTGCATGTTGTAGTTCATCACAAAGTTCTTATAACTCGGTGGCAGTGATTGGAGGACACGGTGAATCCCTAACTCATTAGGAATCGTTATCCCCAACTCTTGGGGCTTGTTTGCGTGCCCAGACATGGTGAGCACATGCTCGCTAACGGAGCTTCCCTCTTCCATCTTGCATGTAAAGAACTTTTCGGAGGCCTCATAGCTCTCCACGGCCGCATGAGTCTCAAAAATGAGCTTGAGCTCCTTAATGATCTCGAACGGGTCGTGGTGCTCAAAGCGCTTCTGAATCTCCGTTTCTAAACCGTACAGGATGGCACACTGAACTGTGGAGTAATGATTTTTCCGAGTGGCGTAAACATTTTTTACGTCATCGGTGGCATCTTCTGCAGGTGGGTCACCTAGCGGTGCATCGAGCACATAGGTCATTTGACCAGCCCTGAGGACAATCTTCAGACCACGGAGCCAGTCAGTGAAGTTGCTTCCATTGTTCTTAAGTTTTTCTTTCTCTAGGAACGCATTGAAATTGATGGAGAGGTTCGCCATAATCTACAACAAATTTGCAAGTAGTTTAGACTAAGTTTATGATAAATTGAGTTCAACTTTAATTCTTAAATTAAATAGGTGAACTCCCACTCAAAACAACATCCCTCACATTGTCTTAGTGATTACACGAACCAAGTCCACTACACCAAGTCCGATCTTCACGAGAGAAGATGTAGTTTCATCGGCGAACAGTCTTCATGTTCATCATATCAATCATATGACTCGTGCTCTACCTTTCGGTATTCCGTGTTCTGAGACCATGTCTGCACATGATAGGCTCGTCAAGATTAACCTTAGTTTCCGCATGTGCAAATCTGGCTTGCACCCGTTGTATGCACACGTAGAATCTATCACACCTGATCATCACGAGATGCTTGAAGCGACGAGTCTTAACAGCGGTGCCAACTAAGGAACACTTTTATTACTTGATATTTAGTGAGAGGGATCATCTTATAATGCTACCGTCGCGATCTAAGCAATACAAGATGCATAAAGGATTAACATCACAGGCAATTCATAATTAATGTGATATGATATGGCCCTTTCTTCTTGTGCCTTTGATCTCCATCTCCAAAGCACGGACATGATCTCCATCATCACCAGCATTGCGTCAAGGTCAGTGGCGCCGCTTCATGGTTGTCCATCATCACAAGCAACTATTACAACTACTTGGAATAAAGCTATTACAAGATGAATAGACACGCAGGTCTTAATAGAATTAAAGACAACCATTAGGCTCCTGCCGGTTGCCATATTACAACAAGGATCATTGCATACATCAAATATAATCACAATCACATGATGGCCATATCACATCACAAAAAAACCCTGCAAAAACAAGTTAGACGCCTCTAATTTTCTTTGCAAGTTTTACGTGGTTTGGGGCTTTCAAATAAGAACGGATCTTACCTACGAAACTGAACCACAACGTTGATACAAGTGCTATCAAGTGCAAAGCGTAGATTTGATCTATACTATGATGGGAGAGACATACACCCGCAAAGCCACTTGTGCAAAGCAAGTTGCACGTCAAGCGTGGAGCAAGTCTCATGCGCGATGACATGTAATGTTAGCCCGAGCCGCTTCATCCCACCATACCGCAAGATGCAAAGTACACACAGCAAAAGACGGCACGAGCACCAACGCCCACAACACCATTGTGTTCTACTCGTGCAACAGATCTATGCATAGACATGGCTCTGATACCACTGATGGGTTCGTAGCATGGAAAACAAAAAATTTCTACCGCAAGAACGAACAAAACCCAGATCTAATCTAGATAAAAGCCAAGATCTAATCTACTAGACATGAGCAACGAGATAGATCGGTACTAACCCTCATAGAACCGAAAGCGTTAACGAGATTAGATCTCGTGGATGATGTAGTCGATCACTTGCCGATCTCAAGATCGAGTAGATGATCCTTCCGGTGCCGTGTTCCGGCAGCGCTTCCATGACGGTCACTGCGTCTGAGTCGGCGAACCTTCCTCTCCCTGTTCCAGCAAGCAGCGGAGGTAGTAGATCTTCTCCGCAATCCCAGCACCTGGCGTGGTGGTGGTGGTGGTGGAGAGAATCCTGCAGGCTTCGCCTAAGCGGAGCAGTGGAAGGAGGAAGAGAGAGGCGGCTAGGGTTTGGAGTGGGAAGGGGCAAGGAGGGGTGGCGCCTCCACCCCTCTATATATAGAGGGAGGGGTGTGGCCTAGGGTTCCCACCCCTAGGCCCACCCCTTAGGGCCGACGCACTAGGGAGCTTGGGGGGAGAGTCCTTCCCCCCCAAGTTTCCCCTTTAAACTCCCCTTATCTTATCTTATCTTATCTCGGTTTTCAAATAAACTCCAAGATATCTTCTAGAACCTTCCGGAACATTCCGAAACCTTCTAGAATCCCCATACAAACACTCTGGAACATTTCCTAACTTAGAAAATGATCCCCATTATATGAATCTTATTCTCCGGACAATTCCGGATCTCCTCGTGATGTCTCGGATCCAATCCGAGACTCCGAACAACATTCGGTCTCCAACGCACATTCAATATCTACTTAAAAACAACTTCGAACCTTAAGTGTGTCACCCTACGGTTCGTGAATAAGTGGACATGATGAAGACACCTCTCCGATCAATAACCATCAGCGGGATCTGGAGATCCATAACGGCTCCCACATACTCAACGATGACTTCGTGATCGATAGAACCATTAACATACGAAACCAATTCCCTTTGTCACGCGATACTCTACTTATCCGAGGTTTGATCATCGGTATCTCCATACCTAGTTCTACCTTGTTACTGATAAGCACTCTTTACTCGTTCCGTGTTATGCCATCCCTTGTGACCTAGTCACATGCTTGCAAGCTAACTAGATGACATTCCACCGAGAGGGCCCAGAGCATATCTATCCGTCATATGGATGGACAAATCCCAATCTTGGTCCATGCGCTTCAACACATACTTTCAGAATACCTAATGACACCTTTATAACCACCCAGTTACGAAGTGGTGTTTGAGGTCATCAAAGTACTCATCCGGTGATGGTGATTAACACAACCTCATGGTCGAAGGATTAGGTTACTATGTATCGAAAGCTTATAGCAATGTGAACTTAATGACTTGATCTAATGCTACGCTTACTATGGGTGAGGTGTCCATTACATCATTCTCCTAATGATACAACCTTGTTATTAATGACATCCAATGTCCATGATCAGGAAACCATGATCATCAATTAATCAACAAGCTAGTTTAACAAGAGGCTTACTAGGGACTCTTTTATGTTTACAAAACACACATGTATCAGTGTTTCCTTATAATACAATTATAGCATGGGATGTAAACATTCATCATAAACAAAGATATAATAATAACCACTTTTATTATTGCCTCTTGGGCATATCTCCAACAAGAATGACATCTAAGAGTTTCTAATTAGGTCAAGTTTTATACTCTTTATGCTACCTTCAAAATTAATTAAAGAACTTTGTGTCAACTAAGGGGGGGGGTGTGATCAAAGTATGCTTAAGGCATCTTTACTAAACTATCTAGTTTTATTCTAGCTTGCTACACTAGCTTACTAAAGCATGTTTGCAAGGGTTAGCTTGCCACTAATAGCTTGCCTTGGTTGGTGCAGTGGTTGAAGTTTTCTTCTTCTTCTTCCTGGTAGAACTCCTCCTCCTCGAAGGCTTGGGCGGTACTATCGTCTAGAAATACATAGGGAGGGCACAATCACCAAACAATACTTAACTTAGGCTAATTAGTATTCTAAACCACACAATTGATGATCTATTAGCATCCAAAACATCACAAGCTTAATTCAATAGTTTCCACCTTTTTATTTTGGAAAAGTAATTTCTACTCATTGAAAAATTAACCATGATTTAATATTCACCACCAAAATATGGGATTCATGTGGACACATGTCCTCACCACATATTCTAACCTGTGGGAATGAAATTTAAAGGTTGGATTACTATTACTTTGGTTTAAGTTTATTATTTAATGATTTAAAGTGACTAGAAATGCCTATATAGCATTATTTTGGTACTAGTCCAAAGTCACTGCATGTAAACCTTAATATTATTACATATTTGGATAGATATGATGAAATGTGATTTTTGAGAGTTGGAATCAACTCAAAAGCTAACTTGGTTGATTTTACAAAAATGTTTCAAGTTGCAAAAGCTTCTGTCTTCTCATTTTTATTAGGAGAGATCTATAAATCTAATTGAATTAAATCCAATGGGCTTGGATAGAGCATTTCAATACCTTTCAGACAAAATTGGTTTCATGCAATTTGGATTTGTCAAACTCACAGAATTGAATTTTGAAACACTGGACAGAAACTATATTCTAACTAAAAAGAAAAATCCTAATTTGAATCTACGGGCTTTGCTGAAAGAAAGGAATGGGCTGGCCCAGTGGCTGTCGCGGCAGGCTCACCGACAGAGATCCCGCTTGTCAGCGGCACTTAACACCTTGACGTCTACGGTGACGGTGGTCGTGCGATCTGGTTCTAATCCAACGGCTGAGGGTCATCGTCGATGTTGGGCAACACCGGCGAGACAGAACCCTAGCGCGGCCAGTGGGGGTCGTTGGGGGCTCACCGGGGTTCAGGCGAGGGTCGGCGAGGTGGGCGAACGACGAAGTCGACGACGGCGAACCTCCTGGTACCGGCAGCTTCTCCTGGGGCGGCCTGGATCAATGGCGTTCTTCTCCTCCCGAGGCGGCGGCTCCGGCTGCAATTCCGGCGCTCTGGTGCTCGAGCGGCTCCGGCTGGCGGTGGAGAGTGAGTGTGAGAGGTGGTGAGTGAGATGGTGTACTCAAACTGCCTGGGGGTGGCCTCTATTTATAGTGGCGAGAGGGGACCGACTGGGCGCACGGTGAGCTCGTCGTGGTCGATGGTACAGACGGCTATCGGCATGGTCGACGGTAGGGGCGATGTGGTGCTCCCTGGCGATGCTCAACGACACGGTGGTGAGACGTGGGGTGGTGCGGTTTGGTCTGAAACAAGCAATGCTCTGCGCGGCAGAGGCGGCGTCTTCGACGACGAGCGGTGGCTGTGCGTCATGGGGCGGCGAACGGGGATGTCTGGCGGTCTCCTGGGTCGGTGGTGATCATGTATGCAAGCGGCGAGGCGGCCTTGATGCAGGCGTCGGTCGAGGTGGCGCTCTAGCGCATGCTCGGCATGGTTCTGGCGGGCTGGCGCGGTCCGTGCGTGTGGTCGAGGGTTGGCAAGGTTCAAGCTATTTGGCGATGGACGGTGGGCTGCCTCCTAGACAAGGTTGGCACGGCTAGTTCTCCTCCTAGCTTGCTGTCTCCACTGGGGTGGCATGGTGAGCTTCGGCTGTTCACCATTTATGTCATTGCCCAGCTTACAGTGAGTCTAGTGCTTGGTTTAACTTGCTAGCTGATCTACTGAGATGGTTGTGAGCTAGAGAGGGAACCAGTTAGGCTTCAATCACTGCTCATAATAGTGTTTGGTTTTTGTTTGATTTGTGTCTGCCACATGTTCGATGAAATGGCCGCAAGAACTCAAGTTTTGAATTTTGAAAAGATTTTTGGTGGGTGTGCTAAGTTGGTACTGGTGAGTCTGCAGATGCTTGGGTTTTGAAAGTTGAGCTTGTTTGAGGGGTTTTTGAAAAAGTGGGATCTTCCCATATGATAAAGATTCAATTTTGAACTGTTATTTAAAATAGTTCACAAAAGGTTTTTAGAAGATCAAAAGGTGGGCCTTGGTACCTCATTATGTGTACTAGCAAGGGGTGCAAAGATCAAGAATTGTTTCTGTTAATTTTTGAGTACTAGGAATAGCCAAAGTAGACATGAGAGTTAAATTTGTCCAAATGACCATTCCTTCATTTTAATTATTTTTGATTTGATTTTCTTTAGGAAAAGTTTGGGAATGATGTAGATGATGTTTAAATCACCTAAGAAACATTTTAGAAGCAAAGGATCACACAATCATGGCAATTCAAAACAACTCCTATTTTAAATGCACACATAATATGAATGCTTTCATTTAAAAATGGGAAAGTTTTTGTTAACCCTATTTTTGGATGATTGGATCTTTGATACTCTTGGATTGAAGTTTTGGGATGTTACAATTGATCATCAATGTGTGTCATCAATTCTTGACCTAGCACTTATTGACTCATAGCCTTTGACCTATTATTCTAACCTTTCAAAGATTTTAAGTAAGTTAATCAGAAGGAGGAACTAGCTATGGTGAAGTATGCCATCATCAATGGAATGTGATCCTTAGTGGTGATCAAACCATTTGATATGGGAGGAGTGAAATCACTCATGAGTTAACTAGAAGCAGTCCCTAAACCCAAGAGTTAGGCTAGTAATTGAGGAACCATGAGAAAGCTAGCAGTATTAGCAATATAAGCCTTATAGAAATACTAGTACAAGTTTACTACTTAGTGGATAATAGATCTTGATCAGACAATGAGAAGCCTAAGCTTAGTTTGATCAAATGATGGTGGTCATTATTCTCAAGTTCCTTGAGAATAGATAACTAGCTGATAAAGAAGAATGGTGAGTATATAAAATTAGGTAAAGTCTAGTAAGATGAATCATCTAGCTTGATTATGAGAAGTCAAGCTAGAGTATAATGAAGTATATAACATAAGTTGTAGGAGCAGTTGGAAGTATAATAGTTTAACCAAGCTAATACAAGAACAAACTTGTATTATGAGAGTAGTACCATACCTATTCTAGAAGATTGATATCCCGTGTTATCTACAGTGAGGGGTGTAATCTGGCAAGCCTTAGAAGTAGATGTAAGGTAAATATGAAGGAGTTTATGCAATGAAGTTAGAAGTAGTTACATTGATGGATTCATCAAGGGTAGTTTAGCAATGGAAGTTATACATATAGAAGAATGAAGAATGAGAATTATTGAAGTGACATGACCATGTCATCATTTGATGAGGAATATGGTGGAGTCAGATGATTTACTTATTCAGGAAGATGTGATCTTAGTGAAGTAGAAGAGAGATTTAAATAGAGTATATTTAGGAAAGGAATTCCTTATCTAAAAATAACCTTTGTGAGGTATTAAGGTAAGGATTCTTTAGAAGCCTTAACCAAGATCATATCAAATCAGGACAAGACCCATGTCTACCTCTTTGTTTAACATCCTAGAAGAAAGTAGGTAGTAAACCAATTCCTATTGTTAGGCAACCAATGGATAGTATCTCTTAGCCAAATGAAATGTCTAAGAGATAAGTAGAATATTGATACGTCCAAAACGTATCTACTTTCCTAAACACTTTTGCTATTGTTTTTCCTCTAAACTTGTGTGATTTGGATAAAACTAACACGGACTGACACTGTTTTTAGCAGAATTACCTTGGTGTCTAGTTTTTGTGCAGAAAATCAACTATCAAGAAAAATCCTGGAAAATATGCCAAAAATCCTATTTCACCAGAAGACTCACGGAGCCAGAAGACGAGACGGAGTAGGGCCACGAGGGGCCCACACCACCTGGCTGCACGGGCCAGGCCAGGCCGTGCCTGGGGGTGGTGTGGCCTCCTCGGCTGCCCCCTCGGCCTCCCTCTTCGCCTATAAGTTGCCTCTTGACCTAAAAACCAAGGGGGGTTCGACGTTTTTCTATAAAGAGTTTCGCTGCACCGCCACCACCAGATTCCGCGATTCGGAACCAGAAACTCTGTTCTGGTACCCTGCTGGGATGGGGAATTGGAGGAGATCATCGCCATCATCATCACCATCGCTTCTCCATCGACCATCCATGTTTCCCCCATCTATGAGTAAGTAATCCCCCGCTGTAGGCTATGGGGATGGTAGGGATTGGATGAGATCGTTCATGTAATGGCATCAGATTGTTAGGGCATGGTGCCTAGTATCTATTATTAGTGCTTTTTGACTTTGTTACAACTTGTTATGCTTAATGCTTGTCACTAGGGCCCGAGTGCCATGATTTCAGATCTGAACGTGTTATTGATTCATTATGATAGTATTGTTTATGGTCTTACCTGCAAGTTGTATACACATATTGTTGTCTGGAACCAAAGGCCCCGAAGTGACAACAATAAGGATAACCGGAGGGATTGGCTTTGATGTGAGGATCACATGTGTTCACGGAGTGTTAATGCTTTGCTCCGATGATCTATTAAAAGGAGTACCTTAATTGCCAGTAGTTCCCTTGAGGCCCCGCTGCAAACGGGCTGGCAGGACAAAAGATGTTGTGCAAGTTCTCATTGCGAGCACGTATGACTATATATAGAACACATGCCTATGATTATTTAGTACTTGGATGCTTTATCTTATTTATCTACAAATGTCCTATGTTTTGATTGCCATATGAATTGTCTTGTCCATGCAACGCTTGTCCATCCATCTCAATGCCTACCGCGCTTTAATCCTATAGTTTACTACAATTGTTACTATTGTCTTTACTTTTACTACTGCTATTACTTTACTATTGCTACTACAAAACCGTTGCTACTGATAAACTGTTGTGAGAAAGATTGTTTTCAGGTGTAGCTGAATTGACAACTCAGTTGTTAAGGCTTACAAATATTCTTTGGCTCCCCTTGTGTCAAATCAATAAATTGGGTTTCACTTCCCTCGAAAATACTGCGATACACCCCCTATACTTGTGGGTCATCAAGACTATTTTCTGGCGCCGTTGCCGGGGAGCATAGCTTTATTTATCAAGTTCACTTGGATTCACTATTGTTCGCTGCCATCCATCCATCATGGGTAAGTCTCGTGATGGCAAGGTCCCTATTTTACCATTCACTAGAAGAAGAGGTACAGTTCTGAACACCTATGTTGCTCTTGATTCACCATCTATTATGAGTAAGCTCCTTACACCACCACATACACATGCTACACACACTGCTACTACTGCTGAATCTGAAACTTCTGATACTTATGATATCTGCTTCTACTGTGCTTGATAAGAGTGGTTCATTAGGTCCTTTCCTAGATGCTACGACTGCTAGAACTATAGCTGGAAATACTGAAACTCCTAATGAAGACACTACTACACCTGTCAGTTCACCTGAGTCTAGAGAAAGCTATGATATTGAAGATAGTTATGTAGAGATGACTGATGAATTTATTAAAGAATGTCAAAACACCCATGATAGGAGTGCTATTAAGAGTCTCCTTGAGAGGCGTACTATAAAACCCAAATTGTCTCCTAATGCTAAGTTTGTTGCATCTCCCACAATCATTAAAGATAAGGATTATGATTTCTCTCTTGATATATCTTACATAGTTGTTGTTGAGAAAGAACCTTTTTGTGGGACTAAGAATGAAAGTGCGGTAGCACATATGACTGAGCTTTCTACCATGAGTGGCCTATTTTCTGATGATATTAAGATGCGCACCTACTTTGTTGCTAAAATTTTCCCTTTCTCACTGAAAGGAGAAGTTAAAACTGGGTTTAATAATTTACCTCCTGGATCTATTGATAGCCGTGATTGCTTGATTAGTACTTTCCTGCAGAAATTTTTTCCTCCTAGTGCTAGACATGCTATTTTGCAGGAACTTTTTGATTTTAAATAGGGAAAAAAAGAGATATTGCCTGAATCATGGGCAAGGTTTTGTGCTTTGATTCATGCACAGACTGGATGTCCATTACTTAAGAATGAGCTTCTTGATATATTTTATAATGGACTAACTGAAGAATCTAGGACATACCTGGACAGTTGTGCTGATTGTGTTTTCAGGAATAGGACTCCCAAGGAAGCTTAGGAATTAATGGCTAAAATAAGCAAGAATTATGAAGATTGGACTCCTCCTGAACCAGCTATACCTGAGCCAACTATACCTGAACCAGCTATTCCTGCGCCTATACCAACACCAAAGAAGAGGGGAGTTATTGAACTAAATGATGAAGTGTTGAAGGAAGCTAAGAAATGTCATAAGGAGAAGGGATTAAAGCTGCAGATGTGAAGAATTTACCTCCTATAGAAGAATTATGTAAGCCAATCCCCCACTCATCCACTATTGAGGTACACTTTCTCCAACATTTTGATGAAGGTGATATCCCTTACTCTAAACCTCCTGATCAATGCTTAGAAGAATTTGATATTTTTAGTGTTAAGCAACATAATTTTAATAAAAGGGTGCAAAATCATTTAATGGAAAGCTCTAGATCTATTATTGAGTTAAAAGATATTGTGGAAAGAACCTCTAATGATGTTAAAATGCTTGTTAAACATTTTCAAATGGTTCCAACTCAAATTGATCAGCTGATTAAGGTACAAAAAGACTTGCTAGTTAATGCTACTAAAGAAAAACATGCTTATGAAATTAGAACTAGAAGTGGTGCTGCTACCCAGGATCCTCTATATCCTGAGGGGCATCCTAAAAGAATTGAGCAGGATTCTCAACAAGCTGAAAATAGTGGTACTACTCCTAAGAAAAAAAGAAACATAAAACTACTGTAGAACCTTCTGAACCTGCTAAAGATCCTAATAGTATATCTGTCTCTGATGCTGAAACTAAAAGTGGTAATGAAGAAAATGATGCTCCTGATAAAGAAAAAGTTGAAGAAGAACCTAAAAGGCACACTAAGAATACTAAATACACTAAAGAAGATTTTGTTGCTAAGAAACATGGTAGTGAAAGAGAGCCTTGGGTCCAAAAACCTATGCCTTTCCCTGATAAGAAACACAAGTCAAAGGAAGATGAACACTATAAAAAGTTTTGTGAGTGGATGAAACCTTTATTCTTGCAAATTCCTTTGTCTAATGCTATTAAATTGCCTCCTTATTCAAAGTATATGAAGGATATTGTTTCGAATAAAAGGAAGATCCCTAATGAAGAAATTTCTACTTTGCTTGCTAATTATTCCTTTAATGGTAAGGTTCCAAAGAAACTTGGAGACCCAATGATTCCAACTATTCCTTGCTCTATTAAAAATAGTTATGTTAGAACTGCTTTGTGTGATTTGGGAGCAGGAGTTAGTGTTATGCCTTTTTCTCTCTATAAGAGACTTCAACTGGAAAAACTAATACCAACTGATATATCTTTGCAAATGGCTAATAAATCTACTACTATTCCTGTTGGTATATGTGAGGATGTACCTGTTCAAGTGGCTCATAATTGCTTGATATTAACTGATTTTGTTGTGCTTGAAATGCCTGAAGATGATAATATGTCTATTATTCTTGGGAGACCTTTTCTTAATACTGTAGGAGCTGTTATTAATTGTAATCAAGGAAAGGTGACTTTTAATGTTAATGACAAGGAGCATACTATCTATTTCCCCAAGAAGATTGATAGGACTTATGGCTTAAATTCAATTGAACATGTTGAGGGGATTCAAGTTGGAGAAATATATTGTCCCATACCAAGATAAATATGAAACTATTATGATTGGGACCATTGCTATCACGGTTGAGGTAACATAATCATTAGTGGAATTCAAAGTTCTGTTTCATATAAAATTGTTATGGTAACAAGACCTGATCAACCTTGTTAACAAACGGATTTTAATGAACAAAACAATGTTTTCACCATGATTATCTCTGATTACTTCCATTCTATCCATTTTAGTTTTTGTTTTCGTTTAGTTTACTTTTCTGTTGTTAGTTGCTTGCATATTAGAGTGTCTTAGAACTTCTGAAGTTTTAGCTTTGTTTTGTCATTGCATCATTCCAGAAACTTTTTTCTGTCAGAAAATCATTCATCTATACCTAAAAATTGCTCAAAAATAAAGTGTCTCGAAAAATTCCAAAAAATTCATATTAAATTTTTACGTGAAAAAAGGGGCAGAGAAGTGCCTAGAGAGTACCAGGGGGGCCACCAGGCAGGCACACCACCTGGTGGCTGGCCCAGCCAGCGCCCAGCCATGGTGTGGGCCACCCCTGGCCCTCCACTCACTCTCTCACTTCCCACTTCTTTCTCTCTCTCGAGAAAACATCAGTTCTTTGCTCGAAATCGCATTCTTGTTGTTCTTTCCCACGATTTTTCAATCTCCTTGCTCAGCCCATCTTTGCTGCTGAAATTTGGAGCATTTGTTCTCCGGTATGTGACTCCTCCGCTTGTCCAAGTAGATTTGTGTTTAGAGGTTTATATCTTGAGTATTTTGCTGCTGTAGGTGACAGGTTATGAGAGCTTGTAAGCTTGTTCAATGCTTAGAGATATTGTTTTGATGCATGTTTAGGCCTCTTACAAGTCCCTATGAGTAGTGCCTTTCATTATGTATTCACTTTGCAATCACTTGTATAATGGATGTTTAAATTTTAGAATAGAAGATGAATGAACATCAACTCAACCAACATGAACAGAGGGTGCCTGAGGTTATGAAGGTTTACCGAGAGGAGGAAGTTTTTCCTTCCATCTATCCATGCTCTGAATTCATGAGGGCTGTAGGAATTTCCCAGGACTTCCATACTTTAGTTGCTAATGCAGGATTGGAGCACTTTGTGGAAGATGAACCTAGTCAATTTGTGAAACTAACTATGTCTGTAGTGTAGGACTTTCGATTTAGTTGCTCTTTTCCTAACCCCATGGTTCACTACAAAATTTACAATATAGCTGTCGACCTTCCTCTTGATGACTTTTGTGCAGCTATTGAGGTACCTTAGTGGGGATCGTGTGGAAGGATTAAAGAGCGACCTGCACCACTCATGGACTTATATGCGGAGATTTGCCAAGGGAGTAGCTTCTCGAAGGAGAGCGGGAAAATCCGTAACATTCATCTCCCGTCTATTCGCTACTTTGCTTACTTTATTGCCAAGTGTGTTCTCGCTAAGAAAACTGCTAATAAGTTATCCTCATATGATCTAGCATTCATCTCAGCTGCTTTAAAACGAGATAGGACTTATAACTTGGGTGCCTTGATAGCTTTCCGTCTTGCTGCTAACCGTGAAAAGGTGAAATTTGTGGAGGCCTCATCGCCTCTCGTTTATTATCTTTGCATGGTGTAGTGCCTCATCATCTAGACTTACAGTTTCACATAGAAAGGCTTGACCTTAATTCCATGATACAACATAAATTTGTTTCTTCTTGGGCTAATTTGAGTGATTTGTCTTATGAAATAACCTTTCTCAAGGCTGGTTGGAGAAGGAGTAAGTCCGAGCGATTTGTTCTTTTGCCTGCACCTATTATGTTTAACCTTGATACCAGGGTAGGATGGTCACTCACTGAGGAAGAACTTGATACGTACCTGGGAGAGCTCTCCCAACAGGAGCAGGATACTAGAAGGGAGGTTACAGATGATTTGGTCCAGCCCTTGAATGAGGGGGAGTCTTCATATCAGAAGCCTACCTATGATTGGGGAGCTTCTTCTTCTTCCCAAGGGCCTAACCACGACCATTCTTACAATGACCCGCCTGCTTGGAACCCTTACCCATCTTGGGATTGATACCCACTTAGGCCAAAAGCCTAAGCTTGGGGGGAGGTACACCGACATCACACTCATCTCCATATCATGTTTATTCGGTACTTTGTATATCCATGCTTCGCTCTCTTTTTAGTCTTTGTTCTTTCTTTGCTTTTGTTTTCTAAAACACAAAAAGACCAAAAATATTTCCATTGTTTCTCTTTGTTTGTTTCTTCTTCTTTTTGCCTTGGTTTGCTTTTTCCTTTTTGCTTTGTTTGAACTATTCAAAAAACCCAAAAAGATTTTGCTTTGCTTCTTCTTCCTTTTGGTTCTTGCTTTTAAAAATCGAGAACACCAAAAATATTTGTTGTTCTTCTTTGGTTTTGTGAAGTTTATTGCAGGGTTCAGCAGTCCTTGGTGGAATTTGGTTTCATGTTATTATCCAAGCCACACAAGTGAAGGGCAATAATGAGGATTAATGACAACTTGAGGTGTGGTAAGAGGCTGGTAACGAACTCTATTTGTTTTCATTTTTGCACATATACTCATCATTGTGGGCATGCTTAGTCTGTTCATGTAGGGTGTATGTTATTTATGGATGCTTAGTAGTTCTTGCTTTCTTATGATTAGCTCTAGCTCGCTAATAGTTTGTAGCATGTCGTATGAATGTTTGCTTGCATTGATCTATTCATAACTTGGTATGACACTGTGGTATCCTCCTCTGAATGTTTCACTTGAAATTGACTTGGCACATGCTCATGCATGCATATGGATGAAACAATAATCAGTTAAACCTCGATGAATTATTTTGCCTCAGGGGTCTTGAATCACTTTCATGCCATGATTAGTCCGGTTTTGTTACAAGCATGATTATGATAGTTATTGCTCTCTCGTTTGTTGCTCCCTTACTATTGCTAGCCTTCACTTGCACTGAGTATGAGCTCTACTCGTGTCTCCAATTCCCCAAAACCATTATTGCCAAAAGTTTCCACCATACCTACCTTTTAGCATCATTTGCTATTCCGTTCATATTCAATATGCCTTGTTTTCTTCCGAATAAATGTTTGCTTGTTATGAGAAAGTTAGTTAGTAAAGCTCTCACGAACTTGATGACACACTTTATTTCTTGCACTTAATAAACCTGAACCATTGTGACTGCCCATGAAAGTTATATGCTTGCAAATTATAGGTTGGGGATTAGCAGAACCGTGTTGTCACGGGGAACGCTTTCAACACCTGTAAATATATATCCAGTTGATATCATGCTCTTTTGTTTGCGGATGTCGTCGGGTGAAATAAAAGGGGAGCTTGTAAGTCCATGGAGTTATGTATGTGTGTTAGAGAAACGCCTGGGTCGCCGGTCTAATCCATGCCTAATCATGGTGGAAACCTGCAGCGTAACCATAATGAGTATCTATGAAGCATTCTTCTTATAAAAAAGAGTCAGATATTGAGAAAAAGAGAAAAAGAAAAAAGGAGATTTGAGAAAAGAGGAAAGAGAGAAAAAAGCACCATTTTCCCATGGTAAATAAGATGATTGATGAGATGCTCGTTGTCTGCTTGCCTTGTCATTTTGGTATGGGGATTCTTCCGTATCATCGGGCAAGGGGTACCCCGTTGGCGGTTCTCTATGATACGCATGTATTTACTATGACAAGAACTTACCAGTAACTAAAGTTGAGTAGCATGAGGAGCGACCCTCGTACTCAAGGGACATGAGATTTCCAGTTTATAGTCTGTCAAGCATATAACTCAGATTGGACCTCACTTTCACCTTAACCATTTAAAGATGCTTATGATAGGGGCAATGAGAGCTCAAAGCTAATGAGTACCATACTTTCAGCATTTGGAAGCCTTTCAAACTTTTCAAAACCTTTTCATTTCCTTGTTGAGTCTCCAGACATTCTATGAGCACTTCCTTGAGAGCACAATTGTCATTCTTAGTGTAATGTGCTTGTCTCAAAACTTGATTAATTGTTTCATGACCTTGATGCTTGTATCTTTGATATCTTTATTTCTAGTCTTCACTTGAACTTTAGAGGTGCCTTGGCATTTATGTTTTCTCTACAATCAAAGGCAAGCGAGATACCACTCTATCATACCTTTTTTATGAGCATTGCAATGTTGCTTATGTTTATGTTTGATGCTACTTATTATTTTTGAGTTGGAATCTCTTCATAGCTTGCAATGACTATTAAGTAAACTTGGTTGCATATTATGAATTGCCTGAGTAGTTGATCATATGCTGAGAATATATACATCTTATGAAGCAAATGTGTTCGCGAAAGTTTCTTTTGTCGCACTCAGTTTTCAACTGAATTGCTTGAGGACAAGCAATAAGCTAAGCTTGGGGGGAGTTGATACGTCCAAAATGTATCTACTTTCCCAAACACTTTTGCTATTGTTTTTCCTCTAAACTTGTGTGATTTGGATACAACTAACACGGACTGGCGCTCTTTTCAGCAAAATTGCCTTGGTGTCTAGTTTTTGTGCAGAAAATCAACTATTAGGAAAAATCCCGGAAAATATGCCAAAAATCCTATTTCACCAGAAGACTCACGGAGCTAGAAGGCGAGACGGAGTAGGGCCACGAGGGGCCCACACCACCTGGCCGCGTGGGCCCCTTGGGCCTTCCTCTTTGCCTATAAGTTGCCTCTTGACCTAAAAACCCAGGGGGGTTTGATGTTTTTTCAGAAAGAGTTCCGCTGCGCCGCCACCACCAGATTTTGTGATTCGGAACCAGAAACTCCGTTCTAGCACCCTGCCGGGGCGGGGAATTGGAGGAGATCATTTCCATCATCATCACCATCGCTTCTCCATCGACCATCCATGTTTACCCCATCTATGAGTGAGTAATCCCCCGCTGTAGGCTATGGGGATGGTAGGGATTGGATGAGATCGTTCATGTAATGGCATCAGATTTTTAGGGCATGGTGCCTAGTATCTATTATTAGTGCTTTTTGACTTTGTTGCAACTTGTTATGATTAATGCTTGTCACTAGGGCCCGAGTGCCATGATTTCAGATCTGAACGTGTTATTGATTCATTACGATAGTATTGTTTATGGTCTTACCTGCAAGTTGTATACACATATTGTTGTCCGGAACCAAAGGCTCCGAAGTGACAGAAATCGGGATAACCGGAGGGAATGGCTTTGATGTGAGGATCACATGTGTTCACAGAGTGTTAATGCTTTGCTTTGGTGCTCTATTAAAAGGAGTACCTTAATTGCCAGTAGTTCCCTTGAGGTCACGCTGCAAACGGGCTGGCAGGACAAAAGATGTTGTGCAAGTTCTCATTGCGAGCACGTATGACTATATATAGAACACATGCCTATGATTATTTAGTACTTGGATGCTTTATCTTATTTATCTGAAAATGCCCTATGTTTTGATTGCCATATGAATTGTCTTGTCCATGCAACGCCCGTCCATCCATCCCTATGCCTATCGCGCTTTAATCCCTCATTTCGCAATTGTTACTACTGTCTTTACTTTTACTACTGCTATTACTTTACTATTGCTACTACAAAACTGTTGCTACTGATAAACTACTATGAGCAAGATTGTTTCCAGGTGCAGCTGAATTGACAACTCGATTGTCAAGGCTTATAAATATTCTTTGGCTCCTCTTGTGTCGAATCAATAAATTGGGTTTCACTTCCCTCGAAAATACTGCGATACACCCCCTATACTTGTGGGTCATCAAATACCAGTTGAGAGTGTATTGATGGAAGCCTTGTTCACCTTTAGATAATAAACTTCTATTAAACTCTAACCATACTTAAGTAAGTAGTGAGCAACTAATTCAAGAAGTGATCCATGCTAACTTTGAAAATAAGTAGAATGGATTTATTCCATGAAAATTCTATGCTTTGAGAACCTTAGAGTTTAAAACCACTATATAGTGTGGGTGTTGAGTGTTATTAGGTATGGATTTATTCCATGCAAATAATTTAACATTTTCAATCTTTACTATAACCACTATCATGTTGAAAATGGAAATCCTTCATATAAGATTTATGGCCTAAGCCTTATTTGCTCTATTTAATAAGTGAACCTCTCATATAGTTGTATTCCCTTTTCATACAACAAAATAATATAGAGGAATTAGTTATAATGAACCTTTACACTATTCTGAATATTCTACCAGAATTTCGAATGCTTAACCCTTGTAGAAATAGAATTGGAAATGTAATTGTAAATAAAAAAGAAGACAGAATATAAAGACAAAAAAAAGGGAAAACAAGAACAGAAGTTTCTGGTCTGTGGCCCAATCCTCCTCGTGTCTATTTGACGCTCGCGAGCAACAGCAGTCATCTTCCGCTCGCTCGGCTGTAGCCCACCTAGCCCATCGCATCCCAAACCGGCCCATACCTCCTCACATCATCCTCTTTTCTTCTTCTTCGCGACCAGCGAGCAAGCAGCTGCCTGGCGATGCCTCCGCCATCCTCCGCGGTCGCCATGATTCGTGCCAATGCTGCCGTCATCCGTAGGGGATAAGAAGGACACGACGATGCCTCATTCGTCCTCATCCCCATTTCCCCTCTATCTACTCCCGCAAATCCTCCCTCGGCCAGAACCCTAGCTTGTGTAGACGTTGACGAGTCCCGCCGTCCTTGGCCACCCCAAGCTGCACCGAGGCCACCGTTGGAAGCATCGTGTCGCCATATTCACCCTTGTTGAGCCACGCAAGCTGGGGTGCCACCGTTTTGCCGGAATCGAGCCTAACGACCTCCTCCTCCTCCGACGGACCTCACCGCCAAATATCGTCGCTCCCAGCCACGCCTTGCTTCTTCGACCACACAGTTGTGATTAGGGTGAGTAACCGGTCCTCCGACACCCCTCATTTTTCTCTGTCTTACCCTATGTCATGCTCGCGTCGTGCTTCAGCCGTCCGCCGCTGCTGTAGCTCGTCATTGGACAAGCTCCGGTGGTCCATACTCAGCGGCGCCACCACCATTAGGTAGCCCGGGTTGCACACTATCGATTAGGCTAGTTCCCGCACCGTCACTCGCCCTCCTCCACCATAATCGATGGCAGCTGACACGTTCTCCGGTGAGCCGACGTGGCCAGGTGGGGTTAGTGGACCCAGTTTGGCTATGTTAGCGCGTCCTGCCCACGTGACAGTGGGGCCTGGTTGTCAGCCTTAGAGGTTAACCAAACCTCGATATAAAATGAACCCATCAATTGTGCTGACGTCACCGTGACGTCATGTCGACGACATCACTGCCACCTCAGCGCTGTTGATCGAGTCTTCATCCCACGTGTCAACCAACGTGGCATAGGCCCCACTTGTCTGTGACATAGAGTAGGTTTTGGATAGGTGTAAACAATATTCTCTACTTAATAAATAGATAAAACAAAATAAGTTTAAATATGAATATAATTTCCAGAAATTTAATAAAAAGATTAAATTTTATTAATTCTATATCTTTTGTTTTAAAATTCAGAAAAATGTATATAATATATCAAAATGCTTAGAAAAATGAAATCTATAATTTAACTTTATTATAAAATATTATTGTGCTAACTATTTCAATAATTATTATTTAATAAAGAATTATAAGTTATAATACTTTAAAAAATTCTTATTTTAAATTTGGTAAATGAGAAAAATATAAATACTATACTAAAATTCTTGAAAAAATAAGAACTAAAATGTAAAACTATAAACTTAAAATATTATATCACTTAACTAATATTTATTATTTATTTAGTATTTATAAAGTGAATAAACTTATAAAAATCATATCTTATTATTTAAAAATCATAAAAATACATATAATATACCAAAATGATCACAAAAATAAATTATACACATTAAAAATATCATTTTTCTCAACTGAAGTAAAATAAAAGGTAAAGGTCTAATAAATCTTATTTTAACTCTTTTCTTCTATTTTAATTCATTAAAAATATATAAACCTTTACTATTGTCTTTACTATTATTTGTTTAACGTCTAAAAATGTAATAACAAGTTCAAATAATGTTTAATTGAAGTTAACATAAGTCTAACCATTTTAAGTTGTACTTACTACAACTACCATTTAGAAATAAGTAAATCTTTCTCTCCAAAAATAGTTTATCAATTATAAAATCCTCAATAATAATATTTTGAATTATTAAAACCTTTACTATTATTTCACTCACAAGCTAATAAGTATATCCCAAGATAATTCATGAGTAGTTAAGTAATGAAGTTTCCACATTATGAATGATACCCATTCATTTGTAAGTAAATAAAGAATTCTATTCAACTATAATGTTAAGAGAATATGCCTCAAATAGAAGTGTTACCACTCTTAATTAACCTTAAAGTAACATTATAAAGTGAACCAAGTTATAATACCATATAATGACCAAGATAGATAAGTGTCAACTACTAGTGTAGTTTTTATTCAAATAAAGTAATTCTTTCTTGTTTAAGAATTATAATTAGCAAGAAAGCCTAAGAGTGTTAATTTATAGTTTAAATATTTTTGTTTAGTTAAGTATGATTTTCCTCAAGAGTTATTCTTTTAAGAAATATTAAAAGTAATCCTTGAACGCTTCTCTAAAAGCTCTAATTAAATCTTAATCTTGTTTAAGAAATATTTCAGATACCATGCTCCATTTGAGTGCTTTAGTATTGCATACTACTTGTTATACTTACATGGTGTTTCACACACTATCACAAGCCTTAATAAAAAGCACAAGTGTGAAGCTGATATAAAAGTGCAACACATTCCTAAGAACTCATCACCAGTTCCAAACCCTAGATCAGATACGATTAGTCCGGGGATTTGTGTTTATCAAATTGTATTACATTACTTATGCATCGTTGCATCTTGATTCTTTAAACATTAGTCCTTACCAGACCAATGATGTTGTTTACAGAATTTGGATCTTCTAGTGTCTGAAGACCGTGGGTGCATAATCTTGCAATCACAAAAGGCAAGTTCACAACTTGCTCATGTCCTTTGATTATTTTCTATCAAATGCTTGTAACTCAAATGTTGTCATCACCTGCATTTCAAAAAGTCAGAAAACACTATTTTTATAATAATATGATTATGGATTATTTACTAGATGGTAATAATCTACTAATACAGTTCCACTGGTAATGGAACATAATATCTAGGACTTAACAACCAATGTCGCCAGTGATTCTAGCGCCATATATTATGCGTCAACCATGAGATTTGGAATGGGACGGAGAAGTCAGTTGTATCTTCTTCCTTTCGCATGGACGGATGACCTTATCGTGAGGCTGTTGATTTCTCGTGAAGTTCTAGAGAATCCAGCACATGGGTGGGACCCCTTAGTTCCCCGCGATATTGGTGTCTAGATTATCTGTGCATAGCTGTCTGGGTCGGAGTTCACCATAGCTGATGGTGACTGCCAGACAGAGCTGCTTACAGAGTCTTCGGAAACTCATCAGGGTTGTAGCTTGCCTGAAAGGGGGCTTAACAGAGATGTAGTCAGCCCCAAAGGATCGTGTCTTCATGCAGGGTCGTGAAGGGGGCAGCGATTGGCTTGGATCTTAGGTTGGGCCTCAAACCATGGAAGTTTGAACAGGGACATACTCCCGGCTATGCAACAAAGCTTAAGGTCTCTTGTTGGAAAAGTGACGCGCCTCTGTAGAGTGTAAGAATTGTGACATGTTACTCCCTGTTCCGGGAAGGAGCTACGAACGCGGCAGGAAAGGAACCACATGAAGGTTCTAGTCAACCTGTGAAGGCTGTCGGACATAGTTTTCAGAATAAAAGCAACCTTTGAAGAAATGTTTATGAAAACCTGCATTGCCTACGACCTATGGTCTGTGGCTGTAGAGATAGTGCATCATACACTCCTTTTTAGTGAACTTGCTGAGTACACTCGTACTCAATCGTACCTTCTTAACCCTTGCTATGTTGTAAGCCGTTGAAGACGATGTCAACATCAATTCCTGCTCAAGAAATCATCATCGGCAGCTCAAGTTCTTCAATAAAGTCTATGAAGTCAAAATATACATCAGCTGAAGTGAAGACAAAGTCTCTGTTTAGATAGGAGTAGATACTCTAGCCATAAAACCTATTTCTATAGAGCATTGCATTAGTAGCAATTGCAAGCCAAAGAGTTTAGATACTAGTCTTATTCTCTAGCTAGTTCTGAGTTATTATTTCTGGTTCTTCTTTGTAAGAAGTTTTTTCTCTCTCTCTTTAACCTAGAGTGTTCTCTGGATCTTTTGTAAAGAGTCGAGTTATAATCTATAGTCATGTCTTGGACCTGCTGTGTTTCTATTGTACCACTCTGAGGGATGTAATACTAGTGAACAATGTTTCATTGGTGTTATATCAATGACTATAGTGTACTACATCATGTAGTGGTATGCTGGGTCACCGCACCTAAGCATCATCCCCATCATCAACCGATGCATCTCTATCATCACCAACATCCCCTACATCACACTTACATTCATCTTGTTGTAATTCCTAAAGCCTATTGTGGATTTGAACAAGTAGTCATGTATCCATTTGTACTTCATTCATATTATCATGATTATGTTGATATTGCCTATATATGTGAGTAGTTTCCCTTGTTCATAGGGAGATGAAGAAACCCTAGCAACATTATGAATTGAAATAAAGATGATATATAACCTTAGTTTATGAGTATGTATTAGTTAACTCTTTTGATATTATGTGAATGTCGGCCACATAATATTTTCTCTTTGGGACTTGAGAGGGAACTACCATTGGTTAGTGGTGGTGTGAAAGCGTTAAGTGACATGTCACATCAGATTATCATTCACGTGGTCAATGGGGATAAGAGGGGACTCACGAAACGTATGTCCATGACCATGGGAAAACCCTTAATTGCTAGTGGTTTAGGGTGACTGGCCTATCACGTCCTGAGGGATGAAATAACAGATGATTATTTGTGATAATATTATTTGGATCTCTTCCCATACATAAACATAAAGAAAGACATATGTATCATAATCATGATTAATCCAATTGCTAGTGGTGGATCCAACACTCTCTGCGAATGTTTTAGCCATATTGCAGTTTCGTACTTATTACTTATATCATGATTCTGTCTGTTTGCATTCATTAGTTTAAATATTGCTTTGCTCATAAACACTCTCAAAACACTCTTGCTTGGAACTAGGGGCATAAATACCGGTACTAGTAGCTCTACGTGGTTCCATGCTCTTATTTTGAAACTAGCTACATACAACTTGTGCTCGTGCGGTCATCGGTTCCACGTTGATCTTGTTGTCAAGCCAAAAAGCGGTGCGACGCCCGTCTCTAATCCTGCTTGACGAGATGGCCCTGTAGGTTGGCAGGAGCCTAGCCAGGCGACTCGGATGCTAACGACCGGTGGCAAGGTCAGACGTGAAACTCCAAACCCACTTAGGCCATGGCGCCTCTGAGGCAGCATGAAGCTTGTGCGCAACAGCTACATATGCAGGCAGAAGTTCTTGATAGCAAGATGTTTTAGGCCAAGACCACCTTCATGCTTTGGGCGGCGGACAACATACTAGGCCACCATGCATTTGGTTCCCAGGTACGATCGCCGACGTTCCATAGAAAAGCCCGATGCATTCCCTCAATTGCTTGCAGTAGAGCTGGTGGTAGGTCGAGCGCTCCCATCATGGAAATCGGTAGTGCGTCCACTGCATCGAGGAGCACGGGATGCCCCTAGAAGAGAGCAAGATCGCCATCCATCCTGACATGTACCGGTCCATTTTGGAAATAAGTGGACCAAAATCCTGTAGGCGGAGCTTGTGAGCAGAGAGAGGCAGAGCAAGGTATGTTTGTGGGAAACCTTCGACACGACAGACACGAGCGGCAGTGATGTCCTGGAGATCTGTTTCGGAGGCGTGCATTGGCTCCGGTGTATACTCTTGTGAAAGTTTTTTTTTTCGAAATTCCATCACCGATCTATTAATAATCATCAACAGCAGTACAAAGAGTTCTATAAGTAATAAAAATTACAAATAGAGCAATGGACCACCTAATGATGACTACAAACACTGGCACGAGCGTTTTAGAGACGCTCTTTATTTCTTATTGGCGATTTCATATGCTTGTAGTGTTTTCTATGGAATTTATGGCAGACATTACTCAGAGAAAAAACATCTAGAAAAATGCTAAATATGAAGGAATTGCACGAAATTAATTAAGTAAAAAAAAGTGAGACAAATTAAGAAGGAGTTGCAAATTGCGATGATTCTGATATTTTGCGGACCGTTTAAATTGTCGACGTGTACCAGCCCAACAGACCATATCATAAGCCCCAGAACCAAATTCCAGAGCCCAGCCACTCTGGCCAGGCCCGGCAAGATGCCACCAGAGTTCACAGAACAGAATAGCCTCAACATTGAGAAATCGTCATCGCCACAAGAGGATAAGAGGCGTTCCGAAAAACACAGGCAAGGAAGGCAACAAGTCGTCAGCCATGGCGCTCTCCCTCTCCACCTCCTTCTTCCCGACCCCGGCCGCCGCCGCCGCCGCCGCAAGAACGACAACCCGCACTCTCCGCTCCCTCGTCCCGTCCCAGGTACCCGCTCCATACTTAGAACTCCATATTAAGGCTCTAGAATTGGTGGAGACGGTTGTCAATCTGTAACCTGTGCCCTGTGCGCGCGTGCAGAGGATGAGGTGCTCGATGCGGAAGAAGGGGCTGCACCCGGAGATCTTCGAGGACGCGAAGGTGTACTGCAACGGTGAGCTGGTGCTGGTGACCGGGGGGACGAAGCCGGAGTACTCGGTGGACGTGTGGTCGGGGAACCACCCCTACTACGTGGGCGACTCCTCGGCGCTGGTCGTCATGGACAGCCAGATCGAGAAGTTCCGCAAGAAGTGGGGGCACGTCAAGGAGTACTGGACCAAGGAGCAGTGGCTGGAGATGCACCCCAACGGCGACCCGGAGTTCGAGCCAGAGGACGACGAGACCCGCAAATGATGCCTCTCTTCCCAACTCGTCCTCCTGCCGCGGTTCTCTTGCTGTTGGTTCCTGAACTCAATTATACTAGTACTACTATTATGAGTAGTTTGCTTGGCTTGATTCCCCACTTGTACCACGCGTACGGTTGATGGATATGGCAAACGGGGCGCTGCATTTGCATTGTCCTCGAGGTGTTCGAGTAATGTTCGCAACGACTCTAGTCCCAGTATGTGTCGACCTTCTGCTTCCTCTCAAGTCTCAACACCTACCCATGATATGAATATGATACAGATGCAAAATGGGGTGGCTGAACTTTGATACATGTTTGTTTCATGATCCGAGTGGTAGTTTGGAGTCCTGGAGCTTGGTGTAGAACACTTGGCGTCCGGTTTCCAAATTTTATTTCACTGAATTCTACCAAATGGAAATTTACATATTCCATATGTCTACGGATATGCATTTTTCTAGGACCTGATTCTTTGGCCTTTGCAGATCCTAGCATATACTGTGTATATGTTTCTCTTGTACTCGTAAGCTAAGCTAGCAGACTGCAATCCGAAAACATGGGGCACATCCCATCGAGCGTAAATCAACACCCCTTAACCTCGGATCTTGACTTACGGAACCTCTCTTGTTACCTTTGCTAGTTGCCAGGATGTTACTTTTTTTCCCCGACTTGAGGGGCCATCCCCCGATTTCATTAAATGAAACCAATAAGATAACATAAATCAGGTGTTCCAATCCTTCAGACTACCTTTACCAGCGGCATTTTTCTAAGAGCATCTCCACTCGTTCACCGTTCTGAGACCAAAAACCGGACCTAAATAGCGCCGGACGAACGAAAGTTTCGGCCTGGGAATGGCCGATTTCCCACTCGTGTTTCCAGGCCGAGTTCCCGGACGAAGTAAAAAACGGCGACATTTTTAAATTTTCTCGTTCCCATGGCGAAGTCTTGGCCATAGGGTGTTCGGCAGAACTACGCCCAAAATAGTTCGGCCATCAAATTATTATAGAACAAGATAAAATGGTTCGGCGATCAGTCGTCGACGGGGGTGATCTCCTCCGGCGTGTCCGGTGCAACGGGATGGGTTCGGTGTTCTCGCCGACCGGTTGGAGGAGGTCAAGCGAGCTTCGGCGAACGCTGCGTCGGAGGTGTTCGGCGTAGAGCTTGGCACGTTCTCGGCGTTGTCCTCCTCGAGATTTCCTTGCGCCGGGCCAAATACCAGTGTTGGAAATATGCCCTAGAGACAAATAGTAGTAAGGACTATTATCATATTTCATATAATTTATGATTAAGTTTTATATCATGCTATAGCTATATTGAGTGGAAACATCAATACGCGTGTGATATACAAACAACCAGGGGTTCCCAGTGAAACTCTAGTCACTGGTTCATTGGTCAACAGATGATCATGTTTCCTTCTCATGTGACATTTATGTCAGTTGGAAATGAGGCCATCTCATTCAGAGAATGAGATGATGAACCAATACTCAAGCTAAACATCGTGACCCGATCATGTCACGAATTTCAAGTTACGATGATTAGAAATGGATCCTCGTAGACTATTCCTTTAGACCGTGAGGCTATATCAATCACTGTCTCCCGAGAGTGCTTTGATAACATCAAACACCACTTGGTAATACAGTGGTCATAAAGGTGTATTCAGGTACTCGGAGGAAACCTTTGAGGCAATATATGTCAAGAGCGGGATTTGTCTATCCATGTGACGGGAAGATACTCAAAGGGCCCACTCAGAGAAGTTATATCCAATAGCTGCGCAACGTGTGATTTGATCACGAGGATATTACTTGTCGGAACGAGTCAAGTAGCATTGTTCAGTAACGAGATTGAAGACGACATGGTGATGTCATTGATCAGATCTCGAGCAATCCAAGTATCGAGTGGCAAAGGGAATAAGACACGACTGTCCCGGTTCAAACGACGAAAGATCTTCGTGGAACGCACAGGGGTCACATGGCCATCTAGGTCTGTCTGTCGATCATTGGTGCGAGAGTGTCCCGACCATGTCTGGAGTGTTTCCGAACCGTGGGGTATCACGCTTAAGGGCTTGATGATGCTTAGAGAGTATTTATAGGATCGGTAGAATCACCAAAGAAGAGTAGGGAGAAAACCGGAAGGGTTTCGGTAAGTTCGGAGGTTGTCCGGAGTGGAGGTGGAAGGTGTTCCATAGCCACGGAGATTAAATAATATGTGAATTAATGTTAAATATTGATTTAATCATTTATTCATAATTATTTAATAAAGAGAAAAATCAATTTAATGGTCAAAGGCTTAATGGGCCAATTTCCGGAGGGAGAGGGCACATTAGGGGAAATGAGAGAGGGCGAAGGGGCCAAGGGGGTGGCCCGCACCCTAGTAGGCCAGCCCTCCCGCGCGGGGCCCATGGGGGTGGCCGGCAGCCACCCCTTCCCCCCTTCCTCTCCTTTAGTCCCACCTCGGGACTCTGAGGGAGGGTGTACCCCCTCCTCCCCCTATATATAGTGGGGTATTTGGCCAAGATAAATACACCAATAATCAATAAAGGTCTCCCCACTTTTGGGAGGACATCTAATTGATATTTTCTCTCTCCCCCTCTCTCTCGTGACCGTGGTCCCAAGTCTGGACTGCGCGAGCGAGAGACATCTTCACCGCTGGTTACTGCGTGCTAGGATTCAGATCCGGGAGCTCTACTTCCGCAACTGCTGCTAGATCAGGGAAGCGGGAGTCATTGTCAGGCACCGGATGTGTGTAACTCCCCGCGAGGTGTCGCACTTGAGGCACTCAAGTCGTTGGAGCCAAGGAGCGCAAGGACTTCATCACGACCTTGAGGTCGGCTTCGGCTCATCTACATCAACCACGTTCTCCTGAGCGTTGACAACGCTTTTTGGTCTTCGAGGGTAAGTTCACGAAAAGCCCCTCCCGTTGCTGTATTACTAATAGATAGGTCATGGCAGCTTCAGGGGTTCAGGGGCGTAGGATAAAAGATTATTGTTTTCATACGCGGAACCCCTACTGTGGTATCAGAGCTAGATCTATGCGTAGTAATGCTAGTACGGGTAGAACACACGAGATGTAGCGTGTGGGCGTTGATCTTTTAGTTGTTACCCTCCCACGTGTACTTGTGTATACCGCAGTAATGCTTGATGAAGCGGCCCCCAACCGACTTTACGCGTTTATTCGTGAGACTGGTCCACGCTTGACATACGGCTTGTACCGTATAAAGTGGCTTAGGGGGTGTCTGTCTCTCTCGCATTAGTTGGTATGCCATTTGCAACGGAGGGCCCCGAAAGGGATGTAGTAGAGACAACTACTTGATCAGCGTTGTGCTGAAAGTTCGTAGGTAAGGACGGTTCTTATGCGAAAGCCCATTCAGCCACGTAAAACATGCAAAGATAAAGTAGAGGCATCTAACTTTGTTTTGCAGGGGGGCGTTGCTTTGTGATATGGTTGTGGCAAAGGTAAAGTAATTACCTTTTGTTGCATAGTAGTAGATATCACGGAGGTGACAAACTACCACGCTGGAATTACACTGGTACCCTAGTGTCTACGGCACCGGAACCCTTGCGCCGGAACCCGGTGACGACGGATGGAGATCACGACATGAAGGACCGTATCACATCGCATTTACATTCAATGTTATTGTTTGTATATCTTATTGTGTGCTAGTATTAGATACTCGACGGTAGCCTAATAAGATGATCCCTGTTAAAATTACCAACGATTATGTTCCCCCTTAGTGTGCACCACCAAGAAAGTTCTTCGGTATGAGGCGATCCAGGGTTACAGGCCTAGGTGTCAGACATATCTACGTTCACATACAGTGGGTGTAAGCCATGTTGCACAGCGAATACACTAAGGTTGAGTTGGTGAGCCTAGCATGTACAGACATGGTCTCGGAACACGGATGGTCGAAAGATCGAGCACGAGTCGCATAAACGATGTGACCGACGTTTAGCGTCCACCCTTGAACCCACATTGATGGCCGTGACAATCGGGGGAGATGTGGCTAATAGGGGTCGTGTTATCACTAGGAACCCTTTGGGGATAGGTGTTTCTGAGTGGAGTTATTATTAACTCATTTAATTACAAACTTAGTCTAAATTCCTTTTGCGATTATAAATGTAGATGGCTCACCGTGAAGCTTACTTTGTCATTGAGGAATGGGTAAAGGGTGAGAAACTTAGACTTGATGGATCCAACTTCCCTAGTTGGCTTGTGCGCCTGAATGATCTCCTTACTAAGAATCATGTGGTAGACTACATACGCCACACGATGGATTTGACTGAGCCAGACCACTATGAGACCCCACAAGAGCTGGGAGACCGCTACTATCGTCAAGAGATGTCCACCTACATTCAGATAATAATGCGTTACGGGATGGTGGATGAACTACATCCGCTCATGGGTGATCTTGATCCATATTCGATGGTGGATCAGCTGAGAGCAGAGTTCATATGCCATGTGCGCATGTGGAAGCACGAGCTGCTTGGAGAGTTCCTTTCCATACAGATGGAGGAGCATACATGTCTGAAGGGTCACTTGGAGCGCATGCTTTATGCACACATGAGACTGGTTCACTTCGTGGATTACTGGATAAATGATTCGTTCGCGATAGGCGTACTGCTTCGATCATTGCCTCCCAGCTATGAAGGACATGTCCGGAGTAGCATCATGAGTGGTGATACGGAAACATTGGATTTCTAGGAGTTCATATCACGTTTCAGGAACATAAAGGTTGAACCAATCACCGGTGAGGTCATCGATGACAAAGGTATATATTTGATATACAGTTTTATAAATGTTATAATCTTGCAAACACATTGCAGTGTTAAGTATATCTGATACTTGTTCTGTTTTGCTGAAAACAGGTCATTCTGCATGAGAGGTGTTTGCTAGAGAGGAGGTGACGTTGCGTGTTGATGGCGAGCATGATGATGATGGCCGACGACACTCTCCCTCGACATTTATCACTTAGTTTGTATTTTAGGATGATTAATGTAATCAAGAGATTGTGAACTTCTTTAGTTTGTCTCACATTTCATGAGACAGTTATTCATATGAGTTTGTAACAAACAGTTGTTCTACTTTTATGAATGATTTCTATTCGTGTTCATATCTTGTTTGATTATGTGTGAATTATCCTTATTGTTTGAAACTAATTGATAATGCATGAACATTTGTAAAACATTAAAAAAATGCCTTGTTTAAAATACCCAACTTAATGATATGTTCATTAATGAATGAAAAAACATTGTTTAAATTCAAGGTTATGTGATAATATGTGAAAGTCATTCGATTTCTTATCACATATAAATCATGCCTAAGTTCAGCAAATCAACTTAAACACCGTGTATTACTTGAATACAAAGTGTTTAATGAATTGTTAAAAGTAAATACATATTCGATGTATTGGGTTTTAACAAAAATGGTAATTATCATTATATGATTGTTTAAATGTGTAAATAAGTTTACCAAAGGAAACATGAATATGAAACTATTTGATTTGATCAAAGTGTTTCATCAACAAAAGGTATAAAGATAAATGAGAATCTAATTACTATGATTTGATCAATAGTAATGAAATTCAACTTTATAAGAATGGCATAAAAGAAATTGTGGAATGCAGAGCGTCTTGAAACGTCAAAATGCAAAGCATCACAATGTGATATTAGATATCAAAGTGGGCGAATAGAAGGCACCAAATAAATCATTGTAGTGTAGATGTAGAGACCATAAGTTAGAAATAGTTAGCACTCAATTAGAAAGTAGTGAACCATTGAATTCGTGAAAGTTTTGGGGTTATCCGATATAACCAAAGCAATAGCGAATAAGTCCTTATAGAGTATTCATTGGAAACTTTGAATACGAAATCCATAGCTAAACCAAAAGAGAAGCAAAACTTGTATTGCTTGGATTTTGGTACATTATTGAGAAAGTTCACATTCAGTGATATTTCTCAATTATGGGGCAAATGGAAAATAGTGTAAAACACGATGAGGATTTAAAACCCTACATCAGAGTGTTGAGAAGCGCAACGGACAACGTTCCTGAACGATTCTCTTCACAAAAGGAAAGAATCAATGATAATGATCATTGTGTTTTCCCCACTAGTGTTTTCACTACATGAAGTAGGATTCGAAATGTAATCCATATCTTGTATGGAGACATTTGAGAATAATTTGTCATGATTATTGTAATATGACATACCTACGAACTACTAAGGAAATAATGGTAAACTAGAATTATGAGAAATCCTAAAAGCAAAATTCACTTGAGATTACAAAGCAATTCGTTGCTGAATCTCACAAGTAAGAGATTACTTGAATTTTCCCAAATGACTGCAAAGCCATAGTGGAAAAGGGGGTGAATGACAAAAGCACAATTTGTCAAGTATTGGACAAATTCAAATTTGATTCAAGTGTGTTGAATGTCTAGTGGATTTAAAACTAATAAAGTACTAGTATCTCATAGTAAATCTCCAAGTTTGATGTTTGATCAAAGGAGTGAGTAGATATGCAATTTGCATAAAATTGAGTGGGAGCTATGAAAGTCTTCCTGAAACAATATGTGATTGACATATTTTTTGAGTGGGAGCTTATAGGAGTAATTCTTAAGTTTGTTAAGAATAAAAGCGCAAATACTTATAAATACTGATTTATAAGATGCAGAAGTTGATAAAAGGTGTATTATGATATTATGTATTATTCCTTAAGGGATTTTGAAAAGGGTTTCAGAATAGAAGTTAATTAAAGAACTGGTCCTTAATAACTCAAGTTAGGAATAGTATTAAGTTTAACATCAATGGTTGAAAGAAAGAAAAGGATGATCATCATCCGCTATGTTTAGACATAGGTTCTATCTTAGAAAATCATGATGATAACTTAACATAATATATAATCCAATAAGGAACGTTTGAAAGTGATTAAGTTCGAATCACAGAACATTGAGCTAAGTTTGTCTACAGTGTCTAGTAGAGAACTGCAGACATGTTTTCCAAATCCATAAAGGATGACATATCTTAAAGCATAAAGAGTTGTGTTATAAGGGAATATGTTGGAAACTCCTATAGATACCGATTAAAGTCAAGTAGGAAGCGAGGTGAACAAAAACATCGAAAGTTGCGTAGAGTGCACTAGTGTTTCGATGGCTACATTTATAATAATAGATAAGGGTACCATCTAAAGTGTTGTATAACATTATGGCGGGGCCAGTTTGCTTTTAACGTAGAATGATGTGTCCCAGGGCATAGTGCCCATGAGAAAGCCCTCGAGGTTGATCTAACGTCACTTTAGGCTCCTAGAATCAGGCCTCGTTCTACTGCCATAACGACGATGCATACACACAGATGCTATCATGTGATGAAAGAGTGTTAATGTCAATCAAGGTGACATTAGTAAGTTGCAAAGGATTTGGGACTGTAAAGTACAGACCCAAGACTCAACCTCTTCCATGAGCAAGCATGTTCAGGGTACCGAATATATGGTGCTAATGATTGAGAACAAATGCAGCTAGTGTATTTGTACTCTAGTGCAAGTGGGGGACTGTTGGAAATATGCCCTAGAGACAAATAGTAGTAAGGAGTATTATCATATTTCATATAGTTTATGATTAAGTTTTATATCATGCTATAACTGTATTGAGTGGAAACATCAATACGCGTGTGATATACAAACAACTGTGGGTTCCCAAAGGAAACTCTAGTCGCTGGTTCATTGGTCAACAAATGATCATGTTTCCTGATCATGTGGCATTTATGCCAGTTGGAAATGAGGTCATCTCATTCTGAGAATGAGATGATGAACCAATAACCAAGCTAAACATCGTGACCCGATCATGTCATGAAGTTCAAGTTACGATGATTAGAAATGGATCCTTGTAGACTATTCCTTAGACCGTGAGGCTATATCAATCACTGTCTCCCGAGAGTGCTTTGAAAGCATCAAATGCCACTTGGTAATACAGTGGTCATAAAGGTGTGTTCAGGTACCCGGAGGAAACCGTTGAGGCAATATATGTCAAGAGCGGGATTTGTCCGTCCATGTGACAGGAAGATACTCGAAGGGCCCACTCGGAGAAGTTATATCCAATAGCTGTGCAGTGTGTGATTTGATCATGAGGATATTACTTGTCGGAACGAGTCAAGTAGCATTGTTCAATAACGAGATTGAACACGACATGGTGATTTTATTGATCAGATCTCGGGCAATGCAAGTATCGAGTGACAAAGGGAATAAGACACGACTGTCCCGGTTCAAACGACGAAAGATCTTCATGGAACACACAGGGGTCACATGGCCATCCATGTCCCTCCGTCGATCATTGGTGCGGGAGTGTCCCGACCATGTCTGGAGTGTTCCCGAACCGTGGGGTATCACGCTTAAGGGCTTGATGATGCTTAGAGAGCATTTATAGGATCGGTAGAATCACCGAAGAAGAGTAGGGAGAAAACCGGAAGGGTTTCGATAAGTCCGGAGGTTGTCCGGAGTGGAGGTGGAAGGTGTTCCATAGCCACAGAGATTGAATAATATGTGAATGAATGTCAAATATTGATTTAATCATTTATTCATAATTATTTAATAAAGAGATAAATCAATTTAATGGTCAAAGGCTTAATGGGCCAATTTCCGAAGGGAGAGGGCCCATTAGGGGAAAGTAGAGAGGGAGAATGGGCTAAGGGGGTGGCCCGCCCCCTAGTGGGCCAGCCCTCCCGCGCGGGGCCCATGGGGGTGGCCGGCAGCCACCCCTTCCCCCTTCCTCTCCTTTAGTCCCACCTCGGGACTCTGAGGGAGGGTGTACCCCCTCCTCCCCCTATATATAGTGGGGTATTTGGCCAAGATAAATACACCAATAATCAATAAAGGTCTCCCCACTTTTGGAAGGACCTCTAATTGATATTTTCTCTCTCCCCCTCTCTCTCGTGACCGTGGTCCCAAGTCTGGAATGCGCGAGCGAGAGACATCTTCACCGTGGAGCGCCGTTGCGCTGCGGGATTCAGATCCGGGAGCTCTACTTCCGCAACTGCTGCTGTATCAAGGGAGCGGGAGTCATCGTCAGGCACCGGATGTGTGTAACTCCCCGCGAGGTGTCGCAGTTGAGGCACTCAAGTCGTTGGAGCCAAGGATCGCAAGGACTTCATCACGACCTTGAGGTCGGCTTTGGCTCGTCTACATCAACCACGTTCTCCTGAGCGTTGACAACGCTTTTTGGTCTTCGAGGGTAAGTTTGCGAAAAGCCCCTCCCGTTGTTGTATTACTAATAGATAGGTCCTGACAGCTTTAGGGGTTCAGGGGCGTAGGATAAAATTTTATTATTTCCATACGCAGAACCCCTACAACTAGGCCTTGACGGGCGAGCTCATCGCCGAGGTGTCTTCGCCGCCCATGAGAAACTGCAGATCCGTGTTCCTCTTCTTGGTGGCGAAGTTCGCTTTGAGGAGATCGAGCTTGCGGTCTTGGTTTAGTAGCAGCTGCGCCCATCTCTTCCCGGTCTTCTCCTCCCTCTTCTTGGTATGGGCCTTCGTGTCGGTGATGCACCTCTCGATGGATTCCTGGAGGCGCTTGACGGGAGGTCCTACGGCTTTGAGCATCTTCGCCTTCTTCTGGCTGAGCTCTGGCCTTCCTTCGCTGGCAGCAGGTGGAGGGCCGCCGGGTTGTACAGGCCGTCCTTCGTCTTGGCGAGTGTCAGCCGAGTGTCCACCCATTTCTGGCATTTCTCAATCGAAGGTAACACGTGATGGAACTTGAACTCCGTCCCGGTGTCATTCCGGTACATGCCGAGTATGCGGAGGAGCTACAAAGACAAGTCAAAGTGTGTCAAGCTAGACATTACCATGTACCTTCGGCTAGTGTTCGACGAATTACCTTGGCATCCATGCTCTCGCCGCTGACGGGTGTGCGTTCGACCTCCTCGAGAAGGCTGTGCCACTTGCTGCACGCCTGCTGGATGAGTCCCTAGTGGTTGGTCATGGCTTTCTCGCCGCGCTCCATGTGAATTTTGTTGTACGTCGGGTCGCAAAGTTTGCGTTCGTCAAACGCTAGCTTCACACGCTTCCAGTAGTTGTCCGAATTTTGGTTGGCGCCAGTGATGGGATTCATGCTCACCTATTTCCAGGCGTCGGCGAGGCAAAGGTCCTCAAGCGCCGTCCATTTGATCCAGGCCTCCGTCGCCGAGGTGCCCACCTTCTTCTTGCCTTTGCCCTTCGCCGGAGCTAGGCAACGCCTTCCTCTTCCTCCTCGGTCTGGGTCTGCTCGACGAAATCCTGAGACTCGATGACGTGTTCGGCATCGGCCCGAGACTGTTCTTGAGTAAATAAGCTGGCATTGCTGACCGCAACGGCCGCCGACCCTTCGGCGATCATGCCCTGCATGTAGGCTTCGCCCGACATTGCGGCGAACATGTTCTGGGCGTCGGCCTCGCCGTGCAATGAGCTCCTGGCGAATGGTAGAGGGCCGTGGAGCGCCGTCGAGGAGGAGTCGTACGCCGGAGAGGAGGAGTACGGGGCGTTGATGTCGATGCTGAAGGCTAAAGGAGGACGTGGTGCGGGGCAGGGGGAAGACGGTGTTCGGGTTGAATCCGCCGTCAAACTCGGAGGAGGAGGAGTACCTCTGTCGTAGGTTCGCCTGGTTATCATGGAACATCGCCGGCGAGATCGGCGAGAAGCCGACCGGCGAGTATCCAGTAGGCGAAGCGACGCTTGGCTGGCTCCCCCAAACACCGCCGTACTGCGCGCGCGAGGACCCCGCTGCCGCCGCCTTCCTCATCGCCTGCTCCTCCGCCGCCGCTTCCCTCATCGTCTGCTCCTTGGCCGTCGCTCCTCTCATCGCCTCAGCTTCGGCGAGCTCCTGCGCCTGCGTGGCCCTCGCCTTCCTGTCCCTACGGCTGTCCGTATCGAACTTCCTCTTCGTGGACAGAGCCAACCATGCAGGGGCGCTCATGCCTTGAGGTCTCGGCGCAGGCGCTCTCGGCTTCCTCACCTTTTTCTCCTTTGGTTCGCCGGCGGCGGATCGGGGTTGGGCGAAAGCCTTGGACGGCATGGCGGGCGGGAGCTCGGCGAACTGGCGGGAGATCTGGAGGATTGTGGAGGGAAGGCATGAGGGGAAGAAGAAAAGGGCGGGAACTCGGCCTCCTCTCGCCGACAGGGGTGGCCCACCCTTGTTTTCTCTCCATCCGGCGTTTCCAGGCCGTTCCTGGCGCCTCGGGTTTGGCCTAGGAATGCCAGACCAATTTTGGTCCAAATCCGGATGAAACCGGCGTCCTGAAAACACGACTGGACGAAATTTCGCCGTCCGGACGAAAAATAAACGCTGAGAACGCCTTCCTGAGAACGCGAGTGGAGATGCTCTAAGCTTCCACTAACACAACCACACGACAGAAAAGCAATCCTCGTCAATTATCCTCCTAACATCAAACTTTTATCACTAGTTATTACACAAAGTAGAAGGAAAACCAATCCTGTTTTCTTCCAAACCGCAAGGTGATGATCTTCTCTTCTCTAGCCAACACATGTTCTTCTTGCCGGCACCCAGCCTTGACGAGCACTGAACGCCTCCGATGCCAACTTACACAACATCAGCGCTGCGGAGGTTTGAAGCACGATGTTACTTCTGTTGTGTATTATCATGTAGAACTAGCTAGTCAGGATAAATGGTGTACCATTTTGATGCTCCCATGCACTATACAGCACCAGTTCGAACACTCCACAAGGTGATGTTTGATTTGTTCATTCCTGACACTGCCTGAATCGGGTCTGAGGCACAAAACTGACAGAGCTATAATCAATGCTCTGCTAGAGTAAATGTGTAATCAACGGTTTGGTTGCATTTTGCTACTCTTCTCCCCTAGGACTAGGAATACCGTAAAAAGCCCCAAAAGGATGGAGTATTTCGAAAGGCGCCATACATCATGAACTTATCAAAATGCAGGATGGTCACGGAAAATACCTGTACTGCTATTGTAGTGTAGTGCACCTTACAAGGGGTTTCCAACATTCTAATCCTAGGTGAAGGGCTGAATGTGGTGGATAGTACGTCCTATAGTGGTGATTGTCAGAACAAGACCTCGGAAGTCAAAGACAGCTTGGGTACATTAAGCAGTACAAGTGGAATAGGTCTCCGAATTACGAACACTCAGGAACAGCTGGAACGGTTTTCTCTTCGGCAGCAAACATAAATTTTGCACGTCTACTTTTGTTAATAGAAGAAGAATCATTGAGAAAGATTTTTATTTGATCATTTGAATCATACAAACAAGTTTTTTTAGTTTTAAGTATAGTTATTTAAAGAATAGATAGAAATAAGATTGCGTCCAAGAACCTATACCAAAGCTTAGAAAACCTCTGTCCTATCCATTAGACAACTAATGGACGCTTTTCATTAATATTTTATTCTTTCTTCCGATGGCCACACGCACGCATGGCAGTCTTCAGGCAAATTATTTAAAGATCTCAATTATCTACTCCTTTGACGCCTGTTATATACATATGGTCTCGCGATAGTACAGACAAATAAAAAAAAATTGTTAAATTTTTAAAAAGCACGTGTAGCTCAGTGGATAGAGCGTCCGTTTCCTTAGTTCGTAGGTTCGACCCCAAGTTGGGCGAAATTAATTTCTTATTTTTCATCTTATTTTTTTTCTATCTAGTGTGCCCCTTACTAACGATTTTTTAGGTCTTCTGCTTGATTTTGCATCTTGGTTTTTGTAGTCATATTTTCTTGAATTTAGTGCGCCACTTTACTACGATTTTTTGGGTCTCCTGTTTGATTTTGTATGTTCTTTTTTATTGCACTGAACACTGATGCCGTCAATCGAACTTGAAGTTCGGTAATGTTGTCAGATCGAAGCATTAGGGTATAGGTATCACATCTCAAAATATTCTAAATTTTGAAATGTGAAATAGATAAATAAGTTTGGTAGATTGTTTGACTTTGTTGAAAATTCTCAAAGAAAAGAAACCTTTTGAATTAGAAAGAACTCACTCTGTTATGACCTAAGTAGCCATATAGGCAAAAAGCCGTGGATTGAGTTTTAGTTTAGTATTTGCGTGAATATTTGCAAAAATGGAAATCATGAAGCATTCATAAGCATTGCATTGCATTCATACAAAGTTCCCAAAAATTGTATCCAAATCCTAGTATCTAAATCCGATAGTTGATTTGCTCAAATGTTTCTATAAGAAATATATAGAGATTTATGAAGCAACCATCTTCAAACTAGTGAAAATGTTACAAATATGATACTATAATGATCTACTGAATTTAAAAAAAAATAGAAACAAGAAAAGTCGTTTGGAATTCGTATGCAAAAGATATAAAAAAATACTAAAATAGAAAAAAAAAGGACAAAAAAAAACAAAACGAAATGAGCCACCGGCCGACCCACTCAGCCGGCGGACCGAACCAGCCAGCGAGGGCGCACGGGAGGAAGTATCGATGCCCAGGTTACATCAAAAATCGTGCGAAATCGTTTTTCTCGAACCTATCTACATTCAAACTCCTATATCTTTTTATCCACAACGTCGAATTGACTTTTGTTTATTTCTACTTGTTCCCTACTTCAAGATCTATCTCTCCACCGTCCTAAACATCTATAAAATATCCCGGAGCCTGTCAACACCTGGATTTTTAATCCCACATGCCTGTATGCCATACATCGCAATCCCAGGATTACCATTTTTGCGAGATATAATAGATTGGATATCACAGTACATCATCCATTACAAACCATAATAAGGTCTTACACAAATAAAGGATCTCATGATCCATTCTTAGTACACACAAGTAGCGGAATAAATAGCGTAGCGGTGGAGTCCATCTTTAGAGTCACAGGCAATACTGACGATGGGAGATGATCCTAGTTGTCGTAGCCGTCCTGTTGTCCTCCTTCAGGGTAGTCCTCCTCATAGTCTGGCCACGAAAATAGCGAGGGACAAAAGCCATGAGCACTCTTTAAGTACACGCAAACTATCACTAACAAGTAAGGTAGTTCTAGTAGGAATGCTAACTCTAAATTTATTTGCAAAGTTTAGTTTGAAACCTAAGCTGAATTCAGAGAGAAAGAAAGATAAAATAAAGTTAAAATCACCTAAGTGGGAACTTAGTTGTCATAGTCACAACTCTTTTGTGGTCAAGTCATGTCACCATTCATTTCATAAGCCATTTTGAAAATATCTGACAACGGAACAGTATGGCCACTCTAACTGTCCATAACCGCGGACGCGGCTATTCGAATAGTTTGACACTCGGCAGAGGTGGTACACTTTCACCACAAAATTTGATACATCTATCAGGGATAACCCTGAATCATCATACTTAGTATGCAGATAATCAAACTTAACCTTTCCTTTACACACCCTAGTACAGCACCTCTCCTATGAGCTTGGCCTCCCAGCCATAGCCATTTGCCATCCTGGGCACTACATATGCATATAAACTTCCGACTAAGCCTTACCCAATTCAGGTATTGTGGTTGTACGGTAAAATTGGAATGGTATCGCATCCGAACCAAACCATCAGTTTTTATAAAAGGGCTAAGGCTCATGCATCAACATTTTCATCATCATAAACCATTTGTGTTTCTCAACACATGTCAAAACATTTCAATAGAATGACTCGTCATTCCAAGGTTTTCACAAGTCATTTTCACCAAGTATTTCCATCTAAAGTAATCAAGTTTTTGGATTTAGCTCTAATCACTAAATTAAGAGTGTTCACTAATGTGGGATGCTAATATCAATCTCATGCAATATAATAACATCTAAGTCTAACTAGATAGGCCAAGTTTTATACTCTTTATGCTGTCTATAAACAAAGTAAAGAACTTTGGTAAAGTAAAAGAAAGTAAAGCTTGTAAATAAGACTTGGGATGGTATAAGTCAAAATGTATAACCAATCATGCTTAAGGCATCTTGCTTAGGTCATCTAGCTTAATTCTAGCTTGCTAACAATAGCTTGCCTTGGTTGGTGCAGTTGTTGAAATTCTCTTCTTCTTCGGGGTAGAACTCCTCCTCCTCGAAGACTTGGTCGGTACTATCGTCTATAAATACATACGGAATACACAATCACCAAACAATACTTAACTAGTCTATTTAGCACTCTAAGGCACACATTTGATGATCTAGTATCATCACAAACACCACAAGGTTTAATGAACTAGTTTCATTTATTTTATTTGAGAAAAGTAATTTCTACTCATTGAAATTAACTAAGATTTAATATTCTCCAATTAAAATATGGGATCATGTGGACACATATTATCACCACATATTCTAATATAGGGGAATGTGATTTAAGGGTTGGATCACATTTTAATAAAAGTTTAAGTTTAATATTTAATGATTTAAAGTGACTTGAAATGCCTATATAGATTTATTTTGGTACTAGTCCAAAGTCACTGCATGCAAACCTTAATATTATTACATATTCAGATAGGTATGGTTAAATGTGATTTGTGAGAGTTGGAATCAACTCAAAAGCTATTATGGTTGATTTTAGAAAAATGTTTGAATGTCAAAAAGCTTCTGTCTTGTTATTTTTGCTAGGAGAGATATATAACTCTAATTGATATAAATCCAATGGGCTTGGATATATATTTTCATTATATTTCCAACGAAATTGGAATCACTCAATTTGGATTTATAAAACTCTTTGAATTAATTTTCAAACTAAGGGACAAAATCTAGTTTAAGTTTAAAAAGAAAAAGATCTATTTGAATCTAATGGGTTGAGCGGGAACACTAATGGGCCAGCCCAGTTTCACTCCGCGGCGCTGAGGACAGCTGACATGGAGGTCCCGCCTGTCAGTGGCTCTTTAAACACGAAGCGGTACGGGGCATCGTGGACCACACGATTAGAACTAAGATCTATGGCTCACGTTCATCGTCAACGACAGACACGTCGCCAGCGAGACGAAAACCTAGCGACGTGGTGGGGGTGCAGTGGGGGCATACCAGGGCTCCAGCGAGTGCAGCAATGGGGGCGTTTGAACGAGGAGACGACGGCGGACTCAGGCGAGGTTGCGGCAGCTCCGGGGATGGACGAAATCGACGGGGACTTCTCCTCCTCTGCTCCAGCTAACTCCGATGAAATTCCGGCGACTGACTGCTCGAGCGGTTCCGGCGAGAGGTGGGGAAGGACCACTGGTGAGAGGGGAGCTGAGGGGTGTGAATAAATGGTGCTTGATGACCCACAAGTATAGGAGGTGTATCGCAGTATTTTCGATAAGTAAGAGTGTCAAACCCAACGAGGAGCAGAAGGTGCTGGCTAGTGGTATGGATCAGGAATTCTCTGCAAATACTTAGCAAACGGATTTTTAGGGTTTTTTGATAAAGCAAGTAAACAAAGTACGAGTAAATAAAAGACAATAGGAATAAATGCAGCAAGTGGCCCAATCCTTTATGCAGCAAAGGACAAGCCGGTTGTATTTCTTAAGATGACCAAACGTTCTCGAGGACACATGGGAACACTGTCAAGTGCTTTTGCTTCATATAGTCGATTAATCTTCTTTAGCTGCTAAGTGTTGTCTGGGTGAACCTGTGCTAATGTACCGCCCCATCCAAGACTAATACATACTTGTGATTATACCCCTTGCAAACATCCATAAGTACAACAAAGTAATTAAGGTAGAAACCTAACCACAGCTTTAAACTCTAAGACCCTTACGTCCCTTGTGCAATGGTTTCCTAACGGGGGTTCTGGTTTCTGTCACTCTGGCAACCCCTACGATTAGTAGCCAAATACACAATGCATTCCCCTAGGCCCTTATAGGTGAAGTGTCATGTAGTCGACGTTCACATGACACCACTAGAAGAAGTACACCACAACTTAAATAACAATCTATTGAATCTTTCTCAACACAACTCCACTACTAACAACAATACTTCTCCCATGTCCTCAAGAACAAAACGAACTACTCACAAGACATCATATTGATCATGATCAGAGATGGAATAATGATGTATAACGATCTGAACATAAACAATAATTCAATGGTTCACTCAATAGCATCAACTACAAAGAGTAATCAACACCGGAAAAGTTTCCCCTATGAACTATGCAAGATTCAACTCAATTGTTACATCAATATGGAGATGGTGATGAGGGTGCTGCTGATGATGATGGTGGTGATGATGATGATGATGATCCCGATGAAGTCCAGCTTGATGGTGGTGTTGATAGCGACGATCTCCCCTCTCCGGGAAGGAATTCCCAGAAATCTGCCGGAGAGATCTTTCTCTCTCGGTGTTTTCCGCCCCGCAGAGGCGGCGGAATCTTTCTGTGATCGCTCCCCGAGTCTTAGGGTTTCAGGAGGATGATATACGCCAGAGGGGAGTGCCAGGGGTGGACCAGGATGGCCACACCACCTCCAGGCGCGGCCTAGGCCTGCCCGCGCCATGGGTGGTGTGGGCCCCCTATGGCCCACCTCCACTCCATCTTATGGCATCCTTAGTCTTCTGGAAAAATAGGATTTTCCGTATATTTTCCCGGATTTTCTGACATTCGCGAATTTTGCCTCCAAACAGGACCTTTTCCATCAGAATCCTGAATGCAGCGGTCCATGCTCCAAAAGTCATCAACCATGCAAAAACAGATGAAATAACATAAGTATCACCTCTCAATACGAAATATATCAATGAATAACAGTGAATTAGGACATAGAATAGTGATGCAAGATGGACGTATCAACTCCCCCCAATCTTAGACTTCGCTTGTCCCCAAGCGAAACTGAGCTCAATAAACATAGCCTCAGGTTTATGGAGCGAAGACTCGATAAAAGAATACGGACAAGAAGCATCACATTCATCAATACATAGATCATAATAGAAGACAACTCACTATTATATAACTCAATTGCAATGGGTAAAGGAAACACAATAAAGATACATAAAGTAAATCATAATTGGTAATGGAAAACTTAGCTCTTGGTCGAAGAATAGTTGATAATTTGCTGGAGTTCATAAATAACTAGTTTTCAATGATAGCTTTCAAAGTAGTAAACATCAAGATAAGAGCAATGTGCAAAACAAGGAACATAAGAAACATGATTGAATAAATCATCATATGAATGAATGAAACACAACAACTCAAAATACTTGCTGGGATAGAGAGTAATAGGTTTACTGACTCAACTACAAAGTAAAAGAAAGGCCCTTCGTAGAGGGAAGCAGGGATTGCAAGTCTCATAAAGAGCTCCAAAAAATTAGGATACTTACTAGCTTTTAGCTCTCATTGCCCCTATCATAGGCATCTTTTGGTGGTTAAGGTTAAAGTGACACAACTAAGAGGATATGCTTGACAAGTTATAAGTTGAAATCTCATGCCCCTTACTTATGAGTACCAAACCTCATGCTACTCAACTTCAGTCACGAGTAAGCTCGTGTGGTTGTAAATACACGTGTATCATTGAGAACCGCTAATGGGGTACCCCTTGCACATGCCACATGAGCTATCCCATAATCAAAATGACAAGGCAAGCAGACAGTGAGCATCTCAGCGATCTTTTTATTTGCTATTGGCATAGGTTTTTATTGAGGATGCTTCATAGAATGCTCACTATAGTTATGCTGCAAGTTTTCACCATGATTAGGCATGGCTTAGGCTAGCGGCCCAGGCATTTCTCTAACACACATATAAACTCCATGATCTTAAAAGTTCCACTTTTATTTCACACCACCGGGATCCATAAGCAAAAGAAAATGATATCAACTAGGTACAAAGTACCAACGCAGCGTTGAAAGCGTTCCCCATGATACATGGTTCTGCTCACTTCAACTCATAAAGCGCAAGCATATACACAACAAAGAAGGACCCAATGGTTCAGGTTTATTAAATGCAAGAAAGTAAAGTGTGCCATCAAGTTCATGAGAGCTTTAATCACTAATTTTCACATAACAAGTTTAATCTGGGAGGTAGATAAAACAAGAATTTACTTGGAATAGCAATAATGCTAATAGGTAGGTATGGTGGACACAAATGGCATGGGTTTTGGTTTAAAGGAGGTGGATGCACGAGAAGAATTCCCTCTCAGTACAGGTTTTTGGCTAGCAAGGCTGGGTAGCAAGTACAAGAGTTGAAGGAAGCAAATAAGCATACAAATGACAAAGACAAACATGCAATCTTCCTTGGAAGCACAAAAGATCTTAACTAGAGAATACTAAACTTATGAGAAAATCAAGAAAGAAAGATGATGAAATTATTTTTCTTTAGAGTACTTCTATCTTTTTCATTCAACTCTCAAAAATAGTGTTGCTACTAACCGAGCCAGGTTTGCCAAAACCAACTAAATTAACTCAATGATCCCAAAGTGATACCAATACTAACAACAAGATCAATCATATAACCACGAATTGAAAACTAATATAAGCTATGAAAAGGAGTGAATGATAGAACTTCTCATTAATATTCCATAATGGAAACTCACACCAAGGGATACATATCTAACGAGAGAGGGGACACTTCCATAATGCAAACCATCCGACATAATAACTCCTCTATTCATGATATGACTCTACTAAAAAGGTAAAAAAGATAGAAGATAGTGATGTGATACCGCGGCACTCCCCCAAGCTTGGAACAAACCAAGGGGATGCCAAACCTGATGACGAATTACTCCTTCGGTGGTGGTGCTTTCCTCTCATCTTCGTCTGACTTCCAGGGTAAGGGCTTCCCATCAACAAAGGACATTGTGGTTTCCAGCATCCTGAAACTTGCAACAACACTTATGCGTTTAAACCTAACCTCATCTCATAGTTTTGGTTTTGAACATCATAAAACTGTGCTTGCAGTTTGTTGGTTGTTTGGCGGAGTGAAAGGACTTCATCCTTGAGTTCAGCAGTCTCCTTTTGGTGCTCGACGATGAGTTCGGAACAAATCTTATGGATGATATCCACTTCACGCTCCGCCATCTTCTTGTACCTAAAGACTTCTTGCTCCAGTGCTTCCATCCTGTCCTCTAGACTTCCTTCCCCTTTAGGCCTCGAACCTCTTTTATCCGGAGTTCCCCATCTTCAAGCAGTCCTTGGGATGAATCTTCAACTCTCTCATCTATGGGTTGATGATATCCTCTAAAGAATCTTCCTTGGCTGGTCCAGAGGAAGACATTGTAGCTCCAAATCTGGGACTCTACCTATCAGAAACAGATCGAACCGAAAACACGACAAAAACACGATATACGAACCTCGGGAGATCTGGGGGATTATATATTACGAAGTTTCATAACAAAAGGAAGGTACTGGGCGAAAACGGGTCGGAGGCGGAGTCTGGGGTGGCCTCACCACCTGGTGGCGCGGCCAGGGGTGGGCCCGTGCCACAGGGTGGTGTGAGCCACCCTGGCTCCGTTTCCGTCCCTTTTTCACTTCGTAGCTTTCCTTATTGACTAAAAACTGCAAAAATATAGTTGGATAGTATTTTCGCGGAACCTTTCTTACCAGAACTGTTACCTATTTGAAAATGGACTCTGCAGGTCTCTGAATTTGGTATCTAGTAGATCCTTCCGGAGTCATCACTTGAATGATATCAATATCTTCATCTTCATACTCTTATTACTGGAGTCATAAAACCTTTCTCTTCCTTATTACACCATTATCTCCACTTCCTGGAAATTTCTTTCACACAAAACTTCACACAGTTCTCATTAGCAACATTAGTATATATGAAGTGATAAAACCTTTTTAACCCAACTTCAACTGAAAACCATCAAAACACAAGCTACTTTAGCAACTCCTTCGGAAAACCCAAAAAGAATTCAAAAAGGAAATCGAATAAAGAAGCAAATGCAAGAGTGGCAAAATCTGTCAAAACAGACCAGCAGGTAAAGATCAAATTTTTACGAAAATCTTTTGTTCCTTAAATCAAAAAGTGCAAACCTAACGAAAGTTAAATAACAACCTGAGACAAAAGCACAAAAAATTATAGCTCAATCCGACATACAGAGATATCTCACGAATTTTTACGGTGCAGCACAAAAAATCTGTTTCGGGACAACAACTTCCCCAAATATCACTTCTTATTACCGAAGTAATAACTTCCAAGACTCAAAGAAACAAAAACAAACTGAAAGCAAAAACAAATTGGGTTGTCTCCCAAAAAGCTCTTTCTTTATAGCCATTAAGATGGGCATGATAATTTTGATGATGCTCACATAGGAATATGAATTGAGTCGAAAGGGAGCATTAAGAAGAAAAAATACACACACATTTAAGTCTAACCCACTTCCTATGCAAGGGACTTTTGTAAACAAACAAGTTGTTGAAACCAAAGGCTACTTGCATAAGAAGGCAAAAGAAGTGCAACATAAAAACTTTCAGCATAAAACAAGAAAACTTGATATTATTGAGATACATAAGAACACTTTTCCCTCTCTCATAATAACTTTCAGTATCATGCATAAACTTAACAATATAGCTATCACAAGGGCCATCGTAACAATGATCACTTATTCTAACAGAAAACATAGGAATACTATCTCTCATAACACTACTATGTGAAACAATATTAGATGTATCCTTACAAAGGATAGTGTGTCCCTCTTCTACATATTTAATAACAAAGTCTTTCACATTTTCTATTATAGGTTCATCAACCATTTGTTTATCAAGTTCAACAGCTTTATTTGTACTTTCATTAACCATACTAGCTATCATAGAATGTTCCTTTATCTTACATGGGAAAGGGATTTTCTCAATGTAAGGTTTAGGTAAGACATGATTAGTAGTATAAACTTCAGTATTTCTTGCTAGAACACTCTTAGCAATATGTTTATAAGGTTCATGATACTTATTCCACTTCTTTTTAGGCACTTCAATGTAGGAAGCAAAAGCCTTAAAATAAGAAGCAATAGCTTGAGAGTCTAGACCATAAGCATTTTTAATATTTTAAAAGTCATCAGTTCCCATAAAAGATTCAATGCATTCATAATCATAATTTATACCTGACTTTCTACCTTTGTCATTCTCCCAAGCTTTAGCATTGTCTTGAATACGGTCCAGAAGATCCCATTTAGCTTCTTCTTCCATGCGAGTGAATGATCCAGCACAAGAAGCATCCAATAAATCTTTATCATGAAGAGAAAGCCTTGCATAGAAGTTATTGATAATAATATTGTTGGGGAGCTCATGAATGGGACATTTGAGCATTAGTAACTTCAATCTCCCCCAAGCTTGAGTTGTACTCTCTCCGTCAAGAGGCCAAAAGTTGTATATTTGATTCCGATCTTTATGAATCTCACTAGGAGGATAAAACTTTGAATAAAAGAGAGGCACTATTTCCTCCCATTCCAGAGCTTGACCATTCTTTAGCAGCTTATACCATTCCTCAGCTCTTCCTTTCAGTGATAATGAGAATAACTTATTCTTAACTTGATCTGTAGAAATACCTGCACACTTGAACAACCCGCATAATTCGTGTATAAAGAGCAAATGATCACCAGGATGGACAATTCCATCCCCAACATAGTAGTTATCCATAACACGATCAATAATTCTTGTAGGTATTTTAAAAACATCATTCTCAGCAGGTGGTGGCTTATCTACTACCTTGGTAGTGGTAGTAGCATTACCAAATAAGAAACTCAGCGAATTATCCATAACGAAAATAAAGCAACTAGTAGAAGTAAACAATACTCACAGTAGAAGTTTCCTTTACCAGTTCCACTCTCGAATAGCGCTTCACTCCCCGGCAACGGCGCCAAAAAATAGTCTTGATGACCCACAAGTATAGGGGGTGTATCGCAGTATTTTCGATAAGTAAGAGTGTCGAACCCAACAAGGAGCGAATGTATGTCTAGTGGTATGGATCAGGAATTCTCTGCAAATACTTAGCAAACGGATTTTTAGGGGTTTTTGATAAAGCAAGTAAACAAAGTACAAGTAAATAAAAGACAGTAGGAATAAATGCAGCAAGTGGCCCAATCCTTTATGCAGCAAAGGACAAGCCAGTTGAATTACTTAAGATGACCAAACGTTCTCGAGGACACATGGGAAGACTGTCAAGTGCTTTCGCTTCATATAGTTGATTAATCTTCTTTAGCTTGCTAAGTGTTGTGTGGGTGAACCTGTGCTAATGTATCGACCTTCCTAGGACTAATACGTACTTGTGATTATACCCCTTGCAAACATTCGTAAGTACAAGAAAGTAATTAAGGTAGAAACCTAACCACAACTTTAAACTCTAATACCCTTACGTCCCTTGTGCAATGGTTTCATAATGGGGGTTCAGGTTTCTGTCACTCCGGGAACCCCTACGATTAGTAGCCAAATACACAATGCATTCCCCTAGGCCCATATAGGTGAAGTGTCATGTAGTCGACGTTCACATGACACCACTAGAAGAAGTACACCACAACTTAAATATCAAACTATTGAATCTTTCTCAACACAAATCCACTACTAACAACATGACTTCTCCCATGTCCTCAAGAACAAAACGAACTACTCACAAGGCATCATATGGATCATGATCAGAGATGGAATAATGATGTATAACAATCTGAACATAAACAATAATTCAATGGTTCACTAAATAGCATCAACTACATAGAGTAATCAACACCGGGAAAGTTTCCCCTATGAACTATGCAAGATTCAACTCAATTGTTACAGCAATATGGAGATGGTGATGAGGGTGCTGATGGTGATGATGGTGATGATGATGATCCCGATGAAGTCCAGCTTGATGGTGGTGTTGATGGCGACGATCTCCCCTCTCCGGGAAGGAAATCCCCCGATAGAAATCTGTCTGCCGGAGAGATCTTTCTCTCTCGGTGTTTTCCGCCCCGCAGAGGCGGCAGAATCTTTCTATGGTCGCTCCCCGAGTCTTAGGGTTTCGGGAGGATAATATACGCCAGAGGGGAGTGCCAGGGGTGGACCAGGGCGGCCACACCACCTGGTGGCGCGGCCTAGGCTGGCCCGCGCCAGGGGGTGGTGTGGGCCCCCTATGGCCCATCTCCAGCCCCCTTCTGGCTTCCTTCGTCTTCTGGAAAAATAGGATTTTCCGTATGTTTTCCCGGATTTTCTGATCTTCGCGAATTTTGCCTCCAAATAGGACCTTTTCCATCAGAATCCTGACTGCAGCGGTCCATGCTCCAAAAGTCATCAACCATGCAAAAACAGATGAAGTAACATAAGTATCACCTCTCAATACGAAATATATCAATGAATAACAGTGAATTATGACATAGAATAGTGATGCAAAATGGACGTACAAGTGCTGGGGAGGGATCTTTATATAGGCTCGATGAGGGGACCAAGAGGGCGATGGCGAGCTCGTCGGTTCCCTGGCGGTCAGCTATGGCTTAATGGCGATGCTAGGGGCGGTGGATTGCGGTTGGGAGCATCTGGCGCTCTGCGCGGTAGAGGCGGTGCTCGATGCGGTTCATGGTGGCTGTGGGTCGCGCGGCGGGAGAAGGGCGGGTCTGGCGGGGTGCTGGGTTTATGGCGGAGCAGCGCATGCGAGCTGGGAGCACAGCGTGGCTTGAGCGAGGCTGTCGGGGACGACGCTCTAGCGTGAGCTGGCACGACACAGAGGCTCAGTGCGGGGGTGATCTGTGGTGGTCCAGGGGATGTCTATGCTTGGCAAAGGGACCGTGGGCGGTGGTGCTACCACGCCTACCTCCCTGGAGCGATGGAAGAGGGCGGGGTTGTCTGCTGCGAGCTACCCATGCTTGACCGGCGGGCATGGCATCAGGGTGGTACTGCACTGTGGCTAGGGACTAGGGAGTGGCTGGTTTATGGCCTGGTTGGGGCTAGGGGAGACAAGGAAGGTTAATGGTGATTCTGCTCACAAGGTGTTCGACACAATGGCTGGAAGAATTCAACTTTGGAATTTTGAAATGAATTTTTGGTGGAGTTGTTGATCTTATGCTTGAGCATCTCTGGTTGCTTGGGATTTTCAAATTGAGTTCATTTGAGTGGTTTTTGAAAAAAGTGGGATCTAGATACCTACACTTGATTCCATTTTCAAATGTCATTTAAAATAGAGTTTGAATGTTTTTGGAAGATCACAAAGTGGGCCTTGGTACATCATTACTTTTACTAGCAATGGGTGCAAAGATCCGTAATTGTTTCTATTTGAAATTGAGTTCTAGGAACACCCAACGTGACCTAGTTGATTAAAATGGCAAAAATGACCATTTCCATTTATTAATTCTATTTGATTTCTTTTTCTTTGTATTTTGCTTGGGAATGATCTAGATGATGTGGAATTCACCTTAGAGTCATTTTACAACCATTAGAACAAACAGTCATGGCAATTCAAATCAATTCCTATTTAATGCAACACACATATGTATGCTTAATTATTTAAATGTAAAAAAGTTTTTGTTAACCCTAAATTGGGTGATTTGGATCTTGATATCTTGGATTAAAGTTTTGGGATGTTACAAACCTTCCCCCCTTAAACAAAATCTCATCCCGAGATTTAGGAAAGAAAACTAGGAACTAAAGAGATCTGGAAACTCAGTCCTAATGTAATCTTCTCGCTCCCAAGTGGCTTCTTCTTCGGTATGGTTGCTCCATTGGATCTTGAGAAATTTGATACTCCGGGTCCTGGTGGTTTTGTAAGCTTCTTCCAAGACGGATGGGCACTTCACGATACGTCAGATCCTTGTTGATATCAACGGCTCGGTGATCGATGTTCTTGAAAACTTCAGTCTTCTCCGGCACTTCTAAGAACTTGCGAAGTAACGAGATATGGAACACATTATGGATGGCTGACATCTCCTCTGGCAGTTCTAGTTGATACGATACTTCTCCTCGATGATTCACAATCTTGAAGGGTCCAATATATCTGGGAGCTAACTTTCCTTTTAGACTAAAATGTTGGGTTCCCTTCAATGGCGACACTTTGAGATACACAAAATCTCCGACATTGAAAGTCAGGTCTCTCCTTCTCTTGTCAGCATAACTCTTCTGTTTGGATTGGGCGGTCTTGAGGTGCTTATAGACTTTGTGAACCTTCTCTTCGGCTTCTCGTAGGATGTCGGGTCCGAAAATCCGACTCTCTCCTACTTGCGACCAATTCAAAGGGGTACGACACTTTCTTCCATATAAAAAATCAAATGGGGCCATTTGCAAACTGGCTTGATAATTGTTGTTGTATGAGAATTCTGCGGAAGGCAGACAATCTTCCCATTTTGATCCATACTCCAACACAAAAGCTCTCAACATATCCTCTAGGATTCGGTTGACTCTTTCAGTCTGTCCGTCGGTTGCGGGTGATAACCGGTGCTCAAATTCAACTTGGTTCCCAATCCTTCTTGGAATTTCTGCCAAAATCTCAAGGTAAATTGGGTTCCTCGATCCGATACTATGGTCTTGGGGGTTCCATGCAAACTGACAATTCTAGCAATATACAACTCTGCTAGCTTCAAACTCTGGTAGGTTGTCTTTACAGGTATAAAATGGGCTACCTTGGACAGTCTATCAACGATGACCCAGATTGAGTCATTTCCCCTACTAGAAGTAGGCAAACCGGTGATAAATTCCATTCTGATGAAATCCCATTTCCATTCCGGAATCTGCAATGGTTGCAATAGTCCTGCGGTTCTCTGATGTTCCGCTTTGACTCTTTGACAGATATCACACTTGGCGATGTAGCTTCCGATTTCTCTCTTCATCTTGTGCCACCAAAATTGCTCCTTCAAATCCTGATACATCTTCGTTCCTCCAGGGTGGATAGAGTAAAGAGTATCATGAGCTTCTTGCATGATAACTTGTTTCAGCTCCGAATCTGCTGGCACATAGATACGTCCTTTGTACCACAGAACTCCTTCTTCATCTTCAATGAATCCAGGTACCTTTCATGTACCAATACGACGCTTGATTCTTTTAATACTTGCATTTCCCTTCTAGGCTTCCTTGATTTGGCTAATCAAAGTGGGTTGAAGTTCAATGCTAGCTAAGAATCCTTTGCTAACTAGCTCAGTTCTAAACTGCTCCAACTCCTCATGCAAACTTGGTTACTTCTCCTTGATCATGGTGCTTAACCTACACGACAGTCTGCTAAGAGCATCCGCTACCACATTGGCTCTGCCGAGGTGATAGTGAATGTCAAGGTCATAATCCTTGATTAACTCTATCCATCTCCTTTGCCTCATGTTCAGCTCCTTCTGAGTGAAAATATACTTCAAGCTCTTGTGATCTGAATAAATCTCACAGCAATTACCCATAAGGTAATGACGCCATGTCTTCAACGCTAAAACTATGACTGCTAGTTCAAGATCATGGGTAGGGTAGTTCTGCTCATGCTGCTTCAGTTGTCAAGACAGATATGCAATTACTTTGCCTTCTTGCATCACTACACATCCGAGACCAATCTTGCATGCATGACAATACACATCAAACGACTTCTTGATATCTGGCATGATCAAGATTGGGGATGAAATCAATCTCTTCTTGAGCTCTTGGAAACTTGCTTCACATTTGTCGGTCCATTAAAACTTCCTGTCCTTCTTCAACAATTGGGTCATGGGTCTTGCGATACTCGAAAATCCTTCTACGAACTTGCGGTAATATCCTGCTAATCTGAGAAATGCACGGACTTTGGTTTGAGTGGTTGGGGCTTCCCATTCTTCGACATCTTTGATCTTGGCGAGATCAACAACGACTCCTCCTGCAGACACAATATGTCCGAGGAATCCTACTTCTTTCAGCCAAAACTCACATTTGCTGAACTTGGCATACAACCGATGCTCTCTAAGGGTTTCCAGGATGATTCTCAGATGTTTCTCATGCTCTTCTTCTGACTTGAAGTAGATAAGGATATTGTCGATAAACACAACGACAAACTTATGTAGAAAATTCATAAAGATCTTATTCATGAGATTCATGAAATAAGCCGGGGAATTGGTTAATCCAAAATACATGACCGTATACTCATATACTCCATATCTGGTGGTAAAGGCGGTCTTTGGAATATCCGTTGCACGAATCTTAAGTTGGTGATAACCAGTCCTAAGATCGATCTTTGAGAACACTCTAGCACTAGTCAACTGATCAAATAGATCCTCTATCTTGGGCAAAGGGTACTTGTTTTTGATGGTGACATCATTCAGCTTCCTGTGATCTGTGCACAAACGGTTGCCTCCATCCTTCTTGTCGATGAATAACACGGGCGATCTCCATGGCAATGCGCTTGGTTGAATCAAGCATGTTGCCAACATAGCATCCAATTGCTTCTTCAGCTCCACTAACTCTGATGGGTTCATGCTATAGGGTCTCTGAGCTATGGGTCCAGTTCTGGGGATTAGTTCGATAATGAACTCAATATCCCTATCCGGGGGCATACCGGGCAATTCATCTGGGAATACATCGGGGTATTCATAGACTACTCTGACTTGGTCTGGGTGGGTAGGGCTAGACTCTTGTTGCACTTGAATTGACGGGGCAAGGTTTCAGATATATGCTCTACTAATACTCCAGAGCTACTGGTCATGGTGATGGCTTTCTTGGCACATCTATCAATCCTTTATGCTTCAACATCCAATCCATTCCTAGTACTACTTCCAAACCTTTGGTTCCAAGTACTATTAGATTGGCATAAAAATCTATCCCATGTATTCTGATAGGCACAGCTTTGCAAATTTTTCTAGCTTTTGTAGTTGAACCAGGTATTTGAACTATCATGACATGCTTCAAGTTGGTTGGGTGAATCTTACTAGTGTATGCAAATTCTTCGGTTACATATGAGTGTGATGCTCCAAAATCAAACAACACTCTTGCTAAAACTGAGTTCACAGAAAACATACCCAACACTACATCTGGCGCTTCTTGGGCTTCTTCGGCGTTCATGTGGAAGAGACGGCCGTTGCGGTTGTGAGGATTCCCTGGGGCGAATCTCCTTCCGGGCTGAACACGACGCTACTGAGCTGGGTCATTCACATTGGCAGTGGCGGCAATCTTCTTGGGACACTCATTGGAGTAGTGACCCTTCACTCCACACTCAAAACAAGTAATCTGAGACTTGTCGTTTGCTGCCACATGCACAACATTGCGTCCAGTTCTAGGTGTAGTGTTGTTGTTGTTGTTGGACTTGGGTGGTGCACGGTTGAAGTTGTTGGAGTTGCCAGGTGTAACATCCCAAAACTTCAATCCAAGCTTATCATGATCAAATCATCCAAAAATAGGGTTCACAAAAACTTTTCCAAATTTAATATGAGAGCATTCATATAAGTGTGCATTTAAAATAGGAGTTGTTTGAATTGCCATGATTGATTGATCCAATGCTTGTAAAATGTTTCTTAAGTGATTTGAACATCATCTACATCATTCCCAAACTTTTTCTAAAAGAAATCAAATCAAAAAGAATTAAAATGAAGGAATGGTCATTTTGACAAAATTTAACTCTCATGCCTAATTTGGCTATTCCTAGTACTCAAAACTTAACAGAAACAATTCTTGATCTTTGCACCCCTTGCTAGTACACATAATGAGGTACCAAGGCCCACCTTTTGATCTACTAAAAACATTCTGTTAACTATTTTAAGTGACAGTTTAAAATTGAATCTAATGCATATGCATAGATCACCCCTATTTCAAAAACCATCTATTTGAGCACCATTTTCAAAACCCTTGCAACCAGAGACTACCTAGCACTAGGGGAGATCACCCAAAAATTTTGAACTCAAAATTCAAAATTTGCTCTTGCGGCCATTTCATCAAACACTTGGCAAGCAAATTTCAAACTAAACAAATTTCACTATTTTAAATAGTGTTCTGGCCAAACCTGTTCCCCAACTTGCCACCAAAATCTCTCCACTACTCCCCTAACCCCTCTCTAGCCCAGCCACACACTATGCCATGACCAAATGGTCATGGCCATTAAGGCCGAGTCCCCATTTGGGCACCCCACCGGCGACAGCACGCCACAGCCGCCGCTAGCGCCATCCACCGTGTCCTGGAGGTAGCACGTGGTCCACCTCCACCACCCAACCAGCCCCATCCCAAGGACAGCGACCAAAACCTGCCGACCATGCCGACGCTTCGAGAGCGCCAGACTGCCCGCCGCATCGACCTCCCCTTGGCACCAGCCCGCGCCCACCGCTCTGCCTCGACCTAGAGAACACCCCAGACATCCCCGTTCGCCGCCCAAAGCCCCACAACCACCGCTCGCCGTGGACACAGCCGCTTCGGCCGTGCAGAGCGCCACCTCGCCCCGACCGCGTGCCACCGCCCCTACGGCCGCATTGAAGCCCTAGAGCACTGCCAGGGAACCGCCCACCGATCGCAATCCCCAGCCATGCCGCTAGCTCGCCGTAGCCATGTCGCCACCGTCGACCGCCCATGCTTCTCTACCGCTCAGCCGCGCCTATAAAAGGAGCCCTCCCCAGCACCAAAGACTCACACCATTCCACTACCCTCACCTCTCTGAACCTCACCCACCTCTCGCCGGAGCAAGTGGAGCAGCAGCTCGCCGAAATTGGGGCCGGAGCCGCCGCCTCGGGAGAAGAAGGGTGCCGTTGATTCCGGCCACCCCAAGCTCTGCCGCGACCACGCCTCACCGTCGTCTTCCACTTTGTTCGCCTCACGCCGACCTCACTGGAGCCCTGGTACGCCTCAGAGACCCCACCGAGCCGCTAGGGTTCGAGTCGCCGGCGACTGTTCGTCGATGACGACCCTCACCGTGAGATCTAGCCTCTAATCGCACGCCCACAGCTGTATCGCTTGCGTTTAAGTGCCGCTGACAAGTGGACCCCTCTGTCAGCTGAGCCCCGCGCCGCGTAGCGCCACTGGGCCGGCCCATTTCTTTTCTCGCGTTAGCCCACAGATTCAAATCTGGATTTTTCCTTTTAGTTAGAATATAGTTTCTGTCCAGTGTTTCAAAATTCAATTCTGTGAGTTTGACAAATCCAAATTGCATGAAACTAATTTTGTCTGAAAGGTATTAAAATGATCTATCCAAGCCCATTGGATTTAATTCATTTAGAGTTATAGATCTCTCCTAATAAAAATAAGAAGACAGAAGCTTTTGCAACTTGAAACATTTTTATAAAATCAACCAAGTTAGCTTTCGAGTTGATTCCAACTCTCAAAAATCACATTTCATCATATATATCTAAATATGTAATAATATTAAGGTTTACATGCAGTGTATTTGGACTAGTACCAAAATAATGCTACATAGGCATTTCTAGTCACTTTAAAACATTAAATAATGAACTTAAACCAAAGTAATATTAATCCAACCCTTAAATCTCATTCCCACCTGTTAGAATATGTGGTGAGGACATGTGTCCACATGATCCCATATTTTGGTGGTGAATATTAAATTTTAGTTAATATTTCAATGAGTAGAAATTACTTTTCCAAAATAAAAATTTGAAACTATTGAATTAAACTTGTGATGCTTGTGATGATAATAGATCATCAATTGGGTGTTTTAGAATACTACTTAGCCTAGTTAAGTATTGTTTGGTGATTGTCTACTCCCTATGTATTTATAGATGCTAGTACCGACCAAGCCTTCGAGGAGGAGGAGTTCTACCAAGAAGAAGAAGAAGAAGAAATCTTCAACCACTGCACCAACCAAGGCAAGCTATTAGTGGCAAGCTAACCCTTGCAAAACATACTTTAGCAAGCTACTGTTAGCAAGCTAGAATAAACCTAGATGGTTTAGCAAAGATGCCTTAAGCATGCTTTTATCACACCCCTTTAACTATTAGTACCCCAAGTCTTATTTACAAGTTTTACCTCCCTTAGATTACACAAAGTTCTTTAATTAATTTTGAAGGTAGCATTAAGAGTATAAAACTTGACCTACTTAAAAACCTTTAGATGTCATTCTATGGCATGAGATTGACCCCATCTTTCCACCTTAGTGAACACTCTTAACTTAGTATTTTAGAATAGCTCAAAGACTTGAGTCACTTTAGATGGGAACACTTGGTGAAAATGAATTATGAAAACCTTGGAATGATGAGTCATTCTATTGAGAGGTTTTGACATGTGTTGAAAAACACAACTGGTTTATGATGATGAAAATGATGAGGCATGAGCCTTAACCCTTTTATAAAACTGATGGTTGGATTCGGATGTGATACCATTCCAAATTTACCGTACAACCACATTACCTGAATTGGGTAAGGCTTAGTTGGAAATTTATATGCATTAGTATTAGTTCCCTCATGGGAGAGGTTTGAGCTGAGGCTACCTCTCAATGATGTCCACCTATGTAGTGCCCAAGATGACTGATGGTCATGGTTGGGAGGCCATGCTCATAGGAGAGGTGCTTGTACTAGGGTGTGTAAAAGGAAGGTTATGTTTGATTATCTGCATACTAAGCATGATGATTCAGGGTTATCCCTGACAGATGTATCGACTCTTGTGGTGAAAGTGTACCACCTCTGCAGAGTGTCAAACTATTCGAATAGCCGCGTCCGCGGTTATGGACAGTTGGAATGGCCATACTGTTTCGTTGTCAGATGTTTTCTAAATAACTTGAAATGAATGATGAGCTTTGACTTGACCACAACAGGATTGTGTGGATGATAATAGCTTCCCAACTTAAGTGATTCTAGAACTTTACTTTATCTTTTCTTGCTTCAGAACTCAGCTTAGGTTTCCAACTTAACTTGATAGTTAACTTAGATTCAGTACTTTAACTTAGAATTATACCCCTTGTTAGTAGTAGTTTGCGAGTACTTAAAGAGTACTCATGGCTTTTGTCCCTGGCTATTATCATGGCCAGACTATGAAGGAGATTATCAAGATGATGGTCAGCAGGACGGCTATGATAACTAGGACTATCTGCCTTCGTCAGCACTGCCTGTGCCCCTGAAGATGGACCCCACCGCTACGCTTATCTTTTATTTCCGCTGCTTGTTGTATTAAAGACTGGATCATGAGATCCTTATTTGTGTAAAACCTTATGTATGGTTTGTAATGGATGATGTACTGTGATATCCAATCCGTTATGTCTCGCAAAAATGGTAATCCTGGGATTGCGAGGTATGGCATAACGGCATCCGATTAAAATCCGGGTGTTGACAAGTTGGTATCAGAGCGATCCTGACCATAGGAGACCCTAGTTAGAATGGACGTCAAACCAAAACTTAGCTTCAAAACCAAAGTGAGTATTTATGAAAAACTATTCCCTCTCTTACCCTTGTGAACTCATTCTTTCTCAAAAATACGTGTTCCTCAAAAATTCTTACATTACTACTTAAAATTTGACACACTTGATCACTTCACTAACTTCCTCATCCTAAATTCTTGTAGATGGAGACTCAGTTCAGCAAGTTTTACCATTTGGGAAACGGAGGTCAGCTGATCTTCGAGAGGGATCTGGATTTACTATCGGAGTTACTGGGACACCCACATCCGGAGTTTCTTGGAGCTCAACTTCCAGGACCCCCAGGAGGAGACCTACAATGGCTAGTCACCGCAGATCTTCGAGGAAGCATTGAAGCACCAACTTCCGGGAGAATTCCGTTCTCTGTGAGAGAGAACAACTGGCTAGATGGATTAGCCAGGGCAATGCATGAAGCTCTCGCACGTCTATGTGCCCTCAACGTCAACAAGATCCAAGGAACCCGTTTTGCCCACTATGCAAGACGTGACTTCATGGGAATGCCGATGGAGATGCCAAGTCACCCAGAATTGAGGCGTCAAGTGGAGAACCTTGACTTCTTGCTTCATGGCCGACAGCAGGAACTGGACAATGCCAGAGAGTTAGCCAACCAGAACCGTGCCATTGCCGACCAGAAGGCCCAGACTTTCGCATTGCTCGTCCAAGATTGTCAGTCTCTTTGTTGCCAGCGTGCAAAGAAGGATCGCACCATCGCCCGTCTTCGCAAGAAGGTGGCCGACCTCGAGAAGACCGTCAAGGAGCAGGAATCTCAGCTTGCCGCCAAGGAAGAAGAAGAAGATGAGGGTGAAGACATCCAGGGAGATATGGATTCTTACCTCAGCAATGATGAGGACTTTCTGGAGGAGGATGCCGTGGACTTCTACACTGATGATGAGTACTCCGACTTCATCGACGATGAGTAGATGCACTAGAGCACTGTCATAGCATGAGATGTATCATCTCATTGTATCGTAGCTTGCAGAATGGTTCTTAAAACCCATCTATTTTCCCCCTTGATTGTTGTTGTGTGTGTTGTATCGTGTGCTTGCTTGCATGAATGAAAATGAAGTTAGTTGAAAAACCTGAGTCTAACTCAAAGTTTTAGCTTTGAAAACCCAAAACCATGAACCTTAGAATTTCCCTCTTACCCCTATATCTATCTCAATCTTCAGATGACTCGTGGAAACCAAGGAGGGAGCAGCTCGTCGCAGGACCCAATGATACAAATCTTGCAGAATCTCATCACAGACCGTGAAGCAAGCAGGGCCGAGCGTCAAGCCAACTTAGCAACATTGCAGTAGATCGCCCAAATGGCTCTCAACAACCAAGGACATGGAAATCAGGATCACCATGGATCTAAACTCAAAAACTTTCAGAACACCAATCCCCCAATCTTCAACCAATCTGAAAACCCATTAGATGCTGATGACTGGTTATAGACCATGGAAAAGAACCTTGAAGTTGCAGGAGTTGATGAGAATGAGAAAGTCCTCTTCGCCACCCACTATCTGGCGGGAGATGCAAGAGCTTGGTGGAATAGCATCCGCAATATGAACCATGGCCAGGTGATGACCTAGGAAGCATTCAAGGTCAAGTTCAGCCGCACCCACGTGCCGCAAGGTCTTGTCAACAGGATGAGAGATGAATTCCGTGAATTGAAGCAAGGAAGATTGACTGTGGTAGAGTACCATGACAAATTCTTGTCACTTGCCAGATATGCACCGGATGAGATCAACACGGAGGCCAAGAAGAAATAGACATTCTTAAACGGACTGCATGATGAGATGCAGACTGTCCTCGTCAACATCCGTTTCTAGGATCTCGAAGAGCTAGTCGACTCTGCCATTCAGATGGAAGGGAAGATTAACCAGGCAAATGATAACCGCAAGCGTCGTATGATGCAGCAATCTGGATCTAGTAGTCACCAGAAGTACCGTCCTAACCCCTCACCAGGATATGCACCGAGGAACAACCGACCCCCAAATTCTCGCCCAAGCTACCCCAACCGTAGCGGAGGAAATGTGAAGTGCGGAGGAAACAATCACCTCCCCGGCAATGCCAACAACTTTAACCGTGCCCCTCCCAAGAGCAACAACAACAACAACACGCCCTTAACCGGTAGCAATGAATGTGTAGTCAGCCAAGGACAAGTCCCAGATCACTTGTTTCGAGTGTGGAGTGAAGGGTCACTACTCCAATGAGTGTCCCAAGAAGACTGCCGCCAATGCACCTGTGAATGCCCCAGCTCAGCAGCAGCGTCGTGTTCAACCAGGAAGGAGATTTGCCCTAGGGAACCCGCACAACCGCAACGGTCGTCTTTTCCACATGAACGCAGAAGAAGCCCAAGAAGCGCCAGATGTAGTGCTGGGTATGTTTTCTGTCAACTCAATTTTAGCAAGAGTATTGTTTGATTCTGGAGCATCGCATTCATTTGTCACCGAAGAATTTGTATGCACTAGTAAGATTCGCCCAACCAACCTGAAGCATGTCATGATAGTTCAAATCCCCGGTTCAACCACAAAAGCTAGAAAAATTTGCAAAGCTGTACCTATCAGAATTCATGGGATAGATTTTTATGCCAACCTAATTGTACTTGGAACCAAAGGATTGGAAGTAGTACTAGGTATGGACTGGATGTCAAGGCATAAAGGACTGATAGACTGTGCTAAGAAAGCCATCACCATGACTAGTAGTTCTGGTGTAACAGTAGAGCATATCTCTGAAACCTTACCCCGTCAATTCAAGTGCAACAAGATTGTAGCCCTGCCTACCATCGACCAAGTCAGAGTAGTCTGTGAATACCCCGACGTATTCCCAGATGAATTGCCCGGTATGCCCCTGGATAGGGATATTGAGTTCATTATTGAACTAATCCCTAGAACCGGACCCATATCTCAGAGACCCTATATCATGAAACCCTCAGAGTTAGTGGAACTGAAGAAGCAATTGGATGCTATGTTGGCAACAGGCTTGATTCAACCAAGCGCATCACCATGGAGATCACCAGTGTTATTCGTCAACAAGAAAGATGGAGGCAACCGTCTGTGTACAGACTACAGAAAGTTGAATGATGTCACCATCAAGAACAAGTACCCCTTGCCAAAGATAGAGGATCTATTTGATCAGTTGACCGGAGCTCAGGTATTCTCAAAGATTGATCTTAGGACTGGTTATCACCAACTTAAGATTCGTGCAATGGATATTCCGAAGACCGCCTTTACTACTTGCTATGGTTTATACGAGTATACAGTTATGTCTTTTGGATTAACCAATGCCCCTTCTTATTTCATGAATCTCATGAATAAGATCTTTATGAATTTCCTAGATAAGTTTGTAGTTGTGTTTATCGACGACATCCTTATCTACTCCAAGTCAGAAGAAGAACATGAGCAACATCTGAGAATCATCCTAGAAACCCTGAGAGAGCATCAGTTATATGCCAAGTTCAGCAAGTGTGAGTTTTGGCTGAAAGAAGTAGGATTCCTAGGACATATTGTGTCTGCCGGAGGAGTCTCTGTTGACCCCGCCAAGATCAAAGATGTCGAAGAATGGGAAGCCCCAACCAATCAAACCCAAGTTCGTTCATTTCTCGGATTAGCGGGATATTACCGCAAGTTCGTAGAACGATTCTCGAGCATAGCCCGACCAATGACCCAACTGTTGAAGAAGGACAAGAAGTTTGAATGGACAGACAAGTGTGAAGCCAGTTTCAGGAGCTGAAGAAGAGATTGATATCAGCCCCAATTTTGATCATGCCAGACATCAAGAAGCCGTTTGATGTGTATTGTGATGCATCCAAGATTGGTCTAGGATGCTTATTAATGCAAGAAGGCAAATTCATCGCGTATCTGTCTCGACAATTGAAGCAGCATGAGCAGAACTATCCGACCCATGATCTTGAGCTAGCAGCTGTGGTTCTAGCATTGAAGACATGGCGTCATTATTTGATGGGTAATCGCTGTGAGATTTACTCAGATCATAAGAGCTTGAAGTATACCTTCACCCAGAAGGAGTTGAATATGAGGCAAAGAAGATGGATAGAGTTAATCAAGGATTATGACCTTGACATTCACTATCACCCCGGCAAAGCCAATGTGGTAGCCGATGCTCTTAGCAGATTGCCGTGTAGGCTGAACACCATGATCAAAGAGAAGCAACCAAGTGTGTATGAGGAGTTGGAGCAGTTCAGGACTAAGTTAGTTAGCAAAGGATTCCTAGCTAGCATTGAACTTCAACCCACTTTGATTAGCCAAATCAAGGAAGCCTAGAAGGGGAATGAAAGTATCGACGGAATCAAACGTCATATTGGTACAGGCAAGGTACCTGGATTCACCGGAGACGAAGAAGGTGTACTGTGGTACAAGGGACGTATCTGTGTACCAGCAGATTCGGAGTTGAAGGAGGTTATCATGAAGGAAGCTCATGATACTCTTTATTCTATCCACCCCGAAGGAACAAAGATGTATCAGGATTTGAAAGAGCAATTTTGGTGGCACAAGATGAAGAGAGAGATCGGAAGCTACATCGCCAAATGTGACATCTGTCAAAGAGTCAAAGCAGAGCATCAGAGACCTGCAGGACTATTGCAACCATTGCAGATTCCGGAATGGAAATGGGATTCCGTCGGAATGGACTTCATCACCGGTTTACCTACTTCTAGTAGGGGGAATGACTCAATCTGGGTCATAGTTGATAGACTATCCAAGGTAGCCCACTTCATACCTATCAAGACTACCTACCAGAGTGCAAAACTAGCAGAGCTGTACATTGCTAGAATCGTTAGTCTGCATGGAACCCCCAAAACCATCGTATCAGATCGAGGAACCCAGTTTACTTCAAGATTTTGGCAGAAAGTTCAGGAAGGTTTAGGAACCAAGTTGAACTTCAGCACCGCTTATCACCCGCAAACAGATGGACAGACTGAGAGAGTCAACCAGATCCTAGAGGATATGCTTAGAGCTTGTGTGTTGGAATATAGATCAAAATGGGAAGACTGCCTGCCTTTCGCAGAATTCTCATATAACAACAGTTATCAAGCTAGTTTGCAGATGGCACCATTTGAATTCCTATACGGAAGAAAGTGTCGTACCCCTTTGAATTGGTCACAAGTAGGAGAGAGTCAGATCTTTGGACCCGACATTCTCCGAGAAGCATAAGAGAAAGTTCACAAAGTTCGTGAGCTCCTCAAGACCGCCCAATCCAGACAGAAGAGCTATGCTGACAAGAGAAGGACAGACCTGACTTTCAATGTCGGAGATTATGTATACCTCAAAGTTTCACCATTGAAGGGAACTCAACGCTTTAGTCTGAAGGGAAAGTTAGCCCCCAGATATATCGGACCTTTCAGGATTCTGAACTGTCGAGGAGAAGTATCGTATCAACTGGAACTGCCTGAAGAGATGTCAGCCATCCACAATGTGTTCCATATCTCGTTACTTCCCAAATGCTTGGAAGTGCCTGAGAAGACTGAAGTTTTCAAGAACATCGATCACAGAGCTGTGGAAATCAAAAATGACCTGACCTATCGGGAAGTACCCATCTGTATCTTAGAGGAAGCCTACAGAACCACCAGGACCAGGAGTATCAAGTTTCTCAAGATTCAGTGGAGCAACCATACCGAGGAGGAAGCTACTTGGGAGAGCGAAGATTACATTAGAACAGAGTTCCCAGATCTCTTTAGTTCCTAGTTTTCTTTGTAAATCTCGGGACGAGATTTTTTTTAAGGGGGGAAGGTTTGTAACATCCCAAAACTTCAATCCAAGCTTATCATGATCAAATCATCCAAAAATAGGGTTAACAAAAACTTTTCCAAATTTAATATGAGAGCATTCATATATGTGTGCATTTAAAATAGGAGTTAAAATATTTCTTAAGTGATTTAAACATCATCTACATCATTCCCAAACTTTTCCTAAAAGAAATCAAATAAAAAAGAATTAAAATGAAGGAATGGTCATTTTGACAAAATTTAACTCTCATGCCTACTTTGGCTATTCCTAGTACTCAAAACTTAACAGAAACAATTCTTGATATTTGCACTCCTTGCTAGTACACATAATGAGGTACCAAGGCCCACCTTTTGATCTACTAAAAACATTCTGTTAACTATTTTAAGTGATAATTTAAACTTGAATCTAATGCATATGCATAGATCACCCCTATTTCAAAAACTATCTATTTGAGCACCATTTTCAAAACCCTTGCAACCAGAGACTACCTAGCACTAGTGGAGATCACCCAAAAATTTTGAACTCAAAATTCAAAACTTTTGCTCTTGTGGCCATTTCATCAAACACTTGGCAGGCGGATTTCAAACTAAACAAATTTCACTATTTTAAATAGTGTTCTGGCCAAACCTGTTCCCCAACTTGCCACCAAAATCTCTCCACTACTCCCCCTAACCCCTCTCTAGGCCAGCCACACACTGTGCCACGACCAAATGGTCATGGCCATTAAGGCCGAGCCCCCATTTGGGCACCCCACCGTGACACAAGACGCCACAGCCGCCAGCCCACATCCACTGGAGGTAGCCCGTGGTCCACCTCCACCGCCCAACCAGCCCCATCCCAAGGACAGCAACCAGAACGACCAGGAACCGCCGTGCCCCGAGCCTGTCGACCATGCCGACGCTGCCCGCAGAGCGCGCACTGTCCCCGCTCGCATCGACCTCCCCTTGGCACCAGCCCGCGCCCACCGCTCCGCCTCGACCTAGAGAACACCCTGACATCCCGTCACGCCTAAAGCCCCACAGCCACCGCTCGCCGTGGACACAGCCACTTCGGCCGCGTAGAGCGCCACCTCGCCCCGACCGCGTGCCACCACCCCTACGGCCGCATTGAAGCCCTAGAGCACCACCAGGGAACCGCCCACCGATCGCAATCCCTAGCCATGCCGCTAGCTCGCCGTAGACATGTCGCCACTGTCGACCGCCCATGCTTCTCTGCCACTCAGCCACGCCTATAAAAGGAGCCCTCCCCAGCACCAAAGAATCACACCATTCCACTCCCCTCACCTCTCTGAACCTCACCCACCTCTCGTCGGAGCAAGTGGAGCAGCAGCTCACCGAAATTGGAGCCGGAGCCGCCGCCTCGGGAGAAGAAGGGTGCCGTTGATTCCGACCACCCCAAGCTCCGCCACGACCATGCCTCGCCTCGCCGTCATCTTCCACTTCGTTCGCCCGCCTCGCCGACCCCGCTGGAGCCCTGCACGCCTCAAGAGACCCCACCGAGCCGCTTAGGTTCGAGTCACGACACCTCTGTTTCGCCGACGACCCTCAGCCGTAGATCTAGCTTCTAATCGCACGGCCCACAGCGCGCGTATCGTTTCACGTTTTAAGTGTCACTGACAAGTGGACCCCCTGCCAGCTGAGCCCCGCGCCACGTAGCGCCACTGGGCCGGCCCATTTCTTTTCTCGCGTTAGCCCATAGATTCAAATCTGGATTTTTCCTTTTAGTTAGAATATAGTTTCTGTCCAGTGTTTCAAAATTCAATTTTGTGAGTTTGACAAATCCAAATTGCATGAAACTAATTCTGTCTGAAAGGTATTAAAATGATCTAGCTTACCCCGTTGGATTTAATTCATTTTGAGTTATAGATCTCTCCTAATAAAAATAAGAAGACAAAAGCTTTTGCAACTTGAAACATTTTTATAAAATCAACCAAGTTAGCTTTCGAGTTGATTCCAACTCTCAAAAATCACATTTCACCATATCTATCTAAATATGTAATAATATTAAGGTTTACATGCAGTGACTTTGGACTAGTACCAAAATAATGCTATATAGGCATTTCTAGTCACTTTAAATCATTAAATAATGAACTTAAACCAAAGTAATATTAATCCAACCCTTAAATCTCATTCCCACCTGTTAGAATATGTGGTGAGGACATGTGTCCACATGATCCCATATTTTGGTGGTGAATATTAAATTTTAGTTAATATTTCAATGAGTAGAAATTACTTTTCCAAAATAAAAAGGTTGAAACTATTGAATTAAACTTGTGATGCTTGTGATGATAATAGATCATCAATTGGGTGTTTTAGAATGCTACTTAGCCTAGTTAAGTATTGTTTGGTGATTGTCTACTCCCTATGTATTTATAGACGCTAGTACCGACCAGGCCTTCGAGGAGGAGGAGTTCTACCAAGAAGAAGAAGAAATCTTCAACCACTGCACCAACCAAGGCAAGCTATTAGTGGCAAGCTAACCCTTGCAAAACATACTTTAGCAAGCTATTGTTAGCAAGCTAGAATAAAACTAGATGGTTTAGCAAAGATGCCTTAAGCATGCTTTGATCACACCCCTTTAACTTTTAGTACCCCAAGTCTTATTTACAAGTTTTACCTCCCTTAGATTACACAAAGTTCTTTAATTAATTTTGAAGGTAGCATTAAGAGTATAAAACTTGACCTACTTAAAAACCTTTAGATGTCATTCTATGGCATGAGATTGACCCCTTCTTTCCACCTTAGTGAACACTCTTAACTTAGTATTTTAGAATAGCTCAAAGACTTGAGTCACTTTAGATGGGAACACTTGGTGAAAATGAATTATGAAAACCTTGGAATGATGAGTCATTCTATTGAGAGGTTTTGACATGTGTTGAAAAACACAACTGGTTTATGATGATGAAAATGATGAGGCATGAGCCTTAACCCTTTTATAAAACTGATGGTTGGATTCGGATGCGATACCATTCCAAATTTACCGTACAACCACATTACCTAAATTGGGTAAGGCTTAGCTGGAAATTTATATGCATTAGTATTAGTTCCCTCACGGGAGAGGTTTGAGCTGAGGCTACCTCTCAATGATGTCCACCTATGCAGTGCCCAAGATGACTGATGGTCTTGGTTGGGAGGCCATGCTCATAGGAGAGGTGCTTGTACTAGGGTGTGTAAAAGGAAGGTTATGTTTGATTATCTGCATACTAAGTATGATGATTCAGGGTTATCCCTGACAGATGTATCGACTCTTGTGGTGAAAGTGTACCACCTCTGCAGAGTGTCAAACTATTCAAATAGCCGCGTCCGCGGTTATGGACAGTTGGAATGGCCATACTGTTTCGTTGTCAGATGTTTTCTAAATAACTTGAAATGAATGATGAGCTTTGACTTGACCACAACAGGATTGTGTGGATGATAATAGCTTCCCAACTTAAGTGATTCTAGAACTTTACTTTATCTTTTCTTGCTTCAGAACTCAGCTTAGGTTTCCAACTTAACTTGATAGTTAACTTAGATTCAGTACTTTAACTTAGAATTATACCCCTTGTTAGTAGTAGTTTGCGAGTACTTAAAGAGTACTCATGGCTTTTGTCCCTGGCTATTATCATGGCCAGACTATGAAGGAGATTATCAAGATGATGGTCAGCAGGACGGCTATGATAACTAGGACTATCTCGCCACAAGATTGCTCGGCTCCCTTGAAGATGGACCCCACCGCTACGCTTATCTTTTATTTCCGCTCCTTGTTGTATTAAAGACTGGATCATGCAGACGGGTTGGGGCGATACTTCTGGTTACTGCTGGATCCAGCTTGGTGCATCATTCTGTGTTTGCGGTTATCGTTGGCTTGGTTGATCTTTCCTTCCATCTGGATGGCTGAGTTGACTAGCTCTTCTAGATCCTCGAAAAGGATGTTGACGAGTACAGTCTGCATCTCATCATGCAGTCCGTTCAGGAATCTCTCCTTCTTCTTGACCTCCGTGTTGATCTCATCAGGTGCATACCTAGCGAGGGACAAGAATCTGTCACGGTACTCCACTGCAGTCATTCTGCCTTGCTTTAGCTCTCTGAATTCATCTCTCATTCGGGTGACTAAACCCTGCGGCACATGGGTGCGACTGAACTTGGTCTTGAAAGCTTCCCATGTCATCACTTGACCGTGGTTCATTGTGCGGGTGCTGTTCCACCATGCTCTTGCATCTCCTGCCACATAGTGGGTGGAAAACAGAACTTGTTCATTTGAATCCACTCCTGCGACTTCTAGGTTATTCTCCATAGTCTGTAACCAATCATCCGCATCCAGCGGGTATTTAGACTTGCTAAAGATTGGGGGATTGGTATTCTGGAAGTTCTTAAGTTTGGATCCATGATGATCCTGATTTCCATGGTTCTGATTGTTGTGATCCATCTGGGCGATATGCCCTACTAGCTTCACGGTCTGCAATGAGTGTCTACAGAATCTGCAGCATTGAGTCCTGTGATGAGCTGCTCCCTCCTTGGTTTCCACGAGTCATCTGAAGATTGAGATAGATAATGGGGTAAGAGGGGAAGTTCTAAGGTTCATGGTTTTGGTTTCAAAGCTAAAACTTTGAGTTTGACTCAGGTTTTGCAACTAACTTCTTTTCATTCATTCAAGCAAAGCACACAATACAAACACACACACACACACATACCACAACATGAAAGGAAAACAGATGGTTTGAAGAACCATTCTGCAAGCTAAGATATAATGGGACCGATACTTCTCACTCCTACGATAGTGTTCTAGTGCATCTACTCATCATCGTCGGTGTAGAAGTCCATGGCATCATCCTCCAGATAGTCATCATCATTGCTGAGGTATGAGTCAATATCACCTTAGATGTATTCACCTTCCTCCTCTTCTTCTTGTGCTGCAAGGTGAGATTCTTTCTCCTTGATGGTCTTCTCGAGGTCGGGTACCTTCTTGTAAAGACAGTCGATGGTGTGATCCTTTTTTGCACGTTGACAGCAAAGTGACTGACGATCCTTGATGAGTAGGGCAAAATTCTGGGCCTTTTGGGCAGCAATGGCAAGGTTGTGGTTGGCGTACTCTCAAGCATTGTCCAATTCCTTCTGTCTGTCGTATAGCAGGAAGTCAAGGTTCTCCACTTGACGCTTCAACTCTAGGCGACTTGGCATCTCCAGAGGCATTCCCATAGAATCACGCCTTGCATAGTGAGCAAAGCGGGTTCCTTGGATCAAGTTGACATTCTGTGTGCAAAGACGAGCGAGAGCTTCATGCATTGCCCTAGCTAATCCATCTAGCCAGTTGTTTTCTCTCACCGTGAACTAAATCCTCTCGGACATTGGTGCTTCTAACTTCCCTCGAAGATCAGCAACTACTGGCCATTGTAAATCTCCTCCTGGGGGTCCATTGAGTTGAGCTCCAAGGAATTCCGGATGTGGACGCTCCAAGTACTCAGACAGTGCATCAAGATCCCTCTCGAAGATCAGTTGGCCTCCGTTGCCCAACTGGTAGAACTTGCTGTACTGAACTTCCATCTATAAGAATTTAGGATGAGAAAGTTAGTGAAGTGATGAAGTGTGTCAAAATTTTATGTAGTAATGTAAGAGTTTTTGAGGAACATGTATTTTTTTGAGAGAAAGAATCCCAAGGGAAAGAGAGGAAATAAGTTTTCATAAATACTCACTTTGGTTTTGAAACTAAGTTTTTGTTCGGACGTCCATTCTAACTAGGGTCTCCTATGGTCAGGATGGCTCTGATATCAACTTGTCAACACCAGGATTTTTAATCCCAGATGCCTGTTACGCCATACATCGCAATCCCAGGATTACCATTTTTGCGAGACATAACAGATTGGATATCACAGTAGATCATCCATTACAAACCATAATAAGGTCTTACACAAATAAAGGATCTCATGATCCAGTCTTAGTACACACAAGTAGCGGAATAAATAGCGTAGTGGTGGGGTCCATCTTTAGAGTCACAGGCAATGCTGACGATGGGAGATGATCCTAGTTGTCGTAGCCGTCCTGCTGTCCTCCTTCAGGGTAGTCCTCCTCATAGTCTGGCCACGGGAATAGCTAGGGACAAAAGCCATGAGTACTCTTTAAGTACTCGCAAACTATCACTAACAACTAAGGTAGTTCTAGTAGGAATGCTAACTCTAAGTTTATTTGCAAAGTTTAGTTTGAAACCTAAGCTGAGTTCAGAGACAAAGAATGATAAAATAAAGTTGAAATCACCTAAGCGGGAACTTAGTTGTCATAGTCACAACTCTGTTGTGGTCAAGTCATGTCACCATTCATTTCATAAGCCATTTTGAAAACATCTGACAACAGAACAGTATGGCCACTCCAACTGTCCATAACCGCGGACGCGGCTATTTGAATAGTTTGACACTCTGCAGAGGTGGTACACTTTCACCACAAAATTCGATACATCTGTCAGGGATAACCCTGAATCGTCATACTTAGTATGCAGATAATCAAACATAACCTTTCCTTTACATACCATAGTACAAGCACCTATCCTATGAGCTTGGCCTCCCAGCCATGGCCATTTGCCATCCTAGGCACTGCATAGGTGGACAACATTGAGAGGTAGCCTCATTTCAGACCTCTCCCCCGAGGGAACTCATACTAATGCATATAAACTTTCGGCTAAGCCTTATCCAATTCAGGTATTGTGGTTGTACGGTAAAATTGGAATTGTATCGCATCCGAACCCAACCATCAGTTTTTATAAAAGGGATAAGGCTCATGCCTCAACATTTTCATCATCATAAACCATTTGTGTTTCTCAACACATGTCAAAACATCTCAATAGAATGACTCATCATTCCAAGGTTTTCACAAGTCATTTTCACCAAGTATTCCCATCTAAAGTGATCAAATTTTTGGGTTTAGCTCTAATCACTAAGTTAAGAGTGTTCACTAATGTGGGATGCTAATATCAATCTCATGCCATAGAATGACATTTAAGTCTAACTAGATATGCCAAGTTTTATACTCTTTATGCTGTCTATAAACAAAGTAAAGAACTTTGGTAAAGTAAAAGAAAGTAAAGCTTGTAAATAAGACTTGGGATGGTATAAGTCAAAATGTATAACCAAGCATGCTTAAGGCATCTTGCTTAGATCATCTAGCTTAATTCTAGCTTGCTAACAATAGCTTGCCTTGGTTGGTGTAGTGGTTGAAATTCTCTTCTTCTTCTTCGGGGTAGAACTCCTCCTCCTCGAAGACTTGGTCGGTACTATCGTCTATAAATACATACGGAATACACAATCACCAAACAATACTTAACTAGTCTATTTAGCACTCTAAGGCACACATTTGATGATCTAGTATCATCACAAACATCACAAGGTTTAATGAACTAGTTTCATTTATTTTATTTGAGAAAAGTAATTTCTACTCATTGAAATTAACTAAGATTTAATATTCTCCAATTAAAATATGGGATCATGTGGACACATGTCATCACCACATATTCTAATATAGGGGAATGTGATTTAAGGGTTGGATCACATTTTAATAAGTTTAAGTTTAATATTTAATGATTTAAAGTGACCAGAAAATCCTATATAGCTTTATTTTGGTACTAGTCCAAAGTCACTGCATGCAAACCTTAATGTTATTACATATTCAGACAGGTATGGTTAAATGTGATTTTTGAGAGTTGAAATGTAACAACCTCGAACCCTACGCTCTAAGTTCAAGCCTGGATGAACCAAAAGTGGTTAAGGTTTTTACAGCGGGGGCCCAGGGCCACCCACGTGTAGGCCCGTCGACCGCCCTAACCACTTCCAAGACCATCGGGACAAGAGCGAGCGTTGTAGGCAATAGGCGAAGAGATCAAATACATACACAAGTGAGTATGTATGCAAGCTACCTTACAACAGTTCTCAGAGCCATACCATCTAAAAGAAATAGAAATATTGCAATGCCATACGGCAAGATCCAAATATCCTAGATAGAGATAATAGTGTAGGATAGCTCCTCATACATCAATCAACAGAGTATCAAGCGGAAGCGGGAAACAAGATCCGAGTACGGACAAGAAGCAAATCGGCATAAGATGCCACATAAATAAGCACATCCCGCCCAGAGATCTCATGGATCCCCATCCCCGGAATCTCTACACCGAGTGATTGTTGCCAACATCATCTGTCTCCTCCACCCAGTATCCATCTTGCGAATACACCTGTTCATCTGAATCAAACAATTTATTGTGTGAGACCCTAGGGGTACTCAGCAAGTCTTTATGCCTCTAAAGGGGACATAAACCTGGGGTGACGCAATTGCAGCAAAAGATAATAACTAACAAGTCTATAGATACTCGCTAACCATCCGCCTAACCAAAGATAGACGGTTGTCCGTTAATTAGAAACAGCAGTTATAACCGTATAACGTAAGAGATCCATCCTCCTTCTCGCTTACCAACGAGAAAGCGGACGAACAACCCATCCGTTGGCAGTTTAATTAATCATTCCATGAATATTGCACTAATTACTAGTCAGATACTTAGTCAAATTAAAGGCGGTACTTTAGTTATACTTTTCTATGATCGAGAAACTGTGCTCCAAGTCGTCCATAACCGCAGACACGACTTTCAGAAAGATTTACCCTGCAGGGGTGCACAAATAGCAACACACACACGATCAACCTCAGAAAAACCAAATCAAAACCCAACGAGGCCTTCACGACAAAGCAATCACAGGATTCATAAAATATTTCAGGGGGCCACCCCACTAAGCTACCCGCGACAGACCCAGTGTTTGTGTGGACGGCGGTAAACGACTGGGAACCCGAAAGTGTGACTGTGCTTGTCGATACAGCAAAAACGTGTCACGATCCAAAACAGTACAGGTGCTCCACACACAATCTTAAATAAAGCGATAAAGCATGGCATAAGTACAGGATAGTAATAAAGCCCCAAACTACTTTGTGGCCCCAAGAAATAAGAAAAGAATCGAGCTCTCGCTAAGGGGATTCATGGTCCCATATGCGGATAGTGCGATAGTCAAGGAACAGGTATCAAGTACTCGGGGTCCTACGGGACACAAGTGGACATAAAAACCAAATAACAGATATTGTCCACCGGTGCCTCTTTCATTAGTTATCCCATTACTACTCAGGTTAAGTTGTTTAGGTACCTCGTTATCCATCAGACACTCATAAACCCTACACATGCAATTCTACGATTCGCAAGGCTCAAGCAACTCCTGTAGTAATGGTTCATAGGATGGAGGAACAAGCTTCGGTGGGGTTTAAAAGTAAAGGCCATGCAATACTTGGGATTCAGTTTAATGCAATCGCGACTCCATGATGCAAGAATAAGATAGAAGAAATAGGTACTATATGTATGCAAGCATGTGGTAGTTCTTGCCTGGCAGCTCAGTTGAAGCGAGAGATGGATCTGGGTAGTACTCCTGGGATTCCTGATAATTCCCCTGCTCGGTGTCTATTCGAAAGAAGAACCAAACAAACAAGGGCCAACATAAATAAAGTGCACAAGCATATAAATAAAATGCGACAAGCAACCAAGCATGCCATGATGAATGCACAATTTACATGGCAATAATGTAGCATGGCAAGGGTGAGGTGTGGGGACAAGAATAATCATTTTATTAATTGTTTGGTCAAGTTTTATTACCATAAACAGTTCTGATTATTTAATATTTATATGATGCATGCTTCAATTCATATCATGGAATGCGTAGTTAGAACGGGCTCGTCGCGCTGATCGATTTTGACATATTATTTGTCAAATTTGGAGTTATAGAATTAAAGTTATTAATTAATTAAGAAAAGGCATTTTTATAGCAATTAAACAATTTCGAAAATTTAAATTAGACAAACAGTATTTTGGATGGCATATTTGAAATCCTCACATTTTTCTGATTCAGAAACATATATTATTTGTATTATTTGGAATTACCAATTAAAAGATATTATTTTCTGGATTTAAAAACATATTAACAAATTTCTGGAATCATTTTGTTTAAACAGAAAAAGGACGCAGACTTTTTGCACAGTGAAGCCACAACGACGACGGTGGAGCCGTCGCTGACTCAGCACAAGGTGGGGCGCAGCAGGCTGGGCCGGCTTTTCTCACCGCGGAGACCTTACCCGCAGTCAGTGATAGAAGGGCCCGACCGGATGCGGGGCCACACACGCTCGACCCGCGGGCATGGGACACGTGGGCGAGGCTGGGGCGCGAGGGACCTGTCCGTGACAGACAGAACTACTTGGGGGGTTTTGTGCAAGGTCTGATGGCGATTAGGTGTAGAAGAGAGAGAGAGAGAGAGAGAGAGAGAGAGAGAGGAACATATGTGCACACACACATGGACAAAAAACAAATGGGTTTTCTACTCTCGTGCCCCTGGTTCATTAGTTGTACTCAGTTTTCCCCAGCCGCTTAACTTTTCCTTAGTTTTTCCCTCCCTCTAGTTTGAAACCCCTCGCAGACGCTCGGACGAGAGGGTTGCCGTCTGGTCAGAGGCCTTGACCGTTACCGGTGACGGCTAGGGAGCCACGGTGGTTTTGAATTGACTGTTGCTTTCGAATTGTGTTGACTGTTGACTGGAGGAGCTCACCCAAAGCTTTCCCCTCCGCCCGAGACTGGAGGAGCTCACACACCGCCCCTCCGCCGCCACGCCGTCCTGCCCTCCTACCTTATGGCGTCGTCCGCCGCCGAGCCGCCCCCGCCCCCGCCACCACCCCCGGGAGGCGGAGAGGGCTCCGCCTCCACCAGATCTAGATCTACCCCTGTCGCGGAGTTTGTATATCCATCTGGTGTGCCTTCTCTTCCCGTTAGCCGCGGAGACGATTGGGAATCGAAGGGATCTAACGCATGGATTCCATCTGGGTAAGCATCGTCTGCCTATGTGAATTAACAGTAGGCAGTTTTTGAGCGCCAATCGTTGTTGCTCAACTAACTGCGTTGCTTTTCTAATAGGATTGATCCAGCACTGGCTTTTCGGCTGGTGGTTAGGCTGGATTCTAGCTTTACGCGTGATTCTAAACACTATAAGAATGGGTTTTGCTTCCCTGCGGTGGTTGCAACCACCATCTCGTTGAGGGATTTGAAAGCTAACATCTACGATATGTACACCTGGAGCTCTCGCGATGTAGTTCATTTCGAATATTTCAATAGCACGGAGCGAAGATTTGTTCCACTAATTTCCGACGACGATCTGGGAATTCTTTTTGCTTTGAATGCTTCTTGCCGGTTCGGTAAAATTCGTATCCATGTGGACAGGGGCCAGGCATCATCTGGTGCTGGGGCATCATCAGGTGGTCGGGCATCATGTCTCTCTACTACTCCTGCCTCTGCTAATAGTGTGCGCCGCGGCACTCCTTGTAGGTCCACAGCAGCACCATATGTCCCCAGTGCTAGTGGTAGCCAGATCATTCCTGCGGTCGATGTGGAGGACGATGAAGAGATTGGGGATCAGTCTCCTCAAGATGACGAGGATGAGTTGATGTTTCCTGAATTGGTAGATCGATGCAGTAAGCAGGCAATGGAGGATCAATACATGGAAGATATTGCTTTTGGTGCCAGATTTGATGACACTGATGATAAATAGAAGAATGAGAACAATGATAGCCTCGTTTTAGCCGATTACGAAGGTGATGACTTGCCAACAATTGAGTGGAATAGGCAGGATCCTCAGCTTGCAGAAGGCACCATATTTCAAACGATGATGGACTGCCGTAATGCAATTACTACATATTGCCTTCTCTCTAAGAATAATTATGAGGTTATTAAAAGTGAGCCAGGTAGGTTCACAGTTAAATGCCCATACAAGAGGTGTAGGTGGAGGCTGCATGCATCCACAATGCGCAGAAGCACCTTGGTTCAGGTACTACGCAAACCAGTTGTGTATTTTAGATCACGGTGTAATATTTGTTAACTGTTACTGACATCCCTTATCATTATGTTTCAGATAAAGAAGAATGAGCACGTTCATGCTTGTCCACCTCGAGGGGGAGAGCCAGAGGTGAAAACAAAGCTAGCGAAGACTAGGTGGTTGGCAGATATAATCCTAGATTGGCTGAGAGAAACTCCTTCACTTGGTCCAACAGCACTCCAGAAAAATATGGTTGAGAAGTTTCAAATAAAAGTACCTTACATGAGGATGTTCTATGCAAAGGAAATGGCTCTTGACAAGATCAATGGTCCATGGAATGAAAGCTTTCAGTTGCTTACACTTTCAAAGCTGAAGTGGAGATGGCTAGTCTAGGCAGTGTTGTAGCGATGGAGTGCGGTAGAAGCAGTATTCCCTGGAGTGGAGCATAGGGAATGTATGCGACACTTGGTACAGAATTTTACAAAGAAATTCAAGGGTAAAGTTTTTACTAACAACCTATGGCCAGCTTCATACACATGCAGCTCTAGGAAGCATCTGTTTCATTTGGATGTGTTGTATAAACAAAAACCTGGGGTGAAGGAGTACTTGGATGAACATCATGGTAGGGTGCGGTCAAGAAGCCAATTCAATGAAATTTGCAAGGTAGACTATGTAACAAGTAACCTTGCGGAGAGTTTCAATTCAAAGGTCAAGTCATTGAAAGGGCTTATGCTGTGGCAAATATTTGATAATATTAGGCAGATGATCATGATAAAGATCGATCTGCGTCAAAGAATTGCATCCACAAAATATGCTGGCCATCTCATGCTCCCATCTTTGATTAAGTCTTTGCATGACAGGGCAAAATAATTGAAGATGCAATGCGTCAGAAAAGGAATGGAGGCTGAGGTAACCTACACTAACAGTAATAACAGGCAGTGGAGGTATCCAGTGAGTTTGGTTGATAGGAAATGCCATTGTAGGGGATGGCAGATCCGTGGGATACCCTGCATACACGCATTGTTTTTCATGAGTGTTATAGGGGTGAAGAAGGTGAAGTTGATCAGTATGTGTCAGATTATTTCTCTGTTGCCAAATTTAGGGCTGCATATGCTATGAATATTCCTACCTTGTTGGGAAAAGACCAATGGATGACAGTCGATCCAGGCTTCAAAATGTACTCTCTAGTTTTGACTAGACCGGCAGGTAGGCCGAGGAAGAATAGGATCAGAGCTAGTGTAGAGGGTGGTGCACCGATTCAAAGACGTAAGTGCAAACGTTGTGGAATCCCTGGACACATTGCTAGGCTTTGTAAAAATGATGTTGACCCAGCTCTTGGAATGGAAGATCGGGCGGGAGCAGCAAATGCAGAGGAGAATGAAGCAGCAATTCAACATGAGGAGATTGAAGCAGCAATTCAACATGAGGAGATTGAAGCAGCAATTCAACATGAGGAAATTGAACCGATGGATCGAGAGCTGATTGAACCGATGGATCTAGAGCTGGTTGAACCGATGGATCTAGAGCAGAGGGAACAGATGGATCGAGAGCTGCTTGAACCGATGAGTCTAGATGAGAGGGAACAGATTCACATAGAGTGCCTTGAATTTAATATGGCCCAGCTGAGTGCTAACTTCGAAGAGCAGATTGCAGAAGAAAAAGCACAAGCTTCACAGAAGAAGAAGAACAAGAAAGAGGGCAAAAGGAAGGTAGACACCGGTAATATCCCTAGTAGGGTTACCCGGAGTAAGGTGGTGGCCCCAGCGAATCACAGCAGGAGCAAGAGAAAGATTTTATTCTGAACAATTAATTTTAATTTGTATGAACAATTTGAATTTGTATGAACAATTTGTATTGGGGATCCCTTTGTATTGAACAATTTGAATTTGTATGAACAATTTGTTTTGGGGTTCCCTTTGTATTGAACAATTTGAATGTAGGGATCCCTTGAATGTATGTGTTAAGCCACATTTAAGCCACATTTATCATTTTCTCTAGGATTTAGGGTTTATGGTTTAATTCCAAATAATTCAAAACATGGTGGAACCTTCCCATGGAGTCTTGTTATGTTACCTACAACCTAGAGAAATAATAATGGAAAAGGAAATATAGAGATATGAAGTTTTTATGCCAAAAACTTCAAAACCACTTCCTAGTCCATGAGCTACTAGCTATGAAGATGCAGGGCTTTCTACTCAACACACCTCCCAAATACCCGCTATGCTTACAAACTTTGTCCAAATGAGTCCAAATTCGTCACACTTGTGTATCTTTGAATTGCAAACAATATCACGTCGGCCAAAATGTACTATACTGTTCAAATAACACAATTTTACAATTTTTATGCCAAAAGCTTCAATTTCCCTTAGTCCCTTTATTATTTGGGTGCCCCTGTTTTACTTAGTGTTACTCAGTTTTCCCCCTCCGGGCCCACTTGTTTTACTCAGTCCTACTCAGTTTTGCCCTTCCGATAAACATTTCCTCACTTTTCCCCCTCTTAGTTCTAGTCAGTTTTCCTCACTTGTACTCACTGGCTGATCTCTGATTGGTCGAGATGTATGTCACACGAATCTTGGTTGGTGGAAAGCTCAACGAACGCTTGCACCGTTCGATCATTTATGATCGGACGGCCTGTATATCTCTCTCTACCACGATGGACGCATACGAAGAGAAGAGCAGAGTACATACCTACCAACCCTGGCAGTCGCATATTCTAGTCGCATCTTCCTCTCTCCTATTTCCTCTCTTACTCTGGCGGTCGCGGTGGTGCGGATCTAACCGTGCGTGCGGCGGCGTGCGGCGGCGCGGATCTAACCGTGCGGCGGCATGGATCTAAGAGTGCCCGTGAGGATATAACCCTTAGAAATAGTTGAAATGTCTCTCTGTCTCACTTTTGTTTCTCTTCTCAGATCTGTTGATGATGAAGAACACCAAGATGGCGGCCGTGCCGACAGTGGTCATCGATGGCAAGATCATTGAAGCCATCGCCTACAACATCGCTTCGACGGCGCAGATCCAGCATTCAATGTCGGAGCCTATTGATGTCTCACTTCCGTTGCCCTCCTCAGATCCGTTGCTGATGAAGGACACCAAGACGGTGGCCGTGCCGACAGTGGTCATCGATGCCACGAACATTGAAGCCATCGCCTACAACATCGCTTCGACGGCGCAGATCCAGCCTTCAATGTTGGAGCCTGTTGATGTCTCACTTCCGGTGCCGAGAGTGCGAATCGATGCCAAGACGATTGAAGCCATCGCCGCAAATTGGGATAAATTATGATAAATTTGTATTTTTCAATTTCAAATTGGGATAAAATTGTTCGAACTACTACCTCCGTCTCAAAAAAAGCTTCTCCATGTTCTTGATGTGTCCATGTACATCCGTATGTATGATTTGAATTCTATCCCAACTTGATTGGGAAGATTGATATGTATTTGATCCGAGAGGCTGGTACATGCTAAAATTATCGCGCACATTACTTAGCACAACTAGGAAATTTTACGCCAAAATACAGTGGTTAGAGCCACAACAAAATACAGTGGTTAGAGCCATCTACTGAATAACAATTCTATACTATCTAAATCGTCTACCACAACCACATAACTGCTAGGACAGGGATGACAACTAATAAAACTGTCCAGATGAATCTACTTTTCTCCTCTCCCATCACTTGAAGTTCATGTTCTAGATTTTCTACCACTTGATCAAATACGGCAAGATCTGTCTCAACTCTCAACTTCTCCTTGCGAATAAGCTCTGAATTCTTCTTTTCTTCCTCCACAGTACGTTTCAGCTCGAATATCATCAGGTTTTTACGGGCCAATTCATCACCTAAATTGGCCACCTTCTCCTCCAAATCCATCCTCTGGCTACATCACTGGGTTGATTCATCTTGGTATGCAATGTACCATGGATCATCGGCTTGCCTGGCTAACTATAACAATAATGGAAAAAAGAACAACCGAAATCACTCCAACAGGCCATGGCGGCACTTCAAATTCAATGGTAGTACAGAGAGCAGAAGCTAGATACCTGCACTTCCGACGAGGTAGGAGAAGTAGAACGTGGCCACGACATGATCGAATCCCCACCCTCGCCGGTGTACCCGCTACGACCAGACATTGAGGACTATTTCGCACCTGCAAACTCCAATAAATTACGGGAACCGAATCGATTAGGGGGCGGGGGAGGCAGAAGCGGAGGTCTTACCAAGCTATACTACCAATTGGTGCGCGGAACAAATCCCGGTCGTCGTGGGCGGCGGATCTGCTTGCGGCGGACTTTCCTGCGGTGGGTACAATGCGTGCGGACAAAACAAGTGCTAGAGCCGTGGTTGACATGCACCGTTGCAGTCCGTCCGACGCCGCCGGGGGACAGAGTCGACGACGCGACGAGGCACCAACGATGGCTGCTCCGTCCGAGGGTGGGGAACAAGCTGCCAGCGGTTCTCCGGTGACTAATGAGATACACAACACTAGGTTCCAGCCATGTTTAGCATAAAATTCACTTTAGATTAAGCTGTGAAAATAGTCACCTGATGGGTCTAGCTTAAGAAAAATTAATTAGCAAACTTTTTGCTTCTCTCTATGATATTCTTTAAATAAATAGACGACCCCACTGGTCATTAGCTGCGGCAGCCCCACAGAGCGGCAATATATGTCTTTTCCTGAAAAATAGACGACCCCACTGGTCATTGGCTGCAGAGGCCCCATAGAGCGGCAATATATGATTTTCTATAAATAAATAGACAACCCCACTGGTCATTGGCTGCGGCAGCCCCACAAAACGGCAATATATGTCTTTTCCTGAAAAATAGATGACCCCACTGGTCATTGGCTGCGGAGGCCCCACACAGCGGCAATATATGATTTTCTATAAATAAATAGACAACCCCACTGGTCATTAGCTGCGGCAGCCCCACAGAGCGGCAATATATGTCTTTTCCTGAAAAATAGACAACCCCACTGGTCATTGGCTGCGGAGGCCCCACAGAGGGGCAATATATGATTTTCTATAAATAAATAGACGACCCCACTGGTCATTGGCAGCGACTGCCCCAGCGACTGCCCCACAGAGCAGCAATATATGTCTTTTCCAGAAAAATAGACAACCCCACTGGTCATTGGCTGCGGCAACCCTATAGAGTAGCCCCATTTGTCATTGGAAGAACCGCCTATAAAATCATGAAATAAAATGGCCCACACGTCAGCGATAGATGGATGGCTTCTCCGACGTGTCTCCTGAACCTACCTGTCAGCACAAGACGGCCAGGGAGGAGCTGCCCCTGTGCAGCCCCACCCGGTCAGACTAACGGTCAAGGCCTCTGACCTGACGGCTACCGGCCGTTCCAGCACTTGTGAGTGTTTCAAACTACAGGAGGGGAAAACTGAGGAAAAACTAAGGGGCTGGGGAAAACTGAGTACAACTAAGGACCTGAGGGCACGAAAATAGAAAGCCCAAAACAAATATGCACACAACTAGGCTTTCTAGGTATGTGAGTGTATGCACTCACCGAGGCTTTAGAAGGTTAGCTAGAAGCTTAGCTAGCTTCGGATGGTAGAAAGATAGGGATTAAGCTAGGTTTTGTAGAGAGGGGGAGAGAGATGGATTAGGGTTTTGGACAAGGTGGTTTGAATTCAAAACCCATGCATGCAAATAGAACTCCAAAAGATATACAAAAAAAGGAAGGTGAGAGGTTGTTTGCATGGCTCATGCATGATCCTTAGATAGGCCACACTATATTTGTGAAAACAAATACAAGCTCAAATGACCCCATTTAGCCCCATGCACTCAAATTTGAATAAAGCCCAAGCAAAAGGTTTGAAGAGGTTAAATAAAAACATCAAATAGAAGAACTAGAATAAGATGGGGATGTGGGGCTTATATTTCATGCGACATGAAATAATGGTACCACACATAGCATACACGCACAAGGAATTAACACATGGTTGGAATTAAACCCATATGTCCAAGAATTGATGAAATAAGCATGAATAAATATAATGGAAATGCTAGTGTGTGTATGCCACTAGATAATTATATGGTCCCATTTATATTTAAATATGCCCACTCATTTGGAAGTAAACCATATGAAGATGTAGAAGTATCCCCACATGTAGACCCACATTATTTATATTGTGAAAACAATAGTAAACACCATTGGGGCATGTGGTATAGAAGGGGATCCATCTTTATATATGTGAGCTAGACAAGACCCAAAAGAGAAGATGAAAAAGCCCACAAGTATTTTGGGATGGTGGAATTATAAGGTGGTGACAAAGAAAGGTGGTGGAGTTAAGTAAAAGATATGCCCCCAACTCAACTTGGGCATCAAGCATTTATTAAGAACCAAATACAATTTATTAAGAACCAAATACAATTGATAAATGCATATGAGACAAGATCCAAAAGAAAAGGTTTTTATATGATGCTCAAATGCAAGGTAGCATGATGACATGAGCATGATATAATTATGATGCAACAATTATATCTAGGAAGTAGCATTTTATTATTAGACTGTGTAGCATTACAGATATTAGACAGATGGGATGCTACAACTCTCCCCCACTAAACAGGAATCTCGCCCCGAGATTCTAGGAAGAAGAAGAAGACACGAAGAGGGTAGGATACTTGGCACGGAGCTCATCCTCGTGTTTCCAAGTGGCTTCATCAACGGAATGGTGCGACCACTGCACCTTGCAGAACTTGATAGACTTGTTGCGAGTCTTTCTTTCTGCAACTTCCAGGATTTTTGTGGGGTGTTCTTGATAAGACATATCTTCTTGGAGATCGATGAGCTCATGGTCCACGGTCCTGCCGGGATCCTTGAAGCACTTCTTGAGTTGAGAGATATGGAAAACATCACGGACCTTGAGTTTTTCAGGGAGCTCAAGAGCATAAGCAACTTCTCCTCTTCTTCCACGAACTTTGAAAGGACCGATGTATCTAGGAGCCAGCTTTCCTTTGATACCAAACCGGTGCGTGCCTCTCATGGGAGTGACACGAAGGTAAATGAGATCACCAGGGACATACTCCATGTCCATGTGCTTTCTGTCATAGTTGCTCTTCTGGCGACTTTGAGCAACCTTTAGGTTTTCGAGAATGATGTGAACCTTCTCTTCCGCTTGAGTTACAATGTCGGGGCCAAACAATGTTCTTTCACCTGCGCCCGACCAACCAATTGGAGTTCTGCATTTGCAGCCATAGAGAACCTCAAATGGTGCCATCTTTAGACGCTTCTGGAAGCTGTTGTTGTAAGAGAATTCAGCATAAGGAAGGCATTCTTCCCACTTCATGCCGAAAGAGATGACGCAAGCACAGAGCATATCTTCCAGAATCTGATTGATCCTTTCAACTTGTCCTTGCGACTGAGGGTGATAGGCAGTGCTGAAGTTCAACTTTGTTCCCAAAGCATTTTGGAAACTTCCCCAGAACTTGGAAGTGAAGATTCTCCCACGGTCTGAGCTGATCTCAAGAGGAACCCCATATAGAGAGACAATTATGTTGATATAGAGCTCAGCCAACTGAATTGCAGAAATTGTTTCCTTGACGGGAAAGAAGTGAGCCACTTTAGAAAGCCTGTCGACGACAATAAAGATTGCACTGTTGCCTTTCTGTGACCTTGGAAACCCAGTTATGAAGTCCATCTCTACTTTCTCCCATTTCCATTCCGGAGGCTTCAATGGCTGTAGAAGACCAGAAGGTTTCTGATGGACAGTTTTAACTCTGCGGCAGACATCGCACTCGGAGACATACTTGGCACAACATTGTTTCAACCCAGGCCACCAATATTGTGTTTTCAAGTCCATGTACATCTTTGTGCTGCCAGGATGGATAGAAAGAACATAATCATGCGCCTCCTTAAGAACTTGCTCTCTCAAACCTGGATCGTTCGGAACGACCATCCGGTGTTCAAAGAATAGAGCTCCTTGATCATCGACGTGGAAGGACTCATACCTCGGCAGCTGAATAGTGGAGATAATGTTTTTGGTGTAAGCATCAACTTGCTGACTAGCACGAATCTTTTCTTCCAAGAGAGGGGTTGCCAGAAGATTCAGAAGATATCCTTCATGCACAATCTCAAGGTTGAGTTGGCGGAATTCCTCGCACAAGAAAGGTTGTTGCTCTTCCACCATGAGGTTATTGACGTAAGCTTTTTGGCTGAGAGGATCGGCCATGACATTAGCTTTGCCAGGAGTGTAGTTGATGGTCAGATCGAAATCATTAATTGCTTCAATCCACCTCCTCTGATGAAGGTTGAGATCAGGTTGTGTGAAGATATACTTCAGACTCTTATGATCAGAAAAGATCTCACAATGGTTGCCAAGCAAGTAGTGCCTCCATACTTTCAAAGCAAAGACAACTACTGCGAGTTCGAGGTTATGTGTAGGATAGTTGATCTCATGCGTCTTCAACTGACGAGAGGCATAAGCAACAACTTGCTTTTCTTGCATGAGGACCGCACCCAATCCTTGCAAGGAGGCGTCACATAATATCTAGAAAGGCTTTGATGTATCTGGAAGAATCAAGACTGGTGTGGAAGTGAGCTTCTCTTTGAGTGTTTCAAAGCTAGCTTGACATGCAGGAGACCAAAGGTATTTCTTGCCTTTCTTGAGGAGATCGGTAAGAGGCTTCACAATCTTCGAGAAGTTCTGAACGAAGCAACAACAATAACTAGCCAAACCAAGGAAACTCCAGACTTCTTTGACATTTTTGGGTGGAAGCCACTCAACAATTGTCCGAACAGTTTCTAGGTTGACGGCAATGCCCTTAGCAGAGATGACGTGACCCAGATAGGTGACTTCGGGAAGCCAAAATTCACACTTGGAGAACTTTGCATACAGGCGGTTCTCATGAAGCTTGTTTAGGACACACCAAAGGTGTTCTTCATGTTCTTCCTTTGACTTAGAATAGACTAGAATGTCATCCAGATAGACCATGACGAACTTATCAAGATACTCCATGAAAACTGAGTTCATAAGCCTCGAGAAGGTGGCAGGTGCGTTGGTGAGACCGAAGGACATGACCGTGTAATCGTACAGGCCATAGCGGGTGGTGAAAGCTGTTTTAGGAACATATTCCTTGCGGATCTTGATTTGATGATATCCACTTCTCAAGTCAAGCTTGGAGAATACCACTGCTCCTGCAAGTTGATCGAAGAGGTCATTGATCCGCGGAAGGGGATATTTATTCTTGATGGTTTTAGCATTGAGAGCCCGATAGTCAACACAAAGTCTATCAGTCTGGTCTCGCTTCTTCACAAAGATTGTTGGGCTGCCCCAAGAGGATGTGCTATGCTGAATGAAACCCAACTTCTCTTGTTCATCAAGCTGACGTTTGAGTTCAGCCAACTCAGCAGGACCCATTTTATAAGGCCGCTTGGAGATAGGAGCGGTTCCAGGTTCAAGCTCAATCACAAACTCTACCTCTCGGTCAGGAGGCATACCTAGTAACTCTTCAGGAAAAACATCTGGGAACTCACGGACCACCGGAACACTCTGAATAGCATCCATAGCATCATCATTCAGAGCCGCCAAAGAGAAAAGCGGAATTGCAGGAGTCAGACTTGGAGAATAGACTATATGGCCTTTAGGAATTTTTAGAGAAACCGAGAGTTCAGCACAATCAATCACAGCTGCATTTGCCGTTAACCAATCCATGCCCAAGATAACATCAATGTCAGAATTTCCCAGAATAATTAAGTAAGCCGGGAACGAAGAACCACCAATCCCAATTTGATTGCCATGGCTGATATGAGAAGCCCTCATGTTTGACCCAGGAGATTGTACCACGAGACGATGCAATAGAGGACCCATAGCCAGATCATGCTCATGTGCAAACTTGTGAGAAACAAAAGAATGCGATGCACCAGAATCAAACAAAACTCGTGCAGGGACTGAGTTAACGAAAAGCGTACCCATCACAACTCCAGGTGCATGTTCAGCTTGAGCGATGTTGACACAGTTGGCACGAGAAACAGTGGACCCGGGCTTGGTGTTGATGTTGAGAGCCCGAGGTGGAGGTGCACGAACCATAGAAGAACTTGCTGCTGGTCTTGGAGGTGGTGGTGGAAGAGCTTTGTTGTTCATGGGACAACTCCAGTGTTGATGCCCCGTGTTCCCACAAGTGTAACAAGCACCAGGTGGATGTGGAGCAGCGTAGCCAGGGACTCCACCAGGCGCTCCAGGGTAGTTGTGGTTGTAGCCCCTAGGAGCAGCGATGAAGGAGTTTGGTGGCCTTGCCGTGTAGCTTGAAGGTCTTGGTGGAGCTGGGAGCGGCGGTGTGGTATTAGGAACCCACACGCGGCACTTAGAAGGAGCTGTCATAGCTGAAGAGCTTGCTGCGTCACGACTGTGTTTCTTGGACTCCTCGAACACTTGCCTACTGGCTTCTTCCTGTAGAGCTGTATGTTGGAGTTCTAGAAAAGACCCCGGCCTTGCATGAGTGATTGCATATTTGATAGATGCATTGAGCCCTTGCCTGAACCTCTTTTGTTTCTTCTTGTCATTAGAGATCTCATCGCCACCATACCGAGAAAGATTCATGAAGTTTCTGAAATAGGTGTTGACATTGTCATTGCCCTGCTTGAGGTTGAGAAACACTTCCTTCATCCTTTGCATGACAATTTCTGACAGGTATTGCTCTTTGAAAGCCCCAGTGAACTGCTCCCAAGTAGGCTGAAAACCAGAGTGGTTTGCCTTCAGGTAATTCTCCCACCATAGAGATGTGTCTCCCTTCAGAAGGTGAGTGGCACATTTTACCCATTCTTGCTCAGGAACATCAGCAGTCATCAGCAACCTTGACATCTCACGCAGCCAATCATCAGCATCCAGTGGCTGATCAGACACCTCAAAGTGGCGCGGGTTAAACTTCAGAAAACCCTTGATGTCTCCTCGCTTGGGAGGTGGAGGTAGCGGAACAAACTCATTCCTCCTGACACTTTCTTCAAAACGTTGCTGGTTCTGTTGCATTGTTCCCAAGGCATTAGCAATACTTGCCAACGCAGCCCCCAGTTCAGGTGGTATGTCCTCCTCAGTGTAGCGTGGTGGTGCCATCCTGTGATTGATATAAAACTCAAGTCAGTACCATAATGGAGAATAATAATAATCCAAAATAGTACCAAAATGGAATTAACCAATATTAAAGGATACAAATTACTAAGATGATATTAAAATATCAACAAAGTGCAAAGCACCTAGAAGATAGTAAGCATATCGCACACGACTGAACAAGGAGTGTGGTACACAAGCTATCAAAGAAAATTTTCCGCAAATTTCAGCATTAAAATACCACTATATGCGCACACCACTTAACGAATCAAGATTAGTAACTCTATCAATTCAATATACAAGGGCGAATGATAAAAGTAGTGGTATGGTTGCGACTCCATCCCGCACTCAAATCATTACTCCGCACATGAATAAGTAAAACACATATCCCAACTCTCTTCCTTCTTAAGATGAACCTAAAGATTAGCAACTATGGAAACAAACACCCCAAACAAGATAGCGTCGGATAACACAGAGTAAGACAGATCGCGTCGGTTTACAATGAATCAGATAGATCGCGTCGATTTACAAAAACCTGTCGGTATGGAATGTACCAACAGTTCATAACCAAAAGGCAGATAGCGATAACAAGTCGGATGCAACAGATAGACAAGGAATTACACACACACACACTCACACCTATGGTACTGCGGAACCCAGAACACGTGAATCCTAGTTTGAATTTTTAGAAGAGGATTGAAAACGTTACACTTCCTTACCAGAAAAGGGTGGGTGGGTGGGTAAGAAGAAAAATGGAAGCAGTCCTACTCTCGCGTTTTGTTTTTACCTAGTATACATAGCTACCAAAATATTTGCTAGACTGACAACGACCATTTGGCTGAGACCCTGAAGGGCGGGATGGCTCTGATACCAATTGTAACAACCTCGGACTCTTCGCTCTAAGTTCAAGCCTGGATGAACCAAAAGTGGTTAAGTTTTTTACAGCGGGGGCCCATGGCCACCCACGTGTAGGCCCGTCGACCGCCCTAACCACTTCCAAGACCATCGGGACAAGAGCGAGTGGCGTAGGCAACAGGCGAAGAGATCAAATACATACACAAGTGAGTATGTATGCAAGCTACCTTACAACAGTTCTCAGAGCCATACCATCTAAAAGAAATAGAAATATTGCAACGCCATACGGCAAGATCAAAATATCCTAGATAGAGATAATAGTGTAGGATAGCTCCTCATACATCAATCAACAGAGTATCAAGCGGAAGCGGGAAACAAGATCCGAGTACGGACAAGAAGCAAATCGGCATAAGATGCCACATAAATAAGCACATCCCGCCCACAGATCTCACGGATCCCCATCCCCGGAATCTCTACACCGAGTGATCGCTACAACATCATCTCCTCCACCTAGTATCCATCTTGCGAATACACCTGTTCATCTGAATCAAACAATTTATGGTGTGAGACCCTAGGGGTACTCAGCAAGTCTTTATGCCTCTAAAGGGGACATAAACCTGGGGTGACGCAATTGCAACAAAAGATAATAACTAACAAGTCTATAGATACTCGCTAACCATCCGCCTAACCAAAGATAGACGGATGTCCGTTAATTAGAAACAGCAGTTATAACAGTATAACGTAACAGATCCATCCTCCTTCTCCCTTACCAACAAGAAAGCGGACGAACAACCCATCCGTTGGCAGTTTTATTAATCATTCCATGAATATTGCACTAATTACTAGTCAGATACTTAGTGAAATTAAAGGCGGTACTTTAGTTATACTTGTCTATGATCGAGAAACTGTGCTCCAAGTCGTCCATAACCGCGGACACGACTTTCAGAAAGATTTACCCTGCAGGGGTGCACAAATAGCAACACACACACGATCAACCTCGGAAAAACCAAATCAAAACCCAACGAGGCCTTCACGACAAAGCAATCACAGGATTCATAAAATATTTCAGGGGGTCACCCCACTAAGCTACCCGTGACGAAGTTGGCCGGATCCGCGACGGACCCAGGGTTTGTGTGGACGGCGGTAAACGACTGGGAACCCGAAAGTGTGACTGGGCTTGTCGATACAGCGAAAACGTGTCACGATCCAAAACAGTACATGTGCTCCATGCACAATCTTAAATAAAGCGATAAAGCATGGCATAAGTACAGGATAGTAATAAAGCCCCAAACAACTTTGTGGCCCCAAGAAATAAGAAAAGAATCGAGCTCTCGCTAAGGGGATTCATGGTCCCATATGCGGATAGTGCGATAGTCAAGGAACAGGTATCAAGTACTCGGGGTCCTACGGGACACAAGTGGACATAAAAACCAAATAACAGATATTGTCCACCGGTGCCTCTTTCATTAGTTATCCCATTACTACTCAGGTTAAGTTGTTTAGGTACCTCGTTATCCATCAGACACTCACAAACCCTACACATGCAATTCTACGACTCGCGGGGCTCAAGCAACTCCTGTAGTAATGGTTCATAGGATGGAGGAACAAGCTTCGGTGGGGTTTAAAAGTAAAGGCCATGCAATACTTGGGATTCAGTTTAATGCAATCGCGACTCCATGATGCAAGAATAAGATAGAAGCAATAGGTACTATATGTATGCAAGCATGTGGTAGTGCTTGCCTGGCAGCTCAGTTGAAGCGAGAGATGGATCTGGGTAGTACTCCTGGGATTCCTGATAATTCCTCGCCAAGGCCTATTCGAAAGAAGAACCAAACAAACAAGGGCCAACATAAATAAAGTGCACAAGCATATAAATAAAATGCGACAAGCAACCAAGCATTCTATGATGAATGATGCACAATTTACATGGCAATAATGTAGCATGGCAAGGGTGAGGTGTGGGGACAAGAATAATCATTTTATTAATTGTTTGGTCAACTTTTATTACCATAAACAGTTCTGATTATTTAATATTTATATGATGCATGCTTCAATTTATATCATGGAATGCATAGTTAGAACAGGCTCGTCGCGCTGATCGATTTAGACATATTATTTGTCAAATTTGGAGTTATAGAATTAAAGTTATTAATTAATTAAGAAAAGGCATTTTTATAGCAATTAAACAATTTCGAAAATTTAAATTAGACAAACATTATTTTGGATGGCATATTTGAAATCCTCACATTTTTCTGATTCAGAAACATATATTATTTGTATTATTTGGAATTACCAATTAAAAGATATTATTTTCTGGATTTAAAAACATATTAACAAATTTCTGGCATCATTTTGTTTAAACAGAAAAAGGACGCAGACTTTTTGCACACAGGCAGAAGCTAGCCACAGACGCTGACGGTGGGGTTGTCGCTGACTCAGCACAAGGTGGGGCGCAGCAGGCTGGGCCGGCTTTTCTCACCGCGGAGACCTTACCCGCAGTCAGTGACAGACGGGCCCGACCGGATGCGGGGCCACACGCGCGCGCGGCCCGCGGGCGTGGGACACGTGGGCGAGGCTAGGGCGCGAGGGACCTGTCCGTGAGAGACAGAACTGCTAGGGGGGGGTTGTGCAAAGTCTGAAACGGATCTATTTGATCAGCAGAAAATCGTTTAGCTGGAACGATCTTTGGATGAAGATAGTGACGGAACCGATGGGAATTTGGAGATGGCACAAAAAGCAAATTTGAAGAGGGCAGCAAGATGTACAACTTTCATTTAAGCGAGTTTTTCGGAGGAGGACTGTGCAGGCCGGGATCTCGTGATGAACAGAGGCAAAAAAAACACGTCCGACGCGGACCGGATTTCGTCAGGTAACTCCTGAGATGAAGCGATCTTGCGAGGACGATTACTACCGCGTTACTGAACCGAATTGACCGTGGCCTAGCTCGTTCGAAAGAGGGTAGATAGGGCTACGATTTTGGTTTGGGAAGTATCGACGGAGGATGTCTTGATCGACAGGAAAAACATTGGGAACAGGGTGGGTGCAAGCCGCATTTGCTGGCGCGAGCGCTGCAGGCGCTGCGGCGACATGGGCGCGTCCGGGCGTCTTGGCGTGTGACAGGGATGGCTGGGACGGCAACAGGGAAAGAGGAGGTTGCTGGAGGAAGGAAGGATTCTCACCTCGTGCTCATCGGCAAGCCGAGCAGGCCGGATCGGGGAGCGAAGAGGAAGCAGACGGTGGTCGGCGCGGCGACACGGCCTCGGCGACGGTGTCCAAGAGGTAGCAACGCGGCGAGGCGATGGGGTTTCGATCTAATTTTCCTGGGATGCAGGGAGATAAGGACGGGGTGAGGAGCTCCTGTGGTCATGCTTGCTTCTCCCTTGCTTTATGCAGAACGAGGAGGGACACGAGCCGCGCGTGAGCACGGTACAACAGAGGCACGTGCTCGCCATTCGGGAAGAGGAACAGGGTCGCGTGTTGGGCTCTCTGCCAGCTGGGTCGAACTAGGTGAGGCAAGGAGGGGTTCGACCGGACCATCTCAGGTACACAGAGAGAGAGGCAGACATCGGCAGGGCTGGTGGCACCAGGTTGCAAGGAGGAATCAGGAAGGAGGGAAAGGTTCGGTGCAACCCAGAGAAAGAGAGGGAGAGGCGCGCGAGTGCAAGTTCAGGCTGCTGCTAAGCCAGCCAGCAGGGGTGCCGGGTTGGGGTTCGGCTGGACCAGGATGGTGGGGTGGTCCGATGGCGATTAGGTGTAGAAGAGAGAGAGAGAGAGAGAGAGAGAGAGAGAGAGAGAGAGAGAGAGAGAGAGAGAGAGAGAGAGGAACATATGTGCACACACACATGGACAAAAAACAAATATGCACACAACTAGGCTTTCTAGGTATGTGAGTGTATGCACTCACCGAGGCTTTAGAAGGTTAGCTAGAAGCTTAGCTAGCTTCGGATGGTAGAAAGATAGGGATTAAGCTAGGTTTTGTAGAGAGGGGGAGAGAGATGGATTAGGGTTTTGGACAAGGTGGTTTGAATTCAAAACCCATGCATGCAAATAGAACTCCAAAAGATATACAAAAAAAGGAAGGTGAGAGGTTGTTTGCATGGCTCGTGCATGATCCTTAGATAGGCCACACTATATTTGTGAAAACAAATACAAGCTCAAATGACCCCATTTAGCCCCATGCACTCAAATTTGAATAAAGCCCAAGCAAAAGGTTTGAAGAGGTTAAATAAAAACATCAAATAGAAGAACTAGAATAAGATGGGGATGTGGGGCTTATATTTCATGCGACATGAAATAATGGTACCACACATAGCATACACGCACAAGGAATTAACACATGGTTGGAATTAAACCCATATGTCCAAGAATTGATGAAATAAGCATGAATAAATATAATGGAAATGCTAGTGTGTGTATTCCACTAGATAATTATATGGTCCCATTTATATTTAAATATGCCCACTCATTTGGAAGTAAACCATATGAAGATGTAGAAGTATCCCCACATGTAGACCCACATTATTTATATTGTGAAAACAATAGTAAACACCATTGGGGCATGTGGTATAGAAGGGGATCCATCTTTATATATGTGAGCTAGACAAGACCCAAAAGAGAAGATGAAAAAGCCCACAAGTATTTTGGGATGGTGGAATTATAAGGTGGTGACAAAGAAAGGTGGTGGAGTTAAATAAAAGATATGCTCCCAACTCAACTTGGGCATCAAGCATTTATCAAGAACCAAATACAATTTATTAAGAACCAAATACAATTGATAAATGCATATGAGACAAGATCCAAAAGAAAAGGTTTTTATATGATGCTCAAATGCAAGGTGGCATGATGACATGAGCATGATATAATTATGATGCAACAATTATATGTAGGAAGTAGCATTTTATTATTAGACCATGTAGCATTACAGATGTTAGACAGATGGGATGCTACATGAAATCAACTCAAAAGCTATTATGGTTGATTTTAGAAAAATGTTTGAATGTGAAAAGGCGTCTGTCTGGTTGGGGCTAGGGGAGACAAGGAAGGTTAATGGTGATCAAATGGCTCGACAAAATTTGATCAAAATAGTATTAGTTAGGCAGGTTTGATTCTGCTCACAAGGTGTTCGACACAATGGCCGCAAGAATTCAACTTTGGAATTTTGAAATAAATTTTGGTGGAGTTGTTGATCTTATGCTTGAGCATCTCTGGTTGCTTGAGATTTTCAAATTGAGTTCATTTGAGTGGTTTTTGAAAAAGTGGGATCAAGATACCTACACTTGATTCCATTTTCAAATGTCATTTAAAATTAGAGTTTGAATGTTTTTCGAAGATCACAAAGTGGGCCTTGGTACATAATTACTTGTACTAGCAAGGGGTGCAAAGATCCATAATTGTTTCAGTTTGAAATTGAGTTCTAGGAACACCCAAAGTGACCTAGTTGATTAAAATGGCAAAAGTGACCATTTCCATTTATTAATTCTATTTGATTCCTTTTTCTTTGGATTTTGCTTGGGAATGATCTAGATAATGTGGAATTCACCTTAGAGTCATTTTACAACCATTAGAACAAACAATCATGGCAATTCAAATCAATTCCTATTTAATGCAACACATATATCCATGCTTAATTATTTAAATGGAAAAAAAGTTTTTGTTAACCCTAAATTGGGTGATTTGGATCTTGATATCTTGGATTAAAGTTTTGGGATGTTACAAAGCCACATCTATATCACTTTTTCTTCTTGAAATCCCAAATATACACCTTCCCGAATTATATTTCGCTTCTAAACCTATCTAAACTTCATAGGATGCCTTCGCCTCCAACACGAAAGTTGTAGATCTCGTCGAAATCTGTCAAACCGGACAAATCTAACCTCTTTTCATCAACCACATCCGGAGAATTTCACAACGCAATATTTCAGATCTGATGGTGTAATCCCAAGTTTTTCTCGCGCTCGTTTCTTCAAATCCAAATTCCTTTGGTGAAAAGGTAGATCCAATAATTCGCCACAACTTTCATGATATAATTTTTTCGATTTGATCTACGGATTTGTCTCTCTAACACAGATATGTTTCTAATCTTTTCTCAGGAAAAATCGAGGAGCTAACTTCTTTCCTAGCCACTGGATCTCATCCCGACGGTCCAGATTTAATCATCCCGGTCAGCTACCTCGTCACCGCCATGTCGTCACCAGGTCAGCGTCTAGTGCCGGTCAGCATGCACGGTCAACCTGTCCAGTCAGTGGAATATTCCATTCGAATTTAAAATTGCAGATTATAGATCTAACTTGTAAAATCTATAAGAAATTCATACTATGTCCCAAAATTGCGTATAATATATCAAATTGAACATAATTTCATGTACTTTATTAATACATGATTAGATATAACTTTCGAGCTACAGTTAACTGGTAATTAATTAAATAGTTTTAATGGCCTTTTGGAGTAATAAACTCAATGTAAATTATTCATAGCTCCGAAAAATATAAGTAATATGTCCCCGGATTAACAATTCTGTGTAGATTCTGGATCTGGTATTAGAATTATTTTTGGTCGTGGTAAACTATTTAGATAATTTAAACTCTTTTAAGTAGTAATTAAATCATAAAGCAAGATCTACAACTCTGATTAGGGTGAATCCAATTGCTACTGATTTATATTAATGTCCTCTATTCAGTAAACTTTAGATCTAAATTTAATACGAAAATTAGTACAGAATTTCCAACATAACCATTAAAACTCCTCTATTGACGATTAAGAATTAATAATAAATATCCTAATGCATTAAATGAGTCTCTACATGCATCATGTGATCTAGTATTGTTTAGAGAACTAATTACAACCATTGTGACATATTAAGTCATCATGCATGCATTTGATCATCATTGTTTCATTGTATTGTTGTATTGTTGCATGATTGCAATGTTAGAATGGTGTGTTGTTGTGCCTTTACTTTTGAACGATAGATTGCGAGGAGTGCAACTAGTATGATCGCAACCGCTATGATTACGAGTATTGTGATTGCAAGTCTTTTGAGTACGACGAGTGCAACCATTATATTTGTGAGGATTATCTAATAACCTACATCTACAACAAAGGCAAGTAGATGTTATTTTGATCATGAATTGTCCTACTATTTTTCCTACTGCATTGTGTAGTGTATTTTTCGTAGATGCATGAGTAGGAATTATCATCACTATGCTATGTCCTATGTATCTTGGTAGGAGTCACTTGTAGTTGAGCCGTCGTATACTAGTTGTGCTTAGCCATGCTATCTATACGGGGAAGGGTCTACACCATGCTATGGTATTGTGTATGTTTTGTTCAACTAAAACAACTTAATTTACGAACTCTCTGGGTGGAATTGGTAATTGGTTGGTTCGTGAATGTCGGGCCCATGTCTATGGTTTACCCGAGTATCTCACTTGTGGATGGCCACCCAGGTTTCTGAGAAATGATTAGTGTCTTGATTTGGTAGCTTCCGTGTGCAACCATGTGCTAGTGAGTTATGGGTGGCTGGATGGACTTAGTAGGTCATGGTAACCCGAGCTCTTCGTATCCAGAGATGTAGTGAATGTGATAGGTTGGTACGATGCGTGGATGGGTTTGGGGAGCTACTTCCCGAATTGTCTCTTCTTGGACTTCTCCCTATCATGACGCAAAATGTGTGTTATGGTACGAACAGGTTGACCAGGTCATATGGGTAAAGTGTACAACCCCTCTAGAGTGTAAAACTAAGTGCTTAGCCCCAGTAATGGATGTTTGAGTTGCTAAATTATGGGTGCTATGACATATTCTCGTTCTTTCCAATTTTGTAATTACTAAAACTTGATGGGTAAATTTAATGGGTTGTTGTGATCAAACTTGATTTAAAAGTAGGGTAAAAATGTTTAAGAAAATGCAAGCTAGCCAAAGCTCCACTTAGCCAAATAAGCATGTAGTTGGTAGGTATATTGTCTCCTTACTTAGCTCTACTTGCCATACATTCCAAGTATTGACCCTTCGGGCTGCTACATTTTATGTTGCAGGTTATACCGATTCTGAGTGATCATATTAGGTCGCGAGACTCCACTCAACAATTATTCGCATGTGGCACATTTGAAGGATGGAGATCTACCTTGTATTGTTTCCGCTGTAATATAATGTAAATTCTAGATCATGTTCGTTATATTCATGATACACGGTTATATTTGGTATCATTTTGTATTGTGTGCTAGTGAACCGATCCAAGGATTAGCACTATACACAGGAACTCAGCCTTATCAGGCGACGGTGTTACAAAATGGTATCAGAGCTATGTGTTGACTGTAGGATCGTGATCTTAGAAATGGATTAGAAATAGGAGACCTCTATTAGGTGAACTATCATATTTTCTGCTTATTAGAGTTCATGTAATCCTTATAGATGTCCATTCTTTTGACTAGTAGGAGAGATGACCTACCATGAAGACTATAGAAATTGGAAAACACTATTAGGAGTATTTGTTGGGTTCGCAACATAGAAAACAAAAAATTTCCTACGATGGGAACTATACGCCAAGATCTATCTACTTGATACAAGCAATGGGTGGATATACATCCATAGAGAACTTACCCTCAAAGACAACAAAGCTTTGTTAACGAGTTGGAACTCATGGATTATGTAGTCGTACACTTGCCAAACTCAAGATCGTGATGAAGTCCAGCAGGTCCGGCTCCATCATGTCCATCAGATCTAGCTCCAGCAAGTCCAGCACCACCAAGTCCAGCATCGCAAAGCAGCGGTGCATCTGTGATTGCACACACGTCCGGTACCCCGACAACCTCCGTCCCTCGCTCCAGCAAAGCAGCAGAAGCAGCAACTCCTTTCTACATAAAGCCATCGGGAACATGTATCTCTCTAATCCGAGACCATGGGGAATAACTAGAGGGGGAGAGAGATCCTTCCCGAGGAGGTGTTGCAAGAGGAGAGGAGCCATGGGGCTCCTTTTATAGGGGAGGGGGTGCAGCCCCAAGGCCATGGCTGGCCGGCCATGGTGGGTGCCCCCACCTCTCCCTCATTCATGTGGGTGGAGCTTCCACTAAGCCCACTCACATCAATTTCAACTCCACTCACTTTCCATTTAATGTCCACCAAATTAAATGCATTTTCTCTTTAAATAAAACACTTTTATTTATTTTATTCCGAATTCTGTTAATTACTTTAATTAACAAACATTCACATAAAACTCCCTGCTACATTTCAATATCACATGCAGAACCAGTTTTAGCAATTTCACCCAAAACAATTCCGGTTTCCATCAAAATGATTCTAGCACTTTCTTAATCTTTATCTGAAACATATTTGCTCCTAAATGGTGTCGGTATCCCTTAAGTGTGTCACCCTATGGTTCGCGAATAATGCAGACATGATCGAGACCCCTCTTCGATCAATAATCAGCAGCAGGGCCTGGAGATCCGTACTGACTCCGACATATTCAACGATGACTCTTGTGATTGTGTGGACCTTTAACGTCATAACTAAATCCCTTTGTCTCGTGATACATTACATGTCCGAGATTCGATCATCGACATCCAAATACCTAGTTTGATCTCGTTACCGACATGCACTCTTTTCTCGTTCCCGTGATATAACATTCTAGTGATCACATCACTTGCTTGCAAGCTATCTTAATGTGATATCACCAAGAGGGCCTAGAGTATATCTATCCATCTTCGGGATTAACAAATTCCACTCTTGATCCATGAGCCTCAACATAACACCTTCGGAGTATCTGAACCCACCTTTATAGTCACCCTTTTACGGTGTGACGTTTGATGTTATCAAGTTACTCTTCTGATGCTAGCAATTAACATGATCTCATGGTCTAAGGACTAAGATTACTTCGTATGATGTTATAGCAATATAAACATAATGAATTTGATCATAATGCCATACTTCGGATGAATGTTCATCACATCATTCCACCAATGTTGTGACCTCGTTATTAACAACATCCAATGTCCATGATCAGGAAACCTGGATCATCTTGTTAATCAACGAGCTAGTTTATATGAGAGGCATTACTAGGAACTTTGTATTTTGTTTATTAAACACACATGTATTAACGTTTCCAATCAATACAATAATAGCATGCAAAATAAACATTTATCATAAACATGGAATAAGATAGTAACCACTTTATTATTGCCTCTCGGGCATATTCCCTTCAATATTCTATAAAGAAAATCCCTATATGAGAGTTGGCCCATAAGTAATTAACAAATAAGATGACACAAATGAATGTCTCACCAATTTTGAGTAGATATAGACCACCATGTTTATCTCTTTAGGAGATCATCGCTATCGCGTTAGAATATTGATCTTACCAAATTATGTGGTATGACAATACCAGTTTGCTTGCTTGTTTGTTATGATAAATATTGTGTGATATCTTATTTTGGATCTGGTATTTTTGAAACTCCAAAGTTCAAGGACTTTCGAGAGGTTTCATAACACGTTAATGGAAGTAAAAGCTTAAAATTCATGAGTTGTTTAGTTGCAATTTTCTGCCTTATAAGTTTCACCACGCGATTTTTAATTCCTTATTGGTAAGTTGGATTGATCTCATATTTTAGGATCTAGAGCATAATTACCTGTACCATATGCACAAACATTGGCTAAAATTCCTGACGAGTTTAAGTCGGTCAAAAAAATTCGTGAATCCTGCTGTTCTGTTTTGATAGAATATGTCTTTCATCTTAGTTGATGTTCTACTTAATCCTAATGTTGTTTCCAAATTTTATAAACTACTTTGTGGATGATAATCACTAAATTAAAAGCCTATATCTAAACATTATGATTCATGTATGCTTGTGTTTTGATTGTGTGTGCTTGTTGTTTGGCTTGATTGTGTGTTATATGAACTTGTTTGTATGGGTGACTATAGTTCCTTTTCTCTAGGATCTATTCCTTCCTATCTTAAACCCTTGGAGTTAGAATAATGTATTGAAGACATGTAAAGTATTAAGTGGAAGATTATAAAATATAATATATCTATGAAGGAGGATAGATGTCCATCTAATGCAACAAAAAGGATATGGAAGTATGAAGTATTGCAAAGGATGTTATGTAGTAGATTGCGCAACCTTAATGTTTTGGAGAATCCATAGCTTACTTTTTGTATTAGCTTTGTGGATTGAATACATGGGAGTATACATCGAGCATTGGTTCGTGCCCATGGAAAGATCTATAAAGAAAGTGAGGATGCCGAGTGATAAGTTGCGTGATTCACCTATCCACATGCAGGATAATAATTTGGGTGCAGGATGGATTGATCACCATTCCTACTACTCTTATTATTCATTCTTGTACTGTTGGCTTTGTGAATCTTGAGTGCCTTTTAAACCTTAGCAAAGAGCCGACGTTGATCCTAGACCTTAGAATGGTATGACTTTGAACCTTTACAAAAGCATTCACTGCTAAGCGTAGGAATGTACGGTAATGATGAATCTCAAGCGTGTATAATGGGTATCATGAAGCAAATGTTCCCTAATTTCCTACCATGAGAGTTTTGCTAGTTCTTGTAGTGTTAGCCTAGAATCTACAAATCATGCAGTTTAGAAAGTCTAGGGACATTGTACCAATAAATTCTCCAAGGGAGAATCAATAGAAGACAAGTGAATTATAAAGAAACAATCTAGTCATTTTTTGTTTTAAGGGTGGTAGCGTCGTAGTGGACCCTTAACCCATGTTTCTTTCTAGCCTTCTTGAATCACGAGACGAGATTCTTTTTAAGGGTGGTAGTCTGTCACATCCCAAAATATTCCAAATTTTGGAATGTGAAATAGATAAATAAGTTTGGTGGATTGTTTGACTTTGTTGAAAATTCTCAAGGAAAAGAAACCTTTTGAATTAGAAAGAACTCAGTCTATTATGACCTAAGTAGCCATATAGGCAAAAAGGCATGGATTGAGTTTTAGTTTTAGTATTTGTGTGAATGTTTGCAAAAATGAAAATCATGAAGCATTCATAAGCATTGCATTCATGCAAAGTTCCCAAAAATTGTATCCAAATCCTAGTATCTAAATCCGATAGTTGATCTGCCCAAATGTTTCTATAAGGAATATATGAAGATTTATGAAGCAACCATCTTCAAACTAGTGAAAATGTTACTATAATGATCTACTGAATTTAAAAAATTAGAAATAAGAATCACGTCGTTTGAAATTCGTATGCAAAAGATATAAAGAAAATACTAAAATAGAAAAAAAGGAAAAAAACAAAATAAAATGGGACACCGGCCGGCCCACTCAGCCGGTGGACCGAACCAGCCAGCGAGGGTGCACGGGAGGAAGTATCGATGCCCGGGTTGCATGAAAAACCATGCGAAATCGTTTTTCTCGAACCTATCTACATTCAAACTCCTATATCTTTTTATCTACAACTCCGAATTGACTTCCGTTTGTTTCTACTTGTTCCCTACTTCAAGATCTATCTCTCCACCGTCCTGAACACCTATACAATATCCCGGAGCCACATCTATATCACTTTTCCTTCTCGAAATCTTGAATCTACACCTTCCCGAATTATATTTCGGTTCTAAACCTATCTAAACTTCGTCGGATGCCTTCGCCTCCAACACGAAAGTTGTAGATCTTGTCGAAATCTTTTGATCTTGAAAAACCTCACCTCTTTTCATCCACCACAGCCAGAGAATTTCGCAATGCAATATTTCAGATCTGATGGTGTAATACTAAGTTTTTGTCGCGCTCGTTTCTTCAAATCCAATCCAATGATTCTCCAAAACTTTTATGTTATAAGTTTTTCGATTTGATCTTCGGATTTATCTCTCTAACACAGATCTATTACTAATCTTTTCTGAGGCAAAATCGAGGAGCCAAGTTCTTTCCTAGCCACTGGATCTCGTCCAGGTCAGCGTCCTCGTCACCGCCACGTCGTCACCAGGTCAGCGTCTAGTGCCAGTCAGCATGCACGGTCAACCTGTCCAGTCAGCGAAATATTCTCTAAAATATTCCGTTCGAATTTAAAATTGCAGATTATAGATCTAACTTGTAAAATCTATAAGAAATTTATACTATGTCCAAAAATTGCGTATAATATATCAAATTGAACATAATTTCATGTACTTTATTAATACATGATTAGATATAACTTTCGAGCAACAGTTAACTGGTAATTAATTAAATAGTTTTAATGGCCTTTTGGAGTAATAAACTCATAGTAAATTATTCATAGCTCCGAAAAATATAAGTAATATGTCCCTAGATTCACAATTCTGTGTAGATTCTAGATATGGTCTTAAAATTATTTTTGGTCATGGTAAACTATTTAGATAATTTGAACTCTATTAAGTAGTAATTAAATCATAAAACAAGATCTACAACTCCGATTAGGGTGAATCCAATTGCTACTGGTTCATATTAATGTCCTCTATTCAGTACACTTAAGATCTAAATTTAATACGGAAATTAGTACAGAAGGTCCAACATAACCATTAAAACTCCTCTATTGACGATTAAGAATTAATAATAAATATCCTAATGCATTAAATGAGTCTCTACATGCATCATGTGATCTAGTATTTTTTAGAGAACTAATTACAACCATTGTGACATATTAAATCATCATGCATGCATTTGATCATCATTGTTTTATTGTATTGTTGCATTGTTGCATGATTGCAATGTTTGAATGGTGTGTTGTTGTGCCTTTGCTTTTGAACGATGGATTGCGAGGACTGCAACTACTATGATTGCAACCGCTATGATTGCGAGTATTCTGATTGCAAGTCTTTTAAGTATGACGAGTGCAACCATTATATTTGTAAGGATTATCTAATCGACTACATCTACAACAAAGGCAAGTAGATGCTATTTTGATCATGAATTGTCCTACTATTTTTCCTACTGCATTGTGTAGTGTATTTTTCGTAGATGCATGAGTAGGAATTATTATCACTATGCTATGTCCTATGTATCTTGGTAGGAGTCACTTGTAGTTGAGCCGTCGTATGCTAGTTGTGCTTAGCCATGCTATCTAGACGGGGAAGGGTCTACACCATGCTATGGTATTGTGTATGTTTTGTTCAACTAAAACAACTTAATTTATGAACTCTCTGGGTGGAATTGGTAATTGCTTGGTTCGTGAATGCCGGTCCCATGTCTATGGTTTACCCGAGTAACTCACTTGTGGATGGCCACCCAGGTTTCTGAGAAATAATTAGTGTCTTGATTTGGTAGCTTCCGTGTGCAACTATATGCCAGTGAGTTATGGGTGGCTGGATGGACTTAGTAGGTTGTGGTAACCCGAGCTCTTCGTATCCAGAGATGTGGTGAATGTGATAGGTTAGTACGATGCATGGATGGGCTTGGGAAGCTACTTCCTGAATTGTCTCTTCTTGGACTTCTCCATATCATGACTCAAAATGCGTGTTATGGTACGAGCGGGTCGACCAGGTCATATGGGTAAAGTGTACAACCCCTACAGGGTGTAAAACTAAGTGCTTAGTCGTGTCCCCGGTAATGGACGTTTGAGTTGCTGAATTATGGGTGCTATGACATATTCTCGTTCATTCCAATTTTGTAATTACTAAAACTTGATGGGTGAACTTAATGGGTTGTTGTGATCAAACTTGATTTAAAAGTAGGGTAAAACTGTTTAAGAAAATGCAAGCTAGCCAAAGCTCCACTTAGCCAAATAAGCATATAGTTGCTAGGTATACGGTCTCCTTACTTAGCTCTACTTGCCATATATTCCAAGTATTGATCCTTCGGGGCTGCTACGTTTTATGTTGCAGTTTATACCGATTCTGAGTGATCGTATTAGATCGCGAGACTCCACTCAACAATTGTTCGCATGTGGCACATTTGAAGGATGGAGATCTACCTTGTATCGTTTCTGCTGTAGTATAATGTAAATTCTGGATCATGTTCGTTATATTCATTATACACTGTTATATTTGGTATCATTTTGTACTGTGTGTGTGCTAGTGAATCGATCCAGGGATTAGCACTATACACAGGAACTCAGCCTTATTAGGGGAAGGTGTTACAGTAGGATTGGGAGAAACCTAGCCAGAATGAGAGAAAGATCGCGAGAAGCTACAGAACCTACCTAGGCTGGTGTCAATACAAAGGTGTAACACCCCAAAAATACTAATCAAGATTATCAAGTTCTAATCACCCAAGTTTAGGGTTAAGAAAAACTTTTATTACTAAATTGAATATGAGTATGTGTGATTTGCATTAGTGTATGTTTCAGTGAAATTGCCATGTGTGTTTCCTACAAGTGATAAGAAATGGTTTAGAGATGAATACTACATCATCTAGGCCAATTACAAACAAAATCCAAAAAAAAGAAATCAAATATGAATCCAATAAGCAAATGGTCATTTTGACCAAAATCAACCACTAGGCCACTTTGTGAGTTCCTAGTAAAGAATTTCTAACAGAAACATTTCCATTTCTTTTCACCCCTTGCTAGACCAAGTACAAGTGAACCCAAGCCCACTTTACAAACTCACAGAAACTATTTTCAAATATATTTAAAGGACAATTGAAAATTGAATCAAGTTCAGGCACTAAGATCACCATTTTGCAAAAACACTCAAATCAATTCACCTTGACTTCTCCAAGCAACCATAGACACTCAAGCAAGTGCTCAGAACACTCACCAAATTTCATTCTAAAACTTCAAATTTGAATTCTTGCGGCCATTTGGTCGAGCACCTTGCAGACACAGATTAAACCCTGCCTAACTCCACTGTTTGGAGCAGTGATTACTTGACCATTTGCCCCAATTTCACTCACATGTCACCCCAGCACCTAGCAACGCAGTGGACAACCTCCCCCCCTTTGTCGTTGCGCCAGTGCAACACCGCCCGAAGCTTGCCACGCCGACCGACCATGGACAGCTCGCCACAGACCGCGCCGCCCTCGTCCATGATGTCCAGGAGGCATGCCACCGTCCATCGCCACCCCCTGTCCAACACTCGATCGTAGGCAAACCATGGACCACCAGAAAACCGCCGCGCCCACTTTCTCTGCGCCATGCCGAGAGCACGCTAGAGCGCCGCAGCCGACCAGCTCGCACACGCAGCGTCTCGCCCTCTTCGCGCGTGCACACACTCGCCATGACCCTAGCTGGCTCCCAGACATCCCCGTTCACCGCCACGCGACCCGTAGCCCCCGTGCGCCGTCTTGAACGCCGCTAGTTCCGCACAGAGCACCACCCGCGCCCGACCATTCTCGACCGCCCCGTGTCGCGCCTTTAAGCCTATGACGGCCGCCAGGAAGCACCGTGTCGCCCCCTACCCTCAGCCATGCCAATAGCTCGATGTACCGCCATCGCCGGAGGAGCCAGACCATGACGCAATGTCCCTCTCGCTGGTGTATAAATAGAGGCCATCCCCGCCTCAATTCACCACACCATCTCACTCCCCACTCCTCATAGAACCTCCCACACCTCTCCCCGGAGAAAGGCGATCACGACCTCACCAGAATTTAGCCGGAGCCCGCCGCTGTAGAAGAAGAAGGGAGTCGTTGATTGGAGCTGCCCCAGGAGCCGCCGCGACCACCATTCAAACCGTCGTCGTCTACAACGTCGTTCTCCCCCATCGCCGACCCTAGCAGGAGCCCTGATGAGACTCACAAGACCCCCACCGTCATCGTTAGGGTTCAGTTCTCGCCGGAGCTATTCGACGTAGTAGATGAACCTCGGCCGTTAGATCGCATTCTAATTGTAGGGCCTAGATTGAAACATACAGTTTCGGGTTAGATGAGCCACTGACTAGTGGGACCTCCTGTCGATGCCGTTCTTGTAGCAGATGCGATTAAATGACCCTTTTACTTTCTCGCGCAAAACCCAGTGATTCAAATAGTTATTTTGCATTTTAGTTGAAACCAGATTCTGTCAGTAGATTCAAAAATCAATTCAAAGAGATTCACTGAACCAAATTGCATGATTCCAATTTTGTTAGAAAGATATTCAAATTATCTATCCAAGTCCATTGGATTCAAACCATTTGAAATTATAGATCACCTATACCAAAAATAACAAGACAAAGAATTTTCCAACTTCAAACATTTTTCAAAAATCAACCATCAATGCTTTTGAGTTGATTCCAACTCTCAAAAATCACATTTGACAAGATCTATCTGAATATGTAAAAATATTTAGGTTTACATGCAGTGACATTGGACTAGTACCAAAAGAATGCTATATAGGCATTTCTAGTAACTTTAATTCTATTAAATGATAATCTTAAACTTTATAAAATATGACCACCACTTTAAATCACATTCCCATATATTAGAATATGTGGTGATGACATGTGTAAATATGATCCCATATTTTAATTGGAGAATTGTTGGAGATATGCCCAAGAGGCAATAATAAAGTGGTTATTATTATATCTTTATGTTTATGATAAATGTTTACATCCCATGCTATAATTGTATTAACCGGAAACATTAATACTTGTGTGTTTTGTAAACATAAAAGAGTCCCTAGTAAGCCTCTTGTTGAACTAGCTTGTTGATTAATAGATGATCATGGTTTCTTGATCATGGACATTGGATGTCATTAATAACAAGGTTATATCATTAGGAGAATGATGTGATGGACACACACCCATAGTAACCGTAGCATAAGATCAAGTCATTAAGTTCGTATTGCTATAAGCTTTCAAATGCATAGTAACCTAATCCTTCGACCATGAGGTTATGTTAATCACCATCACCGAATGGGTACTTTGATGACATCAAACACCGCTTCGTAACTGGGTGGTTATAAAGGTGTCATTGGGTATTCTGAAAGTATGTGTTGAAGCGCATGGACCAAGATTGGGATTTGTCCATCCATATTACGGATAGATATGCTCTGGGACCTCTCGGTGGAATGTCATCTAGTTAGCTTGCAAGCATGTGACTAGGTCACAAGGGATGACATAACATGGAACGAGTAAAGAGTACTTATCAGTAACGAGGTAGAACTAGGTATGGAGATACCGACGATCAAACCTCGGATAAGTAGAATATCGCGTGATAAAGGGAATTGGTTTCGTATGTTAATGGTTCTATCGATCACGAAGTCATCATTGAGTATGTGGGAGCCATTATGGATCTCCAGATCCCGCTGATGGTTATTGATCGGAGAGGTGTCTTCATCATGTCTGCATATTCACGAACCGTAGGGTGACACACTTAAGGTTCGAAGTTGTTTTAAGTAGATATGGAATGTGTGTTGGAGACCGAATGTTGTTCGGAGTCTCGGATTGGATTCGGGACATCACGAGGAGATCCGGAATTGTCCAGAGAATAAGATTCATATATTGGGGATCATTTTCTAAGTTAGGAAATGTTCCGGAGTGTTTGTATGGGGATTCTAGAAGGTTTCGGAATGTTCCGGAAGGTTCTAGAAGATTTCTTGGAGTTTGCTTGAAAACCAAGAAAGGGTCAAGGAATCCTTGTGGGGCAAGACAAGGATTCGTGGGGGAGTAGGACTCTCCCCCCACCTCCTTGATCCGTCGGCCAAGGGAGAGGGGAGTCCTACAAGGACTCGACCTCCCCATGGCGCCTCCCTCCTTTAAATAGAGGGGTGGGGGTGCCACCCCTAGCCCCCTCACAATCGGCAAACCCTAGCCGCGTCTCTCCTCCTCCTTCCCTCTACTCTGGCTTAGGCGAAGCCCTGCAGAATTCTCTACTCCACCACCACCACCACACCGTCGTGCTGCTGGGATTCCGTGGAGAAGATCTACTACCTCCGCTTCTTGCTGGAACAGGGAGAGGAAGGTGCCGACTCAAGACGTGTGACCGATCAGGCGGAAGCCGCAGCGGCGAAGGATCGTCCACTCGATCTTGAGATCGGCAAGTGATCGACTACATCAACCACGAGATACGATCTCGTAACGCTTTCGGGTCTACAAGGGTTAGTACAGATCTATCTCGTTGCACATGTCTAATAGATTAGATCTTGGCTTTTATCTAGATTAGATCTAGGTTTTGTTCGTTCTTGCGGTAGAAACTTTTTGTTTTCCATACTACGAACCCATCAGTGGTATCAGAGTCGTGTCTATGCATAGATCTGTTGCACGAGTAGAACACAATGGTGTTGTGGGCGTTGGTGCTCGTGCCGTCTTTTGCTTTGTGTACTTTGCATCTTGCGGTATGGTGGGATGAAGCGGCTCGGGCTAACCTTACATGTCATCGCACATGAGACTTGCTCCATGCTTGACGTGTAACTTGCTTTGCACAAGTGGCTTTATGGTGTCCTCTCTCCCACCATAGTATAGATCCAATTTACACTTTGCACTTGATAGCACTTGTATCAACGTTGTGGTTCAGTTTTGTAGGTAAGATCCATTCTTATTCGAAAGCCCCAAACCACGTAAAACATGCAAAGAAAATTAGAGGCGTCTAACTTGTTTTTGCAAGGTTTTTTGTGATGTGATATGGCCATCATGTGATTGTGATTATATTTGATGTATGCAATGATCCTTGTTGTAATATGGCAACCGGCAGGAGCCTAATGGTTGTCTTTAATTCTGTTAAGACCTGCGTGTCTATTCATCTTGTAATAGCTTTATTCCAAGTAGTTGTAATAGTTGCTAGTGATGATGGACAACCATGAAGCGGCGCCTTGACCTTGGCGCAATGCTTTGGTGATGATGGAGATCATGTCCGTGCTTTGGAGATGGAGATCAAAGGCATAAGAAGAAAGGGCCATATCATATCACACTAATTATGAATTGCCTATGATGTTAATCCTTTATGCATCTTGTATTGCTTAGATCATGACGGTAGCATTATAAGATGATCCCTCTCACTAAATATCAAGTAATAAAGTGTTCATCCTTAGTAGGCACCGTTGCTAAGACTCGTCGTTTCGAAGCATCTCGTGATGATCGGGTGTGATAGATTCTACGTGTGCATACGACGGGTGCAAGCCAGATTTGCACATGCGGATACTAAGGTTAACCTTGACGAGCCTAGCATGTACAGACATGGTCTCGGAACACGGAATACCGAAAGGTAAAGCATGAGTCATATGGATGATATGATGAACATGTTGATTGTTCGCCTTTAAAGCTACATCATCTCACGTGATGATCGGACTTGGTGTAGTGGATTTGGTTCGTGTAATCACTAAAACAACTGGAGGGATGTTGTTTTGAGTGGGAGTTCATTTGTAATTTGGATTAGTCAAACTCTATTTATCATAAACACAATCAAAGTGAATTTGCATAGTTTGTTGTAGTCATTGGCATCCGTTCACCACCTTACGCTTAGTTATAGTTGAGATAGTGGAACTATAGAAATTCTGGATATTTGCTTTACGAACTGGTATCGTATTGTTTTGAGTGTCAATCTAAAGTTTAAAAGTCATATTGCAAACTTTCAGCAAACTCCGTTTACTCTGTGAAGTTTAATAAACAGTATTAAATCAAGAGTAACAATTCCAGTGTTAGTATCTAATGTATCATGTTTGCCTCCATGATTCTTGATACTCAAAAGATTGTTTTTAATATCAAGTTTATCTAAGAGCTGAAAGCAATGTTTCAGAAACCATCATATGTGAAAGGTATTGCGATATCTAAAACAATATGTTGGTTACAACATGATAGAGTATATGTCCTCATATTTGATGAGAATTTGTGAAGGTTGGAGATGCTAGTCATCCTAATCCTCCAAAAGGTTTTGGAAAAGAAACATTATACTCGCAATTCACCTTTATAAGCTATAGCAGCTTGATCATGAAAGTTGTCATGATAAGGATGAATATAAGATGTAAGTAAAATGTTTACTACACTAAAAGATTACTAAAGCATGGAATTTTGAAAGAATGCCAAACATTTGATGAAGGTGATCCACTTGAAAGTGCAAGTCCAAAGGTATTAGTATTTGACTATACACATTTTGTACTATGTGTCATGTGAATGACACCACTATTGATGTTGATAGATTCTTTTAAAATAAAAGGAATTGTTGAAAGAGAATCTATAAAATATTTGGCAGAAAAGAAAAGATTGGAGATGTCCAACTTAGGTATATAGAAGATACATGTTATGGCTGTATTCCTTGGTTGTTAAACAATGTGGTTCTGCGGTATTGGATACTGAATTGGTTGGTATGAAGTGTCATACAGGACAACACAATTCATGAACTGCAATGGCCTAAGTAACTAGCAAGAGAATATGTGATGATGTTCATCGAAAACAAACAAAGGGTTGTTGTGTTGCTCGTTAACATCAAAGCTTGCCTTCAAGATTTGTTTCAATAATTGTTATTTTGATCAGGTATTATGACGACAAAAGGTTGTTCAAATAATTACCGTATTCCATAATAGATGGATGATATACAAGTATGGTTGGAGAAATAACGACCATAAAACTAATGCTAAAATGTCGCAAGACAAATGATTGAAAGATCACTTGCGAAGTGACATCGCCGTTTAAATTATATTGAAAGGGATACATGAAGAAACTCTGTTGATGGATTTTTGGAGTCTTTGATTTTGATCAAATGACGCTTGTGATACTTTCCTGGAGAAAATTAAAACTCCGTCAGAGGCCAAAGAGGAACGGACGACTAACTGATTGGAATTTGTACATATTGATGTATATAGTCCATTATGTGTAGTCGTGGGCGATGGATTTCAACTTCATATGCTTTCTCTGAAGATTTGAGTAAGTAAGTATATGTATATACTTACTCAATAAGGAAGAAGTATGAAACATTTGAAAATGTTCAAAGACTTTCAAGATGAAGTGGAAAATTATTGTAACAAGAAAATAAAAAGTTTATGATTGGATCATAAAAATGTTTGAGTTACAAGTTTAGTAAAACACCTAAGATTTGAGGAATCGGTCCATGGATTTGCATTTCCCAAAACACCATAGGAGTATGGAGTGTTCAAGATATGTAATGAAACCTTGTTTGACATGGTAAGATCAAAGGTGTCATTTATAAAACTGCCATTATATTTTAAAGGTTAAAGCTTTAGTGACTACCGCTTTTACACTGAAAAGAGCTCCATCATGATCCGTTGAAATGACACCATATAAGTCATGGTTTGGGATAAAACCCAGGTTGTCCTTTCTTAAATTTTTGGTATGCTAGGCATAAGTAAAATGTTTACAACCAAAGACGGATGAGCATGTCTTTGTAGGTTATTTCGAATAACCATTGGGTATTCCTCCATAACACCGAAGACAAAAGTGTTTGTCACTTAGAATGTCGAGTTTCTTGAGAAGGAATTTTTGGTGAAAAGTTAAGTGGGAGGACAATAGAACTTTGACAAGGTTGTTGAACCTTGGCTAATATGCTGAAACTGTGACATTGGTAAGTGTCCCGGAGGCAGCAAGAATGCTCATGGCTCACGTGCCTCAAAGGTTGTGGTCACGGAGATCTAAGTTCCTATTGAACCAAGTAGGTCGGGTAAGTAATCAAATTCCAAGATTTGAGAGTTAAATCATTGTTGTTTGACAATGATGAACCGACTACATGCAAATAATCAATGATGGGCCCTTTCTTCGTTAAGTGGCTTGAAGCCATAAAATCCGTGATAATTCCATACACCAGAAATCAAGCTTTGAATTTGAAAGACCCTCTGGAAAGGTGCAAGACCTTACAGTCGTATATGGATCTATAAAGAAATAGACATGGATGTTTCACATCTATGAAATAGTCGACATGTCGGAAAGAGTTTACGACAATGTTCAAGGAATTGACTATGATAAGATTTGATCTTTCATAGCGATATTTAGTCTGGACGGATTAATGTAGCAACCACTACATATATTTTGGTATATGATAGTTGAACAAACAAAACAAGTTCTTCTAATAGAATGGTTACCTAGGACGTGTACATGACACGATCCAAAGGGTTTTGTTAATTCAAAGGATGCTAAAAGAGTATGCAAAACTTCAATGGTTGAAGTGAGCATCGTGGAGTTGGAATCTTCACTGTGATGAAACCGTTAAAAGGTTTAATTTCATCAGAGACGATGAAGATGTTTGCATTTTGCAAGAAATTAAGTGGGAGCGCTAAGACATATTTCTAATACATTATGTGAAAGACATATTGTTGATTAGAAATGATGTATCTTTTATTGACACAGGTTAAGAATTTCATTTCGATGAAAGACTTAGGCATAACCCAAGAATTAGGCATCAATGTCTATATGGATAGATTGAGGCGCTAATATGGTTTTGCCAAATGTACATAGATAAGATGTTGAATGAGTTCAATATGGAAGAAAGGTTCTTGACGCACGGATGTTTTCAAAATGACTTGTGAATTGAACTATGACTTTGACTTGACCACAACAGGGTTGTGAACATGAAAATTAGGTTCCCACTTAGGTGATTTAGAACATTAACCTAGTTTTCTTTACTTCTAAACTCAGTATGAGATAAGCCTGGCTTTTTGCAAATAAACCTAGAGCTTAAGATTCCTACTAGAACTACTTGTTAGTGATAGTTTGCGAGTACTTAAAGAGTACTCATGGCTTTGTCCCTGGCTATTCCCATGGCCAGACTATGAGGAGGACTACCAGGATGATGGACATCAGGAGGTCTACAATAACTAAGATCATCTCCCATCGTCAGCATTGCCTGTGACTCTGAAGATGGAGCCCCTACTACGTTTAATTTTCGCTGCTTGATTTGTATTAAGACTGTATCATGAGATTCTTTATTTGTAAGACCTTATTATGGTTTGTAATGGATGATGTACTATGGTACCAATTCTGTTATGTCTCGCAAAAATGGTAATCTTGGGCTTGCGAGGTATGGCATAACAGGCATCTGGGATTAAAAATCTGGGTGTTGACAAGTTGGTATCAGAGCCATCCTGACCATAGGAGACCCTAGTTAGAATGGACATCCAAACAAAAAACTTAGTTTCAAAAACACAAGAAGTGAGTATTTTTTTAAAACATATTCCTACTCTTATCCTTGATTCTTGCAAAAGTCATGTTCCTCAAAAATTTCTTGCATTCCTACATAAAATTTGACACACTTGATCACCTCACTAACTTACTCACCCTAAATTCTTATAGATGGAAGTCCAGTATTGCAAGTTATACCAGCTGGGCAAGAAAGGCCACCTAATCTTTGAGAGGGAACTAGATGCACTGTCAGAGTATCTTGAGCACCCGCACCTGGAATTCTTTGGGGCACAACTCAACGATCACGTAGGAGGAGATCTACAATGGCTGATAGTTGCAGATATCAGAGGCAAGATGGAAGCACTGATACGTCCATTTTGCATCACTATTCTATGTCGTAATTCACTATTATTCATTAATATATTTCGTATTGAGAGGTGATACTTATGTTATTTCATCTGTTTTTGCATGGTTGATGACTTTTGGAGCATAGACCGCTGCAGTCAGGATTCTGATGGAAAAGGTGCTGTTTGGAGCCAAAATTCGCGAAGATCAGAAAATCGGGGGAAATATTCGGAAAATCCTATTTTTCCAGAAGACTAAGGATGCCAGAAGACAGAGTGGAGATGGGCCACAGGGGGCCCACACCACACCCTGGCGCGGGTAGCCCTAGGCCACGCCAGCAGGTGGTGAGGCCACCCTGGCCAACTCCAGCGTATCCCCTCTGGCGTATATCATCCTCCCAAAACCCTAAGACTCAATGAGCAACCACAGAAAGATTTCTCCGCCTCTACGAGGCGGAAAACACTGAGAGAGAAAGATCTCTCTGGCAGATAGATTTCTGCCGAGGGAATTCCTTCCTGGAGAGGGGAGATCGTCGCCATCAACACCACCATCAAGCTGGACTTCATCGGGATCATCATCATCATCACCACCACCATCATCATCATCAGCACCCTCATCACCATTTCCATATTGCTGTAACAATTGGTTGAATCTTGCATTTGTTCATAGGGGAAACTTTCCCGGTGTTGATTACTCTTTGTAGTTGATGCTATTGAGTGAACCGTTGAATTATTGTTTATGTTCAGATTGTTATACATTATTATTCCATCTCTGATCATGATCCATATGATGTCTTGTGAGTAGTTCGTTTTGTTCTTGAGGACATGGGAGAAGTCATGTTGTTAGTAGTGGAGTTGTGTTGAGAAAGATTCAATAGTTTGTTATTTAAGTTGTGGTGTACTTATTCTAGTGTTGTCATGTGAACGTCGACTACATGACACTTCACCTATATGGGCCTAGGGGAATGCATTGTGTATTTGGCTACTAATCGTAGGGGTTGCCAGAGTGACAGAAACCTGAACCCCCGTTAGGAAACCATTGCACAAGGGACGTAAGGGTCTTAGAGTTTAAAGTTGTGGTTAGGTTTCTACCTTAATTACTTTCTTGTACTTACGGATGTTTGCAAGGGATATAATCACAAGTATGTATTAGTCCTAGGAAGGTTGGTACATTAGCACAGGTTCACCCACACATCACTTAGCAAGCTAAAGAAGATTAATCAACTATATGAAGCGAAAGCACTTGACAGTCTTCCCATGTGTCCTAGCCTATCCCATTGAGGTCCTTTGCGACCATGGGAATATATTGCTTAATATGGAACTTAGCAAAAGGGTCCAACTTCATAGATTAATACCCACGCCTGAGGGATATCCTCGTAAAAGGTGATCTTCTCTTCTTGATACAATAACCATTAGGAGATAATTCGATGACTCTAGAATGTTTAGAGAAACACTTAGCAATCTTGCATTAGAGTTGAGAACTCTTAGAAGGGCTTGATTGCAAATGGAGATCATGGATGGAAAATGTATATGTAAGATATACAAATTATAAATGTGGTTCTTGCATAACTCACCACAGTTTGCAAAGTATTTGATACTTGTCCTGCTTTGTGAAAATAGGATGATCTGCTTGAGAATTGCTGGCTTTGAGGCAACGTGACTTGATGATAGCAAGCAAAATAGTTGATGGTCGACATCACCTCTTCCCTCAAAGTTTATCATTTGGATTAGTGGACTTGAATATAAATTTGTAATCCCTGTTTGTGTGTCTTGCTTTTGGCGAGACGATTATTCATATGAACAAGTTACAGACAAGTTTGTACTATTCTTATGAACAATACCGTTATGGTCACATTACGATTATAAATAAGTTATTCTCATTGCTATGTTAATGATAATAGTTTAAACATTTATAAAGGATTACAATGCTAAAAGATATCCAAAGTTTAATAATGAAATGACACTACAGTTTAAGTCATTTTGGTTATTGCAGGTTCTTTATGAAAGATCGGGGTCCTAGATGCTTAATCTAGAGACTTTGCAAAACCATGCCTCTCGGGCAGAATGACTAAAACTCCGCATTCTAGTAAAACGGTGATATGCGAAGAAATGTTGAATCTTATACATAGTGATGTATCATATTTTCAACAAGTAGTAGAAATCATTTATTGTGGACTTAAATGAATAAGTGTATTTACTTAATGAAACATGAAGTTTGAAATGATTTGAATTGTTCAAATGAGTTCATAACTAAAAGGGATATTGAATTAACTGAATTAACAAGTCTCTTCGATTTGATAGACATGACTAAAGTATTCAAGTTAAGTTTAGCATAAAAGGAACTTGTGAAAGATGTTTCACAAATCATGATAATTGGATGAATTCAAACTATGTTGAAATGTCTAAACATCATAATCATTTTGTATTAGATACATATTATCTCTTATTGGGGTTATAGTTGTTGTTTAGAGATCAAAATAAGAAAACACTCATTTGAAATACAAAGGAACATCTAAAGATTCGTGGAAACAACACCATAAGTGTTATGGCAAGTTCGAGTTTCTAGAGTCTTCGACAAGTCGAAGTCGTGGCGAATAAACAAGTCTTTGTAGAGCATTCTTAGGAAGCTATGAATGCCTCTTCCACAAAGGGGCAAACATGTTGTTGTCCAAAGTTGATGTGTCTTGATGAAGATACAGGTGGAAGAAAGTAAAAGATCAAAACAAGGTATTTGACCTTATCTCCGAATTGTTGAGTGGCGCAGCGAAATTTGTTTCGTGAATCCAAACTCTATAAATAGAGAAGAAACTATTGATAATGATCATAAAGTTTCAAGTGAATACTTTTACTAAATAAGGTAGGATTCATCTATATATTCTACAAGTTTGTGGAAAATATATTATAGATTCACTTGTCTTGTTTTGAACAAGACATACCTACGAAATACAAAGAAGCGTGATGGACGTAAGTACGAGAAATGAATAGTCATTGAAATATCGTTAGTGGAATTCTTGATTTGATGGAGATCATGGAATTTTGGAATATCCAAGATTATCGAGAGGACCTGGATTTGAGTGGGAGCAAATCAGCTTGGCTAGTTCATAATATGTAACTGACATATTCTGAGTGGGAGCTAAGTGAAATCCCTGGATCTCAAACATGAATGTCATATTTGAGTGGGAGCGTGAAATCATTCTGGGATATGTAGACGACATATGTGAATGATGTGATTGGTGTTAATAGTATTTAAGATATGATGAAGTTGAAGTTATTAAACAAAAGATCTATCGAGATAGATTGATGAGTTTAATAAACACTGAATGTCAAATGTTTCCTGGACTTGATTCTGAAAGATGTTCAGAATGTCCTAAGCAAGATTCTGAAGTAGCTCAGAATGGAACAAGTGAGAAAGTAGTTCTTACTATATGAAGCATTGAATTAGTATTGCAACTATGGTTTAAACAAAGAGATGCATTGCATCTCCTATGCCTCGGTCATAGGTTCTTCCATAAAACTATGTTGTATACTCGACGTAATGTGACCCAAGGTTCTGGTTGAAAGGACTAGCTCTTAACTGTAAGAACATGTATTTAAGTGATTCCTGAGTTGATCACTGGACCAGAATTAAGTATTGTACTTAAGTAGCAAGAAGCAATGTAAGTGGCATAGATGCATTTTATGCACTAGGATATACATAGATATAGAAGTATAAAAGGCTACATCTGATGTGATGTATAATGCTATGGCGCGGCTAGTTTGCTTTTAACGTAGAATGATGTGTCCTAGGGCCCAGTGCCCATGAGAAAGCCCTCGAGGTTGATTTAACGTCACTGTAAGCTCCTGGAATTCGGCCTTGTTCTGCTGCCATGACTATAGTATATACACAAAGGATAGCAAAGTGTGTTTCGAAGTTTAGATGACAACAGTGAATAATGACCGTCATCATAAACACTAGAAACAAAAGTCTCACTTTGTTGCCAAACAAATACTTCGACCCATTATAAGATAATGGTGTGAATGTCAAAATTAGGAAGACATTAACGATTTGCAAAAGACATAATGATCTGGTAAAACGGAACATGGACATGACGTTTCCCATGAGCATGCATGATCTGTAAACGCATATGGTATATGGTTTATATGAGTAAAATGCAAGCTAGTTTATTTGTACTCTAGTGCAAGTGGGAGACTGAAGGAGATATGCCCTAGAGGCAAATAAGAAATAGGTTTTTATTATCATATCTCAATTAGTTTATAATAGTTTCATATTGTGCTATAACTGTGCCAAGTAGAAACATTGGTACAGGTGTGGTATGAAACAATCAAGTCCCTAGTAGCCTCTATTCATACTAGTTCGTTGGTCACGAAGATGATCTAGGTTTCAACATCATGGACATTTATGCTGACTGACAACGGGATCATATCATTGGAGAATGATGTGATTGGACATTCCTCGAAGGATTGCAACACGATCAAGTCATCTAGTTCATTCTTGCAACAACTATACCTAGACTCCTTCTCCTTAGACTGTGAGATGATATCAATCACAGTCTCCCGAGAGTGCTTATATAGCATCAAGCGCCACTTGGTAATACAGTGGTTATAAATGTGTGTTCAGGTACTCGGAGGAACTGTAGAGGCAATATATGTCAAGAGCGATATTTCTTCACCCACATGACGGGTAAAGATACATACAACCGGCTTAGTGAGATCACATCTATAAATGTTGCAACATATGACTAGGTCACGGGGATGTAATATCACGGTAACAAGAAAACAGAACTTGTTGTGAACGAGATTTAACAAGGTATAAGATACCATTGATCGGATCTCAGACAAGTTGTATCGAGAAACAAAAGGAAAAGGATGCTACATTTAGACGGTTCAAACGACATTGTCATCAGGAATGCATAAGGGTCACATGGATATCCCTGGTCCCTCTTTTGATCATTGATACAGATCATGTCTAGAGCATTCCTGAGCCGTGAGAGGATACACTTAAGGGTATGATGAGAGCGATCATTCGTAAGACGGAATCACAGTAGAGAAAGAGAGAAAGCCGGAATCGTTCCGCAGAGAGATCCAAAGTTGTTCGGAGAAAGAATAAAGGAAAAGTCCCGAAAAGTTTTTTCGGATAAATGGGAATTTAAATATATATTTATTATATGTTAATTGTGAATTAATATATTGTAAATAATATTTAGATTAAGATTTATAAAGTCAACTTTTATATTAGGCCAAATCCCGGAGGGAAAAGGCCTAAGAATAAATCTGTAGAAAAAGATAAAAGGAACAACCCACGTGGCGTGAGAAAAGTTTCTGCCAGACGGGCACAACAACCACCACCACGCTGCCATTGTGGCACTTTGTGGTGGCGGATAGGGCACTTGCCACCAGCCATGGCCGGCTGGCTCAACCCGGCCCATGTGGGGCTCAAGGGCGTGGGCGGCTCACCAGGGCAGTGGCTCAGGCGAGGGCTGGCCGGGCGGGGGCGGGCAGTGTGGTCAGCCGAGGTGGCCAGTCCACCCGGGTTCCCCTTCTAGGCCGCTGCCGCAGGGAGAGCTGGGCGCGGGGTGGGTCACGCCAAGGCCCACCCGGCCAGCCCCAGCCTGCTGATCCTTTTTCCTTTTATTTATGTATTTTCTGTTTGCTATTTGGGCTAAGTAATTTTGGCCCATTTGGCAGTTCGAAAATCTGCTGCCTTTTCTTTTATGAATAGTCCCACATGGCTAACCCAATGGGAAGGGCACACCCCCTCCGCCTATATAAAGGGGTGCCCATGGGTGGGATTAAACACACCAAATAAACACCAATATTTAGAGAAGTCCTTTGGTTGACTTTCTCCCTCCCTCTCTCTATACCTTGTGACCATGGCCCCAAGTTTGGGCTGTGTGATCGAGGCACACCTGCAGTATGCCGTTGCGCTGTAGGAATTCCTAGCCGGATATCAACTTTCACACTCCCGGCGGGATCGGTGAGCCGAAGGTCTCATCATGCACCGGATGTGTACGAAGACACGAGGCGCAACACTTGGGGCGCTTAAATGTCGTGAGCCGGAGCTGTTGCACGATGAAGATGATGAAGATCAAGAAGGAGCAAGGGGTGACCTGCGAGGAGCTTAGTGACCTTGAGGTCGGCTTCGAGTACGACTACATCAACCATGTTCCCCGCGGAACGTTAACCGCGTACGGTCTACAAGGGTATGTATTCTCTATGTTCCGGCCGTTACTGCATTACTACATAGATAGATCCTAGGCTAAGTTTCTGGGGTTCCGTCGTAGGAAATTTTTTGTTTTCTGCACCGATCCCCTACAGTGGTATCAGAGCCAATATATGCGTAGGAGTGCTATACGGCCAGTACGCACAAGTATTGTGTGGGTATTGATCCCCTAGTTGTTACCCTCTAACGTGTACTTGTTTATATCGCGGTATTGTTTGATGAAGCGGCCCGGACCAACCTTACGCGTATTCGTACGCGAGACTTGTTCCACGCTCAACATACGGCTTGTACCGTATAAGTGGCTAGCGGGTGTCTGTCTCTCATTCGATAGTTGATATAGCATTTACAACGGAGGGCCCTGAAAGGGGAGTAATAGAGACAACTGTCGGATCCATGTTGTGGTTGGAAAGTTCGTAGTTTAGAAACGGTTCTATTGCGAAAGCCCTAACAACCATGAAAAACTTGCAATAGATAAAGTAGAAGATTCTAACTTTATTTTGCAGGGGGGCATGTGATTATTATATGGCATTGGTCGATACGAAGGTAAAGTAGTTTACTCTTCTGTTGCTAAGTAGTATAGTGATAGTCATCGTTCCGATGGACGACCTGGTGGCGGCGTCGTGGACTTGGCGTCAAACCAAGGGCAAGATGGAGATCATGCCGGAGCGCTCGATGGATATCAAGGCGCAAGAAAGACCATATCATATCACATTATACATATGATGTTGATACCAGTTTTTACATCTTATTGTGTGCTAGTATTTAGATACTCAACGGTAGCAAATAAGATAAGCCCTATTTAATTCCAATGTTCCATGTTCCCCTTGTGTGTGCACCACCAAGAAAGTTCTTCGGTATGAGGCAATCTAGGGTTACAGGCCTGGGTGTCAAACATATCTACGTTCGCATACAGTGGGTGTAAGCCATGTTGCACAGCGAATACACATAAGTTAGATTTGGCAAGCCTACCACGCTAGAGAAGCGTGGCCTCGGAACACAAGAGATCGAAAGATCAAGCATGAGTCACATGGATGATGTGATTACATTATTGAATGTCTACCTTTGATAATGCACTGATGGCCGTGACAATCGGGGGAGGTGCAGAGGATAGGGATCATGCGATCGCTAAAATCGTCTAGGGGATGACCGTTTTAGTGGAGACCAATTATAAATTGATCTCTTATTATAAACTTAGTCTAGATGTCTGTTTGCAAATATCTTAGTAAACCTTAGCCTATCCCATTGAGGTCCTTTCCGACCATGGGAATATATTGCTTAATATGGAACTTACCAAAAGGGTCCAACTTCATAGATTAATACCCACGCCTAAGGGATATCCTCGTAAAAGGTGATCTTCTCTTCTTGATACAATAACCATTAGGAGATAATTCGATGACTCTGGAATGTTTGGAGAAACACTTAGCAATCTTGCATTAGAGTTGAGAAGTCTTAGAAGGGCTTGATTGCAAATGGAGATCATGGATGGAAAAGGTATATGTAAGATATACAAATTATAAATGTGGTTCTTGCAGAACTCATCGCAGTTTGCAAAGTATTTGATACTTGTCCTGCTTTGTGAAAATAGGATGATCTGCTTGAGAATTGCTGGCTTTGAGGCAACGTGACTTGATGATAGCAAGCAAAATAGTTGATGGCCGACATCACCTCTTCCCTCAAAGTTTATCATTTGGATTAGTGGACTTGAATATAAATTTGTAATCCATGTTTGTGTGTCTTGCTTTTGGCGAGACGATTATTCATATGAACAAGTTACAAACCAGTTTGTACTATTCTTATGAACAATACCGTTATGGTCACATTACGATTATAAATAAGTTATTCTCATCGCTATGTTAATGATAATAGTTTAAACATTTATAAAGGATGAATGCTAAAAGATATCCAAAGTTTAATAATGAAATGACACTACAGTTTAAGTCATTTTGGTTATTGCAGGTTCTTTATGAAAGATCGGGGTCCTAGATGCTTAATCTAGAGACTTTGCAAAACCATGCCTCTCGGGCAGAATGACTAAAACTCTGCATTCTGGTAAAACAGTGATATGCGAAGAAATGTTGAATCTTATACATAGTGATGTATCATATTTTCAACAAGTAGTGGAAATCATTTATTGTGGACTTAAATGAATAAGTGTATTTACTTAATGAAACATGAAGTTTGAAATGATTTGAATTGTTCAAATGAGTTCATAACTAAAAGGGATATTGAATTAACTGAATTAACAAGTCTCTTCGATTTGATCGACATGACTGAAGTATTCAAGTTAAGTTTAGCATAAAAGGAACTTGTGAAAGATGTTTCACAAATCATGATAATTGGATGAATTCAAACTATGTTGAAATGTCTAAACATCATAATCATTTTGTATTAGATACATATTATCTCTTATCGGGGTTATAGTTGTCGTTTAGAGTTAGAGATCAAAATAAGCAAACACTCATTTGAAATACAAAGGAACGTCTAAAGATTTGTGGAAACAACACCATAAGTGTTATGGCAAGTTCGAGTTTCTGGAGACTTCGACAAGTCGAAGTCGTGGCGAATAAACAAGTCTTTGTAGAGCATTCTTAGGAAGCTATGAATGCATCTTCCACAAAGGGGCAAACATGTTGTTGTCCAAATTTGACGTGTCTTGATGAAGATACAGGTGGAAGAAAGTAAAAGATCAAAACAAGGTATTTGACCTTATCTCCGAATTGTTGAGTGGCGCAGTGGAATTTGTTTCGTGAATCCAAACTCTACAAATAGAGAAGAAACTATTGATAATGATCATAAAGTTTCAAGTGAATACTTTTACTAAATAAGGCAGGATTCATCTATATATTCTACAAGTTTGTGGAAAATATATTATAGATTCACTTGTCTTGTTTTGAACAAGACATACCTACGAAATACAAAGAAGCGTGATGGACGTAAGTACGAGAAATGAATAGTCATTGAAATATCGTTAGTGGAATTCTCGATTTGATGGAGATCATGGAATTTTGGAATATCCAAGATTATCGAGAGGACCTGGATTTGAGTGGGAGCAAATCAGCTTGGCTAGTTCATAATATGTAACTGACATATTCTGAGTGGGAGCTAAGTGAAATCCCTGGATCTCAAACATGAATGTCATATTTGAGTGGGAGCGTGAAATCATTCTGGGATATGTAGACGACATATGTGAATGATGTGATTGGTGTTAATAGTATTTAAGATATGATGAAGTTGAAGTTATTAAACAAAAGATCTATCGAGATAGATTGATGAGTTTAATAAACACTGAATGTCAAATGTTTCCTGGACTTGATTCTGAAAGATGTTCAGAATGTCCTAAGCAAGATTCTGAAGTAGCTCAGAATGGAACAAGTGAGAAAGTAGTTCTTACTATATGAAGCATTGAATTAGTATTGCAACTATGGTTGAAAGAAAGAGATGTGTTGCATCTCCTATGCCTCAGTCATAGGTTCTTCCATAAAACCATGTTGTATACTCGATGTAATGTGACCCAAGGTTCTGGTTGAAAGGACTAGCTCTTAACTGTAAGAACATGTCTTTAAGTGATTCCTAAGTTGATCACTGAACCAGAATTAAGTATTGTACTTAAGTAGCAAGAAGCAATGTAAGTGGCATAGATGCATTTTATGCACTAGGATCTACATAGATATAGAAGTATAAAATGCTACATCTGATGTGATGTATAATGTTATGGCGGGGCTAGTTCGCTTTTAACGTAGAATGATGTGTCCCAGGGCCCAGTGCCCATGAGAAAGCCCTCGAGGTTGATCTAACGTCACTGTAAGCTCCTGGAATTCGGCCTCGTTCTGCTGCCATGACTATAGTATATACACAAAGGATAGCAAAGTGTGTTTCGAAGTTTAGATGACAACAGTGAATAACGACCTTCATCATAAACACTAGAAACAAAAGTCTCACTTTGTTGCCAAACAAATACTTCGACCCATTATAAGATAATGGTGTGAATGTCAAAATTAGGAAGACATTAACGATTTGCAAAAGACATAATGATCTGGTAAAACAGAACATGGACATGACGTTTCCCATGAGCATGCATGATCTGTAAACGCATATGGTATATGGTTTATATGAGTAAAATGCAAGCTAGTTTATTTGTACTCTAGTGCAAGTGGGAGACTGAAGGAGATATGCCCTAGAGGCAAATAAGAAATAGGTTTTTATTATCATATCTCAATTAGTTTATAATAGTTTCATATTGTGCTATAACTATGCCAAGTAGAAACATTGGTACAGGTGTGGTATGAAACAATCAAGTCCCTAGTAGCCTCTATTCATACTAGTTCGTTGGTCACGAAGATGATCTGGGTTTCAACATCATGGGCATTTATGCCGACAGACAACGGGATCATATCATTGGAGAATGATGTGATTGGACATTCCTCGAAGGATTGCAACACGATCAAGTCATCTAGTTCATTGTTGCAACAGCTATACCTAGACTCCTTCTCCTTAGACCGTGAGATGATATCAATCACAATCTCCCGAGAGTGCTTAGATAGCATCAAGCGCCACTTGGTAATACAGTGGTTATAAAGGTGTGTTCAGGTACTCGGAGGAACTGTAGAGGCAATATATGTCAAGAGCGGGATTTGATCACCCACATGACGGGTAAAGATACATACGGACGGCTTGGTGAGATTACATCTATAAATGTTGCAACATGTGACTAGGTCACGGGGATGTAATATCACGGTAACAAGAAAACAGAACTTGTTGTGAACGAGATTGAACAAGGTATAAGATACCATTGATCGGATCTCGGACAAGTTGTATCGAGAAACAAAAAGAAGAGGATGCTACATTTAGACGGTTCAAACAACATTGTCATGAGGAATGCATAGGGGTCACATGGATATCCCTGGTCCCTCTTTTGATTATTGATACAGATCATGTCTAGAGCATTCCCGAGCCGTGAGAGGATACACTTAAGGGTACGATGAGAGCGATCATTCGTAATACGGAATCACAATAGAGAAAGAGAGACAGCCGGAATCGTTCTGCAGAGAGATCCAAAGTTGTTCAAAGAAAGAATAAAGGAAAAGTCCCGAAAAGTGTTTTCGAATAAATGGGAATTTAAATATATATTTATTATATGTTAATTGTGAATTAATATATTATCAATAATATTTAGATTAAGATTTATAAAGTCAACTTTTATATTAGGCCAAATCCCGGAGGGAAAAGGCCTAAGAATAAATCTGCAGAAAAAGATAAAAGGAACAACCCACGTGGGCGGCAAATAAGTTTCCGCACGGGCAACAACCATACCACCGCATTGCCTTTGTGGGCGACAGATAGATCGTCTTGACAGGATGGGCGCCACCAATAGTGGGGCGGCCTGGCTCAACCCCGGCCAATGTGGGGCTCGTGGGGGAGCCGGCCAGGCCACCGGGCCTGGGCTAGCTACCACCCCAAGTAGGCGAAGCGGCAGGCGGTGCAGGCAGGCCGCCAGTGGGTGGCCCCCCGGTTCCCTTCCAAAGTCAGCCGCCAGGAGAGGCGGGGGCAGCGCCAAGGCCAGTGACCCCCCACTTTTGTTCCTTTTTCCTTTTATTTATGTATTTTCTGTTTGCTATTTGGGCTAAGTACTTTTGGCCCATTTGGCAGTCTGAAAATCTGCTGCCTTTTCTTTTATGAATAGTCCCACATGGCTAACCCAATGGGGAGGGCACACCCCCTCCGCCTATATAAAGGGGTGCCCATGGGTGGGATTAAACACACCAAATAAACACCAATATTTAGAGAAGTACTTTGGTTGACTTTCTCCCTCCCTCTCTCTATACCTTGTGACCATGGTCCCAAGTCTGGGCTGTGTGATCGAGGCACACCTGCAGTATGCCGTTGCGCTGTAGGAATTCCTAGCCGGATATCAACTTCCACACTCCCGGCAGGATCGGGGAGCCGAAGGTCTCATCGTGCACCGGATGTGTACAAAGACACGAGGCGCAACACTTGGGGCGCTTAAATTGTAGCATCCCAATTGTCTAACAATTGTAATGCTACTTGGTCTAGTAATATAATGGCTACTTCAAATATATAATTGTTGCATCATCATTATATCATGCTCATGTCATCATGCCTCCTTGCATTTGAGCATCATATAAAACCCCTTTTTGTTTGGTTCTTATCTCTTATGCATTATTAATTGTATTTGCCTCTTGATATTGTATTTGGTTCTTGATATATTGTTGAAATGCCCAAGTTGAGTTGGGGGCATATCTTTTATTAACTCCACCACCTTTTCTTTCACCACCTTATAATTCCACCATCCAACTAAATATGAGCTTGGCATTTATTGGTTTTACTTCTAGCTCATGTGGGTTGGGATGGATCCAATTCTTTTCCACATGCTCTCATCTTAGCATCATGTTGTTTTCACATTATTGATATATGAGAGCCACATGGCCACCTTTGCATGCCTTGTGAGTGGAACCCTTTTTCCTAGCCTCCATATGGATTATTATGGATTTATGCCCATGTTGGGATAATTTGGGGACTATTAAGCATCTAGTGGTATACACACACTAGCAAGTCCCAATTTTTACCCAAACATGGCCATCTCCAACTACTCCACATGGGGCATCCTCTCATTGCTTTTGCTTGGCTTTTATTCCAATTTTGGGAATGCATAATATTAATGCCATGTAATAATATTGTTTTCACAAGAACCCACATGGCAATAAATATTTTGCATGGGCCATGCAAGTACCCCTTTAGCTTGTCATTTGGATTTTATTTGATTTTTGAGTGGATCATCCCTCTCTCTCTACCTCTATCTTTTCTTTTGGCTTGATCTATGTTGATCTTGCTCAAACCCTAACATTCCATCCCTCTCTTTTTCTTGTCTTGCTCTTGTTTGATCTTGGTTGTTCTTGGCTTGATCTTGTCCAAGGCAAACCCTAGCTACAAACCTCTCCATCTATCTCTCTAAGCCTAGACCATCACCTACCTCATCATCACCATACCCCCCTCTCCTAAACCCTAATCTATACCTAATCTAAACCAAACCCTAAGTACCCACCCCATCTCTCTCTCGGCCTCTCTCTCTCACCTAGCTAGCCCCACCATGCCACCTAGCTACCCCACCCAAACCCTAGACCAGCCCTAGCCCGAGCCATACCCCCTCACCCTCCTACCCTAGCTCTAAACCGAGGCTACTCCTCCCTCTCTCTTTTTCTCTCTATGCCTTAGGGGCCCCTCCAACCCGAGCCTGCCCCTGCCTCCTTGGCCTCACCTTGCCCCACCTGGAAGCCTCCCCCTACCTGCCCTGCCCCTACCCCGACCGAGCACGTGAGAGGAGGAGGAAAGAAAGGTGGCCGAGCCACCTTTTCTCTGCCCCACTCCCCCACGGCACCCCTCTCCCTCCCTCTGCTTTATCTCCTACCTCTCTGCCTGCACCATCTCCAGATCTCCCCAGGGCGCCTGCCCTCTCCCCTCTTCTCCACCGTCTCCGCCTACCCCATCGCCGGCAAACCTCGGCCTCCACCGCCCTACTCAAACCAGCCGGTGGCCTGGTGCTCCAGGTTGTCGAGGAAGACCACGGTCGACTACTGCGACGCTCGGTACACGGCAATGAGGAGGAGGCGAACTGGAGCCGGAGAACATCGCGAAGCCGACCCCAAAACCCTAATCCGCCGTCGCTCGCCTGTCGATCCGCTCGCCACCGATCCAACACCGTGACCACCTCTGAGCTGGCCAACCTCGACACCTCCGTTTCCCCACGCCTGTGCTGCAGTGGTTTCTCCGGCGCCCTCGGTGCGCTGCTCGTCATTGTCTGCTAGCTCTCGCTCCGCGTAGCAACCTACCTAGGCCACGGCCACCTCCCTGGCAACAACGCCAAGCCACCACAGTGGTTCCGCCTCTGCAGCAGCCCTAGGTCACGTGAGCCCCACGCGCCAAGCTGCGCTTCATGCTCGACATCGACTGTCGAGAGGTTCGTGGAAGATCCACGATGGCCGCTTTTGCGAATACCCCTACCTTTTAACTCCACGAACCCGCTCCTCTAGGCCCACCACAAGATTCGCTACCTTTTTACAAAAACCACCCCACAGATCTGAGCGCTCAACCCGCAGTACCTGGCTCCCCCACGTGGCACGCCATTGGCGCCTGCGCAGGGCCCCAAGGTCGCCCGCCCCTCATTCACTGGGACTAGACGAGCTCACGGTGAGAAAGCTGCTGACATTGGCTGAGTTGCCAATGACCCACCCGTGGATCGTATGCGGATCTGTCTGAGTATAAAAGGGTTTTCTGGATTTCTGTTTTATTTCAAATCTTTTTCAAATTATTTCAAATTCAAATTTAATTCTGTTTTTAAATAACTTTTCAAATATAATTCCAAATAATGCAAATAATATATGTTTTCAAATCAGAAAAATATGAGGAATTCAAATATGCCATCCAAAGTTTTTTTTTAACATTTAAAATTGCAAGTTGATTAAAATTACAATAAAATGCCCTTTGGCCTTAATAAATTAATAACTTTTGTTTTATAGCTCCAAATTCAACAAATAATATGTCTAAAATGATTAGCTCGACGAGACCTTTCTGTTTATGCATTCCATGGTTTGATTTGAAGCATGCATCATATAAATATAATGTGTACAGCAACTAATATGAGAATAAAGTGGGGCCAATACTCAATAAAAATGATTTATTCTTGTATTCCACACCTCACCATGCCATGCTACTTTAATGCCATGCAAATTGTGCATCATTCATCATGGCATGATTGTTTGCTTGTCGCATTTATTCATATGCTTGTGCACTTTATTTATGTTGGCCCTTGTTTGTTTGGTTCTTCTTGAATAGGCGAATGAGGATATATCAAGAGAACCAGAGCACTACCCAGATCCATCCTTGCTTCAATCGAGCTGCCGTGCAAGCACTACCACATGCTTGCATACATATAGTACCTATTGCCTCTTTCTTATTCTTGCATCATTGAGTCGCGATTGCATTAAATTGAATCCCAAGTATTGCATAGCCTTTACTTTTAAACCCACCAAGCTTGTTCCTCCATCCCATGAGCCATTACTACAGAGTTGTTTGAGCCATGCAGTCGTAGAACAACATGTGTAGGGTATGTGAGTGTCGATGGATAAGGTACCTAAACAACTTAACCGTAGTAATGGGATAACTAATGAAAGTGGCATCGGTGAGCCATATTTGCTATTTGGTTTTCAGGCTCACTTGTGTCCGTGGGACCCCGAGTACTTGATTCTGTTCTTGAATATTCAAGGCTATCCACATCCGGAGGCTTATGAACCCCCCCGAGCAGAGCTTGATTCATTCTTATTTCTTGGGGCCACAAACTAGTTTGAGGTTTTATTTACTATCCTGTGCTTATGCCATGCTTTCTTGCTTTATCTAAATTGTGCAGGTCTGCACTTTGTCTTTGTTAGGTCCGTGACCGTTTGCTATGTATCGACAAGCCCAGTCACACTTTCGGGTTCCCAGTCGTTTACAGCCGGCCACACAAACCTTGAGTCCATCTCGTAGCCGGCCCGCTTCGTTGCGGGTAGCTTAATGGGGTGGCCCCCTGAAATATTTCTGAATCCTGTGATCGCTTTGTCGTGACTGCCTCATTGGTTTTGATTTGGTTTTTCCGAGGTTGATCGAGTGTGTGTTGCTATTTGTGCACCCCTGCAGGGTAAAACTTTCTAAAAGCCGTGTCCACGGTTATGGACGACTTGGAGCACAGTTTCTCGATCATAGACAAGAATAACTAAAGAACCGCTTTCAATTTGACTAAGTAATTGACTAGTAAATAGTGCAACACTCATGGAATGGTTAATAAAACTGCCAACGGATGGGGGGGTTGTTCGTCCGCTTCCTCGTCAGTAAGCAAGGAGGAGGATGGATCTGTGGATATTACCGTTATTACTGTTATAACTGTTGTTATTAATTCACAGACATCTGTCTATCTCTGGTTAGGCGGATGGTTAGCGAGTATCTATAGAATTGCTAGGGTTTATCTTTTGCTGCAATTGCCTCACCCCAGGTTGTGTCCCCTTTAGAGGCATAAAGACTTGCTGAGTACCCCTAGGGTCTCACACGATAAATTGTTTGATTCAGATGAACAGGTACCCTCACAAGATGGATATTGGGTGGAAGAGACGGACGATGTGGGCAACGATCATTCGGTGTAGAGATTCCGGGAACAGGGATCCGTGAGATCTGTGGGCGGGATCTGCTTATTTATGGGGCATCTTATGCCGATTTGCTTCTTATCCGTACTCGGATTTTGTCTTCCGCTTGATACTGTTGATTGATGTATGAGGAGATATCCTAAACTATTATATCTATCTAGGATATTTGGATCTTGCCGTATGCGTTGCTATATTCCTTTCTTTTTAGATGGAATGGCTCGATGTCTTGTTGTATGGTGGCTTGCATACATACTCATTTGTGTATGTAGTTGATCCTTCGCTTTGCCGATTACGCCGTTCTTGTCCCGATGCTTGGAAATGGTTAGGACGGCCGAAAGGTCTACCTGTGAGTGGCATTTGGGCCCCACCGTACTATTTTAACCATTTCCGCTCATCCAGGCTTGTAACTAGGAGCGTAATTCACCGAGGTAGTTACATAAATGTCGTGAGCCCGAGCTGTTGCACGATGAAGATGATGAAGATCAAGAAGGAGCAAGGGGTGACCTACGAGGAGCTTCACGACCTTGAGGTCGGCTTCGAGTACGACTACATCAACCACGTTCCTCATGAACGTTAACTGCGTCTTTGCAAGGGTATGTATTCTCTATGCTCCGGTCATTACTGCATTACTACATAGATAGATCCTAGGCTAAGTTTCTGGGGTTCCGTCGTAGGAAATTTTTTGATTTCTGCACCGATCCCCTACAGTGTTATGGATAACTACTATGTTGGAGATGGAACTGTCCATCCTTGTGATCATTTGCTCTTTATACACGAATTATGCGGGTTGTTCAAGTGTGCAGGTATTACTACAGATCAAGTTAAGACGAATTTATTCTCATTATCACTGAAAGGAAGAGCTGAGGACTGGTATAAGCTGCTGAAGAATGGTCAAGCTCTGGAATGGGAAGAAATAGTACCTCTCTTTTATTCAAAGTTTTATCCTCCTAGTGAGATTCATAAAGATCGGAATCAAATATACTTTTAGCCTCATGATGGAGAGAGTACAGCTCAAGCTTGGGGGAGATTGAAGTTACTAATGCTCAAATGTCCCATTCATGAGCTCCCCAACAATATTATTATCAATAACTTTTATCCAAGGCTTCCTCTACAAGATAAAGATTTATTGGATGCTTCTTGTGCTGGATCATTCACTCGTATGGAAGAAGAAGCTAAATGGGATCTTCTAGACCGTATTCAAGACAATGTTGAAGCTTGAGAGAATGACAAAGGTAGAAAGTCAGGTATAAATTATGATTATGAATGCATTGAATCTTTTATGGGAACTGATGACTTTCAAAATATTAGTAATGCTTATGGTCTTGATTTGCAAGTTATTACGAATTGCTTTAGAGCTTTTGCTTCTTATATTGAAATTCCAAAAAGGGGATGGAATAAGTACCATGCACCTTATAAAGATATTGTTGATTGTGTTCCTGTTGGGAGCACTGGGTGTTATATTATTGATCATATCTTACCTGAACCTTATATCGAGAAGATTCCCTTCCCAGATAAGGTAAAGGATCATCCTATGATAACTAATGTAATCACTAAAAGTGAATAGAGAACTATAAAACCTGATGAACAAATAAACGTTGAACCTGTGGTAGCAATTTTGAAAGACCTTGTCACTAAAAACATAGAAGAGGGACACATAGTTTTTTGTGAGGATGCTTCTAATATTGTTTCACATCCTAATAGAACTAAAAAAGCTAGTGTTCCTGTGCTTTATGTTAGAATTGGTGATCATTGCTATTATGGTTTATGTGATATTGGTGCTAGTTCCAGTGCTATTCCTTATGAGCTTCTGGAGAAATTATGCATGAAATCAGTCCTGCGAATTGGAAGAGATTGATGTGGTTATTCACCTTGCTAATAGAGAGACCATCTCTCCAATTGGTATTCGAGGCGTGGAAGTTCTTTGTGGTAAGATCAAGTATCCTGCTGATTTTCTAGTACTTGGTTCAGCTGCTAGTAAAACTTATCCTATCATTTTTGGTAGACCTTTCTTGAGTACTTGTGGAGCTATTATTGATTGCAAGAGGGAGAAAATCTTGACTAAGTTTGATGGGGAATCTTATGAGTTTAATTTTTCGAAATTTGCTAAAGAACCTTGCGAAGAGGAAACCCATAATGAGGATTTTAGAGTTGAACAACTTGCTTCTATCTCTCTTGCTCCTAACAATGCTTTGCAGCAATTTATGGAAGATCACGAAAGTGATATCTTCATGGAAGAAAGGAATGAGATTGACAAGATCCTCCGTCGTCAACCCTAGATGCTAAAGCATGACTTGCCTGTAGAAGACTTGGGTACCACGTTGCCACCTAAAAAGAATCCGGTTTTCGATCTAAAACCTCTCCTTGATGATCTTAAATATGCTTATATTGATGATAAAAAGATATATCCTGTTATTATTAGCTCTAAACTTTCAGGAAAGGAAGAATAAAGGTTGTTGGAGGTTTTGAAGAAACATCGAGGAGCTATGGGCTATACTTTGGATGATTTAAAAGGGATTTCACCTACTATATGTCAGCATTCTATCAACATAGAACCAGATGTGAAGCCAGTGGTGGATCACCAACAACGTTTAAATCCTAGGATGAAGGAAGTGGTAAGGAATGAGGTATTGAAACTCCTTGATGCTAGTATTATTTACCCTATTGCTGACAGTGAATGGGTTAGTCCTGTTCATTGTGTTCCTAAAAATGGAGGTATTACCGTTGTTCCTAATGATAATGATGAGCTTATTCCTCAAAGAATAGTAGTAGGCTATAGGATGTGCATCGATTTTAGAAAAGTCAATAAAGTTACTAAGAAAGATCATTACCCGCTTCCTTTTATTGATCAAATGTTGGAAAGGTTGTCTAAAAAGACCCATTTTTTTCTTGATGGTTATTCTGGTTTCCCTCAAATTGCTGTTAAACAACAAGATCAAGAAAAAACTACTTTTACTTGCCCTTATGGAACTTATGCTTATAGACGTATGCCTTTTGGTTTGTGTAATGCTCCTGCTACTTTTCAAAGGTGCATGTCTGCTATCTTTCATGGTTTTTGTGAGGAAATTATAGAAGTGTTCATGGATGACTTTTCTGTCTATGGAACTTCTTTTGATAATTGTCTGCACACCCTTGATAAAGTTTTGCAGAGATGTGAAGAAACTAATCTTGTTCTTAATTGGGAGAAATGCCACTTCATGGTTAATGAAGGGATTGTCCTTGGGCATAAAGTTTCTGAAATAGGCATAGAAGTTGATAGAGCTAAGGTTGAGGCAATTGAGAAGATGCCATGTCCAAGAGACATCAAAGATATTCGTAGTATCCTTGGTCATGCTGGTTTCTATAGAAGGTTTATTAAAGACTTCTCTAGGATATCAAAACCCCTTACTAATCTTCTTCAAAAAGATGTACCCTTCGTTTTTGATAATGATTGTAAGGAAGCTTTTGAAACTCTTAAGAAGGCTTTAACTACAACCCCTATTGTTCAACCACCTGATTGGAGTTTACCCTTTGGAATAATGTGTGATGCTAGTGATTTTCTTTGTGAGTCTTTGTCCTTGGGCAACGTATTGATAAAAAGTTAAACGTTATCCATTATGATAGTAAGACTCTAGACGTTGCTCAAAGGAATTATGCTACTACTAAAAAGTAATTTCTAGTTGTTGTTTTTGCTTGTGATAAGTTTAGGCCCTATATTGTAGACTCAAAAGTCACCATTCATACTGATCATGCTGCTATTAAATACCTTATGATGAAGAAGGACGCTAAGCCTAGGCTTATTAGATGGGTGCTGCTTTTACAAGAGTTTGATCTACATATAGTAGATAGGAAGGGTGTTGAAAACCCTGTAGCTGATAATTTATCTCGATTGGAAAACATCTCTTTTGACCCTATTCCTGTTAATGATAGTTTCCCAAATGAACAGTTAGCTGCAGTAGGGGTAAGCACGCGAGGGAGCCCTTGGTACGCTGATTATGCTAACTTTATTGTCTCCAAGTATTTTCCTCCAATTTTTACAGCTCAGCAAAGAAGGAAGTTCTTCTATGATTTGAGGCATTATTTTTGGGATGACCCACACTTATACAAAGAAGGAGTGGATGGTATTATGCGAAGATGTGTTCCAGAATATGAACAAAAGGAGATATTACGTAAATGTCATGGTAGTTCTTATGGAGGACATCATGCAGGAGATAGAACTGCACAAAAGGTGCTACAATCAGGTTTCTATTGGCCTACCCTTTTTAAAGATGCAAGAAAATTTGTTTTATCTTGTGATGAATATCAGCGTGTTGGTAATATTTCTAGACGCAATGAAATGCCTATGAACTACTCTCTAGTTATTGAACCTTTTGATTGTTGGGGATTTGACTTTATGGGTCCTTTCCCTCCTTCGAAAGGCTACACTCATATTCTCGTTGTTGTTGATTATGTTACTAAGTGGGTAGAAGCCATTCCTAAAAAGAGTGTTGACGGGGAGACCTCTTTAAAAATGCTTAAGGATGTTATCTTTCCTAGATTTGGAGTGCCTAGGTATCTCATGACGGATGGGGGTTCTCATTTCATTCATGGTGGTTTTAGAAAGACCCTTGCTAAATATGATGTTAATCATAGAATTGCTTCAGCCTATCACCCCCAAACTAGTGGGCAAGTAGAGTTATCAAATAGAGAGATTAAATCCATCTTGCAAAAGACTATTAATAGATCTAGAAAAAACTGGGCTAAAAAGTTGAATGATGTTTTATGGGCTTATAGAACTGCTTATAAAAATCCTATGGGGATGGCTCCTTATAAAATGGTTTATGGGAAAGCTTGTCACCTACCCTTAGAATTAGAGCACAAAGCTTACTGGGCAGTTAAAGAACTAAATAGAGATTGTAAGCTCGCTGGTGAGAAAAGATTATTTGACTTAAGTTCTTTAGATGAATGGAGGAGTGAAGCCTATGAAAATGCTAGGCTCTTTAAGGACAAGCGAATACTTAAGAGAGAATTTCATGTTGGTGAGAAAGTGCTATTGTATAGGTCTCGTCTCAGATTTTTTGCAGGAAAGCTACTGTCAAAATGGGAAGGACCTTTCATTATTGAAGAAGTATACCGTTCAGGAGCAATAAAAATTTCTTCTTTAAAAGATAATACTACACAAGTAGTGAATGGGCAGCGACTCAAGCACTATATTGCTGGAGATTCTTACAATGAAGATGTTGATGCCTTTCAAGTTATAACTCCAGAGAAATTCATCAAGGACCAAATTCAGAGACCTACAGAGTCTGTTTTCAAATAGGTAATAGTTCTGGTAAGAAAAGTTCCGCGAAAATACAATCCAACTATATTTTTGCAGTTTTTAGTCAACAAGGGAAGTTACGAAGCGAAAAAGGGACGGAAACGGAGCCAGGGTGGCCCACACCACCCTGTGGCGCGGGCCCTCCCCTGGCCGCGCCACCAGGTGGTGAGGCCACCTCAGATTCCGCCTCCGACCCGTTTTCACCCAGTACCTTCCTCTTGTTATGAAACTTCGTAATATATAACCCTCGGATCTTCCGAGGTTCATATATCGTGTTTTTGTCGCGTCTTTATTTCGATCTGTTTCTGCTAGGACATACTCTTTGAAGGTTTAGAAGCACAATGGTGTCCGCCAAGGATAGAGGGAAGGAGCCTATGGAGGAGGATTCTCAAGACCCTAAGCAGGGGCTGGTACCTTTAGTCTCTTGCCCCACATAACAGAAGCTCTACGAGTCACTAATGAGTTATGCGATAAGTACCGAGACTTGAGAAGGAACGTGGACCTGCTTCAATGGGAGAATAATAGGCTTCGCAAGATGCTGGAAGATTTCCTCACGTCAACAAAGAAAATATTACCACCACCACCGAAGGAGTAATTCATTATCAGGTTTGGCATCCCCTTGGTTTGTTCCAAGCTTGGGGGAGTGTCGCGGTATCACATCACTATCTTCTATATTTTTACCTTTTTAGTAGAGTCATATCATGAATAGAGGAGTTATTATGTAGTATGGTTTGCATTATGGAAGTGTCCCCTCTCTCGTTAGATATGTATCCCTTGGTGTGAGTTGCCGTTATGGAATATTAATGAGAAGTTCTATCATTCACTCTTTTGCATAGCTTATATTAGTTTTCAATTCGTGGCTATATGATTGATCTTGTTGTTAGTGTTGGTATCACTTTGGGATCATTGAGTTAATTTAGTTGGTTTTGACAAACCTGGCTTGGTCAGTAGCACACTATTTTTGAGAGTTCAAAGAAAAGATAAAAGTACCTTTAAAGAAAAATATTTTCATCATCTTTCTTTCTTGATTTGCTCATAAGTTTAGTATTCTCTAGTTAAGATCTTTTGTGCTTCCGAGGAAGATTGCATGTTTGTCTTTATCGCTTGTATGTTTGTTTGTTTCCTTCAACTCTTATACTTGCTACCTAGCCTTGCTAGCCAAAAACCTGTACTGAGAGGGAATTCTTCTCGTGCATCCACCTCCTTTAAACCAAAACCTTTGCCATTTGTGTCCACCATACCTACCTAGTAGCATTATTGCTATTCCAAGTAAATTCTTGTTTTATCTACCTCCCAAATTAAACTTGTTATGTGAAAATTAGTGATTAAAGCTCTCACGAACTTGATGGCACACCTTACCTTCTTGCATTTAATAAACTTGAACCATTGGGTCCTTCTTTGTTGCGTATATGCTTGCGCTTTATGAGTTGAAGTTAGCAGAACCATGTATCATGGGGACCGCTTTCAACACTTCATTGGTACTTGTACCTAGTTGATATCATGTTATTTTGCTTATGGATCCCGGCGGTGTGAAATAAAAGTGGAACTTGTAAGATCATGGAGTTTATATGTGTGTTAGAGAAACGCCTAGGCAGCTAGCCTAAGCCATGCCTAATCATGGTGGAAACTTGCAGCATAACTATAGTGAGCATTCTATGAAGCATCCTCAATAAAAACCTATGCAAATAGCAAATAAAAAGATCACTGAGATGCACATTGTCTGCTTGCCTTGTCATTTTGATTATGGGATAGCTCATGTGTCATGTGCAAGGGGTACCCCATTGGTGGTTCTCAATGATACGCATGTATTTACAATGACAAGAGCTTGCTCGTGACTGAAGTTGAGTAGCATGAGGTTCGGTACTCATAAGTAAGGGGCATGGAACTTCAATTTATAACTTGTCAAGCATATCCTCTTAGTTGTGTCACTTTAACCTTAATCACCAAAAGATGCCTATGATAGGGGCAATGAGAGCTGAAAGCTAGTAAGTATCATAATTTTTGGGAGCTCTTTATGAGACTTGCAATCCCTGCTTCCCTCTATGAAGGGCCTTTATTTTACTTTGTAGTTGATTCAGTACACCTATTTCCCTTCCATCTCAACAAGTATTTTGAGTTGTTGTGTTTCATTCATTCATATGATGATTTATTCAATCATGTTGCTTATGTGCCTTGTTTTGCACATTGCTCTTATCTTGATGTTTACTACTTTGAAAGCTATCATTGAAAACCAGTTATTTGTGAACCCCAGCAAATTATCAACTATTCTTCAACCAAGAGCTAAGTTTGCCATTACCAATTATGATTCACTTTATGTATCTTTATTGTGTTTCCTTTACTCATTGCAAGTTGAGTTATATAATAGTGAGTTGTCTTCTATTATGATCTGTGTATTTGATGATTGTGTTGCTTCTTGTCCATATTCTTTTATCGACTCTTCACTCCATAAACCTGAGGCCATGTTTATTGAGCTCAGTTTTGCTTGGGGACAAGCGAAGTCTAAGCTTGGGGGGAGTTGATACGTCCATTTTGCATCACTATTCTATGTATTAATTCACTATTATTCATTCATATATTTCGTATTGAGAGGTGATACTTATGTTATTTCATCTGTTTTTGCATGGTTGATGACTTTTGGAGCATGGATCACTGCGATCGGGATTGACGGAAAAGGTCTTTGTTTGGAGGCAAAATTCGAAGATCAGAAAATCCGGAAAATATGGAAAATCCTATTTTCTAGAAGACTAAGGATGCCAAAAGGCGGAGTGGAGATGGGCCACGGGGCCCATACCACCCCTGCAGGCGCCCTAGGTCAGCCAGTGGTGTGGCCACCCTGGCCCACTCCAGCCTCTCCCCTCTGGCGTATATCATCCTCCCGAAACCCTAAGACTCGGGGAGCAATCACAGAAAGATTCCACTGCCTCTGCGGGGCGGAAAACACCGAGAGAGAAAGATCTCTCTGGCAGATAGATTTATGCTGGGGGAATTCCTTCCTAGAGAGGGGAGATCGTCGCCATCAACACCACCATCAAGCTGGACTTCATCGGGATCATCATCATCATCATCACCACCATCATCAGTAGCAGCACCCTCATCACGATCTCCATATTGCTGTAACAATTGGTTGAATCTTGCATTAGTTCATAGGGGAAACTTTCTCGGTGTTGATTACTCTTTGTAGTTGATGCTATTGAGTGAACCGTTGAATCATTGTTTATGTTCAGATTGTTATACACCATTATTCTATCTCTGATCATGATCCATATGATGTCTTGTGAGTAGTTTGTTTTGTTCTTGAGGACATGGGAGAAGTCATGTTGTTAGTAGTGGAGTTGTGTTGAGAAAGATTCAATAGTTTGTTATTTAAGTTGTGGTGTACATCTTCTAGTGTTGTCATGTGAACGTCGACTACATGACACTTTACCTATATGGGCCTAGGGGAATGCATTGTATATTTGGCTACTAATCGTAGGGGTTGCCAGAGTGACAGAAACCTGAACCCTCGTTAGGAAACCATTGCACAAGGGACGTAAGGGTCTTAGAGTTTAAAGCTGTGGTTAGGTTTCTACCTTAATTACTTTCTTTTACTTACGGATGTTTGCAAGGGGTATAATCACAAGTATGTATTAGTCCTAGGAAGGTCGGTACAATAGCACATGTTCACCCACACAACACTTAGCAAGCTAAAGAAGATTAATCAACTATATGAAGCGAAAGCACTTGACAGTCTTCCCATGTGTCCTCGAGAACGTTTGGTCATCTTAAGTAATACAACCGGCTTGTCCTTTGCTGCATAAAGGATTGGGCCACTTGCTGCATTTATTCCTACTGTCTTTTATTTACTCGTACTTTGTTTACTTGCTTTATCAAAAAAACCTAACATTCGTTTGCTAAGTATTTGTAGAGGATTCATGATCCATACCACTAGCTAGCACCTTCTGCTCCTCGTTGGGTTCGATACTCTTACTTATCGAAAATACTGCGATACACCCCCTATACTTGTGGGTCATCAAGCACCCACTTCGGAGAAGATCCAATTCACCTTGCGTGAGAACAACTGACTAGATGGATTAGCCAGGCCTATGCATGAAGCTCTTGCCCATCTATGTGGGCAAAACATCAACCAGATCCAGGGAACTCGCTTTGCTCACTATGCAAGGCGTGATTCTATGGGAATGCCCTTTGAGATGCCCGGACACCCAGAGCTGAAGCACTAGGTGGACAATCTTGACTTCATGTTGTATGATAGGCAGAAGGAGTTGGACAACGCCCGTGCCTACGCCAACCACAACCGTTCCATTGCAGTCAAGAAGGACCAGACCCTCGCCATTCTCCCCAAGGAGCGCCAATCACTTCATTGTCAGCGTGACAAGAAGGATCGCACCATCGCTCGTCTTCGCAAGAAGGTGGCCACTCTCGAGAAGACCATCTGTGAACAGGAAATCCAGCTTGAAGCGAAGGAGGAGGAAGGTCAAGATATCTAGGGAGATCTTTACTATTACCCCAGTGATGACAACGACTACCTAGAGGATGATGCCATGGAGTACCACACTGATGATGATGATTCCGACTTCATTGATGATGATTAGATGCACTTGAGCACTACCGTAGGAGTGAGTTGTACTGGTCCCACTGTATCATAGTTTCACATAATGGTTCTTAAAACCATCTAATTTCTATTTGTGTTGTGGTGTGTGTTTGTAACATCCCAAAACTCTAATCCAAGGTTATTAAGATCAAAATCATCAAAATTAGGGTTAACAAAAACTTTTCCATTTAAAAATATTAAAGCATTCATATGTGTGTGCATGTAAATTAGGAGTTGTTTTGAATTGCCATGTTTGAGTGGTCCATTGAATGTAAAATGATTCTAAGGTGAATTAAACATCATCTAGATCATTCCCAAACAAATCTCAAAGAAAAACAAATCAAAATGAATAAAAGAAGCAAATGGTCATTTGTGCCATTTTAATTACCATGCCTACTTTGGCTATTCCTAGAACTCAAATCTTAACACAAACAAACGTGGATCTTTGCACCCCTTGCTAGTACAAGTAGTGATGTACCAAGGCCCACCTTTTGATCTACCAAAAACATTCAAACACTAAATTTAAATGACATTTGAAAATTGAATCTAGTGTAGGTATCAAGATCACACTTATTCAAAAACCACTCAAATGAACTCCATTTTCAAATCCCAAGCAACCAGAGATGCTCAAGTATGTGATCACCAACTCCACCAAAATTCAGCCCAAAATTCAAATATTTGGTTCATGCGGCCATTTTGTTAAACACCTTGTGGGCAGAATCAAATTAGCCTAACTATTAATGTTTTTTGATCAAATCTTGTCAAGCAATTTGAGCTGCATTGATCACCCTTGTCCCCCTGAGTCCAACCAGACCCTCACCGTCCTACCCCTTAGCCACAACAGCAGTGTAGCGCCGCCACATTTTGGTCACCGCCGGCCGAACATGGGCAAAGCTCCACAGACAGCGTCGTGCCGTTCCAGCACCACCACTAGCTCCGCCTAAACCTACCGCTACCCCCTGTCCACCCCTCGATCAACCATAGCCCCTGCACCACACCCCAACATTGCCGCCCTTTCTCTCTGTGAGCTCGCCAGAGCGTGCTAGCGCGCCTTCACCGCCAGCACACCACAGACCGCGCCTCGACCGCAGGCCGCGCGCGTCGCTCCGCCTCGACCCCAGCACCCCGCCAGACACGGCCGTGCGCCACCGCGCGACCCACATTCGCCGAGTGCCGCGTCGAGCACCACCTCTGTCTCCCACAGCGCGAGACGCTCCTAACCAAATGCCACCGCCCCTAGCCGTGCCATTGCGTCGTAGCTGACCGCCAGGAGGCAGCCCACCGTCCACCTACCTAGCCCATGCCTCTAGCAGCCTGTATCAACGTCACCGATGAGCTCACCGTCGTGCCGCATGGTCCCCTCGTCGACCTATATAAGGATCCCTCCCCAGCATCCATTCTCCACACTCCAACACTCCCCTCTCTCCCCTGAGCATTTCCCCTCTCTTGCCGGAGCCACTTGATACATTGCAAATGTATCTATAATTTTTGATGCTCCATGCTTGGTTTTATCCACTTTCTTGTGTTTTGTCCATACTTTGGAGTACTTTTCATATGATTTCTTGGACTAACCTATTAACAAGAGCCACAGTGCTGCACATTTTTTGTTTTTGGTTCTAGGAAAGTCAGAAAATGAATATTCTCGGAATTGGACGGGACAAAAGCCAAAGTGCCTATTTTTCCAGAAGACTCGCGGAGCCAGAATACGAGACGAAGGAGGGCCAGGGGCTGGCCACACCACCCCTAGGCGCGGGCTGGGCCTGGCCGCGCCAGGGCATGGTGTGGTGGCCCCAGGCACCCCCCTCGGCCTCTCTCTTCGCCTATAAGAAGCCTTCTGACCTAAAAACTTCGGGGGGTTCGACGTTTTTCCAGAAGGAGTTCCGCTTCGCTGCCACCACGAGATTCCACGAAACAGCACTAGAAACTCTGTTCGGGCACCCTGCTGGGACGGGGAATTGGAGAAGATCATCGCCATCATCATCATCATCGCTTCTCCATCGACCATCCATGTTTCCCCCATCTATGAGTGAGTAATCCCCCGTTGTAGGATATGGGGATGGTAGGGATTGGATGAGTTCGTTCATGTAATGGCATCAGATTGTTAGGGCATGGTGCCTAGTATCTTTTATTAGTGCTTTATGACTTTGTTGCGACTTGTTGTGCTTAATGCTTGTCACTAGGGCCCGAGTGCCATGATTTCAGATCTGAACATGTTATTGATTCATTATGATAGTATTGTTCTCGGTCTTATCTGCAAGTTGTATACACACGTTGTTGTCCGGAACCTATGGCCCCGAAGTGACAGAAATCGGGATAACCGGAAGGGAAAGGCTTTGATGTGAGGATCACGTGTGTTCATGGAGTGTTAATGCTTTGCTCCGGTGCTCTATTAAAAGGAGCACCTTAATTGCCAGTAGTTCCCTAGAGGCCCCGCTGCAAACGGGCTGGCAGGACAAAAGATGTTGTGCAAGTTCTTATTGCGAGCACGTATGACTATATATGGAACACATGCGTAGGATTGTCTAGTACTTGGGTGCTTTATCTTATTTATCTGCAATTTCCCTATGTTCTGATTGCTATGTGAATTGTCTTGTCCATGCAACGCCCGTCCATCCATCCCTATGCCTACGGCACTCGAATCCCATTGTTTACTGATTTTGTTACTACTGTCTTCGCTTTACTACTTATGTTACTTTGCTATTCCTACTACAAAACTGTTGCTACTGATAAACTGCTGTGAGCAAGATTGTTTCCAGGTGCAGCTGAATTGACAACTCAGTTGTTAAGGCTTATAAATATTCTTTATCTCCCCTTGTGTCGAATCAATAAATTGGGTTTCACTTCCCTCAAAAATACTGCGATACACCCCCTATACTTGTGGGTCATTAAGACTATTTTCTGGCGCCGTTGCCAGGGAGCATAGCTTTATTTATCAAGTTCACTTGGAATCACTATTCTTCAAGCTAAGTTTATCTTTCTCCTTGTTTGCTTGTTTCTTTATCAAAAATAGAAAAAAATTAGTTCCTACTCTAGTTGTTATTTTCGTTGGTCTGTTATTGCCTTGCCTTATCATGCTTGTTGTCAATGGTTGGTTTCTTTGAAACTGAAGCTTATTGGCAAGGTGGGTTCACAGAAGATCAAAAATATTATTATAAGGTACACCGCTTGTCACAAAAAGGGAAACACTTATGGGAACAAATTGATAGATTGTATACCATTGCTAGAAACATGTGCTCTACTTATAATGTTACTTATTGCTGTGATGAATCTCGTTGCAGAAAGAGGTATAAACACCTCCCTTTTCAGTGTGAGTATAATGATAATGATACCATATCTTCCTATGCTAAAGGAATTTATGACTTTTATGATGCGGAACAAATTGAAGAATTTATTGCTTGGAAGGGTGCTTTTGAACTTGCTAGTTTGCTTGAAAGTATAGACGATTCACCTTACAAATATGAGGTTTATGGTATACTTAAATTTTGCTTTGATAATTACAAGGATGAAAATGGCTCTATTCTTGAATATTTTAATAGATGCTCTCCACAAATGGAAGAGACTAATGCCTTGCAGGATCCTATGGAAGAAGAAATTGATGAACCTGAAATCTCATTAGATGAAAAAGAGGAGGAGAGTGATGAACAAAAGGAGGAAGAATGATTAGCTACCCATGCCCACCTTCTAATGAGAGTAACTCTTTATCCCTTACATTATTTGATTGTCCTCCATGCTTACTAAAGAAGGATGAATGTTATGTTCCTGAGGTTTCTCTTGAAAATGTTTATGATAAAGCTCTAGTGCTTGTAGATCATGAAAAGCATGCTTTGTGTGATAGTTATATTGTTGAGTTTATTCATGAGGCTACTGAAAATTATTATGAGAGAGGAAAATATGGTTGTAGAAGTTTTCATGATATAGAAACACCTCTCTATGTGCTGAAAGTTTTGAAGTTACTCTTGTTTTATCTTCCTATGCTTGCCACTTTGTTTTTTGTGAATTTATTTGCTTACATGATTCCTATGCATAGGAAGTGGGTTAGACTTAAATGTGTTTTGAATTTTCTTCTTGATGCTCTCTTTTACTTCAACTCATATTTCTTATGAGAGTATCCTCTCAAACTTTTATGCCTGAAGATGATATTATGTCTATTATTCTTGGGAGACCTTTTCTTAAATACTACAGGAGCTGTTATTAATTGTAATCAAGGGAAGATGACCTTCAATGAACACATTGTCTATTTCCTCAAGAAGATTTAAAGGATTATGGTTTAAATTCAATTGAACATGTTGAGGGCATTCAAGTTGGAGAAATATATTGTCCCATACCAAGAGAAAAATTTGAAACTATTATGATTGGGACCATTGCTATCAAGGTTGAGGTAACATAATCATTAGTGGAATACAAAGTTTTGTCTCATATGAAATTGTTTTGGTAGCAAGACCTGATCAACCTTGTTAACAAAAGGATTTCATTGAACAAAACAATGGTTTCACTATGATTATATCTGTTTACTTCTATTCTATCCATTTCAGTTTTTGCTTATGCCTAACTTAAAGGCGTTAAAAAAAGTACTTATTGGGAGATAACCCAAAAGTTTTAGATGAGTCTTGGAAGTTATTACCTCTGTAATAACCTCTCCTTATCCTTTTTATTTGCTTTATGTGCCAAGAGTAACCTCTAATGAGAGAGAAGTAATGATTGGGAAAGTTGCTGTCCCGAAATAGATTTTTGTGCTTCACCATAAAAAAATCGTGAGAGATCTCTGTATGTCGGATTGAGATGTAATGTTTTGTGCTTCTGCCCCATGTTGTTATCTAAGTTTCATTAGTTCAACACTTTTTGATTTGAGCAACATAAGGTCTTCGAAAAAATTCGTCTTTACCTTCTGGTCTGTTTTGACAGATTTCTGCCATTTTCTGCATTTGCTTCTTGTTGGTTCCTTCTTGAGTTCTTTTGGGGAATTGAGCTTTTTGAGGGAAGTGCTACAGTAGCTAGTATTCTAATGGAAGTTTATTTGGTGTTAGAACTGAACCTTGAGACTTATTTATCTTGAATGCACTAATGTTGCTAATAAAGATTGTGTGAAGTTTTGTATGAAGGAAAATTTCCCGGTGTATGGAAGTAATGAGTAATGAGATGAAGGATGGACTAAATCTCAAGCTTGGGATGCCACGCGTGTCACCCCAAGAAATATCCAAGAAGTACAAGCGTCAAACCTTGGGGATTCCCAAGGCATCCCCTTCTTCATCAATAAAAATCTCAGGTTTCTTCCAAACACTTCATTTTTATTGTTTCATGCACAGTTGTGTTGTTCTTGGAGCGTCTTCTTTTTCGTTTTTGTTTTGGTTTTTAGTTTGCTTGGTTTGCTTAGTTTTCGGAATAAATTGGTTGGACCCCCTCTTTCATAATTGGTTTGCAAATAGTTTGGTTTGCTTTGGAAAAGAGTAGGAAAGTTTATGCTTATGTGGTAAAAAGAACTCCTTTTTGACTGTGGCCTATGCTTTGTCATGCCATGCTTGATATTGTTTTGGCTTTATGCTTAGTATTCTTTGCTGTAGCATGACTTGTTATAAACAATTGAGATTGCTTAATGTGCCTTGGATGAATCATGCGTTGTTTTAGCATATTAAAGCATAGTATAGTGGTATTCTCCTTTGATGTTTTATTTGGGTTGACTTGGCGCATGCTCACACCATGTTATGACTATCTAAAGTAACCATAGCCTTTATGATCCTTTAGTTTTCAACTTGTAGTATCACTTTATGCTTTGATCAATGATGTTTTGTCGCTCTGCATGATTATGGCCATTATTGCTCTCTTAGTTTGTCGCTCCCAGTCTTTTGCTAGCCTCCACAACAAAGTATGAGTTCCACTCATGCATCCAACTTCCTAAACCAAGTTATTCCAAAGATTCCACCATACCTACCTACTATCTTATGCTATTCCAAGTATATTCATGCTTTTGTTTACCTTCCACTTGTGATGAGAAAACTAGTGATTAAAGCTCTCACAAACTTGATGGAACACTTTACTTTATTGCCTCTAATAAACTTGAACCATTGGGTCCTTCTTTGTTGCGTATATTCTTGTGCTTTATAAGTTGAAATTAGCAGAACCATGTTTCATGGGGAAGGCTTTCAACATTGCACTTGTACTTTGTACCCCGTTGATATCATGTTCTTTTGCTTACGGATCCTGGCGGTGTGAAATAAAAGTGGAACTTGTAAGATCATGGAGTTTGTATGTGTGTTAGAGAAACGCCTGGGCCGCTAGCCTAAGCCATGCCTAATCATGGTGGAAACTTGTAGCATCACCATAATGAGCACTCTATGAAGCATCCTCAATAAAAACCTATGCAAATAGCAAATAAAAAGATGGCTGAGATGCTCATTGTCTGCTTGCCTTGTCATTTTGATTATGGGAAAGCTCCCGTATCATGTGCAAGGGGTACCCCGTTGGCGGTTCTTAATGATACACATATACTTACAATGACAAGAGCTTACTCGTGACTGAAGTTGAGTAGCATGAGGATCGGTCTTCGTAAGTAAGGGGCATGAGATTTCGGTTTATAACTTGTCAAGCATATCCTCTTAGTTGTGTCACTTTAACTTTAATCACCTTCAAGATGCTTATGATAGGGGCAATGAGAGCTGAAAACTACAAGTACCATAATTTTTGGAAGCTCTTTATGAGACTTGAATCACTACTTCCTTTTACAAAAGGCCTTTCTTCCACCATTATATTGAGTCTCCACCTTCTATCTTAATGCACTTACTTTGAGAGCATAGTGGCCATTCTTAGTTCTATGTGCATTGTCCCAAGACTAGTTGATTGATGCATAACTTGTTATTGCTTGTTTTAAACTATTGTATCTAGTCACTCTTATGAACTTTGAAGGTGTCCTATGCATTTATAGTTGCTACTCTATTGAGGGACAAGCTGAATACTATTATGCTATGTTTTCTTTATGTGAAACAAACAAACGTCTTGCAAAGGATTGTTATTCATGAATCTTTTGTTTGTGCCTTTTCATGTTGCATCATAGTTTCTTCGTCTTATTGCTAGAACTTTGTCTTTCATGTTATAATTGAAGTACTATGATCCTAGCTTTGAATGTTGTACAAATACTTTGATCAAGTCTTTATGGTGCATGTCACCTCAAAAATTATTCTTTTTATCACTTACCTACTCGCGGACGAGCAGGAGTTAAGCTTGGGGATGTTGATACATTGCAAATGTATCTATAATTTTTGATGCTCCATGCTTGGTTTTATCCACTTTCTTGTGTTTTGTCCACACTTTGGAGTACTTTTCATATGATTTCTTGGACTAACCTATTAACAAGAGCCACAGTGCTAGCTGCCTGTTTTCTGCTGTTTTTGGTTCCAGGAAAGTCAGAAAATGAATATTCTTGGAATTGGACGGGACAAAAGCCAAAGTGCCTATTTTTCCAGAAGACTCACGGAGCCAAAATACGAGACGGAGGAGGGCCAGGGGCTGGCCACACCACCCCTAGGCGCGAGCTAGGCCTGGCCGCGCCAGGGCATGGTGTGGTGGCCCCAGGCACCCCCTCGGCCTCTCTCTTCGCCTATAAGAAGCCTTCTGACCTAAAAACTTCGGGGGGTTCGACATTTTTCTAGAAGGAGTTCCCTTCTGCCGCCACCATGAGATTCCACGAAACAGCACTAGAAACTCCGTTCTGGCACCCTGCCGGGATGGGGAATTGGAGCAGATCATCGCCATCATCATCACCATCGCTTCTCCATCGACCATCCATGTTTCCCCCATCTATGAGTGAGTAATCACCCGCTGTAGGCTATGGGGATGGTAGGGATTGGATGAGTTCGTTCATGTAATGGCATCAGATTGTTAGGGCATGGTGCCTAGTATCTTTTATTACTGCTTTATGACTTTGTTGCGACTTGTTGTGCTTAATGCTTGTCACTAGGGCCCGAGTGCCATGATTTCAGATCTGAACATGTTATTGATTCATTATGATAGTATTGTTCTCGGTCTTATCTGCAAGTTGTATACACACGTCGTTGTCCGGAACCTATGGCCCCGAAGTGACAGAAATCGGGATAACCGGAAGGGAAAGGCTTTGATGTGAGGATCACGTGTGTTCACAGAGTGTTAATGCTTTGCTCCGGTGCTCTATTAAAAGGAGCACCTTAATTGCCAGTAGTTCCCTAGAGGCCCCGCTGCAAACGGGCTGGCAGGACAAAAGATGTTGTGCAAGTTCTCATTGCGAGCACGTATGACTATATATGGAACACATGCCTAGGATTGTCTAGTACTTGGGTGCTTTATCTTATTTATCTGCAATTGCCCTATGTTCTGATTGCTATGTGAATTGTCTTGTCCATGCAACGCCCGTCCATCCATCCCTATGCCTACGGCACTCGAATCCCACTGTTTACTGCTTTTGTTACTACTGTCTTTGCTTTACTACTGCTGTTACTTTGCTATTCCTACTACAAAACTTTTGCTACTAATAAACTGTTGTGAGCAAGATTGTTTCTAGGTGCACCTGAATTGACAACTCAGTTGTTAAGGCTTATAAATATTCTTTGGCTCCCCTTGTGTCGAATCAATAAATTGGGTTTCACTTCCCTCGAAAATACTGCGATACACCCCCTATACTTGTGGGTCATCACCACTCGAGCCTTAGTTCGCCGGAATTTCCACCGGAGCCGCCGCAGCAGAGGAGGAAGCGCCCCGTCGATTTCGTCCACCCCAGGAGCCGCCGCGACCACGGCTGAGTCCGCCGTCGACCTCACATTCGATCGCCCCCATCGCCACGATAGCTGGAGCCCTGGTATGCCCCTATTGCACCCTCATCGAGTCGCTAGGGTTCTGTCTCGCCGGCGACCAGTTTGTCGTCGACGATGAACCACCACCATCGATCTAGGTTCTAATCGCACGACCCACATCGCCCCGTAGTGCTTCGCGTTGAGTTGTGCTGCTGACATGTGGACCACCCCTGTCAGTTGTCATCCACGCCGTGGAGCATCACTGGGCCGGCCCATTAGTGTTCCCGCGCGACCCATTTAATTCAAATTTAGATTCGTCTATTTTAGCTGAAACTCAGTTCTATCCCTTAGTTTAAAAATCAATTCAGGAAGTTTTACTGAACCAATTTGAGTGATTCCAATTTTGTTGGAAATCTTCTGAAAAGATCTATCCAAGCCCGTTGGAATTAATTCATTTAGAGTTAGAGATCTCTCCTAGTAAAAATAACAAGACAGAAGCATTTGCACATTCAAACATTTTTAGAAAATCAACCATAATAGCTTTTGAGTTGATTCCAACTCTCAAAAATCACATCTAACTATACCTACCTGAATATGTAATAATATTAAGGTTTGCATGTAGTAACTTTGGACTAGTACCAAAGTAATGCTATATAGGCTAGTCACTTTAAATCATTAAATATTGAACTTAAACTCATTAAAATGTGATCCAACATTTAAATCACATTCCCATATGTTAGAATATGTGGTGCTGACATGTGTCCACATGATCCCATATTTTAATTGGAGAATATTAAATCTTAGTTATTTTCAATGAGTAGAAATTACTTTTCTTAAGTAAAAAGAATGAAACTAGTTAATAAAACCTTGTGATGCTTGTGGTGATAATAGATCATCAAATGTGTGCCTTAAGTGTGCTAAGTAGACTAGTTAAGATTTGTTTGGTGATTGTGTATCCTATATGTATTTATAGACGATAGTACCGACCAAGCTTTCAAGGAGGAGGAGTTATACCAAGAGGAAGAGGAAGAAAACTTCAACCACTGCACCAACCAAGGCAAGCTAGCACTATACAAGTTAACCCTTGCAAGTTTTACTTACAAGCCTAGCACTTCAAGTAAACTGAGCAAGCTTTTGTTAACAAGTTAGAATTAAGCTAGATAACCTAAGCAAGATGCATGAGGCATGCTTTGGTTATACCACTTTGATTATTACCTACCCCAAGTCTTACTTTCAAGCTTTTTACTTTCTTTACTTTACCAAAGTCCCTTACTTGTTTAAAGGTAGCATAAAAAGTATAAAACTTGACCTATCTAGATAACCTTAGATGTCATTCTATGGCATGAGATTGAGATTAGCATTCCACCTTAGTGAACACTCTTAACTTAGTAGCTTAGAGCTAAATCAAAATTTGAGTCACTTTAGATGGGAACACTTGGTGAAAATGAATTATGAAAACCTTGGAATGATGAGTCATTCTATTGAAATGTTTTGACATGTGTTGCGAAACACAAATGGTTTATGATGATGAAAATGTTGAGGCCTGAGCCTTAACCCTTTTACAAAACTGATGGTTGGATTCGGATGCGATACATTCCAATTTTACCATACAACCACAATACCTGAATTGGGTAAGGCTTAGCCAGAAGTTTATACGCATTAGTATTAGTTCCCTCGCGGGAGAGGTTTGAGCTGAGGCTACCTCTCAATGTTGTCCACCTATGTAGTGCCCAAGATGACAGATGAGATTAACACCAAAGGAAAGAGTACCGTGACAAATTTCTATCACTAGCTAGATATGCCCCTGATGAGATTAACACCAAAGCAAAGAAGAAGGAAAGGTTCCTAAATGGATTGCATGATGAGATGCAGACTGTGTTGGTCAACATCCATTTTGCAGATCTAGAAGAGCTAGTAGATTCTTTCATTCAGATGGAAGGGAAGATAAACCAAGCCAATGACAATCGCAAGCGTAGGATGATGCACTAGACTGGATCCCACCATACCTAGAAGTATCGCCCCAACCCGTCTGCAGGATATGCCCCAAGAAACAACAGACCCCCTATGTCCCGTCCAAACTATCCCAATCGTAGCGGAGGAAACCTGAAGTCTGGAGGAAACCACAACAACAACCCCGGCAACTCAAATAAGTTCAACCGTGCACCGCCCAAGTCCAACAACAACAACAACAACAATACTGCCCCAAGGACTAGAAGCATGTATCTAAGACTTTGCCCCGTCAATTCAAATGCAACAAGAGTCTAGCCCAACCAACCCTAGACCAAGTTAGAGTAGTCTGTGAATACCCCAACGTATTCCTATATGAATTGCCCGGTATGCCCCCAGATCAGGATATCGAGTTCATCATTGAACTAATTCCTGGAACTGGACCCATAGCTCAGAGACCTTATAGTATGAACCCAGCGGAATTAGTGGAGCTGAAGAAACAACTTCATGCTATGTTGGAGAAAGGTTTGATTCAACCCAGTGCATCGCCATGGAGATCGCATATATTGTTTGTGGATAAGAAAGATGGAGGTAACCATTTGTGCACGGATTACTGAAAGCTGAATGATGTCACCATCAAGAACAAGTACCCACTGCCGAAGATAGAGGATCTGTTTGACCAGTTGACTGGTGCTAGAGTGTTTTCTAAGATTGATCTTAGAATTGGTTATCATCAACTCAAGATTCGTGCAACGGATATCCCAAAGACCGCCTTTACCACCAGATATGGATTGTATGAGTATACGGTCATGTCTTTTGGATTAACCAATGCCCCCGCTTATTTCATGAATCTCATGAATAAGATTTTTAGGAACTTCCTGGATAAGTTTGTCATTGTTTTTATCAACGATATTCTGATCTATTCCAAGTCATAAGAATACCATGAGCTACACTTGAGGACCATCCTTGAAACCCTTAGAGAACATCAGTTTTATGCTAAGTTTAGCAAGTGTGAGTTCTGGTTGAAGGAAGTAGGATTCCTAGGACATATTGTGTCGGCAGGAGGAGTCGCTGTCGATCCCGCCAAAATCAAAGATGTTGAAGAATGGGAAGCCCCAACCACTCAAACCCAAGTCATAGCATACCTATCCCGACAACTGAAGCAACATGAGAAAAACTACCCTACCCATGACCTTGAACTGGCAGCCATAGTTTTAGCATTGAAGACATGGCGTCATTACCTTATGGGTAACCGTTGTGAGATTTATTCAGATCACAGGAGTCTGAAGTATATTTTCACCCAGAAGGAGCTGAATATGAGGCAAAGGAGATGCATAGAGTTAATCAAGGATTATGACCTTGACATTAACTATCACCCCGACAAAGCCAATGTGGTAGCGGATGCTCTTAGCAGATTGCCGTGTAGATTGAACACCATGATAAAAGAAGCCCAGCCAAGTTTGCATGAAGAGTTGGAACAATTTAGAACAGAGCTAGTTAGCAAAGGATTTTTAGCTAGCATTGAACGTCAACCCACTTTGATCAGCCAGATCAAGGAGGCACATAAAGGAAATGTAAGTATCAACGGAATCAAGTGTCGTATCGGTACAGGGAAGGTACCTGGATTCACCGAAGATGAAGAAGGAGTTTTGTGGTACAAAGGACGTATCTATGTACTAACAGATTCCGAGTTCAAACAAGTCATCATGCAGGAAGCTCATGATACTCTTTATTCTACCCATCCCAAAGGAACAAAGATGTATCAGGATTTGAAAGAGCAATTTTGGTGGCACAAGATGAAGAGAGAAATCGGAAGCTACATAGCTAAGTGTGATATATGTCAACGAGTCAAAGCGGGACATCAATGACCCGCATGACTTTTGCAACCATTGCAGATTCTAGAATGGAAATGGGATTCTGTTGGAATGGATTTCATCACCGGTTTGCCTACTTCTAGTAGGGGAAATGACTCTATTTGGGTCATAGTTGATAGACTGTCCAAGGTAGCCCATTTTATACCTGTCAAGACTACCTATCAGAGTTCGAAGCTAGCAGAGCTGTACATTGCTAGAATCGTAGTTTGCATGGAACCCCTAAGACCATAGTGTCGGATCAAGGAACCCAGTTTACCTCAAGATTTTGGCAAAAAGTCCAAGAAGGATTAAGAACCAAGCTGAACTTCAGCACAACTTATCACCTATAAACCGACGGACAAACCGAAAGAGTCAACCAAATCTTAGAAGATATGTTGAGAGCTTGTGTGTTAGAATACGAATCAAAGTGGGAAGATTGTCTGCCTTTCGCAGAATTCTCATACAACAATAGTTATCAAGCTAGTTTGCAAATGGCCCCATTTAAATTTCTGTATGGAAGGAAGTGTCGTACCCCCTTGAATTGGTCGCAAGTAGGAGAGAGTCAGATTTTCGGACCTGACATCCTACGAGAAGCCGAAGAGAAGGTTCACAAAGTCCATGAACACCTCAAGACCGCCCAATCCAGACAGAAGAGTTATGCTGACAAGAGACGGCGAGACCTGACCTTCAATGTCAGAGATTTTGTGTATCTCAAAGTATCACCCTTTAAGGGAATGCAACATTTTCGTCTGAAGGGAAAGTTAGCCCCCAGATATATTGGACCCTTTCAAGATTTTGAATCACCAAGGAGAAATATCATATCAACTGGAACTACCAGAGGAGATGTTAGCCATACACGATGTGTTCCATATCTCGTTACGTCGCAAATGCCTAGAAGTTCCGGAGAAGACCGAAGTGTTCAAGAACAACGATCACCGAGCCATAGATATCAACAAGGATCTAACGTATCGTGAAGTACCCATTCGTATCTTGGAAGAAGCCTTCGGAACCACCAGGACCCGGAGTATCAAGTTTCTCAAGATCCAGTGGAGCAACCATACTGAAGTTAGGACTGAGTTTCCAAATCTCTTTAGTTCCTAGTTTTTGTTAAATCTCGGGATGAGATTTTGTTTAAGGAGGGAAGGTTTGTAACACCCCAAAAATACTAATCAAGATTATCAAGTTCTAATCACCCAAGTTTAGGGTTAACAATAACTTTTATTACTAAATTGAATATGAGTATGTGTGATTTGCATTAGTGTATGATTGAGTGAAATTGCCATGTGTGTTTGCTACAAATGATAAGAAATGGTTTAGAGATGAATACTACATCATCTAGTCCAATTACAAACAAAATACAAAGAAAAAGAAATCAAATATGAATCCAATAAGCAAATGGTCATTTTGACCAAAATCAACCACTAGGCCACTTTGTGAGTTCCTATTAAAGACACAGATTAAATCAAATATGAATTCTTGCGGCCAATTGGTTGAGTACCTTGCAGACACAGATTAAACCCTGCCTAATTCCACTGTTTGGAGCAGTGATCACTCGACCATTTTCCCCCATTTCACTCACCTGTCTCCCCCAGCACCTAGCAATGCAATGGACAGCCTCCCCCCTTTGTCGTTGCGCTAGTGCAGCGCCGCCCGAAGCTTGCCACATCGGCCGACCATGGACAGCTCGCCACAGACCGCGCCGCCCTCGTCCATGATGTCCAGGAGGCAGGCCACCGTCCACCGCCACCCCCTATCCAACACTTGATCACAGGCAACCCATGGACCACCAGAAAACTGTCGCACCCTCTTGTTATGAAACTTCATAATATATAACCCCCAGATCTTCTGAGGTTCGTATATCGTGTTTTCGTCGCGTCTTTGTTTCGATCTGTTTCTACCAGGACATACTCTTTGAAGGTTTAGAAGCACAATGGTGTCCGCCAAGGATAAAGGGAAGGAGCCTATGGAGGAGGATTCTCAAGACCCTAAGCAGGGGTTGGTACCTTTAGTCTCTTGCCCCACATCAACGGAAGCTCTACGAGTCACTAATGAGTTCTGCGATAAGTACCGAGACTTGAGAAGGAAGGTGGACCTGCTTCAATGAGAGAATAATAGGCTTCGCAAGATGCTGGAAGATTTCCTCACGTCAACGAAGAAAATATTACCACCACCACCGAAGGAGTAATTCATTATCAGGTTTGGCATCCCCTTGGTTTGTTCCAAGCTTGGGAGAGTGTCGCGGTATCACATCACTATCTTCTATCTTTTTACCTTTTTAGTAGAGTCATATCATGAATAGAGGAGTTATTATGTAGTATGGTTTGCATTATGGAAGTGTCCCCTCTCTCGTTAGATATGTATCCCTTGGTGTGAGTTGCCGTTATGGAATATTAATGAGAAGTTCTATCATTCACTCTTTTGCATAGCTTATATTAGTTTTCAATTTGTGGCTATATGATTGATCTTGTATTAGAATATGTGGTGATGACATGTGTCAACATGATCCCATATTTTAATTGGAGAATATTAAATCTTAAGTATTTTCAATGAGTAGAAATTACTTTTCTAAAATAAGATAAACAAGATTAAGTCTTTGTTTCATGTAATGAGGCTAGATCATCAAGTGTGAGCCTTAGTGTGCTAAATAGAAATAGTTAAGTATTGTTTGGTGATTGTGTATCTCATATTCATTGACAGACGATAGTACCGACCCGGGATACGAGGAGGAGGAGGAGTACAAAGAAGAAGAAGAAGAGAACTTCAATCGCTGCACTACTCAAGGCAGGCTAACACTTGCAAGTTTCATACCTATGCAAGCCTAACACTACAAGTTAACTATGCAAGCCATCCTTGCAAGATAACCTATGCAAGATGCCTTAGGCATGCTTGGTTATATAACTTTGATTATACCAATCCCAAGTTTTACTTGCAAGCTTTATTCTATTATTTTACCAAAGTTCTTTACTTTTAGTTAGTGCTTGGTGAGTATTGGAAAAATAGGATAGATACCATAAAGAGTATAAAACTAGGCCTAACTAGTTATACTTAGATGTCATCCCAAGGCATGAGATTAGAGTTGGATAGTTACCCTTGATTAGCACCCCTCATTAGTGAATACCCTCAACTTTAGTGGCTAGTGCTAAGCATAAAAGTTGATCACTTTAGATGGGAATACTTGGTGAAAATGATTAGGAAAACCTTGGAATGAGGATTAATTCTATTGAAATGTTTTGACATGTGTTGAGAAACACAAAAGGATTTGATGATGAAAATGTTGAGGCATGATCCTTAGTCCTTTATAAAAACTGATGGTTAGGTTCAGATGTGATACTATTCCAATTTTACTGTAGAACCACAATACCTGAATTGGGTAGAGCTTAACTGGAAGTTTATATGCCTTAGTATGGGTTCCCTCACGAAAAGAGGTTGAGCTGAGGCTACCTCGTGAGTGTGAATGTCCACCTATGCAGTGCCCAGGATGGCAGATGGCCATGGCTGGGAGGCCAAGCTCATAGGAGAGGTGCCTATACTAGAGTGTGTAATTGAAAGGTTATGATAGATTATCCGCATACTAAGTATGATGATTCAGGGTTATGCCTGAAGGATGTATTGAATTTTGTGGTGAAAGTGTACCACCTCTGCAGAGTGTCAAACTATTCGAATAGCCGCGTCCACGGTCATGGACAGTTGGAGTGGCCATACTGTTCCGTCGTTAGATGTTTTCAAAATGACTTGTGAATTGAACTATGACTTTGACTTGACCACAACAGAGTTGTGAACATGAAAATTAGGTTCCCACTTAGGTGATTTAGAACATTAACCTAGTTTTCTTTACTTCTAAACTTAGTATGAAATAAACCTAGCTTTTTGTAAATAAACCTAGAGCTTAAGATTCCTACTAGAACTACTTACTTGTTAGTGATAGTTTGCGAGTACTTAAAGAGTACTCATGGCTTTGTCCCTGGCTCTTCCCATGGCCAGACTATGAGAAGGACTACCAGGATGATGGACAGCAGGAGGTCTACGACAACTAGGATCATCTCCCATCATCAGCATTGCCTATGACTCTGAAGATGGAGCCCCTACTACGTTTAATTTCCGCTGCTTGATTTGTATTAAGACTAGATCATGAGATCTTTTACTTGTAAGACCTTATTATGATTTGTAATGGATGATGTACTCTGGTACCAATTCTGTTATGTCTCGAAAAATGGTAATCCTAGGATTACGAGGTATGACATAACAGGCGTCTGAGATTAAAAATCCGGGTGTTGACAAAAGACACGAGATTAATTGTTAAAGACGTTATCTTGTAGCCATATTGTATCACCTTGCTGGCCGACACGATTACTCTAACCCGATATGACCAAACTAGTGGTAGCATCAACAATGACCACTATTTTAAGCTCTCCGGTCTTGGAATCAATGACTAACTAATACTAGTAAACGTGTACGTGCAACGCACGCCATTCAAACTGATGGAAATGTATTTTGATTTCTATTTTTAAATCAAGCTGATTTTTTCTTTATGTAATTTCTTCACCGGGACACCTAAAATAGGTCTCATGGCCCCAACAGTGTAAGCGCATGCGTGCGACATAGGATCCTGACACACGTTTCTAAAATCCATGGAAAAAAATATCATATAGTTAGTCAAAAAAATGACAATTCAACCCTAATTTAAAGCAAAACTTTTAAAAAAATACTACACAATTATCCGGTGTTTATACTTTCTAACAAAAGTCCATTTCCCTGTCAAGGGAATTGTATCTATGAAACTTCAATGAGAAAACTTTCAAATAAACCATCAAAAGCAATATACGTGGTGAGCAACCAAAAAAACTTAAAAAATTACAAATAAAAATAAGACTCCCTCCATCATAAATTAATTGTCTCAAATTGTCTAAGAGCTACAAATCTGAGATAACTAAATAGAGATAAATCTGAGATAACTAATTTTAGATAGATGGATTAATATTCTAAATTAAAATTTGAAAACTAAGATAGACGGGATCGACGGTCTTATCCTAAGCTTTCTCTATCTAGATCGGATGTGGTCGTGAAGAGTGCTTTGTTGTACTTCCTCCTTTCAAAAAATAAGTAATCTTGAGTTTGTGTAGATTTGTATATATCTAGACATGTTTTAGTATATAAACGGGAATATAAGGCGTTTTAGATTTGTGAATCGAATGTATCTAGACATCTTTTAGTATGGATCTATACACTAGAAAGCATCTAGATACATTTATTTTATAAAACTCAAATATCTTATATTTCTGAGCGGAGGGAGTATATGTGAATCTAAACGATCTTAATAGATATGAACAGTGTCTTTTATTAGGATACTACTCGAGGAATCTAATTAAATCGACTTTATACTCCGGCTCTCAAGCATAGGCCTGTACCGCATAGTATTCCTTATCTCCTTACCCAAAAAAAAAGACCTGCACATCTCTTTCTTCTTCACTCTTCTCTCAATCGCATCACTCCAGCTCATCACCTCCATCGCTCCAGCCTCCACGGAGTTCTCGCCACAGTCCCATTCAACTATAAACAGTCTCCCATCGACGCCTCTATCTCTTCCATCCTCCCCCGCCACCACGACCCACCAGCTCCGACCAGCAGCGCGGGCGTTACTCCGCCATCCACAAGCAGTCTGGCCGGGATGGCAAAGCCTAGGCGTGTGGTGTGCCTCGGCAACGCCCTCCTGCCTCTCGTGTCCTCCTCCGCCGCCGATCAGATGTCACCTTCCCCCCGAGGCTCACGGCAACAGTCCCAACGTTCCCGATGTCGTAATTGCTGCAGCCAAGCGCGGCCCTGACCGGTGCCGCTGGTTCGCCTGTCTCATTCTCCGGCGACCAATAGCCGGTCACGGACACCTGCGGCCAGAACCCCTGCCCCACTCCTCCTCTCCAGCCCGGTTCATTGTCTCCAGAGAAGGTAAATCCTCCATTTTTTTTCTCTGTTTTATTTTTTCTTGTCATAGGAGGATGGACAAGATTCATGTTTGTACTGGTAAGGGGATTAGTGGAGTTGCTTGTATGTGATTTGAAGCATGGATGCTTATATATTTGAGTCATGGATGCTTGTATATGCAAATTGCGAGCCTGAAGTAACCTCCTAAAGCCTACAATATCTATATCAATTACTTCTGTAAGTATGGACATCTAGATCAGGCTATTAAGGTGTTGGAGAAGATGGTTGGTGATAAGTGTTTCCCTGATATAGTAAAGCACACCACACTCCAACATGTTTAGAAGTGAGTATTAGATACATTTAATCACAGTGTGGAATGCTTAGTTTGTGCTGTTACAATACTGAACTTAAACATGTCTCTCATTTTGTAAGAGACCACAACGTGCTAACATGTTCTATTTAGCAGTTATTACTTTGAAGGAACAAGACCAAATTTATCAGAACATGCCAATTTGAATCATTTCCCAAAAGGAAGCGCGGTCCATGCAATCCTTGAGGATTTTTTGCAAGCAACCAACTATCACAGAAGTTTGATGTTTATCATGTCCTACTACGGTATGCAAACTTAATCTAATTATGATTGTTGAATGTTCCTTGTACTGGTTCGAGCTTTCTGTGGTTGGAGCTGGGTCAACTTAGCGAACATGTAGAATTTGGCATCCTTCTTGTTCATCTCGTTGATCTTTTACTTCAAAGTCCAGTATGTCAGTTTCACATCCCTGTTGGTAGCAAAGAAATCATCAAAATCAAATTGAAGACCATGTATAAATTAATTCGTCTACGGTACATGAGGAATCCAAGAACCCCATTCGGATGGGTTCAGGCATAAGGAATCTCCAAATAATACTAAACTGCTACTATGATTATACTATATTGTCACTGTTGATGTATATATGTGGGCAATAGGATTTTTTTGGAGGGATTGGCTATCATAATGCTCAGGTTACAGGCCCAATACCACTCAGGATTTGAATGCACCCAACATCACTCTCAGGATTTGAACACACACATGGTAATTATGTACCTCCCCACCTCACCTCCGTCTAGAGGAAAAAATAAACGGGGCCATGGCCCGGATGTCCGAGCACGACTGGGCACGGTTCCGGTACAGGACCTCCTGCTTCACGCTGTCCCAGCCTGCCGGCGCCGCCATGTACCTCCTCGAGCTCGACATGGAGGGATGGGGTTGCTGCCGCCCCATGGGATCTCCGGCAACAAGGAGCTCCACCACGTCCGCCCGTGGGTACCCCTGCTCAGCCTACTTCATCAACGGTGAGGAATCCGAGGTCCCCATTAGGACAGGTTCAGACATAATATTCTCCAAATCTTAGAAGATGTAAATCTGCAGTAGCTCTAGCTCTCCATGCAGCCCTTGTTGGTCTGATCCCCTTGAAGATAAAATGATTTCTTTCTTTCCAGATTACCCAAGCAGAAATGATAAATATTTCTAGGATCGGACCCCCTGAAAGTTATTCTTTGCTTGGACAATGCTTCTGTTCTATTGCACTTTTGATTCCAGTTTATACTTATTCTGCTCCAGCATAAAGAGGCAAAATAACAAGAGAAAAATAGATGTTCTAAAGTTCCTCAACTCCTGAGTCGCATAAAGGGTATGAGAAGTTATTATCAATATTATAATGCCTCCTTTTCGACATGTTTATGGTGTTTAGCCTATCCGAAATTAGAAGCCAAGCAAAAAAGTTCAACTTTTGTCATACTTTTGATTTCCAGATACATTTAAATGGGTCAGGTGGTTCAGTATTTCTAAAATAGAATTTATAAAATTACCAAGAAGAGTAATGTTCACCCCACTGATAAGTCCATGCGTCCATCGAAGTTAATCAAACATTGCATAGCATAGCAGATTCCACCGATGCTCCATGGCAGAGCTTACCAAACATTACATGGCGATCTTTTACATTTTTATTTTTCACCTGTCCTTATTCTTGGCTACATATTCAGAAAATTGCATTGTTACAATGCATGCGGTTGATACTTCCGTGGATATAAATGTAGAAGTGATACAAAACCTGAAGTTTCTCGAAACATCTATATTGCTTGTGAACCAGGAGTAAAACACGCAATATATAGTTCCTTTTTACTGTGTAGGCATGAACTTCATAATTTACATAGTACATTTGTTATCCTTAATCTTGATATATAATTTACGGAAATTTCATTCACATGTTAATCTTGTTCTGCAGTTACTTGTGAAATTATTAACCATTTCTGCTATATATACAAAAAATCTCTGTTAGTAGTTCACCGTTAGATTTATGAGCAATCAGACCGCCTATGTATGAATTCTTCAGCTCTACTTTTCGTTCGCTTGATGAGGTGATATAATGATATCAGGTGACATGTTTTCTATGCCAGCACACATTGCCTCATGACATATACTAAGGTAAAGCAGTTTTACATGCATCCCCTAGCCATATTCACTTGCATTTATGTTCTGATTACAGGTTTGCCGAAATTCCAGTTTGTAAAAGATGTGATGGATGACGTTAAAACATGTGTATGTTAGCAATGCAACCATATCTTGAATTTATGGTGTTACCTAATAGTAATGGCGCTGTCCAAGATCGTCGCAGCGAGGGCGTCGTCCAGGTTCTTGGCGCAACGCAGGCGAGTGGGTTGTCCAGGTTCTCGATGCGGCGACGAAAGGGCGCCGTCCAGTATCTCGTCGCGCCGTGGGCGTCATCCAAGAACGATGCGACGAGGGCATCGTCCAGGTTCTCGGCGCGATACGACGCAACACGGAAGGCGGTGAGGGCTTTCGTCCAGGTTCTCGGCGCGACACGGGAGATGGCGAGGGTGTCGTCTAGGTTCTCGACGTGATAATGGCGAGGGCATCGTCCAGGTTCTCGGTACGATGCGACGCGACACAGGAGACGGCGAGGGCATCGTCCAGGTGATGTCGCGTTGCGACGCGACACAGAAGACGGCGAGGGCATCGTCTAGGTTCTCGGCACAACACTGGAGACGGAGGGTATCGTCCAGGTTCTCGGCACGATGCGAGTCGACACGGAAGACTGGTGAGGGCGTCGTCCAGGTTTTCCGTGCGATCCGACGTGACACAGGAGACGGCAAGGGCGTCGTCCAGGTGATCGGCGGGACGCTGGCGACGGCGAGGGTGTCGGGTTCTTGGAGTGACGCGGGTGAGGCCGTCGTCCAGGAACGACGCGAAGATGGAGTCTACCAGGATCTCGGTGAGGACTCAGTACAAGATCGTGGTGATCAGTTCCTTGTTTTTTTCGCTAATCGATTGTTTTTCTTATCCGCATAATCAGGTGCTGATCGGATGTTTTCGTATTTCCTCTGACGTCCGACGGGATAAGTGTTCCCTCCGTTGTCTAAAATTGCTAATTGCACACGGGATGTGATTAGCCTTAGTGCAGCCGTTAGATGTGCTTTAGTAGGCCTGCCTTTGCGGTTTTGGTCCTTCCACGTAAGGTTTGCAGTGTGCGCCTAGCGTAATTTTTGTTTGTGTCTTTATAAGTAGTAGAGATAGAGAAGTAGTAGAGATAGAGATAGATATGTGCTTTAGTGGGCCTGCCTTTGCGGTTTTGGTCCTTCCACATAAGGTTTGCAGTGTGCTCTTAGCGTAATTTTTTTTTGTGCCTTTATAAGTAGTAGAGATAGAGATAAAAGTTGTCCTTGCAGTACTAGTAGTATCTGCAACCTTTGTGGAGAGTCAAAGCCAGGAAAAAGTGCTTTGATGAAAGAATGGCGCCTATAAAAAGAGGCAATCACAATCAGTAAGCTATAGGATCACGAGTTCTCCGTTGTTTAATTAGACGGTTGCGGTATTCGACGGCCCTGCCTGTCGTGTCTCAGGTTTGTTGATTAGACGGTTGCCGGTATTCGACGGCCCTGCCTGTCGTGTCTCAGGTTTGTTAATTAGACGGTTGCGGTATTCGAATGGCGTCTACCTAATCTTCACTTTTTTTGTTAATGTATGTGCCGTGTTCTTTACTGCTAGCTAGTGCGGAAGGGGACTCAAGTTTGTTGATTAGTTTCTTGTAACCTTTCCGCAGGTCCCCTGTAATTATAAAACAGGCACACCTCATAGATACAAAGGCTGGCTACGCAGCTTTTAGAACCACCGTTTTGATTGAATTTAGTTTAATCATCATTTGAAAGAGAGCCGTTTCTGTTCATACATGAACCAGCAGTTTGTCAACGGTCACGGATCTCGTTCTAAATTTAGGCGTTCAGAGAAAGTAATCTAAATTGAGGACTTTTTTTCGAACGAGGAATGGCCACGAAGGGTCTGGAACTTCATTAAAAATACACGGTGCCGGTACAAGTTACACTAGGGACCCCAGAGAACAAAGACAATACAAACCCGACCCTAACTTTTGCTAAAAAGACCGTGGGCAAGATTTTGAAAAAGCAATCGGGTCCAACAGCACCACCGAAAGAACATGGACCGCCGTCGTGTCCTTCTTCATCGATTCCGGGGACGGAACCACTTGGAATCGGGAAGAAGGTGAGCACCACCGCCAATCCATCGCAAGGCCTCCTCTTGGAGGTTGAAGAGACGCCAAAACTCGTCGTTGGCGTCGAGCAAAGCCACCTGCTGGCCACTAGAGTCGGCGGGCAAACCTGGGCCACCGAGAGTGATCCGCTGATTGTTGCACCTCCATGAAATCCTCGCCGTCCTCCAACTCCATTCCTAGCCTCAGATCGAGTCCTCCCGTTGTCTGCACCTCGTAGATCTAGGAGAGAAGTCGACATCAAAGCGGAAATAAGAGGCAAAGCGCGGCCACTGACGAGCTTATTGACCAAGTTGCCTGACCCCTTCTCCCCCAGCACTGGCTCCAACCACCAGAGCACCACCAGGCAGAAGAGAACAAGCAACCTCCCAGCACAACTCGGATGTGCAAAGGAGTAGCTTGAAGACACAACCTTATTGCCGGAGATCCCCCATCACGGCTTCCTCACCTACGTCTCCACCTGCCACCGGAGAGACACCGTAAGAAAACCGTCACTCGGGCCGCCCCAGATCTGGCCGGCGAGACCTGGCGTACTACTCCCATACTCCACTTGGGAAACACAACAAAACCTACTTCTACTGCCGGCACCTCGCCTCAACCCTCGCCGGACGGCAGAGCCACCGGGAACGGCCTTGGTTCGGCCCGGATCGACGGTGGAGACCCTCAAGTACTGTAGCAAGAGAGAAGAGGGGAAGGAGAGAAATGAGTGTTGGTTTAATTTAGGACTCGAGAAAGTAAAAAGGAACCATGTGTCTACCTGCATTTGCCATCTAGTGTAAGGATGGCAATTTTACCCATGGGTATGGGTACCCACGGGTACCGTACCCGCATGGGTAGGGTATGGGAACACTTTTGTACCCACGGGTAATACACATACCCTACCCGTTAAATCACGGGTACGGGCACGGGTATAGACTTGTACCCATGGGTATATCCATACTCCGCCCGTTTAAACTGACATGTCAAATTTGCCAATAGAATTTAAACCTAGCGACCAAAAAACCTAGGGATGAGTATGAGATTGCGAGTTCTAAACTTCGATTCTTTCACGTACTTGTCTATCTATTATTTAGTAGATGCAATTGTATTTTTTTTAAATATGTTATTGATGAAAATAAAATTATGAATAACTTGTGTACTCTTGAATCTACCCATCGGGTTCCCAATGGGTACGGGTACCCGTCAGGTATGGGTATGGGTAAAGTTTTATATCTACGGGTATGGATATGGGTGAACTTTCGTACCCATTAACTAAACGGGTATGGGTCTACCCATTGACATCCTTAATCTAGTGGGAGGAAGAGAATATACGGTTTGACGAGCTATTCCTGAGCTATCCCTGTGTGATGTAAAGTGCTATACAAGCACTAAAACCTTCGACTTCAAAGCCTTAATCATCCTCTCGCTGCATTGCAACTTTCCACGCTTGCATAGTTAATCTGAATTTAACGTTTGACCTCATCCGAGGGTGCGGCGACAGATATAGTGGCCTCGAGCACCGGCCTGTCTCCTAAACACTTTGGACCAGCGAGCAGCGCTATGCTACGTGCAGAAATCACTTTGCCAAACTGCTCGCGCGGCGCCCGCTTACACGTTACCTGAGACAAGTGGGATGATCGGGCACCCGATCGCGTGCGTGCGAGTCTACCTGGCTGCTTGGCTTGTCTCGTCCCCGTCTTCAATTAGCGCGGCCAACCAAATGGATCGGAGGCCCGGGGCGGCGGCACGTGTGCAGGAAGAGCCATTCACCTTACTTTTCTTGTCACATCATGTTACCCGTCGTACACATCCCGGCGACCTCGCACGCCAGGCGCAGTGCTGGGGTTTCAAAAAAGAAAAACGCGCTGGTAGCCTGGTAGTAATGCCGAGACAAGGTAAATAAAGCTTGGCCTTGTGTGCACGTCTGTCTGGCTACTAGATAGGATTTGAATAACTAAGGACATGGATAATAGTGCTAGTCAGCTGTCTTCAACAAGAGGTTATAGATGGTTTTGATGACGGGAAGAGAAGAGAGGGTAAGTTTGTCTATAAAATTCTAGACAGTCTATAGTAATCTTATAGACAGCTTATAGACGATAGTTTTGTTGTTGTATGAGTGATGTCTATAATTTATATTCACATATAGCTGTCTAAAAATAGATATCATATAGACATACTATTGTATAAGTTGTGTATAATATTGATATACACTGTATAACAGACACTATCTGTCTAAACCAATGTGCGTGCCCTAAGTACCTTGTTTGCTAGAGGATAGATCCAACCTTTTTACTTTTACCAGCGTCTCCAACGCCCTCCGCCCTCCTGCGTGATGAAACCAAAGAACCATCCACGATACAGTGGTTAAAACCCTGAAGCACCGGTGGCGGCGAAGATCAGGTCGATAGAACGGTTTCTCTCACCTACCCTTTTGATTTGATGCATCGTACTATAGTAACGCAGACGCTCCAGTCCAACCACGTGATCGGCCGAGCCACGCTCTATTCTCGACGCATCGCGCAACACGCTGCCCCACCCTGTGCTCCGTCCGGCTGAGACACTGACCAATCTGCGGTGAAGCTTTGCGTCCGTCCGGCTACGGGATATACTTTCCGGATATTCTCATAGTTCCTCACTGATCAGGGTGGCCCACTTCGGGTTAGAGCTTTGTTTCACGGGTGGCCTAGTCAGGGAGAGAAGACGGAGTCAAATCCGGCTACGAGAAGGTCCAGAAGACTTACCGACTTAGGCCCATAATGTTACTTGTAGTTTAAGATGTACTCTGTAACCAACTCTTAGTCGTAGCCGGATTGATTTCTTCTGTAAACCTTAAGCCGGATATCTATATAAGCCGGCCTAGGGAGAGCCTTTAGGGCAACACAATAGTTCACAACCTCAACTCGCACATGCGATACCCTTGTAACCCATATTCCGGCTCTGCCGTATTACTGATTGCTAGCAGGAGTAGGATTCGTCCAAATCCGGCGGATTCGAACCTAGGTAAACTTGTGTGCTCACTGTCTCAAAACACCGTACATCTCACACCCCTCTCTTCCGCACGCCTCGAGTACCCCCTCATGGCGTACTTGTCCTCAATCCGACGACAGTTGGCGCCCACCGTGGGGCAAGTGAGCTTCGGATCTGCGTTCCGAGCAGAATCTACAAGAATCGGAATCGGCGAGACCATCGCCATCGGTCGCATCGTCTACGCCAGCGACGTCCCTCTCATCGTTCTCGACGAGACTTGGATTCCGGCTAGGGAGGCCGTGACTGCCTATACAATCATGTCTTTTGGCGAGATCGATGTTTACATCGGTTTCGCTGAATCTGCCCAACCCACCCCAGCGGTGATGATAGAGGCAGAAGAATCTTCTAGGCCCCCTTTGTCCGTGGAGACGGCAGAGTTCCGGATCTTAGAAAACCCAAAACCCACCCAGCCCGCACCAGTTGCGGAGATAGTGGAGAAATCTGAGCCTGAAGAAGACCTCACGGTCCAAGTCGAATCTGGAGTGGATCTCCCTAGAGAAGCCGGATCCTAGATCGACCTACCCGTGGAAGTCAAAATCCAGGAGGAGCATATCAACGACACTGATTCCGGCTCTAACGATGCCGGGACAGACAGGCCTTTCCTCAGGTACACATTAAGACGTATGATACTGCAAGGCGCAAGCGCAGAAGCAATCCTCGAAACCATTAAAAGTTTCGATATGGCTGACCGCGAAAGCCGCATGTACCTCAGGAAGCACGTATCGCACTTCGTCGGATACGTGGGATCTGGATCCGGCTCTGTCGATGCTGGAGAAAACACCGACTCGGTGCTGGAGGCAATTGGAACAAACGCCGATGTTCCCGCATCCTCGGATGAATCTATGACGTCGGCAGATTTCCGAAAGTTCTCCGTGGAATATGAAGAGGAGTACAACTCCAAAGCTGCAGAAGAAGGAGAAGCCATGGATAAAGGATCCGGGGAACACTATCCCAAACCACAGGATGACATGGACGTCGGAGATAATCCCGAAGTACAGATGTGCGAAAATCTGCGATCGAGCTTGACTCGGAAAGCGGACCAAAGCCGTCTTTGCTACCGGCGCCGCCAAGAAGGCAAAGAAGAAGAACAAGAAGAACAAGACCTCGGCAAAAGACCCTCTCACAAAGGAGGTGATTGCCGAGGAGTACGAGGAAGACTCAGATGGAGCACTTATCCTAGACGATCGAAAAAAGAAGCATCGATGGATGGACACGTGATCACAGAAGGTGCTCATAAACTCATTGATGCCGCATTAACCACACATATCCCTACAGCTGCAGAACTCACTGCAGATGAGCTGGAAGAAAGGGCGCAGGCCCTAGAAGCGCGTCGTCAACAACTCCTCGATGAAGCCAAAAATATCGAGGTGGAGAAGAAACGCATGTCAAACAAGGAATACATGTCTCGTCTACATCAAAAGACACAGAAGCGTCACATAGATGACAACCAATTCCCACGTGTCCGTGCCGTCCTTTTTGGAGATGAGATGGGGAAGCCACAAAAAGACAGCAACGGAGATTGGGTATACCCAACCCCAGTACAAAATACCGTGGCAGCTCGAGAAATTCTATCGGCTAATCCAGGACCAGAGGAGATCCGTTTGGGTATTAAGCTACTCAACAAGGGACTGGAACAGCAAAAGGTCGTCCTGTCCGGAAGTCAAAAACTGGTCTCGGATTCTAACCAATGTCGCACAAATCCGACATGGGCTGGCGTAAGATCCCATTACATCCGGGCGCAATACCATCACCCCGAACGCAGGGAAGACAATTATTCAAGAACCGGATCGTCGGGACAGCATCGCAGAGCTACACATAACTAGAGCATGTCGCTCCAGCGACCGAGAAAGACGCGATCGCTGCACTGAATCTGAAGAACCCTCGCCAATGAGAATCCAACGATCGAAAGGGAGAAGATAAGGAGAAACGTCAGGAGGAGGATCATCAGAGAATGCCACCTCCTAGACATGAGAGCCATCCGGCTGAGCCTTACCATGGTAGGAACGACGAACGAAGGAACGACGGAAACCATGCTGGAACAAGCCGGCAGGGGGCTCGTCGTAGTCAAGAACCTCCCCGGAACCAGAATAATGACGCTCCGGACGGAGGCCGGCGATCAGCCGGAAACCATCTAGCTGCACCACCCTCTCCACCACATAGTTATCACAACAGCCCCCAAGGAGGTCAAGGAGGACGACATGGCGGAGGAGGTGGTGGCAGAAGTCGAAGTCCGGCTCCAAGGCACCGCAGCCACAGCCGGCATTCGGGGCGATCTCTATCCCTGAACGACGCAAGGCACAGGATCAACTCCAACATAGAGGCTCGGCGCTATGAAAACGATGACGTGTACGTGGGCCCAAAGTGCTTCGGGCCACGCATCAGAGCTACAAAATTTCCAGAAGGATTTGCTATCTCAAGACATATCCGAGCCTACGACGGCATTGCTCGGCCAGACACCTGGTTACAGGATTTCTTCCAAGCTTACTGCATCGCCAAAGGAGGAAACAACCTGGTCGCAACCCGATATCTCCCACTTATGCTGCGGAAGACGGCACGATCATGGCTCAATGAACTTCCGGCGAACACCATCCATAACTGGTATGACTTGCAAAGTGTGTTCTTTCGGAATTTCGAAGGCACATATCGGAGGCCCTGTACGGTTGGAGACCTACATCGTTGCACCCAGAAAGCCGGAGAAACTTGCCAGGATTACCTCAGACGATGGATCGACACCAAGAACTCATGTGAAGGAGTAAATGATCAAACTACGATTGAAGCTTTCATCGCAGGTCTCCCAATTGGTTTACTGCGCCATCGCTTGAAGTGTGACAAGGTTACTGATCTGGGAGAGATGATAGAAACAGCGAGCAAGTTTGCATATGCTGACGAAGATGCAGAGGGATTACTCAATGTCCTGGTTGTGCCTCAGTCGGCAAAACAACCAAAGCAACAAGCTCAGAAGCGCAAAAATACCTCAGAAGAAAAACCCAACGCGGAGACAGCAGTGGTCACTACTGTTTCCGGGTCTGGAGGACGAGGAGGACGTGGCGGAGGCCACGGGCGTGGCCGTGGGACATCAAGGGTCCAAGGTAGAGGAGAGCAACAACCAGGAAAAACCTACACTTGGGCCGACATTGCTAATAACCCATGTGTGCATCACTTGGACGCCAATGGGGGCTCGTCCCACACCAACACTGAGTGTCGTTTTAACGACAACATCAAGAGAGATGATACCGCGGGCTACAAAGCTAAGCGGAAGAAGGGAAGAAAAATCCCGAAAAGGACAAAGAGACTAAGGAAGATTCCAACATGGAGGAAGCCGATGCTTCAAATCCCAAGTCGGAAGGGAAGAAAACTTCTCCCACCAAGAAGGACACTTACGTCACCTTCCTCGGATCTCAACCAGCAAAAGTCAAGAAAGCAGTTCTCCACGAGCTCAATGCAATAGTTCCGGCTATCCCTCAATATCTGGATTGGTCGGAGGTGGCAATCACATTTGACCATGCTGATCATCCGCCTAAGCTACACAGGCGAGGAAAATACGCCTTAATCGTCAATCCACTTATTGACGGTTATGGTTTCTCCAAGACCCTCATGGACGGTGGTAGCAGCATCAATATTCTCTATGTCGAAACGCTACGCCGGATGAAGATCTCGGAAACACAGCTGGACCATAGCTCTGTGATCTTTCATGGAGTTGTCCTGGGAAGACAAGCTAATTCTCTAGGAGAGATCACTTTGGATGTTACCTTTGGAACACCAAATAATTATCGGACGGAGGCAGTTTTCTTCGAAGTGGTCCCGTTCAAGAGCGCATACCACGCTATATTCGGACGTCCGGCTTACTGGGCTTTTATGGCTCGTCCGTGTTACATTTACAATATGATGAAAATTCCAGGTCCCAACGGCGTGATCACCATCAAGGGAGACCCGAAGAAAGCGCGAGAGTGCGAGGATGGAAATGCCGCCTTTGCCGAAGCCATGCTACACGCCCAGGAGTACCAGGAGATCAAGAAGAGCATAGATCCGTCCGAGATGCCCGCGACGAAGAAGGAGGTGACAAAGCCAAATCCGGAGTTCAAGGCATCAGAAGAGACGAAGACGACGCCATTGAAGGATGATGACCGCTCCAAGGTGACCCAGATAGGCGTAGTCCTAAGTAGCGCATAGGAAAGCGCGCTCGTCAAGTTCCTCCAAGAAAATCAAGATATCTTCGCATGGCAGCCATCTGACATGACCGGAGTACCTAGGGAACTTGCCGAGCACTCTCTAAATGTAAACCCGAACGCTAGACCCGTCAAACAGTCCTTATGACGGTTTGGCAATGAAAAGCGTAAGGCAATAGCTAAGGAACTAGCGCGGCTCGAGTTAGCCGGATTCATAGAAGAGGTCATCCATACTGATTGGTCGGCCAACCCTGTAATGGTCCCTAAAAAGGACACCACTGATTTAAGTATGTGTGTTAATTATACTGCCTTGAACAAAGCTTGTCCAAAAGATCCGTTCGCTCTGCCTAGGATTGATCAAGTTATCGATTCTACGGCAGGCTCGGAACTCCTCTATTTTCTCGACGCATATTCCGGTTATCACCAAATCCGGATGAAGGAATCTGACAAAGTCAAAACTTCATTCATAACCCCCTTCGGAACCTTCTGTTTTGTTACGATGCCCTTTGGGTTGAAGAATGCAGGAGCTATGTACCAGCGCATGCCTCCACGACCAACTCGGACGCAATATACATGCATACGTGGATGATATTGCGGTGATGTCCAAAAAGAAGGAAACACTGATTTCCGACTTGGGGGAGACATTCGCCAATCTACGAAAATACAACATCATGCTTAACCCGAAGAAATGCTTCTTTGGAATACCAGCCAGAAAATTGTTAGGTTTCATCGTGTCTCAAAGAGGCATAGAGGTGAACCGGGACAAAATTAAGGCTATACTCAATATTTCCAGGCCAACTCGCCTGAAGGACGTACAAAGACTAACTGGTTGCATTGCTGCGGTCAGTCGATTTGTAAGCTGGCTTTGTGAAAGAGCCGCACCATTATACAAACTCCTGAAGAAGACCAAGGATTTTGTCTGGACTGACGAAGCCGAAGCTGCACTACAAGACCTGAAGAAAGTACTCTCATCTGCTCCTATCCTTGCAGCGCCGAAACCTCAGGAACCGATGTTGCTTTATATTGCTGTGACAAATAAGGTTGTTAGTATCGTCATGGTGGTGGAGAGACCAGAGGAAAATCAGGAACACCTGGTGCAGCGTCCGACGTACTTTGTCAGCGAGGTCCTGACAGAATCAAAACAGCGATATCTGCACTACCAAAAGTTGGCTTACGGTGTTTTCCTAGCATCTCGTAAGTTACGACACTATTTTCAGGAGCATCCAATTACCGTGGTGAGCAAAGCTCCCATGAGAGACATAATCAACAATAGTGACGCCACAAGACGCGTCGCCAAATGGGGAATAGAGCTCTCAGCTTTCGACATTGAGTATAAACCTCGGACAACAATCAAATCCCAGATCCTTGCTGACTTTGTCGCTGATTGGACAGAGACGAAGGAGAACATGGTCCTCCCTGAGTCGGAATATTGGACCCTCTTTTTCGATGGGTCTAAGGCTCGACGGGGCTTGGGGGCTGGCGTGGTGCTCAAATCACCCCAAGGAGATAAACTTTTATACGTGTTGCAGATCCACTTCACAACGACAAACAACATTGCCTAGTATGAAGCACTGCTGCATGGAATCCGGATTGCTAAGGATATTGGCATCCACCGTTTGATGTGTTACGGAGATTCGGATCTTGTTGCTCAGCAAGTCTCGGATATTTGTAATGCAAATAAACACATGGCAGCATATAAAGCTGTCGTGGATGATCTATCTAAATCGTTCGAAGGGTTTGAAGTTCAACACATCCCTCGAGCAGAAAATGAGGAAGCAGATGCACTATCTCGTATAGGTTCTGCGCGGAAAGAGGTCCCGGATGGCGCTTTTTTAGAGCACCTCAAAGTTCCCTCAATAAAGGGAGTAGATGAGGAATATCCGGCCAAATCCGACTCACCTTTAATAGCAGTTCTGGCTGTAATTCCCAGCTAGACTCAACCCTACCTCGATTATTTGGTAGATGGAAAATTACCCGAAGACGAGGTGCTGATCTGGCAGATTATCCGACGAGCAAAAGCCTATACTATTGTTAAAGGTGAGCTCCATAAGCGGAGTGTTTCTGGGGGTTTTCAGCACTGCGTATCTCCGTAAGAAGGAGAGGAAATCTTAAGGGAAATCCATGAAGGCGAGTGTGGTCATCATGCTGCAGCCAAATCTTTAGTGGCAAAAGCTTTTAGACACGGATTTTTCTGGCTTACAGCTCAGGCATATGCCGAACGATTAGTCAAGCCATGCAAAGGCTGCCAAGAGTACGCCAAGCAAGCTCATGTTCCGGCTGATCAGCTGCGAACAATACCTATAACATGGCCCTTTGCGGTCTAGGGTCTTGATATGGTAGGACCATTTAAACGAGGTCCAAGTGGATTTACTCACCTCTTAGTGATGGTGGATAAATTCACCAAATGGATTGAGGCTAAACCTGTCACTAGTTGTGATGGAGCAACAGCCAAAAGATTTGTTGAGGATGTTATAATCTGGTATGGTTATCCGCATAGCATTATTACGGACAGCGGGAGTAACTTTTCTATGGGAGAATTAGCTGAACTCTGCGACGAGCAAAATATCCAGCTTGACATTGCGTCAGTCGCACATCCACAGGCTAACGGACAAGTCGAAAGAGCTAATGGTTTAATCTTACAAGGCTTAAAACCGAGACTCGAAGCACCACTACGACGTGCTGCGGGGGCTTCGGCAGAGGAATTACCCTCTGTAATTTGGAGTTTACGAACAACTCCGAACAGGTCAACAGGATACACATCTTTCTTCTTGGTCTATGGCGCAGAAGCAGTTCTTCCTAGTGATTTAATTCATACTTCTCCTAGAGTGGCCGCGTATATCAAAGAGGATGCCGAGATTTCTTGACAAAATGATCTTGACTTAGTCGAAGAAGTTCGCGTCGTTGCTGAAATAAGATCTACAGCCTATCAGCAGAAGTTACGCAAGTATCATAGCCAGAGAGTCCATAAAGGTGATTTGGTTCTCCGGCTTGTGCAATAAAGAAAGCACAAACTTTCCCCAGTATGGGAAGGGACCTTTTTAGTTAGTCGAGTATTGCACAATGGATGGTACTACTTAACTGACATGAGGCCAGTCAAAAAAAGACCTGCTACTAAGAAGAGAAATAGAGCTGGAGGCAGTACACATCCGAATGAGTTAGACAGACCGTGGAATATTGCTCAGCTACGTTCCTTTTATTCTTAGTTTATCCTTCTTTGTAATCATACATATGTACATGTTCTGAGAAATAAAAGTTTGGTTGCCTCAAGTTTTTCTGAGAAGTTTTTACCATCTCATTTCCAAATGATCATGTCATAGTCGAAAATCCCAGAATGCTTAAAAGTACTTTATGCTCATGTTCGTTCTGGTTTAGATTTCCGATTATAAAACTGCTACCTTCAGGTATAACTATAAAATTTCTAGTCTTTACTTGGGTTATTTGTCTGATTGCTAGATGCGGGTATTTTCCGAGTAGTGAATTGTTGGTAATGGAAGCCGACTTTGTTTCCGAGTTTAAACTGGTTTAGCAATTGAGCTCCGTTGCTCGACAAAGTTTCTGGCTGAAGGTTTAGCCGGCTCACGAAAGGGACGAGGCGGAAAGCCAGATAAACGATAAGTAGAGACGGAAAAATTCAAGTGCTTATGTAAACATTTCAGGCACACAAAAAAAATCAAAGCCAAAAGTGCTGAATAGATAAAAAGCTTAGCACTAGCAAAATTAGTAGTACTTAATATTTACAAACACATCATGTTCCTTCCAGAATAATACATAATTTTGTGGTCTATGATGCAGGAGGAGATGAAGGAGCTGCCGGCTCGCTGGTTACTCTGCTTTGATATTGTTCCAAGATGTCCGGATCTGAGGTGGTCCGTGCATCGTCAGAAACTTCTTCGGCTTCTTCTGGAGGAGGTGGCGGAGTAGCTACGCGGGTGAAGAAGGGGATCTCGTAGCTGGTCAGATCAGCTACGTGGCATCCATATCCGGCGCAGGAGTGCATGATGGCTTGAAGGTCCTGCTCCTGGCCGTCTTCGTCTACCTTGCAGTACCCTCTGGTCACTTGCCATATCTCCATGTTTCCATGGTGGCTCATGACCATGGTGAGAGCGTTCTGCGCGACAGTCCGCACATAGGACATGTTCTAGTCCCAAACAAGCTGCGGCATCTCCTTGGCCTTGTCCCGCACCTGAAAATCCAACATGCTTGGTATGTCCGGAATCCTGAGAGACTCGCCAATGTCCTGAAGGGACTGGCAGAAGTCATGAAGAAGATCACCGACTTGGGTAAGCCGGTGGGTGCGGGGCTCGGAGGGAGAAGAGTCCGTCAAGTTCAGAGGACCTATACACAAAATAAAATTAAGAAAAAACCGACATTGATAGAAGTCAAAGAAAAAGATAAGTCAGAGAGGTGGAACGTACCGAAAATGACGTCGTCAATCTTGGTCTTCTCCTCCCGGAGACTCTGGAGTTCAGCCCGGAGCGCCTGGGAGATGTCCTTCTCTCTGCCAAGCTCATTTCTGAGGTCCGAGATTACTTTATCTTGAGTAGCGATCTTGCAATCACGCTCTTCAGTGGCCATGGAGGAGGATTTAAGGACTTGAGCTATGCTCCTTTCATGATCCGCCTTGAGATTATCCAGCTCTTGGTGAAGTCCCTTGTTCTCCACCACCAGGGTTTTGAGGTTCTCGGCCTCTTCCATCATAGCGATGGATTGTTTCACCAGCGCTGTAAGTCAAAAAAGAACAATAGTTCAGGAAAAATTCGACATTAAAAAAGCAAAAGACAAGGTTTGAATCTCGGAATGTTTACCTTCGGCTTCATCCTTGGCTACTTTGAGCTCAGCATTTTTAAGCCGGAGAGCTTTGATCTCTCTCTGCTTATCACAGACATTGGTCAATAATTCCTGGTTATAGGAACATACTTTCTGTAAGTCAGAATACCCAAAGTCAGAAAGCTACTTAAGACTCGGGATAATATTTTTTGCTAAATATCAGCACGAGCCTTGGGGGCTATACTAGTTCGTTCTTTGGCATCTTAATGAAAGCATAAACCCGGATTCTATATCCTACTTCATGCTTGGGGGCTAGAGGATATGATATAACATAATGTAAAAACAAGAGTTGGAATTCCGACTTACATATTGCCCGCGGGTGAGTTTATCTAAACCCGCGTTCACTTCAACTGCCACCTTCTCAGCAAGAGTAAGAGGGATCATTTGGCTGTTGGGCTTCGCCGATCTAATCCTCTCGTCGCGAAGGCAGACTTGAGCGAGAAGGTCAGAGAACTTGACGTCCTCTGCTTCTTACGCTTCCTCTTCGGGGGATAAATGGATTTTGTCCAGGACTTGCCTGGCTAGCCACTGGATTTCCTCTGCAGATTTCCGGGACAGGCCAAACTTGGCAAGTCCCGGATTGCTGAGGAGGTTTTCAGCGAAGACTTCAGCCGAGGGATCATTACCCGAAGAGAGTTCACTCTTATCTTGAGCTGACGCACCCACGGTGACGTCAGTTTGCGACCCAAGGATCACAGGCTCTGTTGGAGGAGCCGGATCTTCTGCAACCACCGGGGAAGGAATGATAGCCGGAGTTGCAGAAGGTTGAGGGGCAGGAGTCGGAGGAGCCGCGGCAGGGGAAGCTATGGTGAGCTTCATGCATCGCGCTCGAAGGAATCCCTTTCCCCTTACCCTTGATGAGAGGCTTTTCTCTGAGAATGTAGTAAAGTCAGAAACATTACATCTCAGAAAGAAATTCGAGAAAGGTACAAAGGCGGAAATTGTGAATGAAAGTTACCTCTTCACAACAGGCACCTCCTTTGTGCCAACAACCACTGTTGGAGCTTTGCGCTTCTTGAGCGCAAGGTCCGGCAATGGGACCACTTCTGTCTCCTAAGAAAACTCAGGAGGATATCCTTCGAGCGGATCAAGTTCCGACTCGGGGAGATCAGCAAGCTGAAAACAAGAAAACATATCAGTATTGCAGTATAACTTGAAAATTGAAACATATCAAAGGTGTACTGATGGAAGCTTACCGGCACCACAGGGTTTTCCGCCGTGTGCATTTCCAGAGAAATCTCCGGAATTCTCCTCTCGATCCACTCCTTGATCAACCACTTGATCTGGCTGATGTAGCCTTGAGTGGTGTAGGATTTGGGGCTGATGCGGAGGGAGTCTTTTTTGGATGACATGATGGAGTGCATCAGTCTATCCCCGTGGTACTGAAGTGGCTGGATCCGACGTGAGACCCAGCACTGGACCAAGTCGGATCCCTTCAGACCCTTGTGCTTGATCAAATATTCGATCCGCCTCTTCGCGAGGATCAGATCATCGGTGAGAACCGGAGCAGCCTCGTCCCAGGAAGGCTGGGCCGTGGCGGCTCCATCGACAAAAGCCGGCAAAGCAGTAGCTTTGCCGGGAGCCGGAATATCCCTATGGTTGAAAAATGTGGCTGGCCATTGTTTGACCGAGTCACTGGCGGAAATTTTGGGATATGCCCGGTCGCGTCTAAGAGAAAAGCTAATAGTGTCGGTGATGTAAGGAACACCGGCAGTAATGGAATTTCTCCGGACATGAAAGTAGTACCGGAAGAGAAGCAAACTCGGCCTAATGCCGAGAAAGCCCTCACAAAGCAATGCATACGCACTCATCTCTAAGAGAGAGTTGGGAGGAAGATTGTGGAGTTGAACTCCGTAATGATCTATCACCTCGGAGAAGAACTCTGAGGGAGGAAAAGACAGACCTCGGTCGAGATGGGAGCCGAAGTGGACCCGCTCGCTGTCGCGCGGGTTGGGGACGCTTTCGCCGGAGCCGCTCCGCTAGTCGCCGACAGCGAGAAGCCCCTCCTTCTCCATGTTCTTGAGACCGTCCTTGTCGAGGGCGCAGGGGATCCAGATTCCCCGGAAGCTCTCCTTCTCCGTTGCAACTTTCGCCGTCGCCGCTGCCGCTGCTGCCGCCAAACCGGAGGAAGAAGATGATGGAGCCATTTCTGTGGTGAGAGGATGACCTGAAAGGGGCGGCACTGGGAGTTTTGTGGGGGAAGGACGAGGGAGCTCTGTGCGCACATGAGGATTGGGAGAAAAAGAAACGGCAAAGGACTGGTGGAAAGGAGAAGGAGAAATCCAAACCCCTTATATCCACCTAACTGCGCCAAGATTCGTGCAAATGCTACAGCGTAACCACCACATGTCGTGGAAAGAACTGGGAAGGATCCACGCGATGATTGCGTCTCCATGATCTCCACGCACGCATTGAAACGGAGCCTCGGTTGCACGAACCACTGGCCCACCAACGGTCGTGCTGACGGCACGCCTGTCAAATGACATGACTTGACCATGCTTGTGTCAGGTGGCGTTAGAGACCAAGTTCCGGTTTAGTTTGAAATCAAGCTGGAAAATCCGAGTAACCTGTTGATAGGTCCGACTTATTTTTAAGATCCGGATCGTATTTTTTGTTGTGAAGTTTCAGGAATCCTTCAAAATTCTGCAAGCCGAAGATCAAGCTAGACGATGATAAATCCGACTTTGGATCTTCGAGGCCTCCGGGGGCTGCTGTTGGGGATATACTTTCCGTGTATCCTCACAGTTCCTCACTGACCAGGGTGGCCCACTTTGGGTTAGATCTTTGCTTCACGGGCGGCCCAGTCAGGGAGAGAAGACGGAGTCCAATCCGGCTACGGGAAGGCCCAGAAGACTTACAGACTTAGGCCCATAATGTTACTTGTAGTTCAAGATGTACTCTGTAACCAACTCTTAGTCGTAGCCGGATTGATCTCTCCTGTAAACCCTAAGATGGATATCTATATAAGCCGGCCTAGGGAGAGCCTTTAGGGCAACACAATAGTCCACAACCTCAACTCACACAGGCGATACCCTTGTAACCCATATTCCGGCTCTGCCGTATTACTGGATTGCTAGCAGGAGTAGGATTCGTCCAAAGCCAGCGGATTCGAACCTGGGTAAACTTGTGTGCTCACCGTCCCGGAACACCGTACGTCTCACACCCCTCTCTTCTGCACGCCTCGAGGACCCCCTCATGGCGTACTTGTCCTCAATCCGACGACATTGTGGTCTAAGCGCATGGTACAAGAAAGGCCTTCTAGTAGCTTTGCGAGAAGGGGGACGTACTCACCTGAGTAGCTGCGTAGGTAGGGATGTGGGGTGGTGGTGATCAGGGGGAATCAGGAGGAGGTGTTGACGGTACGTGAAGAACGGTGGGTGCATGGCGCTCTCTACCTGACGATGGATGGACTGATGCCCCACTCTATCTGCACCTGCCAGGCTCGGCGGGTGTAGCGTATGTACATGTGCTCATGAGTCATGACGAAGCTTTTCGCTTGCTTTACTCTCGGGCTCCTTACCTCAACCTCAGGGGAAAGGTTGCCATGTAGAGGCAAAGGCTACTGCTAGATTATATGCAAAAGTCAGTGATTAAGAGCATCTCCACCGGCGCTCCCCAAATCATCGCCAGCAGCATCGCTGACACTTCTATATTAGGGGCGTCGGCAGATGAATCCCAATTTGGGGAGGGCATTCCCACATCGGCGCTCCCAATAGGCCGACCCCTATATAGGTGCGGCGTCAGCAATTCACAAAAAACACATACAAATATAAATTCGTAGACTTTTCAAATTGAATTGAAAGATTCAACTAGCAAATTAAGCAACTTCTGGCTGCCACCACCGGTGCCCAAATAGCCATCATTGTTCACAAAATATCATATGCATCTCCTACAAAGAATAATCAAACAAAAAGAGGCTCCTTGATCACCGCCGGCTCGTCGATCACCATTGGCGATGTAGGTGTCTCTGTACCGGGTGCTGCAGATGTCGATGTAGGTACCACCATGGCTGCAAGTGTCGCTGTCGCCGTCACCGCTATGGTTGCCGCTGCTACCATCTCCATGCCGATGCACTCGCGGTACATCTGGTTCCTTGCCCTCGCCAATGGATCCATCAAGGACAAGTCCGCCGTTAAAATCTTTGCCTCCTCTTTCATCTTGGACAAATGGAACTCAGAGGCCTCGTTCATCACCTTGATCATGCCGACTTGGGCTTCCATCTTGGCGGCCTCGACCTTCTCCCTTTCGAGCTCCAACTTGGCATCTTGTTTCCCCAACATTGCCTTCCATAAGGCATCGCTCCGATTGTTGCACTCCTTGTTGTTGGCTGATGACTGGATTCCTGCACCAACAACAGGGTTATTGCAGTACCTGTAGCAGCAAATATTTAAGAGTTTGTCCCGATAGGAGATCTACAAATGTAAACAACACGACCCCGCAGCCACGTTTCGCACCCAAACCGTGGTTTGGAAATAGCCTATTATATAAGTTACTAGAACAGTGATAATTGAGAGAGGTTTAAAGTATCTAATAACAAAGGACTTTTAACAAGAACAAAATAAGCTAAGACAGAAAGTAAACAGGAATATCAACTGAATTAAGGAGATTGTAGTTGTAGGATTGAATGGAATGAGAGAGGGCTTCTAGGCTTCGATCTCACTAGTACTAGATGGGCAAATATATGTGTGATCTATAAGATATTTCTCAGACAAATAAATGTTCCCCAATTGATTACCGGGTTGTCACACTGTGTGCACTATGCATGGTTCTCGCGTGTCATCGCAAGACAAAAGGCACTTCCGGACCAAAGGATCACATAAACTCATCTTAGATCACAATAAATTCTAACTTAGCGCACTAGATCATACCTCAACCTACAATTGAATCAATCACTCACACATGGATGAACAACAAAACATATATAAATATATAATGATATCACAACCGTGTTCAATCTTACAATTACTAAACAGAAGAGAGAGAGGAAGATGGAGATGATGATGGAGATGGAGATCGATGCGTGGTGGTGGTGATGTCTTCCTTCTCCTCCCCTTCTTCTTGCTTGGATGCCTTGATGGTGATGGTCTTGAGAGAGATCTTGATCTCGGAGGTGTGGTTGAGGCAGAGCTCCGCTGCAATGGAGATCGGATGGGTGGCGGCGGCGGCAGAGCTCCGCCCTTGAAGGGCTATGGCTTGGTGGCTCTTTCTTGGGTCCTCCTCCTTTATATAGGCCTTGGGGGTTCCCTAGGGTTCCGCCAATATCGTCATATGACTTAGGGAAGGTTCTGGAGCTTTTCTAGGATCAAATCCCGTCATTTCCGACCTTTTTGGCAACTATGCAGGCGGAGCTATACGACCAGAAAAATAGCTCCGGCTGTATAGTTGCTCGTCAAACCGTTTGTCCCCTTTAGTATTTTGCCCTCCATTTCTTCATACAAACTCTGTTTTGGGTGTTCTTGGGCTCATTGAGTTCGTATTGTCGAGGGCTACAACCCCATGGTCTTAGATATTTATTTTCATAAGTTGGAAAAATACACTTTTTCAACCACTCAAATGGCTAAGTCTTGTCCCCGTAGCTCCTCCATACTATGCTCTCTTTGTTCCTTTTGCCTTCGTTTTATCCATAATCATCATCAACACCTACACATATGTCATAGACAAGGAAAAGTGATAAAATTCTACCTAAACTAATAAATGTGCAAAGCTCATATGAAAGTAAATGAGAACTAGAAGTCATGCATATAAGACATAGTTATAGCTGAAAGAAACATGATATGAGAGATAAATAGCTCATTTTATATGGCTAAAAGAGGTGGTATTTCACAGCCATCAACTTCCCCAAGCTAGACCTTGCTCGTCCTTGAGCAGGAAGGGTTGGTAATAAATTAATGGTTATGAAATAGCTTATCATTAGAAATCAATGCCTTGCATCCTTATTTCTTTTACAAGCTCGAAGAGAGAAAACATGTTTTCATACAAGGCAACACAACCCCAGTTATAAAGACCACTAAAGATTCATCAAAACATATATGCTCCATGTCAACAGTGAATCTACTTGCAGACAAACTTGTGATCCTCTTATAGCACCTTTTGTGTAACTTTTCATATCCTATCTCTCCATCTCAATAATAAATATTTTTGAGAAGCTTTATTATTTCTTTTTGACCTTTTTCTTAAATAGCAGAACAAGAAATAATTGTTTAAAAATACTCCTCCTCCCCAATAAACTCCAAGAAAATTCTCCAATGTGTGATATTGTATTTAGGACCATCTCATTTCAAAAACCAACCTTGCCCAATGTAAAAATATCCAAAGAACTTTTAGAAACCATTTTAGCACTTTTTGAAGATTGGATATTAAAATGATCTAAAATATCTAGAAAATTACCAAATAAATCTGGGACATGTACCTTGAGTTTAACTATCTACCAGCACTCTTATCTCACCTGTTCAAGATCAAAAATCAAGAAATAACCCATGATCATCTATGGAGGCATATCTGAACATAGACACCAACTACTTCCAATACCCCTCCACCCCTCATCAAAGCTTGTCAACCACTCCTCCCTAGCACCCTACACACCTCTGGTCGAGCCACACTGTAGCTCCACCCTCTCCTTGTCCTCTTGCACTTGGATGGAGAGGAGACAAGTGGGATATCATGTCTAGTCACTTTTAAACTTTTGCACCTGCCGCCCTGCCTCTCCCTGCCCTTCTACACGACCCTGGACCCCTCACACTCCCCCTCCATCACCCATAGCCGCCAATGGGTAGGTCATGGACCATCCCAAGCCATGGATACACTTGGTGCATCATGCACCAACCCTCTTCGGGATATAAGGGCATGAAGCCATCCTGCGCCTCTCTCTACCTTATTTCACTTCCTCTCCTCTCCAGTCACCCCCTAAGGTCCCGCTCCTCTCTCCTGCTCGTCCTTGCTCAAGAGAAGAAGGAGGAAAAATCTTCGGCCTCCTCCATATCCTTACTTGCATGTCCCCCTTTCCATGCTCCTCCCTCTCTGCATGTTGCAGCAATGAAAACCCTAGCCCTCCTCTATCTAACCCTGCCCTTGTTTCTTCCAGGGAGAGCTCCAGTCCGAGTCGCCATCAACCTCCTAAGCGTGCGTCTCGGGTGTCCTTGCGCTAGCTTCCTTCCCGCGTCGAACACCATCGTGTCGCCCCTTGTTGAGATGATTTTCATGCACCGCGTCTCCTCTGCCACTTCCCGGCCGCCGACAAGCCCCGGTAAGCCCTCCCGCTGATGGGTTCGTAGCATGGAAAACAAAAAAATTCTATCACAAGAACGAACAAAACCCAGATCTAATCTAGACAAAAGCCAAGATCTAATCTATTAGAATGTGCAACGAGATAGATTTGTACTAACCCTTATAGATCCGAAAGCCTTATGCGAGAACGGATCTCGTGGTTGATGTAGTCGATCACTTGCCGATCTCAAGATCGAGTGGATGATCCTTAGGCGCCCGTTACGCTTCGCTTCATGATTGGTCACGTGCGGTCGAAGCGAACCTTCCTCTCCCGTTCAGCGGATGAGCAGCGTAGTAGATCTTCTCCACGGAATCCCAGCAGCACGACGTTGTGGTGGTGGTGGTGGAGTAGAGAATTCTGCAGGGCTTTGCCTAAGCCAGAGCAGAGGGAAGGAGGGGGAGAGAGGCGGCTAGGGTTTGAGGAATGGAGGGGGCCAGGGGGTGGCGCCTCCACCCCTCTATTTAAAGGAGGGAGGCGCCATGGGGAGGTCGAGTCCTTGTAGGACTCCCCTCTCCCTTGGCCGACGGATCAAGGAGGTGGGGGGAGAGTCCTACTCCCCCACGAATCCTTGTCTTACCCCATAAGGATTCCTTGACCCTTTCTTGGTTTTCAAGCAAACTCCAAGAAATCTTCTAGAACCTTCCGGAACATTTCGAAACCTTCTAGAATCCCCATACAAATACTCCGGAACATTTCCTAACTTAGTAAATGATCCCCAATATATAAATCTTATTCTCCGGACAATTCCGGATCTCCTCGTGATGTCCTGGATCCAATCCGATACTCCGAACAACATTCGGTCTCCAACGCACATTCCATATCTACTTAAAACAACTTCGAACCTTAAGTGTGTCACCCTACGGTTCGTGAACATGTAGACATGATGGAGACACATCTCCGATCAATAACCATTAGCAGGATCTGGAGATCCATAATAGCTCCCACATACTCAACGATGACTTCGTGATCGATAGAACCATTAACATACGAAACCAATTCCCTTTGTCACGCGATATTCTACTTATCCGAGGTTTGATCGTCGGTATCTCCATACCTAGTTCTACCTCGTTACTGATAAGTACTCTTTACTCGTTCCATGTTATGTCATCCTTTGTGACCTAGTCACATGCTTGCAAGCTAACTAGATGACATTCCATCGAGAGGGCCCAGAGCATATCTATCCGTCATATGGATGGACAAATCCCAATCTTGGTCCATGCGCTTCAACACATACTTTCAGAATACCCAATGACACCTTTATAACCACCCGATTCTGAGCGTTTGATGTCATCAAAGTATCCATCCGGTGATGGTGATTAACATAACCTCATGGTCGAAGGATTAGGTTACTATGCATTTGAAAGCTTGTAGTAAAACGAACTTAATGACTTGATCTTATGCTATGCTTACTATGTGTGTGTGTCCATCACATCATTCACCTAATGATATGATCTTGTTATTAATGACATCCAATGTCCATGATCAGGAAACCATGATCATCCATTAATCAACAAGCTAGTTTAACAAGAGGCTTACTAGGGACTCTTTTATGTTTACAAAACACACAAGTATTAATGTTTCCAGTTAATACAATTATAGCATGGGATGTAAACATTTATCATAAACATAAAGATATAATAATAACCACTTTATTATTGCCTCTTGGGCATATCTCCAACAGTCTCCCACTTGCACTAGAGTCAATAATCTAGTTAAAAACTTGTGCATTTAACACCTATGGCTTTCTGGTGTTGTATAGACACTATTGCTAGTGGTAAACATAATCTTGGATCGACACTTCCAGGTCCGTGTATTTATTCATGTCCTTGCGTCTCTACGCATTACTCATTCTCCAATGAGATGGCATTGTATAAATTTGGTCCTTTGGTGAGACCTTTAGTTCCTTGGGATTAAATCATGTTGATACAATTGTCATACAATGTATCTTCATAGTATTATCCCGCTATGAACCACACCTAGTTTGATAACAAACTACTTGACGCAAATGCCCTCATTTGCTGCTACAATAGCAGTCATATACTTAGCCTTTTGTTGTAGTATCTGTCACAATGTTTTAACTTTGGTACTCAACCAAATCTGTTATGGAACTTCCTTTCCATTACATTGTTCCACCCATAGTTTAAATTGAGATAAACTTAATATGTGACAAAACTAGTATCAATGCAACAATTTACAATGAACTATTTGTCACCACTATATAAATAATATATTCTTAGTTCTTCCAAAGATCATAGGAATATCCCTACTATTGTCCAATGATCATCTTATGAGTCATTCTGGTATATGCTCATAACATTTAGAGCATAGGACATATCTGGATGTGTACATCTTAAAGAATGATTGATCAAAATATTCTTGCGATTTCACCAAGTGTCAAACACTTGAATCTCGTGTCAACACACTTGAATCTTGATTCAGTCCTTTCCGTGTGTCAAGAACCTTTCTTGTTGTTTCCATATTGAACTCATTCAACATCTTATCTATGTACATTTGGCAAAACCATATTAGCGCATCAATCTATCCATATAGACATTGATGCCTAATTCTTGGGTTATGCCTAAGTCTTTCATCGAAGTGAAATTATTAACCTATGTCAATAAAAGATACATCATTTCTAATCAACAATATGTCTTTCACATAATGTATTAGAAATATGTCTTAGCGCTCCCACTGAATTTCTTGCAAAATGCAAACATCTTCATCGTCTCTGATGAAATTAAACCTTTTAACGGTTTCATCACGGTGAAGATTCCAACTCCGCGATGCTCACTTCAACCATTGAAGTTTTGCATACTCTTTTAGCATCCTTTGAATTAACAAAAAACCCTTTGGATCGTGTCATGTACACGTCCTAGGTAACCATTCTATTAGAAGAACTTGTTTTGTTTGTTCAACTACCATATACCAAAATATATGTAGTGGTTGCTACATTAATCCGTCCAGACTAAATATCGCTATGAAAGATCAAATCTTATCATAGTCAATTCCTTGAACATTGTCGTAAACTCTTTCCGACATGTCGACTATTTCATAGATGTGAAACATCCATGTCTATTTCTTTATAGATCCATATCATTTAAGGTCTTGCACCTTTCCAAAGGGTCTTTCAAATTCAAAGCTTGATTTCTCGTGTATGGAATTATCACGGATTTTATGGCTTCAAGCCACTTAACGAAGTTAGAGCCTATCATTGATTCTTTGCATGTAGTCGGTTCATCATTGTCAAACAACAATGATTTAACTCTCAAATCTTGGCATTTGATTACTTACCCTACCTACTTGGTTCAATAGGAACTTAGATCTCCATGACCACAACCTTTGAGGCACGTGAGCCATGAGCATTGTTGCTGCCTCCGGGACACTTACCGATGCTGCGCAACTCAGCACATATTAGCCAATGTTCAATAACCTTGTCAAAGTTCTATTGTCCTCCCACTTGATTTTTCACCAAAAATTCCTTCTCAAGAAACTCGACACTCTAAGCGACAAACAATTTTGTCTTCAGTGTTATGGAGGAATACCCAATGGTTATTCGAAATAACCTACAAAGACATGCTCATCCGACTTTGGTTGTAAACACTTTAATTATGCCTAGCATACCAAAAATTTAAGAAAGGACAACCTGGGTTTTATCCCAAACGATGACTTATATGGTGTCATTTCAACGGATCACGATGGAGCTCTTTTCAGTGTAAAGCGATAGTCACTAAAGCTTTAATCTTTTAAAATATAATGACAGTTTTATAAATGACACCTTTGATCTTACCATGTCAAACAAGGTTTCATTACATATCTTGAACACTCCATACTCCTATGGTGTTTTGGGAAATGCAAATCCATGGAACGATTCCTCAAATCTTAGGTGTTTTGCTAAACTTGTAACTCAAACATCTTTATGATCCAATCATAAAATTTTTATTTTCTTGTTACAATAATTTTCCACTTCATCTTGAAAGTCTTTGAACATTTTCAAATGTTTCATACTTCTTCCTTATTGAGTAAGTATATACATATACTTTGCTCAAATCTTCGGAGAAAGCATATGAAGTTGAAATCCATCACCCACGACTACACATAATGGACTACATACATCAATATGTACAAATTCCAATCAGTTAGTCGTCCGTTCCTCTTTTGGCCTACAAATGGAGTTTTAATTATCTCCAGGAAAGTATCACAAGCGTCATTTGATCAAAATCAAAGACTCCAAAAATCCATCAACATGGAGTTTCTTCATGTATCTCTTTCAATATAATTTAAACGGTGATGTCACTTCGCAAGTAATCATTTGTCTTGCGACATTTTAGCATTAGTTTTATGGTCATTATTTCTCCAACCAGACTTGTATATCATCCATCTATTATGGAATACGGTAATTATTTGAACAACCCTTTTGTCATCATAATACCTGATCAAAATAACAATTATTGAAACAAATCTTAAAGGCAAGCTTTGATGTTAACGAGCAACACAACAACCCTTTGTTTGTTTTCGATGAACATTATCACATATTCTCTTGCTAGTTACTTAGGCCATTGCAGTTCATGAATTGTGTTGTCCTGTATGACACTTCATACCAACCAATTCGGTATCCAATACCGCACAACCACATTGTTTAACAACCAAGGAATACAACCATAACATGTATCTTCTATATACCTAAGTTGGACATCTCCAATCTTTTCTTTTCTGCCAAATATTTTATAGATTGTCTTTCAACAATTCCTTTTCTTTTAAAAGAATCTATCAACATCAATAGTGGTGTCATTCACAGGACACATAGTACAAAGGGTGTATAGTCATATACTAATACCTTTGGACTTGCACTTTGAAGTGGATCACCTTCATCAAATGTTTGGCATTCTTTCAAAGTTCCATTCTTTAGTAATCTTTTAGTGTAGTAAACATTTTACTTACATCTTCTATTCATCCTTATCATGACAACTTTCATGATCAAGCTGCTATAGCTTATAAAGGTGAATTGCGAGTATAATGTTTCTTTTCCAAAACCTTTTTGAGGATTAGGACGACTAGCGTCTCCAACCTTCACAAATTCTCATCAAATATGAGGACATATACTCTATCATGTTGTAACCAACACATTGTTTTAGATATCGCAATACCTTTCACATACGATGGTTTCTGAAACATTGCTTTCAGCTCTTAGATAAACTTGATATTAAAAACAATCTTTTGAGTATCAAGAATCATGGACGCAAACATGATACATTAGATACTAACACTGGAATTGTTACTCTTGATTTAATACTGTTTATTAAACTTCACAGAGTAAACGGAGTTTGCTGAAAGTTTGCAACAGGACTTTTAAACTTTAGATTGACACTCAAAACAATACGATACCAGTTCGTAAAGCAAATATCCATAATTTCTATAGTTCCACTATCTCAACTATAACTAAGCGTAAGGTGGTGAACGGATGCCAATGACTACAACAAACTATGCAAATTCACTTTGATTTTGTTTATGATAAATTGTGTTCAACTTAATCATATTACTATATGAACTCCCACTCAAAACAACATCCCTCGATTTGTTTTAGTGATTACACGAACCAAATCCACTACACCAAGTCCGATCATCACATGAGATGATGTAGTTTCAATGGCGAACAATCATCATGTTCATCATATCATATATATGACTCATGCTCGACCTTTCAGTATTCCGTGTTCCGAGACCATCTCTGTACATGCTAGGCTCGTCAAGATTAACCTTAGTTTCCGCATGTGCAAATCTGGCTTGCACCCGTCGTATGCACACGTAGAATCTATCACACCCGATCATCAAGAGATGCTTCGAAACGACGAGTCTTAGCAATGGTGCCAACTAAGGACGAACACTTTATTACTTGATATTTAGTGAGAGGGATCATCTTATAATGCTACCATCACGATCTAAGCAATACAAGATGCATAAAGGATTAACATCACAGGCAATTCATAATTAGTGTGATATGATATGGCCATTCTTTCTTATGCCTTTGATCTCCATCTTCAAAGCACGGACATGATCTCCATCATCACCAGCATTGTGTCAAGGTCAGTGGCGCCACTTCATGGTTGTCCATCATCACTAGCAACTATTACAACTACTTGGAACAAAGCTATTACAAGATGAATAGACACGCAGGTCTTAACAGAATTAAAGACAACCATTAGGCTCCTGCCGGTTGCCATATTACAACAAGGATCATTGCATACATCAAATATAATCACAATCACATGATGGCCATATCACATCACAAAAAACCCTGCAAAAACAAGTTAGACGCCTCTAATTTTCTTTGCATGTTTTACGTGGTTTGGGGCTTTCGAATAAGAACGGATCTTACCTACGAAACTGAACCACAACATTGATACTAGTGCTATCAAGTGCAAAGTGTAGATTGGATCTATACTATGATGAGAGAGACAGACACCCACAAATCCACTTGTGCAAAGCAAGTTACACGTCAAGCGTGGAACAAGTCTCATGTACGATGACATGTAATGTTAGCCCGAGCCGCTTCATCCCACCATACCGCAAGATGCAAAGTACACACAGCAAAAGACGGCACAAGCACCAATGCCCACAACACCATTATGTTCTACTCGTGCAACAGATCTACGCATAGACACGGCTCTGATACCACTGATGGGTTCGTAGCATGGAAAACAAAAAATTTCTATCGCAAGAACCAACAAAACCCAGATCTAATCTAGATAAAAACCAAGATCTAATCTATTAGACATGTGCAACGAGATAGATCTGTACTAACCCTTGTAGATCCGAAAGCTTTGTGCGAGAACGGATCTCGTGGTTGATGTAGTCGATCACTTTCCGATCTCAAGATTGAGTGGATGATCCTTCCGGCGCCGCGTTCGAGCGCCTTCATGATCGGTCACACGTGCGGAGTCGAAGCAGACCTTCCTCTCCCTGTTCCAGCGAGCAGCGGAGGTAGTAGATCTTCTCCACGGAATCCCAGCAACACGACGGTGTGGTGGTGGTGGTGGAGTAGAGAATTCTGCAGGGCTTCACCTAAGCCAGAGCAGAGGGAAGGAGGAGGAGAGAGGCGGCTAGGGTTTGAGGAATGGAGGGGGCCAGGGGGTGGCGCCTCCACCCCTCTATTTAAAGGAGGGAGGCGCCATGGGGAGGTCGAGTCCTTGTAGGACTCCCCTCTCCCTTGGCCGGCGGATCAAGGAGGTCGGGGGAGAGTCCTACTCCCCCACGAATCCTCGTCTTGCCCCACAAGGATTCCTTGACCCTTTCTTGGTTTTCAAGCAAACTCCAAGAAATCTTCTAGAACCTTCCGGAACATTCCGAAACCTTCTAGAATCCCCATACAAATACTCCGGAACATTTCCTAACTTAGAAATTGATCCCCAATATATGAATCTTATTCTCCGGACAATTCCGGATCTCCTCGTGATGTCCTGGATCCAATCTGAGACTCCGAACAACATTCGGTCTCCAACACACATTCCATATCTACTTAAAACAACTTCGAACCTTAAGTGTGTCACCCTACAGTTCGTGAACATGTAGACATGATGGAGACACATCTCCGATCAATAACCATTAGCGGGATCTGGAGATCCATAACAGCTCCCACATACTCAACGATGACTTCATGATCAATAAAACCATTAACATACGAAACCAATTCCCTTTGTCACGCGATATTCTACTTATCTGAGGTTTGATCGTCGGTATCTCCATACCTAGTTCTACCTCGTTACTAATAAGTACTCTTCACTCGTTCCATGTTATGTCATCCTTTGTGACCTAGTCACATGCTTGCAAGCTAACTAGATGACATTCCACCGAGAGGGCCCAGAGCATATCTATCCGTCATATGGATGGACAAATCCCAATCTTGGTCCATGCGCTTCAACACATACTTTCAGAATACCCAATGACACCTTTATAACCACCCAGTTATGAAGCGGCGTTTGATGTTATCAAAGTATCCATCCGGTGACGATGATTAACATAACCTCATGGTCGAAGGATTAGGTTACTATGCATTTGAAAGCTTGTAGCAAAACGAACTTAATGAATTGATCTTATGCTATGCTTACTATGTGTGTGTGTCCATCACATCATTCTCCTAATGGTATGATCTTGTTATTAACGACATCCAATGTCCATGATCAGGAAACCATGATCATCCATTAATCAACAAGCTAGTTTAACAAGAGGCTTACTAGGGACTCTTTTATGTTTACAAAACACACAAGTATTAATGTTTCCAGTTAATACAATTATAGCATGGGATGTAAACATTTATCATAAACATAAAGATATAATAATAACCACTTTATTATTGCCTCTTGGGCATATCTCCAACAGTCTCCCACTTGCACTAGAGTCAATAATCTAGTTAAAAACTTGTGCATTTAACACCTATGGCTTTCTGGTGTTGTATAGACACTATTGCTAGTGGTAAACATAATCTTCGGATCTGACACTTCCAGGTCCGTGTGTATTTGCATGTCCTTGCGTCTCTACGCATTACTCATTCTCCAATGAGATGGCATTGTATAAATTTGGTCCTTTGGTGAGACCTTTAGTTCCTTGGGATTAAATCATGTTGATACAATTGTCATACAATGTATCTTCATAGTATTATCCCGCTATGAACCACACCTAGTTTGATAACAAACTACTTGACGCAAATGCCCTCATTTGCTGCTACAATAGCAGTCATATACTTAGCCTTTTGTTGTAGTATCTGTCACAATGTTTTAACTTTGGTACTCAACCAAATCCGTTATGGAACTTCCTTTCCATTACATTGTGCCACCCATAGTTTAAATTGAGATAAACTTAATTTGTGACAAAACTAGTATCAATGCAACAATTTACAATGAACTATTTGTCACCACTATATAAATAATATATTCTTAGTTCTTCCAAAGATCGTAGGAATATCCCTACTATTGTCCAATGATCATCTTATGAGTCATTCTGGTATATGATCATAACATTTAGAGCATAGGACATATCTGGATGTGTACATCTTAAAGAATGATTTATCAAAATATTCTTGCGATTTCACCAAGTGTCAAAACACTTGAATCTCGTGTCAACACACTTGAATCTTGATTCAGTCCTTTATTAGGTTGTATTTGACAAATAGATCAAAAAGGAATTCTACAAGGGCAATTACAGTAATTCCAACTGCTCTAACCTCCATCCATCAAAACCAACTAAAGTTACTACTATGTTGTATGTTTGTTGTTGTATTGTAATGATACTTGTATGCATTGTGTTGATGGTTGCTTTGTTTGCTTGCATGTGCTATCTCTAACGATAATAGTTGCGATTATATCGGAGACCAGAAGAGATGGTTGTTATATTTGATTATTATGGTATTCTCAGAAGAAGTCCATGGATATATATTGCCAGATTGCTGATTACATGCAAGCCACCTTCTTACTCATGAGACTTGTCCTACTATTCTACTTATGCATGTTTTACCTACTATTTATGAAACTAAATTGTTTTCACTTATGTAGAGTGGTAATGGCTTGGCTCCTCCAAACCATTACACATTGGTACTACTAAGTACAACTCCCTTCGTGATGCCTACTTGTCACTAGTATGGTAGATGGTGTATAACACCATACCCCATTGGAGACCCCGCTTTAGCCGAAGCAAAACTAGAGGATGGGAAGACCCCCGAAAAAGTTTTACAAAATGTTTATGGCAAAACCTTGGTGAGGTTTGACCTATCAAGGGAAGTTTGAGAAAATAAAAAGGTTTTTGTTTTACAAAACGCTGAAAGATGGAGGAAAAAGGGTTTACGAAAATGCACCCGGTTCTTTGTAGTTTTGCTAGAACAATTAATCCATGCAACAACATTACCCCGGAGTGGGATGGGGCTTAACTCAAAGTAGTTCACTCTGATATGGGAATTCTCGCTGCTACATATGGGGGATCATCTCCCTCAAAATCCAGGCTTACCTTTACAGAAAGGGTCAACTGTTAAACAGTCACCTGGAGGAAGAAGAGTCACCCATGCGAGTGACCGAGCGAACTATGAGCCCTTCATTGAAAGTGCCCCCTCCAGGTCTGAGTGGAGTGCTCCGGTTGGTCTGTGGATCCAGACGTCCCGGTCTTGCGGGGAACAACTCATAGGGTAGGGCCCGTGTCGGAGTGGACTTTCCGAGGGTTATGTTTGATTATCCGAACCCCGCATACTGGTGTATGACGATTCATGGTGAACCGCGGCAGATGGATCGAATCTTGTGGGTAAAGTGTACAACCTCTGAAGAGTGTAAATCTATTCGAATAGCCATGTCCACGACATGGACGGTTGGGAAGGTTGCTGTAGAGCGGTGCTGGTTTTGTTTTCAAAAAGGACTTCGGAAAAGCAAAGGCTTTGGAAATGATTTGACCATGGTATGGTCGGAACGGAAGGAAAGGAGTTTTGGTCACAAGATGACCGGAAAGAAGAAACAAATGGGTGACCCAATCCTAGTGTTTTCCAAAACTTTTAAAAAGGTTTCCAAAATGTTTTACAAAAGGTTTCAACAAAGATATGTAGATGCTATATCTACAAGAGAAACTATTTTAGAAAAGAACCTCTCTTGGAGCCCTCCTACTACCACAACCATATTGCATATCCTCTTGTTTTTTATTACTCTCTTAAGCTGGTTTGCGAGTACATTCAAAGTACTCACTGGCATTGTCCCTGGTTATTAACTTGGTCAGATTTCGATAAGAAGGTGGAGACGACGAATATGCGAGTTAGAACGTTCTCCTAATAAGTTGCCTATAGGTTAAGGCTTGGCTCGAGCTCTACGCTTGATGAAGTTCCGCTGATTATTATTGATGTAGCCATAATGGCATGTAAGGTATGACATGTATCCGCTTAAGTATTGGATGTCTACTTTGATACTTGTCGGTTATGTGCCATGACTTACTGATTATGGGATCATGTTGTATGCATAACAGGGATTGTCGGAGGATTAATTAGGGGGGGCCATAGACTTGGTATCAGAGCCATCCTGACTATAAGACAACCTTAGTTAGCTTGGTCGTTAGATAGGAAAACTATTTTGGAAACAGCGTCTTTCGAAAACTAATTCCTCAAAACATTTTGAAAGATTCTACTTCTTATCCAATTCTAGTTTAAATGATTTTGAAAATGACTTCCTCTATATCTTATCCAAAATTCAAACCTGCGGTTTTCAAAACAAGTAGGAACTAGAACCCAATGAAGACAGTGCTAACGAGACAAAGAGAAGCAACAACCAGCAAACACAAGGAGACTACAAGATCACCCACCAGCGGGATCCTCCTAATCAGAAGAAATCAAGTACTACACTATCGAGAAGCTTCCAAGGACTCGGCGAAGGCTTGACATGCAACATAGTGACTCAGATCCTAAGAATGTTGACGTCTAGGATAACAAGTCCTAAGATAGGATTCCCCTATATCGCGAGTAGTTAACTCCTTGGTCCCCCTAGTTGGTTGTGTTTGCTTGCCTAAGTGCATATTGTGTTGCTTGATGTGTGCTATTTGCTAAGGACATTATGATCCCCTAGCTCTATTTGCCTTGTATGTGTGTCCCGGTTTGCTTTGACCTCCGTAAAATGTGTCTTGAGGAGCGATGCCCTACCTAGTAACTCAAGAAACCCCCATATTAGTTGTCGCTAATGAGAACCCTACTAACCTTTAGAGTGATGGATGAAAAGCATCGCAAGAACCAAGAGTTTGACATCATCGCGTTAGGATAAGTTGAAGACATCTCCTCAATAGAATGGCATACCCCGTTCAACTCACCTCCCAAGACTCGCCGACAGAGCAACGCTCCACTCTTCATCTGCCAAATTTCAGTAAGAGTACCATTGAAGCCGGAAGTCTACCACCGAAGGCTCCCTACTACTCACGAGAAACCACAAGACTGGCTAACCAAGACAAGAAGTGAAGATCTAACTACACTAACCTACGATATATTAGAGTTTCCGACAACCACAAAGATACTAACAATTTTAGTCGACCCTATCCTAACCAATGGGAAGTCCCTCACCAGAAGGACAGAATACTCCAAAATCCTAATGACAAGGATGCATGAAGACACCGAGTCTATTTTGTCATCGAGCAGAAGCAATGTCAATAGTTCAAGTGAAGATAACCCTCTAAAGTTGTATGTCTCTAACTTGACTGAAGACTAGCAAGAAGAGTCGATAACAGCTAACTTACCCTAAGCTAAAGCTTCAAACCTCGTTAGGAAAGCACCCACGACAAGGTTCATGTGATAGAACGACACTCGAGGACTCCAACTCAAGACCCAAGAGATACATCCTTATTCAGCATCCAGCCAATCCTTCAAGACAAAAGGCCGACACCCCTCTCAAAGGACCCTTAGTGAAGCTCTAAGGTGGAAAGACTGCGTCTTTCCACTCAAATCCTGAATACTATCTACCGGAAGATACTTGAGGAAGATTCCCACATTCGATGTCCTTCCCAAGGAATAAACTTGAGAATCGTCACAACCTTCGAGGATAGACCTTGTCAATAGCCGTCAGAAGTCTACTAAATCTCCTAGTACCAAAGAAGCCCCCAATCAAGACAACCTAGATACCTGAAGTCAACCAGACTATGGAAGCCGACCAATATATCCTCCCAAGGGTTCGAAGAAGACTAAGGAGTCAATATCTAAGAAGATTTCATGAAGATCCTCCCCGGCTACATCAGTTGAAGACCCACATGAAGGATCACCAAGTCACTAACCCCTCAGTTCTAAACCATTTAGAGGACTTGTGACTTCAACAGTTTCGAATAGGCCAAGTACGAATAAAGTAGTATATGAGCCTCGTAGGACCCAATTGGCAGAAGTCATCTGAAGATTTCAACTCCAGCCGAAAGATTGTCGATAGTATTCAAACATCATCTGGCGATTCCAAGAAGGAAGGACTGCGTTAACTCCGAGCCACCCTAGTTTAACCCTAAGGGGGAAAGGTTGCATCTTTCCCATAAAAATAGGATACGATAAGCCTCTAAAAAAATAAAAAATAAAATAGTGAAGACCCTTATAGAAAAGACGTCAATGTTATGGACTCCACCCTCAAAAGAGTACGCCACGAAGTTCCAATTCGAGGTATTCTGTCTAACTTATGACCCGAGATATTGAGTCCAAAAAGGAAAAGAAGATAATCCGTCGCAACCCAGACTGAAGTCTGCTCCATTCTCTGTGAAATCCAAGAAGTCTGAAGCTCAACTTCACCGACGCAGTGACCACGTCCAAAGACGAAAGCCGACAAGTTAGTACGTGAGAAACACATGGCACTAACCCCAACACAAAATCCCCTAACCTTACTCTCCCGAATCTCAGGACGAGATTCTTTTAAGGGGGAAAGGTCTGTAACATCCCAACTTCCAAAATCCAGATTAGTTGTCCAGAATGCAAAAATTAGGGGAAACAAAAACTTTTTCTTGTTCAATGATGAAGTGCTTGTTGTTGTCTATACTTATGCATCTGAGTGTATAGTATAGGATATAATCCTTACCTTAACATCAGTTGACAAAAGCTATTTAACAAAACTATCCTGGCTCTTTTTACATATTCTCAAATGTTCTAGCATCTCAAAACCTGAGCCAAGACGCCTTTGCAAACCAAAACTATTTCAGTAGCTTCTATTAACAAAATTATGGAGAGCTATATGATGTAATCTCCCCATACTTTCACCATAGAATCTTCAACTACTCTCACCTCTAGGTTTTCCAAAACCTTTCTTTAAAGCTTTTGAATCCTAATCTTGGTAGAAGTACCAATGACCTTATCTTGTTCAAAATCCAACCTATTCAAAATACCACCTTTAACTCAAGCTAAGCTTGATGGTAACCCTAGTATTAGTTGATTTACTTCTAAGATGAGTTGTCTTGATCTGTTAAGATGAATTGCCTTGATCTGCTGTCTGATGAATTCCTTAGGAATTAGTATGAGCTACCCTACGAGCTCATCATATAGAATCTATATAATTGAAGAGTGTCAACCCTAAAGAAGTTAACCAAGCTAGATCTGATCTCTAGTCACTAGGTGATCATCTAAAACCCTTAACCAGATCAATTCTAAAGTGATCCATTCTAGAAGTTTCCAAGTCAATGAAGACCAATATCAAGCATTCATCTATTATACTCAATCTACACTCCAACATCATCCACTTGATGATGCTTTGATACCTTGCAACCCATCAAAAACATCCCCACTCATATTCTAGTCAAAAACCCTAAATCTGCTAAATTTGACCAAGTCTGGAAACTGTTTCAACATCACTTTGTTGAATGCCTCTCTTTCTCAAACCTTGTGCATATTTGGTAATGCACTTGAACCATATTGTAGACCATCATAAGGATAGCAAGGACCACTCTTGTCCTTGTATAGATCACCTTTTAAACCACTTGTTCTTGATGGTTTTGCAGGCAAGAAAATAACCTTTTCTGCAAATCTTATCAACTAGCCTACTTGGTCAGAAGCTCACACCTTCATCCTACCTTATTTGGACCAACTCTTTGCATTATTGTGTTATACTTATAAAGTTCTTGCAATACCTACTTCACTTGTTCCAAATGGACCCTTATGCTCCAAAAACCCATAAGGTTTTGAAGGCTAATTGATAATCTGCCTTGGTCCCCTTATTTTATTCAAAGTTTGAAATCAATTCCAAGAGCACTCAAGCATGATAAATATCAACTTCTTGTACCATGGTGATCTAATCAAATTGTTATATCCATCCATATATCCCATGACCCAAGAGGATCTTGGAGCTGCAAGATACAACCAAGTTTTGGAGGCATAAAAATAACCTTGCCCAAGATCCTTTATCCCTTGTTTTCTACCAAAATCAAGTTGGATTCTCAAAACCCAAGGTATAAAATGATTGATAAATCATGTGAACATCATATACCTTGATTATAAAGATTTATCAAATCTTATCCATAATTAGTATGGCTCAAAAACTATTTATTCATTTAATGGGCAAAACCCCCAAAACTCCCTCCATAAAGGAAAGTTTGGTTTTTGACAAAACACTTCTCCAAATTAGGTCACACTTGAGGCCTAAATATCATATCCTATCTCTCCATCTCAATAATAAATATTCTTGAGAAGCTTTATTATTTCTTTTTGCCCTTTTTCTTAAATGGCAGAACAAGAAATAATTGTTTAAAAATACTTCTCCTCCCCAATAAACTCCAAGAAAATTCCCCAATGTGTGATATTGTATTTATGACCATCTCATATCAAAAACCATCCTTGCCCAATGTAAAACTATCCAAAGATCTTCTAGAAACCATTTCAGTACTTTTTGAAGATTGGATATTAAAATGATCTAAAATATCCAGAAAATTACCAAATAAATCTGGGACATGTACCTTGAGTTTAACTATCTATCAGCACTCTTATCTCACCTGTTCAAGATAAAAAAATCAAGAAATAACCCATGATCATCTATGAAGGCAGATCTGAACATAGACACAAACTACTTCCAATACCCCTCCTCCCCTCATCAAAGCTTGTCAACCACTCCTCCCAAGCACCCTACACATGTCTGGTCGAGCCACATTGTAGCTTCACTATAGCTCCACCCTCTCCTTGTCCTCTTGCACTTGGATGGAGAGGAGACAAGTGGGATATCATGTCTAGTCTCTTTAAAACTTTTGCAGCTACTGCCCCTGCCTCTCCCTGCCCTTCTACACGACCCTGGACCCCTCACACTCCCCCTTCACCCCCCATAGCCGCCAATGGGCAGGTCATGGACCATCCCAAGCCACAGATGCACTTGGTGCATCATGCACCAACCCTCTTTGGGATATAAGGGCATGAAGCCATCTCGCGCCTCTCTATGACTCATTTCACTTCCTCTCCTCTCCAGTCACCCCCGAGCTCACCCTCCTCTCCCCTGCTCAGCCTTGCTCAAGAGAAGAAGGAGGAAAAAGCTCCAGCCTCCTCCATAGACTTACTTGCATGTCCCCCTTTCCCTGCTCCTCCTTCTCTGCATTTTCCATCAATGAAAACCCTGGCCCTCCTCTATCTAACCCTGCCCTTATTTCTTCCAGGGAGAGCTCCAGTTCGAGTCGCCATCGACCTCCCGAGCGTGCGTCTCGGGCGTCCTTGCGCCAGCTCCCTCCCCGCGTCGAACACCATCATGCCGCCCCTTGTTGAGATCGTTTTCATGCACCGCATATGCTCCGCCACTTCCCGACCGCTGGCAAGCCCCGGTAAGCCCTCCCGCAAGCTCCTGAACCTAGCTAGGGTTTCTGCCTGTCTCCCTCATTGCAAGGTTGAAGACGCGGCGGGGGTCGTTGATCTTTACTGGATCCAACGGCCCATAGCGCCGGATATCCTTTCTCTGTCTTGGGAGGCTGACGACCGGGCCTCGCCTGTCAGTGATTTGAAAACCGCCTCCCGTCTGCACTGGTGCGGGATGGGCCAGGTATCACTCTGTGCAGCCCAACATCTCCTCAGATCTGGCCTGTGAAAGCCTTTGCCCTTTTTTTCATCCAGAAACTACTGTTAGGTTTTAATCTAGGTAAAAATGAAAAATAGTTGCAAATGCCCAGATGAAAAATTATACATGTAGCCACATGTTTTTCTAAACATGGAGAATCAAACTTTGTCCAACAATATTATCCTTCAAATTCTGATATTTAATCTAATAAAATGTGTCCCTTGCCCTAAATAAATTACATAGTGAGATATACATGTTCAAATAGGATGAAACAAACTTTCCCTGAAAGGTCCTTAGTGTACCTATCTTAGAATTTAGCTCATGCCAAGGTGAACCCTAGTTTTGCCTCAATAAAAATAACAAAAAAGGTACATTTCGACTTTATAGAATTCCTTAAGCCAAACTATAACTTGTTTTGCGTTTATTCCAACTATATGTGATGTGGTACACTAAAGTCTATCAAAATCCAGGAGATCAAATTTTATTGAGGCTCTGTTTAATTTTGGTGAATTAATCATCTCTGGCTAGGGTAGTTTCAGTAGAAAATCACTACAGAAGTTTTACAACTCCAAATTGGGTGATTCCAATTTCTATAGAAAGATACTTTATATATCCATCATGTGTCATTGGAATCATATCAAAATAATCAATAGATTTAATCTGGTGAAAAAGACAAATTAACTACAGAACTGACTTTGGGAATTTTCCAAGGGCATTATGGTAAATATTTTGAGACGAATCCAACTCTCAAAAATCTTAAACACCAAAGTTTAACAAAACCTCTGAGTACAAATTTATTTGAGCTCCAGATCTTTTCTGGTAATTTATTCACCTAAACTAGAGGTTATTTCACTAGAAAATGAGAACTAAATATAGAAAGTTGATAAAACCATGAAACCACTTTTGTTGGCCTTCTTACATCCATACCTATCTGTTGATATCATTTTTGTACATTGATATTATACAGACCCAATCCTTAGTTCAAAACCTCCTTCATTAGGTAGTATTTGACAAATAGATCAAAAAGGAATTCTACAAGGGCAATTACAATAATTCCAACTGCTCTAACATCCATCCATCAAAACCAACTAAAGTTACTACTATGTTGTATGTTTGTTGATGTATTGTAATGATACTTGTATGCGTTGTGTTGATGGTGGCTTTGTTTGATTGCATGTGTTTTGTTTGTATTATAGGCAAGCCACCTTCTTGCTCATGGGACTTGTCCTACTATTCTACTTATGCATGGTTTAGCTACTGTTTATGAAACTACATTGTTTTAACTTATGTTGAGTTATACCTGGTAATGGCTTGGATCCTCCAAACCATTACACATTGGTACTACTAAGTACAACTCCCTAGGTGATGCCTACTTGTCACTAGTATGGTAGATGGTGTATAACACCATACCCCTTTGGAGAGCCCGCTTTAGCCGAAGCAAAATTAGAGGATGGGAAGACCCCCGAAAAAGTTTTACGAAATGTTTATGGAAAAACCTTGGTGAGGTTTGACCTATCAAGGGAAGTTTGAGAAAATAAAAAGGTTTTTGTTTTACAAAACGCTGAAAGATGGAGGAAAAAGGGTTTACAAAAACGCACCCAGTTCTTTGCAGTTTTGCTAGAACAATTAACCCTTGCAACCACATTACCCCGGAGTGGGACGGGGCTTAACTCAAAGTAGTTCACTCTGATATGGGAATTCTTGCTGCTAGGTATGGGGGATCATCTCCCTCAAAATCCTGGCTTACCTTTATAGAAAGGGTCAACTGTTAAATAGTCACCTGGAGGAAGCAGAGTCACCCATATGAGTGACCAGGCGAACTATGAGCCCTTCATTGAAAGTGCCCCCTCCAGGTCTGAGTGGCGTGCTCCGGTTGGTCCGTGGATCCAGATGTCCCGGTCTTGAGGGGAACAACTCATAGGGTAGGGCCCGTGTTGGAGTGGACTTTCTGAGGGTTATGTTTGATTATCCGAACCCTGCATACTGGTGTATGACGATTCACAGTGAACTGCGACGGATGGATCGAATCTTGTGGGTAAAATGTACAACCTCTGCAGAGTGTAAATCTATTCGAATGGCCATGTCCACGGTCATGGACGGACAGGAAGGTTGTTGTAGAGCGGTGCTGGTTTTGTTTTCAAAAACGACTTCCGAAAAGCAAATGCTTTGGAAATGATTTAACCATGGTATGGTCAGAACAGAAGGAAAGGAGTTTTAGTCACAAGATGACCGGAAAGAAGAAACAAATGGGTGACCCAATCCTAGTGTTTTCCAAAACTTTCAAAAATGTTTCCAAAATGTTTTACAAAAGTTTTCAACAAAGATATGTAGATGCTATATCTACAAGAGAAACTATTTTAGAAAAGAACCTCTCTTGGAGCCCTCCTACTACCACAACCATATTGCATATCCTCTTGTTTTTATTACTCTCTTAAGGTGGTTTGCGAGTACATTCAAAGTACTCACTGATATTGTCCCTGGCTATTAACTTGGTCAGATTTCGAGAAGAAGATGGACATGACGACTATGCAAGTTAGGATGTTCTCCCAGTCAGTTGCCTGTAGGTTAAGGCATGGCTCGGGCTCTATGCTTGATGAAGTTCCGCTCATGATTATTGATGTAGCCATAATGGCATGTAAGGTATGACATGTATCCGCTTACGTATTGGATGTCTACTTTGATACTTGTCGGTTATGTGCCACGACTTACTGATCATGGGATCGTGGTGTATGCATAACAGGGATTCTCGGAGGATTAATCTGGGGGCCCCACACAAATCATTTTCGTAAGTATAAATCCCAATAATCATTTGGATGTAGGTATTATCATTTGAGAAAGCTCAGAACATACATGAAGTTCATTGCAAAGCATACATGCATAGGGTCTACCTTGAGCATGTGTTGTTCATGCCAATGGAACCATTACAAAGTAAAAAATTGTCTCTTTTTTAATATATTAGCTGCTTGAATAAAATGGTTTCCCAATAATTACTATAGTTTGCATCATGGTAGAAACTATTATATCATTTGTTTGGAGAACTAACCATTTTGTAAGAATTGAACTAACATGAAGATGAAAATATTTGTTTTGTTTGAGATGAGTGACATGATATGTTGGGGGGATACCCCCGGGTAGGGTAACGATGGGGTATAAGGGCCGAGTTAGCCGGGGTACAGCACAGTCAAAGCAAGTGTTGACCGGGTCACCTCAAGGCAGGCCAAACCACGAAGTGACCCGACCCGTGGAGCATCTCCCTAACCATAGTCCGACCGGCATAAAGTATATGCCGGCCATGTTTACCTAACTATTTTGCAGGTAACTTGATAAGACGGATTAGCTATATGCTAGCCGGATTATCTTGTGGCTTCCAAGAGAAGGAATCCCCTGATGGTCAAAAGGTGGCTTTATGTTGGGTCCGCAACATAGAAAACAAAAAATTTCCTACGATGAGAACTATACGCCAAGATGTATCTACTAGGTAGAGAGCAACGGGTGGACATACATCCATCGAGAACTTACCCTCGAAGACAACGAGTTTTGTTAACGAGTAGGAACTCGTGGTTGATGTAGTCGTACACTTGCAGATCTCAAGATCATCTGGAAGTCCGAGCGCCGCAAATCAGCAGCGCATCCATCCTCGCACACACGTTCAAGCCACTAGACAACCTCCACCTCCTTGCTCCAGCGATCCAGTGAAGCAACTCCTTCAGATTTAAATGCCACCGGGAACATGTATCTCGCTAATCCGAGACCATGGGGGAATAATTCTAGAGGGGAGAGAGATCCTTCACGAGGAGGTGTGAGGAACAAGGAGGAAGAGGGGGGCCTTTTATAGGAGGAGGGGGGTACCCCCTCCATGGCCGGCGCCTCATGGAGGTGACCCCTCACCTCCTCCATTCATGTGGTCGTAACTCCCTCCACATTAAAATGCCTCTTCACATTCCCTTTTAAAGTCTCCACTTTAAATGCATTAAAATTCTCTAAGTTTAATGCTCTCTCATTTAATAAAACTCTTTTATTAAATTTATTCATAATTTTTTTAATTACTTTAATTAACAAACATTCACATAAAACCCCTTGCAACATTTCAATATCACATGCAGAACCACTATCTGCAATTTCACTCAAAACAATTCTGGTTTCTATCAAAACAATTCCTGCGCTTTGCAATTCTTTCGTTTGAAACATATGTGCTCCAAAATGGTGTCTGGTAACTCTTAAGTGTGTCACCCTACGGTTCGCGAATAATGCAGACATGATTGAGATTCCTCTCAGATCAATAATCAGAAGCGGGACTTGGAGATCCATACTGACTCCTGCATATTCAACGATGACTTCTGTGATCGTGAGAACCTTTAATGCTAGTAATTTAATCCCTTTGTATCATGATATAATACATGTACGAGATTCGATCATCAGTATCCAAATACCTAGTTTGATCTCGTTACCGACATGCACTCTTTTCTCGTTCCCGTGATATAACATTCTAGTGATCACATCACTTGCTTGCAAGCTATCTTAATGTGATATCACCGAGAGGTTCCAGAGTATATCTATCCGTCATCAGGATTGACAAATTCCACTCTTGATCCATGAGCCTCAACATAACACCTTCGTAGCACTGAACCCATCTTTATAGTCACCCTGTTACGGTGTGACGTTTGATGTTATCAAGATACTCTTCAGGTGTTAGCAATTAACATGATCTCATGGTCTAAGGATAAAGATTACTTCGTATGATGTTATAGCAATATAAACATAATGACTTGATCGTAATGCTATACTTCGGATGAATGTTCATCACATCATTTCACAAATGCTATGACCTTGTTATTAACAACATCCAATGTCCATGATTAGGAAACCTTGATCATCTTGTTAATCAACAAGCTAGTCTATAAGAGAGGCATAACTAGGAACCCTTTTTGTTTATTAAACACACATGTATTGATTTTTCTGATCAATACAATTATATCATGCAAAATAAACATCTATCATATACAAAGAATACATAACAACAACTTTATTATTGCCTCTCAGGGCATATTTCCTTCAGTCTCCCACTTCCACTAGAGACAATAATCTAGTTCACATAGTGATAAATCTAACACCCATGGAGTTCTGGTTTTGATCATGTTTTGCCCTAGGGAGAGCTTTAGTCAACGGATCTGCTACATTTAGGTATGTGTGTACTTTACAAATCTTTATATCTCCATCCTTAACATGCTCGCGGATGGAGTGAAACCGGCGCTTAATATGCTTGGAATTCTTGTGAGAATTCGGTTCCTTGGCGTTGGCTATGGCTCCATTGTTGTCACAATAGATCACCATTGGGTCCAATGCACTAGGAACTACACCTAGTTCCGTAATGAACTCTTTCATCCAAACTGCTTCCTGTGCCGCTTGTGAAGCAGCAACATATTCCGCCTCCGTCGTTGATCCAGCCACCACAGGTTGTTTGGAACTCCTCCAACTAACTGCTGCTCCGTTCAAGAGAAATACGTATCCGGATTGAGACTTAGAGTCATCCGGATCGGTGTCAAAACTAGCATCGACATAACACTTAGCGACTAGCTCTTCTTCACGCCCGTATATAAGAAACATATCCCTAGTTCTTCTCAAGTACTTGAGGATGTTCTTGACCGCTATCCAGTGTTCTGAACCTGGATCAGATTGGTACCTACTAGTCAAACTAATAGCATGTGCCACATCCGGTCTTGTACATAGAATGGCATACATAATAGAGCCTATGGCTGAGGCATAGGGGATCTTATCCATTATCTCTATTTCTTCCGTCGTAGCCGGACTTTGAGTCTTGCTCAATGTCTTGCCTTGCAACATAGGTAAGAACCCCTTCTTACTTCTGTCCATATTAAACTTCTTTAATATCTTATCAAGGTATGTACTCAGCGATAACCCAATTAGACGCCTTGATCTATCTCTATAGATTTTAATGCCTAATATATATGACACTTCACCAAGGTCTTTCATTGAAAATTTGCTGTTTAGATAACTTTTAACACTGTTTAAAAGATCTATATCATTTCCAATCAATAATATGTCATCCACATATAATATCAGAAATGCCACATTGCTCCCACTCACTTTCTTGTAAATACAAGCCTCTCCATAAGTTTGGACAAATCCAAACTCTTTGATCACCTCATCAAAGCGGAGATTCCAACTCCGGGATGCTTGCTTCAGTCCATAGATGGATCGCTGAAGTTTGCATACCTTATTAGCATCCTTAGGATCGACAAAACCCTTAGGTTGTATCATATACAACTCTTCTTCAATATTACCATTGAGGAATGCAATTTTGACATCCATCTGCCATATTTCATAATCGAAATATGCATCAATTGATAACATAATCCTAACCGACTTAAGCATCGCTACGGGAGAGAATGTCTCATTGTAGTCAACTCCTTGAATTTGTTGAAACCCCTTTGCGACAAGTCGAGCCTTATAGATGGTCACATTACCATCAGCATCAGTTTTTCTTTTGAAAATCCATTTATTCTCAACGGCCTTTCGATTGTGAGGTAAGTCCACCAAGGTCCAAACCTGGTTCTCGTACATGGATTCCATCTCGGATTTCATGGCTTCTAGCCATTTGTTGGAATCCGGGATCATCATCGCTTCTTCATATGTCGCAGGGTCATCCATTTCATCAACCATGAAATTCACAATAGGATTTACGTCTGATTCGGGGAGCTGCACGTGTCCTACTTGACCTGTGAGGTTCGGTAGTGTCCTCTTTCAGAGTTTCATGATCAATATCATTAGCTCTCTCTTCATTAGGTGAAGTCAACTCCGAAACAATTTCCGGTGCTGTGTTACTTGCCATTTCATGAAGAGAAGGTTTAATAACCTCTTCGAGTTCTACCTTCCGACTACTCACACCTTTCGTGAGAAACTCCTCAAGAAAGGATCCATTCTTGGCAACAAAAACCTTGCCCTCAGATCTGTGATAGAAGGTACACCCAATCGTTTCCTTAGGGTATCCTATGAAGACGCATTTTTCCGCTTTGGGTTCGAGTTTGTCCGGCTGAAGTTTCTTCACATAAACATTGCATCCCCAAACTTTAAGAAATGACAACTTAGGTTTGTTTCCAAACCATAATTCATACGGTGTCGTTTCAACAGATTTAGATGGTGCCCGATTTAAAGTGAATGCAGCTGTTTCCAGTGCATAACCCCAAAATGACAGTGGCAAGTCAGTCAGAGACATCATAGATCGAACCATATCCAATAAAGTACGACAATGTTCTGACACACCATTACGTTGTGGTGTTCCGGCAGGCGTGAGTTGTGAAACTATTCCACACTCTTTCATGTATGTGCTGAACTCGTAACTTAGATACTCACCTCCACGGTCAGACCGAAGAAATTTGATCTTTCTATTATGATGATTTTCCACTTCATTCTGAAATTCCTTGAAATTTTCAAAGGTTTCAGACTTTTGTTTCATCAAATAGATATACCCGTATATACTCAAATCATCCATGAAAGTAACAAAAATAACGATATCCACCTCGCGCCGACACACTCATTGGTCCACACACATCAGTATGTATGATTTCCAATAAATCTGTCGCCCGTTCCATTGAACCGGAAAAGGGTGTTCTAGTCATCTTGCCCATAAGGCATGGCTCACATGTATCAAATGATTCAAAATCAAGTGATTCCAAAAGTCCATCAGAATGGAGTTTCTTCATGCGTTTAACGCTAATATGACCTAGACGGCAGTGCCACATATATGCAGATAAATCATTACCAAGTTTAATCCTTTTAGCATCAACATTATGAATATGCGTAATACTACTATCGAGATCCAATAGAAATAAACCATTCAACATAGGTGCATGACCATAAAAGATATCATTCTTATAAATCGAACAACCATTGTTTTCAGATTTAAAGGAATAACCACTTTGCATCAAACACGATCCGGATACAATGTTCATGCTCAGTGCAGGCACCAAATAAAAATTATTCAGGTTTATAACTAATCCCGATGGCATATGGAGAGGTAGCGTCCTGACGGCGATCACATCAACTCTTGATCCATTGCCGACCCGCATCCTTACCTCATCCCTTGCTAGTTGTCGCTTGTTCCGCAGCCCCTGAACCGAGTTACATATATTAGCAATCGATCCCGTATTAAATACCCAGGTGCTACTACGAGTACTAGTCAAGTACAGATCAATAACATGTATATCACATATACCTTTGTTTTCCTTGCCGGACTTCTTGTCCGCCAAATACTTAGAATTTATTCAATGGCGGGCCCCTTGCAATAGTAACACTCGGTGTCAGACTTAGGGCCATCTTGGGGTTTCTTTTCAGGTGTGGCAACAGATTTGCCACCCTTCTTTCCCTTGTTCTTGCCTTTCTTTTCCTTCTTGAAACCGGTGGTCTTATTGATCATCAACACTTGATGTTCTTTCCTAATCTCCACTTCTGCAGTCATAAGCATTGACAGAAGCTCGAGAAGAGACTTCTTCATGCCCTGCATATTATAGTTCATCACGAAGCTCTTGTAGCTAGGTGGCAAAGATTGGAGAACATGATGTATGCCTAAGTCAATGGGAATCGTTATTCCCAAGGACACAAGCTTATCGGCGTACCCAGACATTTTGAGTACATGCTCACTAATGGAGATGTTCTCCTCCATCATGCCACTAAAGAACTTTTCAGAAGCATTATAACTCTCTATGGCAGCATGGGTATCAAAAATCATTTTCAATTATCCCATGGTATCAAAGGCATTGCCATTTTCGAAACGCTTTCGAAGTTCTGGCTCTAGCCCATACAGTATACCGCAATGAACTAAGTTGTGGTCCTCCTAATGAGTTATATAGACATTTTTTTCCTCGTCAGGGGCATCAGGAGATGGTGGGGGGCCTAGCGGTGCCTCTAGCACATATTGCTTTTGTGCAGCAGTGAGGATAATCCTCAAATTCATAGCCCAGTTGGTGAAGTTGCTACCATTCGCAGCAAGTTTCTCTTTCTCCATGAACACATTGAAATTAAAAGCAGGTGGTGCCATCTACAACAGAATTTGTTAAGTTTATTTAGACTAAGTTTATGATAGAGTGAGTTCAACTAATCCAAATTACTAATGAACTCCCACTAAAAAACGACATCCCTCGTGTCCTTTTTGTGATTACATGAACCAAATCCAGTACACCAAGTCCGATCATCACGTGAGTTGATGTAGCTTCAAAGGCGAGCATCTATATGGGCATCATATCAACTATATGACTCATGCTTAACCTTTCGGTCCGTGTTCCGAGGCCATGTCTATACATGCTAGGCTCGCCAAGTAAGAACCTTAGTATTCACGTGTGTAAAATTGTCTTACACCCGTTCCTATGAAAGCGTAGATTCGAGTACACCCGATCATCACGTGATGTCTCGAAACACGATCCACAGAACGGTGCATACTTGAGGAAGAACACATTTTTATCTTGATATCTAAATGAGGGATCATCTTACAATGCTACAAAAAGCGCCAAACTAGCAGTATAAGATGCTAACATCTAATGTGTAAAGTGAGATGATATGGTCCATGCATTTGATCTCTATCATTTGCATCGTGGTATGATCTCTATCATTCCTTTGTGTGTAAGGCCAAGGTCTATGGAACTTACACGTTGAATGTGTTGTAAGAGTATCTATCATACATCTACTTACAATAATACCATATCAAGACACTAGCCTAGCAACGATCTAAACTAGACGCCTCTAATTTATCAATTGCAATTTTTGCGTGGCTTAGGGCTTTCAGAGATAGAACCGTTCTTACCTACGAACATGAACCACAACGAGGATAACCAAGTTATTAGCAACTCGTTGTAAATCAGATATTGACTATAGTAGGAGAGACATACACCCGCCAGCCACTTATGCAAAACAAGTTGCATGTCAGTCGTGGAACCGGTCTCATGTATGATGACATGTAAGTTTGGTCCGGGCCGCTTCATCCCACTATGCCACCAATATCCAAAATACATAGAAGATGCAATAACATGATCATCATCGCCCACATATAAACATATGTGTACTACCCGTGCAAAGCACCTACGCATAGATCTGGCTCTGATACCACTATTGGGTCCGCAACATAGAAAACAAAAAATTTCCTATGATGAGAACTATACGCCAAGATCTATCTACTAGGTACAGAGCAACGGGTGGACATACATTCATCGAGAACTTACCCTCGAAGACAACGAGTTTTGTTAACGAGTAGGAACTCGTGGTTGATGTAGTCGTAAAATTGCCGATCTCAAGATCGTGTGGAAGTCCGAGTACCACAAATCAACAGCACATCCATCCTCGCACACACGTTCAAGCCACCGGACAACCTCCACATCCTTGCTCCAGCGATCCAGCGGAAGCAGCAACTCCTTCCAGACGAAATGCCACCGGGAACATGTATCTCGCTAATCCGAGACCATGCGGGAATAATTCTAGAGGGGGAGAGAGATCCTTCACGAGGAGGTGTGAGGAAGAAGGATGAAGAGGGGGGCCTTTTATAGGAGGAGGAGGGGGGTTCCCCCTCCATGGCCGGCGCCTCATGGAGGTGACCCCTCAACTCCTCCATTCATGTGGTGGTAACTCCCTCCACATTAAAGTGCCTCTTCACATTCCCTTTTAAAGTCTCCACTTTAAATGCATTAAAATTCTCTAAGTTTAATGATCTCTCATTTAATAAAACTCTTTTATTAAATTTATTCAGAATTTTGTTAATTACTTTAATTAACAAACATTCACATAAAACCCCTTGCAACATTTCAATATCACATGCAGAACCATTTTCTGCAATTTCACCCGAAACAATTCCGGTTTCTATCGAAACAATTCCTGCGCTTTGCAATTCTTTCGTCTGAAACATATGTGCTCCAAAATGGTGTCCGGTAACTCTTAAGTGTATCACCCTATGGTTCGTGAATAATGCAGACATGATTGAGACTCCTCTCAGATCAATAATCAGAAGAGGGACCTGGAGATCCATACTGACTCCTGCATATTCAACGATGACTTCTGTTATCGTGAGAACCTTTAACGCTAGTAATTTAATCCCTTTGTCTCATGATATAATACATGTCGGAGATTCGATCATCGGTATCCAAATACCTAGTTTGATCTCGTTACCGACATGCACTCTTTTCTCGTTCCCGTGATACAACATTCTAGTGATCATATCACTTTCTTGCAAGCTATCTTAATGTGATATCATCGAGAGGGCCCAGTGTATATCTATCCGTCATCGAGATTGAAAAATTCCACTCTTGATCCATGAGCCTCAACATAACACCTTCGTAGCACTGAACCCATCTTTATAGTCACCCTGTTACGGTGTGACGTTTGATGTTATCAAGATACTCTTCAGGTGTTAACAATTAGCATGATCTCATGGTCTAAGGATAAAGATTACTTCGTATGATGTTATAGCAACATAAACATAATGACTTGATCGTAATGCTATACTTCGGATGAATGTCCATCACATCATTTCACAAATGTTTTGACCTTGTTATTAACAACATCCAATGTCCATGATCAGGAAACCTTGTTCATCTTGTTAATCAACAAGCTAGTCTATAAGAGAGGCATAACTAGGAACCCTTTTTGTTTATTAAACACACATGTATTGATGTTTCCGATCAATAAAATTATAGGATGCAAAATAAACGTCTATCATATACAATGAATACATAACAACAACTTTATTATTGCCTCTCAGGGCATATTTCCTTCACTTTATTGGCTGTAGCATGGGCGAAGCAAAGTAAAGAAGAGGACCAGTGGGTCAGGGGCGACCAAGGTGACGCGGGCAAAGCGGGATGACGTAGCCCGTGTCTGGTGACGCCAAAAGACAAAGATTACACAGTGGGTTACGTCCAAAGCCCGGACGAGACGTTAAAGAGAATAAAGAAGCATCTAGCTTTAGGTGAGGAGCATATTCTCCGAATATGCTGCCACGTGTGCCCTAGCATTGTAACCCGGGCACCCCTATATAAGGAGCACCAGGGCCTCCGTAGAGAGGGATGGATCATTTTCTCTGTCTAAGGTAGATCTCTAGGGCTAGTTTGTGGGGGGGGGGTAAGAGACTATGTCTCCTTCTCACCAATAGCTTGGAGAGCACTTGTAAACGCCATTCATAGAGAGAATACAAGAACTTCCGTGCGTGGAATCACCATGTTCTCCCTCCCTGGATTCCCCTAGCACTCATTGGCCCCATCTTTAGCCTATCCATGGCATCTGTCGTGCCACCACGACGATAGTTGGTGCCCACCGTGGGGCTAGCGGTGCTACCAGGGGTGAAAATCCAGACAGGAAGCTTCTCCGGCACCGGCGAGCGTGTCGTCTCCGATTTGGTTCAGCGCTTTGGAGCGCTGGACTACGACAGCGACAATGCAGGAAGCTTCGACAGACACCCCCTCCGTGCAACGGCGTCTTCATCAAGCTTGGCACACACAAGATCTACGTCAGCGTGGACGAGTCATGTGTTCATCCGCGGCAAGTCATCGAAGGAGGAGAACCGCCTCTCAACGCAGTTCGTGATGTGCGTATTGCTCTCCCCACCAGCAGCGTTGAGGTCCTGATGACCGCACCTGACGCAGAACCAAGCAAGGGCCCGACACCAGAGCCGGAGGTAACACCTAAGCAGACCAGGTCTAGGTTTCCTCCGCTAGAAAGTCCAGAGAATGTGCTCCAGCAAGCAATAGATAGCCTAGGAATGCCAATAGCACTTGTGCTAGATCCGGCTCAGGCACAAGCTGAGTTAGCGAAGCTAGGCGGAAAATGTTAGCTGGGGCAAAGAAGGTAGCAGAGCTGCATCAGTCTTTGAACATCACCTTGAGAGAATATGCTAAGGCAAACTGCATAGATGGAGTAAAAATCCGGGGTAGGAACCTGATCACAAAGATTGACAAGGAGTACGAGCCTAGGCCGTGTCAGACGACCATGCTGGTAATAGGAGGGCTAGATAGGTACAGTACCCCGGCAAAGAACCTCAGGGCAGCAAATGCGGTCGCGTCCGAGTTAGAAGGTTTAAACGGAGAGGCTCGGCAAAGGCAACAAGAAAGGGTGAATCACTTGCTGAGGGTTGCTTGCTAGCAAAATGATGAAATGAACAAGGCAAACCCGGCACCACCAGGAGCATCACACGTAGTACAGTCAGCTAGGAATAACCCGACAAGATCCGGAGGAGCCGCGTCATCTCTAGGTCACAATCCTAGGAGAGAAGAAGTGGTAAACTCTAGGAGAAGAGACAAACAGATGGTTCCTTATGATCCAGTAAGGGCCGGAAAAGGTAAAGCAATTCAGGTTGATGAGGATAGGCACAGTACCAGCCGAGGTGTCCCTGGACGAGGTAACCGTGACCAAGGCAATGCCGGTCAAAGGAATGTTGCCAACGTAATGCCAGACAGCATGATCCCGTGGGAACGGGGCAAAACGTACCTTGGCAGCATCAGCAACGTGCACCTCGACAAGAGGGAAGTGCAGGACACGTGGCACCACAACAAAACGCTTTTCCGAATCAAGAAAGGTATGATGATGGATATTCGGCTATGATCAACGACAGCTGATACATTGCAAATGTATCTATAATTTTTGATGTTCCATGCTTGGTTTTATCTACTTTCTTATGCTTTGTCCACACTTTGGAGTACTTTTCATATGACTTCTTGGACTAACCTATTAACAAGAGCCACGATTGCGATTACTGTTTTACATTGTTTTGGTTCCAAGAAAGTCAGAAAATGAATATTATCGGAATTGGATGGGACAAAAGCCAAAGTTCCTATTTTACCAGAAGACTCTAGGAGCCAGAATACGAGACGGAGGGGGCTGGGGCCCAGCCACACCACCAGGCAGCCTTGGGCTGGCCGCACCAGGGGTGGTCAGCCCAGATCGCCTCGGTCTCACTCTTCGCCTATAAGTTGCCTTCTGACCTAAAAACTCATGGGGGTTCGATGTTTTTCTAGAAGGAGTTCCGCTCCGCCGCCACCACCAGATTCCACGAAACAGCACCAGAAACTCCGTTCTGGCACCTACGGCGGGGAATTGGAGGAGATCATCGCCATCATCATCACCATCGCTTCTCCATCGACCATCCATATTTCCCCCATCTATGAGTAAGTAATCCCCCGATGTAGGCTATGGGGATGGTAGGGATTGGATGAGATCGTTCATGTAATGGCATCGGATTATTAGGGCATGGTGCCTAGTATCTTCTATTAGTGCTTTATGACTTTGTTGCGACTTGTTATGCTTAATGCTTATCACTAGGGCCTGAGTGCCATGATTTCAGATATAAACATGTTATTGATTCATTATGATATTATTATTTTTGGTCTTATCTACAAGTTGTATACACACGTTGTTGTCCGGAACCAATGGCCCCGAAGTGACAGAAATCGGGATAACCGGAGGGAATGGCTTTGATGTGAGGATCACATGTGTTCATGGAGTGTTAATGCTTTGCTCTAGTGCTCTATTAAAAGGAGCACCTTAATTGCCAGTAGTTCCCTTGAGGTCCCGCTGCAAACGGGCTGTCTGGACAAAAGATGTTGTGCAAGTTCTCATTGCGAGCACGTATGACTATATATGGAACACATGGCTAGGATTATCTAGTACTTGGATGCTTTATCTTATTTATCTGCAATTGTCCTATGTTCTAATTGCTATGTGAATTTACTTGTCCATGCAACGCCCGTCCATCCATCCCTATGCCTACCGCACTCGAATCCCACTATTTACTACTATTATTACTGCTGTCTTTACTTTACTGCTGCTGCTACTTTACTATTCCTACTACAAAACTGTTGCTACTGATAAACTGTTGTGAGCAAGATTGTTTCCAGGTGCAACTGAATTGACAACTCAGTTGTTAAGGCTTATAAATATGCTTTGGCTCCCCTTGTGTCGAATCAATAAATTGGGTTTCACTTCCCTCGAAAATACTACGATACACCCCCTATACTTGTGGGTCATCAAGACTATTTTCTGGCGCCGTTGTCGGGGAGCATAGCTTTATTTATCAAGTTCACTTGGATTCTCTATTGTTCGCTGCTATCCATCCATCATGGGTAAGTCTCGTGATGGCAAGGTTCCTATTTTACCATCCACTACAAGAAGAGGTACGGTTCTGAACACCTCTATTGTTCTTGATTCACTGTCTGTTATGAGTAAGCTCGTTACACCACCACATACACATGCTACACACACTGCTACTACTGCTGAATCTAAAACTTCTGATGCTTATGATGCTGCTTCTACTATGCTTGATAAGAGTGGTTCATTAGGTCCTTTCCTAGATGCTACGATTGCTAGATATATAGATGGAAATACCGAAACTCCTAATGAAGACACTACCGCACCTGTTAGTTCTCCTGAGGCTAGTGATAGTTATGATATTGAAGATGGTTATGTTGACATGACCGATGAATTTATTAAAGAACGTAAAAACACCCATGATAGGAGCGCTTCTAAGAGTCTCCTTGAGAGGCGTACTATTAGACCCAAATTGTCTCCTATTGCTAAGTTTGCTGCTTCTCCCATAAACATTATAGATGAATATTATGATTTCTCTCTCAATCTATCTTACATAGCTATTGTCGAGAAAGAACCTTTTTGTGGGACTAAGAATGAAATCATGAGCTTTATATGAATGAACTTGCTACCATGAGTGGCTTGTTTTCTGATGATGTTAAGATGCGTACTTAATTTTTTGCTAAGATTTTCCCCTTTTCACTAAAAGGAGAAGCTAAAACTTGGTTTAGTAATTTACCTCCTGGATCTATTGATAGCCCTGATTGCTTGATTAGTACTTTCCTGCAGAAATATTTTCCTCCTAGTGCTAGACATGCTATTTTGCAGGAACTTTTTGATTTTAAATAGGGAGAAAAAGAGGTATTGCCTGAATCTTGGGCAAGGTTTTGTGCTTTGATTCATGCACAAGCTGGAAGTCCATTACCTAAGAATGAGCTTCTTGATATATTTATAATGGACTAACCAAAGAATCTAGGACATACCTAGATAGTTGTGCTGATTGTGTTTTCAGGAATAAGACTCCAAAGGAAGCTGAGGAATTAATGGCTAAAATAAGTAAGAACTATGAAGATTGGACTCCTCCTAAACAAGCTATACCTGAAGTAATTGTACCTGAACCTACTACTCCGGTGCCTATTCCAATATCAAAGAAGAGGGGAGTTATTAAATTAAATGATGAAGTGATGAAGGAAGGTAAGAAATGTCTTAAGGAGAAGGGAATTACAGCTGCAGATGTCAAGAATTTACCTCCTATAGAAGAATTATGTAAGCCCATTCCCTACTCATCCACTATCGAGGTACACTCTCTCCAACACTTTGATGAAGGTGATATCCCTTACTCTAAACCTCCTGATCAATGCTTAGAAGAATTCGATATCTTTATTGTTAAGCAAGATAATTTTAATAAAAGGGTGCAAAATCATCTAATGGAAAACACTAGAGCTATTGTTGAGTTGAAAGATATTGTGGAAAGAACCTCTAATGATGTTAAAATGATTGTTAAACACTTTCAAATGGTTCAAACTCTAATAGATCAACTCATTAAAGTGCAAAAAGACTTGCTAGTTAATGCTGCTAAAGAAAAACATGCTTATGAAATTAGAACTAGAAGTGGTGCTGCTACCCAGGATCATCTTTATCCTGAGGGGCATCCCAAAAGAATTGAGCAGGATTCTCAACAAGCTGAAAATAGTGGCTCTACTCGTAAGAAAAGGAAAAAGAAACATAAAACTGTTGTAGAACCCTCAGAACCTGCTATAGATCCTAATATTATATCTATCTCTGATGTTGAAACTGAAAGTGGTAACAAAGAAAATGAAGTTCCTAATGAAGAAAAAGTTGAAGAAGAACCTGAAAACCACACTAAGAATACTAAATACACTAAAGAAGATTTTATTGCTAAGAAACATGGTAGTGAAAGAGAACCTTGGGTCCAAAAACCTATGCCTTTCCCTGATAAGAAACACAAGTCAAAGGAAGATGAACACTATAATAAGTTTTGTGAGTGGATGAAACCTTTATTCTTGAAAATCCCTTTAACTGATGCTATTAAATTGCCTCCTTACTCAAAGTATATGAAGGACATTGTCTCGAATAAAAGGAAGATCCCTAATGAAGAAATTTCTACTTTTCTTGCTAATTATTCCTTTAATGGTAAGGTTCCTAAGAAACTTGGAGACCCAGGGATTCCAACTATCCCTTGCTCTATTAAGAACAGTTATGTTAGAACTGCTTTGTGTGATTTGGGAGCTGGAGTTAGTGTTATGCGTTTCTCTCTCTATAAGAGGCTTCAACTAGAAAAACTGATACCAACTGATATATATTTGCAAATGGCTGATAAATCTACCACTATTCATGTTGGTATGTGTGAGGATGTACCTGTTCAAGTGGCTCATAATTGCTTGATATTAAATGATTTTGTTGTGCTTGAAATGTTTGAAGATGATAATATGTCTATTATTCTTGGGAGACCTTTTCTTAATACTGTAGGAGCTGTTATTAATTGTAATCAAGGAAAGGTGACTTTCAACGTTAACGACAAGGAACATACTATCTATTTCCCCAAGAAGATTGAAAGGACTTATGGTTTGAATTCAATTGAACATGTTAAGGGCATTCAAGTTGGAGAAATATATTGTCCCATACCAAGAGAAAATTTTGAAACTATTATGATTGGGACCATTGCTATCAAGGTTGAGGTAACATAATCATTAGTGGAATACAAAGTTTTTTCTCATATGAAATTTTTTTGGTAACAAGACCTGATCAACCTTGTTAACAAAAGGATTTCATTGAACAAAACAATGTTTTCACCATGATTATCTCCGCTTACTTCTATTCTATCCATTTTAGTTTTTGCTTATGCCTAACTTAAAGGCGTTAAAGAAAATTACTTGTTGGGAGATAACCCAAAAGTTTTAGATGAGTCTTGGAAGTTATTACTTCAGTAATAACTGCTCATTATCCTTTTTATTTGTTTTTTGTGCCAAGAGTAACCTCTAATGAGAGAGAAGTAATGATTGGGAAAGTTGTTGTCTCGAAACAGATTTCTGTGCTTCACCATAAAAATTCGTGTAAAATCTCTGAACGTCTTTTTGAGGCGTGAATTTTTGTGCTTCTGCCCCAGGTTGTTATATAACTTTCGTTTGTTCAAAACTTTTTTATTTGAGCAACATAAGGTCTTCGAAACAATTCGTCTTTACCTGCTGGTCTGTTTTAACAGATTTCTGCCATTTTCTGCATTTGCTTCTTATTGGTTTCCTTTTGAGTTCTTTTGGAGAATTGAGATTTTTGAGGGAAGTGCTACAGTAGCTAGTGTTTTAATGGAAGTTTATTTGGTGTTAGAACTGAACCTTAAGATTTATTTATCTTGAGTGCACTAATGTTGCTAATAAAGATTGTGTGAAGTTTTGTATGAAGGAAAAATTTCAGGTGTATGGAAGGAATGAGTAATGGGATGAAGGATGGACTAAAGCTCAAGCTTGGGGATGCCACGCGTGTCACCCCAAGAAATATCCAAGAAGTACAAGCGTCAAATCTTGGGGATGCCCAAGGCATCCCCCTCTTCATCAATAAAAATCCTAGGTTTCTTCCAAACGCTTCATTTTTATTGTTTCATGCATAGTTGTGTTGTTCTTGGAGCATCTTTTTTTCGTTTTCATTTTGTTTTTTTTGTTTGCTTTGTTTTCTTAGTTTGCTGAATAAATTGGTTGGACCCCCTCTTTCATACATTGGTGTTCAAATGGTTTGGTTTGGTTTGGAAAAGAGTAGGAAAGCTCATGCTTAAGTGGTAAAGAGAGCTTGTTTTTGACTGTGGCCTATGCTTTGTCATGTCATGCTTGATATTGTTTTGGCTTTATGCTTAGTATTCTTTGCTGTAGCATGACTTGTTATAAACAATTGAGATTTCTTAATGTGCCTTGGAAGAATCATGTGTTGTTTTAGCATATTAAAGCATAGTATTGTGGTATTCTCCTTTGATGCTTTATTTGGGTTGACTTGGCACATGCTCACACCATGTTATGACTATCCCAAGTCACCATAAGCCTTATGATCCTTTAGTTTTCAACTTGTAGTATCACCTTATGCTTTGATCAATATGTTTTTTCGCTCTGCATGATTATGGCCATTATTGCTCTCTCGTTTGTCGCTCCCTTACTATTGCTAGCCTTCATTTTAACTGAGTATGTTTTACTCATGTTTCCAACTCCCTAAAACCAAATATTTCCAAAGTGTCCACCATACCTATCTATTAGCATCATTTGCTACTTCCGTGCATATTCAATATGCCTTGTTTTCTTCCGAATAAAATGTTTGCTTGTTATGAGAAAGTTAGTTAGTAAAGCTCTCACGAACTTGATGGCACACTTTATTTTCTTACACTTAATAAACCTGAAACATTGCGTCATTCTTTGTTGCGTATATGATTGCGCTTTATAAGTTGAAGTTAGCAGAACCATGTATCATGGGGAACGCTTTCAACATTGCATTGGTACTCAATACCTCATTGATATCATGTTCTTTTGCTTATGGATCCCGGCGGTGTGAAATAAAAGTGGAACTTGTAAGATCATGGAGTTTGTATGTATGTTAGAGAAACGCCCGGGCCGCTAGCCTAAGCCATGCCTAATCATGGTGGAAACTTGCAGCATAACCATAATGAGCATTCTATGAAGCGTCCTCAATAAAAATCTATGCACATAGTAAATAAAAAGATCGCCGAGATGCTCATTGTCTACTTGCCTTGTCATTTTGATTACGGGATAGCTCCTGTATCATGTGCAAGGGGTACCCCGTTGGCAGTTCTTTATGATACGTATATACTTACAATGACAAGAGCTTACTCGTGACTGAAGTTGAGTAGTATGAGGATTGGTCTTCGTAAGTAAGGGGCATGAGACTTCAATTTATAACTTGTCAAGCATATCCTCTTAGTTGTGTCACTTTAAACTTAACCATTTAAAGATGCTTATGATAGGGGCAATGAGAGCTCAAAGCTAATGAGTGTCATACTTTCAACATTTGGAAGCCTTTCAAACTTTTCAAAACCTGTTCATTTCCTTGTTGAGTCTCCACACATTCTTTGAGCACTTTCTTGAGAGCATAGTGGCCATTCTTAGTTCTATGTGCATTGTCCCAAGACTTGTTGATTGATGCATACCTTGATATTACTTGTTTTAAACTATTTGTATCTAGTCACTCTTGTAAACTTTGAAGGTGTCCTATGCATTTGTGTTTGCTACTCTATGAGGGAAAAGCTGAATGCCATAGGCTATGTTTTCTTTATGTGAAACAAACAAACGTCTTGCAAAGCATTGTTATTCATGAATCTTTTTGTTTGTGCCTTTTCATGTTGCCACATAGTTGCTATGTCTTATTGCTAGAACTTTGTCTTTCATGTTATGATTGAAGTACTATGATCCCAGCTTTGAATGGTATACAAATACTTTGATCAAGTTTATGATGGTGCATGTCACCTCAAAAATTATTCTTTCTTTTTATCACTTACCTACTCGAGGACGAGCAGGAATTAAGCTTGGGGATGTTGATACATTGCAAATGTATCTATAATTTTTGATGTTCCATGCTTGGTTTTATCTACTTTCTTATGATTTGTCCACACTTTGAAGTACTTTTCATATGATTTCTTGGACTAACATATTAACAAGAGCCACAGTGCTAGCTTCCTGTTTTCTGCTGTTTTTGGTTCCAGGAAAGTCAGAAAATGAATATTCTAGGAATTGGATGGGACAAAAGCCAAAGTTCCTATTTTACCAGAAGACTCCAGGAGCCAGAATATGAGACGGAGGGGGGCTGGAGCCCAGCCACACCACCTGGCCGCGTGGGCTGGGCCTGGCCGCGCCAGGGGGTGGTCTGGCCGCCCCAGACTACCCCTCGGTCTCACTCTTCGCCTATAAGTTGCCTTCTGACCTAAAAACTTAGGGGGGTTCGACGTTTTTCCAGAAGGAGTTCCGCTCCACCGTCACCACCAGATTCCACGAAACAACACGAGAAACTCCGTTCTAGCACCCTGCCGGGACGGGGAATTGGAGGAGATCATCGCCATCATCATCACCATTGCTTCTCCATCGACCATACATGTTTCCCCATCTATGAGTGAGTAATCCCCCGCTGTAGGCTATGGGGATGGTAGGGATTGGATGAGATCATTCATGTAATGGCATCGGATTATTAGGGCATGGTGCCTAGTATCTTCTATTAGTGCTTTATGACTTTGTTGCGACTTGTTATGCTTAATGCTTGTCACTAGGGCCCGAGTGCCATGATTTCAGATCTGAACATGTTATCGATTCATTATGATAGTATTGTTTTTGGTCTTATCTACAAGTTGTATACACACGTTGTTGTCTAGAACCAATGGCCCCGAAGTGACAGAAATCGGGATAACCGGAGGGAATGGCTTTGATGTGAGGATCACATGTGTTCACGGAGTGTTAATGCTTTGCTCCGGCGCTCTATGAAAAGGAGCACCTTAATTGCCAGTAGTTCCCTTGAGGCCCCGCTACAAACGGGCTGGCAGGACAAAAGATGTTGTGCAAGTCTCATTGCGAGCACGTATGACTATATATGGAACACATGCCTATGATTATCTAGTACTTGGATGCTTTATCTTATTTATCTGCAATTGCCCTATGTTCTGATTGCTATGTGAATTGTCTTGTCCATGCAACGCCCGTCCATCCATCCCTATGCCTACCTTTTCGAATCCCATTGTTATCGCTATTGTTACTTTGTCTTTACTTTATCTTTGCTACTTTACTATTCCTACTACAAAACTATTGCTACTGATAAACTGCTGTGAGCAAGATTGTTTCCAGGTGCAACTGAATTGATAACTCAGTTGTTAAGGCTTATAAATATTCTTTGTCTCTCCTTGTGTCGAATCAATAAATTGGGTTTCACTTCCCTCGAAAATACTGCGATACACCCCTATACTTGTGGGTCATCAACGGCTACCCCAGACCGGATCACCACATAACCGGGTCAAGGCTGGGAAGCAGGAACTTGCAACCAAACGATGCAAGGTTGAAATTGGATGGGATTTACAGGTCGGAGCTAATTGAGATACAAGGTCCACCTAGTCCGGCATGCTTTGGGCCACGGATTATGAAGGAGCCACCAGTACTGAACTTTCAGCTGGCTAGGGGAACCAAAACTTATGATGGAAGTACGAGGCCAGAGGATTGGCTGATTGATTATGCGACAGCAGTCAAGATCGCAATGGGGAATTTAAGATGGGTAGTGGGATATGTGTCGCAAATGTTAGAAGGACCAGCGAGAGTTTGGTTGAACAATTTGCCACCAGGAAGCATTAACTGTTGGTTGGATTTCCAGGAGTTATTCATGAGCAACTTCTCGAGAACCTACAAGAGGCCCAACAGGCCGCAAACTCTGGCGCTATGCCGGCAAAGATCGAATGAGCCAGACCGGGATTTCCTGACCCGTTGGTGTAACGTGCGTAATTCATGCGAAGGAGTAATTGAATCACAAGCTATTGCGTGGTTCGCTCAAGGATGCAGATATGGAAGTATGCTGTGGCAGAGGTTACATCGAGACATGCCAACCACGTTGGCCAAGACAATCCAGATCGTGGATTCGTATGCGTTGGGAGATCCAACGCAACCCTGGCTAATGTCGAGCGAGGCAAACGAGGAATACTACAACCAAGATGGCTCCGGATCATCAAGGAGGAATGATTTTCGAGGAAAGAGAAGAGATGAGCGCCCGGATTACCGATATAACTCGTAGCAGGTAGCGATGGGCAGAGATCAATCAATGCCGCAGCCAGCGTAAAAAGCGGAGGCAAAAAGCGGCGTGGAAATGAAGGGAAAAAGCCTTGGGCCCCAGAGCAGAAAAAGCAGTGGCAAGAGCAAAAGGATAGGCCGAGCTATACGTTTGAGTCCATGCTGGATCAACCATGCAAGTTCCATACGCCAAGCCCGAATAGTCCGGTGAATCATATGACGCGGCAATGTGAATGGATGAGGAAGTTCGAACAGGGCAGTTTGGGGAATGCTCAGGCACCTCAGAACGAAATGCCTAGAAATGAAGCACCACGGCCACCATTACTAACAGGGGGGAATGGACAGCAATTGATGTTGCCACCGTCTCCACCGAGGTACGAGAATCCGGAAAGAAGGGACGCGGTACATCAAGTAGGCAATAACCAGCAACAAGGTCAGGGCTACCATTAGAATGAAGGACGAAACGAGTACATGGAGAATCATCAGAGCTACCGTGTGTTTACCATGGAAGAGAATGACCGGAAAAGCTTGCAGCGCCGGCATATGGAGGTGAACGCAGTAATGCCAGCAGTAGTGAGATATATGCCCTGGGCGGATCAAGAAATTACATGGAGTATCAAGGATCACCCAAAGATCATGCCTAGCCCGGGAACCTATGCCCTGGTCCTAGATCCGACATTCATCGGGCCGAATCTCAATGTAAGGCTTTCCAAGGTACTAATCGACGATGGCAGTAGTATCAACATTATGTACAAGGATACCATGCACAAGTTGGGAATAACAGAGAACATGTTGCGAGCAACGAGGACCACCTTTCATGGCATTGTACCAGGTATTTCCTGTGAGCCAATTGGTAAGGTCCGGGTTGACGTGTTATTCGGCACAAGAGACAATTACCGGACTAAAAACTTGGAATTTGAAGTGGTGAATCTGGAGAGCGCTTATCACGCGTTACTCGGCAGGCCATCATTGAACAAGTTCATGGCAACTACCCACATCAGTTATCTCAAGATGAAGCTGCCCGGGCCAATGGGCGTGATAACTGTATCAGGGGACTTCCGGCGTTCGATCGAGTGCGCCTCAGCCGGATCTAACTTAGCCGAGTCACTTGTAATAGCTCAAGAAAAAAGGAAGATACTGGAAGTGGTGGCACTGGCTCAATCCGCGCAACAACATATGTCGGCTCTGACCAACCCGCACGGAAGCGTATCATTTCAAGTGACCAAGGACACGAAGAAAGTGCCAATTGATGATCAGTTCCCAGAGCGCAGTGTGACCATTGGTGTCGGGTTAAGCAGCAAATAGGAAAGCGAGCTCGTCAACTTCCTCTGTAAGAATCGGGATATCTTTGCTTGGTCTACTCAGGATCTGCAAGGTGTACCAGGGGAGTTGGCTGAACACTCATTAGACGTAAGACCCGGGGCTAAGCCGGTAAATCAACCTCTACGGTGTTTCGCCAAAGACAGAAGGAAAGTTATTGGAGACGAAATAGCTAGGCTCCTAGCAGCCAGATTTATCATGGAAGTACTCTATCCGGATTGGCTCTCTAATCCGGTGCTTGTGGAGAAAAAGAAAGATGATCCGGACGTGGCTGTGGTATGGCGCATGTGCATTGATTACACGAACCTAAATAAGGTGTGTCCCAAAGATCCATTTCCACTCCCTAGAATAGATCAAGTCATAGACTCAACAACCGGATGTGAGCTACTGTCATTCATTGGTGTGTATTCTGGTTTCCACCAGATACCCCTGAATCCGGAAGATCAAATAAAGACTGCATTTATTACCCTGTATGGGACTTATTGCTATCGCATATGCCGTTTGGATTGCATAATGCAGGAGCAACGTACCAACGATGCATGCAAAAATGCTTACATGACCAGATAGGTCGGAATGTGCAAGTTTATGTGGATGATGTGGTCATAAAAACCAAGGAAAGCAACACGCTCCTTGATGATATCGGGCAAACATTCACGAATTTGAGAAGATTCCAAATGAAACTAAACCCAGAGAAGTGCACCTTTGGTGTGCCCGCAGGAAAGTTACTCGGTTTTTTAGTATCTAGCCGAGGTATCGAGGCTAACCCCACAAAGATCCGGGCCATAGAAAGAATGGAACTGCCAAATGCCTTAACGATGTGCATAAGTTCACGGGTTTCCTAGCATCGTTAAGTCGGTTCGTATGTCGGTTGGGAGAGAAGGACTTGCCCCTCTACCAACTAATGAAAAAGGCAGACAAATTCACCTGGACACCACAAGCCGACCTTGCGTTTAGGGAATTGAAGAAGATGTTATCTACTGCGCCAATCCTAGCAGCACCACTACCTAAGGAGCCAATGTTGATCTATGTAGCCACGACCAACCGAGTCATAAGTGCAGTAATCGTAGTAGAGCGCCAAGAGGAAGGAAAGTCGGTGCAAAGGCCGGTGTACTATCTGAGCGAGGTATTGTCAGTCTCGAAACAGAACTACCTTCACTATCAGAAGATGGCGTACGGTGTATATATGTCGGCCAAGAAACTCAAGTACTATTTTGAGGAACATCCCATCAAGGTGATATGTGAGGCACCCATTTCGGATATCATGAGTAACAAAGTTGCAAGTGGGCGAATAGCAAAATGGGCAATCGAGTTAGCTCCTTATGCACCGCAATTTGACAGAAGAGATGCTATCAAGTCACAAGTCATGGCGGATTTCTTTGTGGACTAATACGAGCCACCCCTGCTGGACTTCAATTATTGGCGAATGCACTTCGACGGATCGAAATTGAAAGATGGGTTGGGCGCCGGAGTAGTGCTTACCTCGCCCAAGAAGGATCAATTGAAGTATGTCCTTCAAATCCACTTCTACGCCTCAAACAATGTTGCAGAGTACGAAGCATTGGTACATGGTCTCAAAGTGGCGAAAGAAATAGGGATACGCCGGATACAATGCTTTGGAGACTCAGATTTGGTGGTGCGACAAGTGTCTGGAAATTGGGATGCCTTGGCTGCTAACATGGCCTTATATAGATTCCATGTTCAAAAGATAAGCGGATTTTTCGAAGGATATGAATTCCATCACGTACCTCGGATTGAAAATGAGGCAGCAGATACACTGTCCAAGTTAGGCTCATCTCCGTAGCCAATCCCGCCAAATGGCTTTGGAGCACCTGAGAAAACCATCTATAGAGCCCTCACCCGAATCAGATTCAATTTAGATCCCGACAATCTTCGGATCAGGAGCTGCACCTATGGAGATAGAGTGGGGAAGCACCTCAGCAAACCCGGGAACTGCTTTGGCAAACCTGCGGACTGTCTCGGCTGACCCGGGGACTGATCAGCCTGATCCGGCAGGAGTTATGTCGGTGGATGCAATGGAAATTGATAGAACCATTTTCCGTCCGGGCTATACCATCTTGGGCCAAGCCAATTTTTGATTTCTTAAAAGAAGGGGTTCTGCTGGATGACGAGATACTCTCGCGGCAGATCCAAAGAAGAGCAAAGGCCTATACTATTATCAATGCCGAACTATATAAAAGAAGTGTGACAACAGTACTGCAGCGATGTGTTGATCCGGAGGAAGGACTTGACATACTCCAGGATATTCACCAAGGGGAATGTGTCCACCATGCCTCCTCAAGGGCATTAGTGGCAAAAGCTTTCCGGCATTGATTTTATTGGCCTAGTGCTTTGGAGAAAGCAGAGGACTTGGTGAGAAAATGCAATGGTTGTCAAAGATACGCCACAAAAACTCATCTACCAATGTCAGAGCTGAAAACTATCCCCATTACCTGGCCATTTGCTGTATGGTGCCTAGATATGGTGGGGCCATTTAAGCCGGCCAAAGGAGGGATGACCCATATCCTAGTCATGGTTGACAAGTTCACCAAATGGATTGAGGTGAAACCAATTCAGAAATGTGATGGAGCAACAGCTGTAAGATTCCTCAAGGATATAATCCTAAGATATGGCTATACCCATAGCATCATAACCGATAATGGAACAAATTTCGCTGAGGGAGCATTTGCAAGATTCTGCCAAGAAAAGAAGATCCGGCTACATGTCGCCTCAGTCGCCCACCCCGCATCGAATGGGCAAGTGGAAAGATCCAACGGACCGGTATTGTCCGGGATAAAACCCTGGCTCATAGACTCGCTGCAAAGATCAGCGGGGTGCTAGATAGAAGAACTACCAGCAGTACTGTGGAGCTTAAGAACAACTCCAAATCGATCAACAGGCTATACGCCATTCTTTCTGGTATATGGGGCAGAAGCTGTATTACCAGCCGACATAGATCATGATTCGCCAAGATTCACCCAATACATAGAAGCCAAAGTGCGCGAAGCCTGACAAAATGATGTTGATCTGCTGGAAGAAGCGAGAGAACTGCCCTTGTCCAGATTCGCCATATATCAGCAAAATCTCCAACGCTATCATAGCCGAAAAGTAAACGCCCGAGTCTTCCGGGAAGGTGATCTGGTACTCCGGCTGATACAGCGCACAACTGGCATGCATAAGTTGTCGCCTCCATGGGAAGGACCTTTCATTGTAAGCAAAGCCTTGCGCAATGACTCCTACTATCTTATTGATGCACAGCCCCAGGAAAAGAACAAGGCGGACAGGTCCGAAGAGGAAACTAAGCGACCATGGAATGTAGCACTACTTCATCCTTTCTACACCTGACTAAGAGGTGAATGTATCCGAGCTACTCATATGTCGGTATGTATGTCAGCAATGAGCCTATTAATAAAACTTTGGCACCCCAAGCAGAGACTTGGGGACTACTGTAAAAATTGTCTTTCTTGTTTTTGCTTTTCTTGTGTCGGTTGGGTTAAGTCGCTTGTATCTTAGTTGGATTAGTAATGTGTGAGTACCAAAAACTCAACTCTTTGACTTTGTTGCTGTCCAACAAGAATTGGCTTCATGGCAAGCAAGAGAACAAGTTTGGAATGGCAAACCATATGAAAAACAACTAAGGAAAAGAACTTAAGCGGGATGATACTAGTTTTCTGACTAACCCTTGGTTTATTGCATTTATCTAACGCTGGATCATTTCGAGCTAATCTCAAAGTTTCTTGTTAAGTCAATTTTTTGAACCTCGGACTTGTAAGTTGAAAAGCCGAATCAAGGTAGACGCGAGCCGAGCCAAAAATTGGAGGAACAAGAAAACAAAACTCGGGGACTTCTCCCACGATAATCCAGCATTAAGAACATAGTTCAACACAATAAGTTGTAGCACAACCAAACCAAAGTATTTAGATACATTTCCACCCGGCATCCCGGGGTTCTGATAAATGTGATAAGTGTTTTTAAGGAGCAGGAGCAGCAGTCAAGTCATCAGCCGAGGAAGGAGGTACTTCGGAGTGTGGGGGAGGGGTGTTAGCCTCGGCTTCATCCTCAGGATTGACCTCGCCATCCTCCGGGTCTCCGGCCTTGTCGCCAAGCTCGGAGGCCTCTGCCTCACTCTCTTCTTCATCTCTAGAAACAACTTCATCATCAACGACATCGAGGTAGCTCGACCCTTCATTCCAAGCGTGGCAAAAGGAATACTGGATGAGCTTGTTGGCACAGGCTTTGCGGCGCATGATCCAATCCGGATCTTCGCATCACTTAGACCCGGTGCGCAAACGAGTGAGAAACCCCAGATCAATTCCCTCGTACCACGAAAGGACAAACTGCAAGGCAATGTCAGCCCTAGCCCGTGCGGCAGATTTGTGCCACAAATGCAGTTGCGTATCACATTCCATCAACTTGGCTATGAAAGCAGAGCCTCTTTTTGGAATATTTTCACTGGGCCAGAGGGAGCTGAACATTCGTGTTGCCGCCGGTATAGTATCCGCACCATGGTTCTTTACTACCTCAAGATGAGCGGTGAGGCTCGCCAGTAGATCCTCCGTATTATACGGGATTGGCTCGGCACCAGGGGCAGCAAGAACACCATGCTATTTGTGGGACCGGGTTATGGCAGCGGCACCGAGCGTAACGCTTTCTGGGAATTTGCCTAACAGAGCAGAATAAATAGTAACTAAGAGTACCGGATCTAGAGAAATGAGAGTAGACCCGGAGAGACGAAAGTTAAGCAAGGGCAGAAAACTCACGTGCAATCTGAAAAAGAAGTCACTGAAGCTCTTAATCGATGCTAGCGTTGTGGGCCTGGATTTTCTCATATTCGGTGGTCACCGACGTAAGCTTGAAGTCGGCTTCCTCCAATAAGATCTTGTCCTTGGAGATCTGCATGGTTAAACGCTCTTTCTCCTCGGCAAACTCCTGGTCAGCCTTCTCCAACTCAGACTTATGGAGGCCCTGGAGCCTCTGAATTTCGGCATTCAACTGAGTGATCTCCGAGTCCTGGAGCTGCAACCAAGCTATCTCTTCATCCTTCTTTTTCAGCTCTGCCTCATGTTTCCCTGTTTGTTCGAGGAGATGGATCATCATTTCAGGCATACTAACGTTGTCTTCCAGAGCAACTGCAGCAATGTAATGATCCGGAGGACCCAAAGTATGAGTGTCCACCAGATAAAAGAAAGAAAGTACATTGATTGTGTGAAGGGGATGAAATTACCTTTGATTTCAGCCAAATTCTTCCGCATAATGGTATTCTCAGCTTCAACCTCACCTGCATGGTTCGGATAGCAAGTTAGTTCGGATCACGGTCAACTCAGATGAACAAAAATGGAAGGGGGAAAAGTCTAAAGGAACATTACACTTCTTTTGGTGCTCCACCAAGAGTTTACCATAACATGCTCGAATGTCTTTATAGGAGTCCAGCAAGCGCTGAACTCAGAGGATCGATGGTTAGTAGTAATCTGAAATAAGCAAGGCAATGCCAAAGTTCAAAGGCAAAGTAAAAATAATCCAAAGTCTACAAGATCCGGGCCAAGTGGAACTTAACCTGGCTCTAGGTGTGTGGATATTCGAAGTAAACAAGATCCAGGCCAAATGGAACTTAACCCGACTCTAGGTGTGTGGATATTTGAAGTTCACAAGATCTGGGCCAAGTGGAACTTAACCCGGCTCTAGGTGTTTGGATATTTGAAGTTCACAAGATCCGGGCCAAGTGGAACTTAACCCGGATCTAGGAGTGTGGATATTTGAAGTCTAAGATTTGAGCCAATGGAGCTTAACCAGGCTCTAATTATGTTACAATTTAAAGTTCTATAAGGAGCATCCGACCGAATAACAAGTTATTCCCTCGGAGGCTCGGGGACTAGGGCTTATGTCTACAACTGTCTACAAGTGCTCAGTTATACAAGATACCAACAACATAGGAAAAGAGTTACCTCCATCATCCGGCCAGCCAGAGAGATAGCCTTGGTAGCAGAGTTCATCTGCACGCTGAACTTAGCTGGGCCGAACTTCTCCGGCAGATCATCTTGCGGGTCGACAAACTCCGCGTTATTCCAGTTCTTCACATACTCAAGGAGCAGTGGACTATACCTTTCACCACTGGGAGAATAGTTCGCCACAAGGCCTTTCACGTGGGCCTCTCGCCTGGCGGATCGAGCTGCAGCGGGGCTGGTATGCAGAACCAGCTGCTGGCTACCCTCTGACCCGGAGGCGGTAGATCCGGATGAAGTTCCTTTAGCTGACCCGGAAGCCTTCTTGATCTTACCGGATGAAGGTTGAGGAGAAATTTGGAAGATATCTGCGACTGAAGGAGTGGACCCGGAGGGAGCCGATGGGGCTTTCCTCTTGGGAGGCTTGGTGTAGGCTTTTGCTGCTGCTGTTGGTGGTGCTGCTGCTGTTACTGCTGGTGCTGGTGCTGGTGCTGCTGGTGCTGATGCTGTTGACGCGGGAAACACTGGGACAGAAGAGCTTGTTGGGGGCGGTGCCGATGAAACTGGCACCTCATAACTTGGTGCTGAGGCTGAAGAACTAGGGAGATCTACCATCGCCGTATCCGGAGCTGCCCCGCTACCCCCCGCACCGACATTGACCTCCTCATGACGAGCTGGGCTCTAGTCAGGCGCAGCCGCAGAACCCTCTTGAATAGGGCTAAGCGGGCGAGTATCATCGTTGTGGGGGGAGGGAGAAGGGCTGCTCGGGATTGGCGAGGCTATGCTGGAGACACTTTGAGGGATAACCCTAGGGGCACTAAAAAGAAGAAAAGCACCAAGTAAAAAAGAGAGAACCAATAAGAAACGAAGGCAAGCAAAGGAAAAATCCCTAAGTACCAGTGCAAAAGGACTTACTCATCCGCGGTTGGAGGAGCCCAAGGTTTGGGTGCCCTCCGGACCGTGCTCTTGGCGGCCGGCTTAGACGAGGCTTTCACCCCGGACTTCTTCTGCCTCTTCTTGGGAGGCGACACCTCCGAAGCTACGGCCAAGGTTGCCGCGCACTTCTGGGAAGAAGAAGGGGCCGGACTAGCAGTGGCAAGGGGAGGAACCTCGTGGACCTGACCATCCGGGTTAGCTGAACATTCGAACATAACCAGATGCGCGTAAGAGATCGGAACTGGATCAAATACCTCCAGGACCTCAATGTCTGAGTCATCATCGTCAGGCCAATCCCTTAGAGAAGAGGCCTTACCAGCGCTGCGTCTGACGATGTCCGGGGTAGGCAGGAAGGTCTCCGGATCAAGCTCATCCTCGTCCTCCTCGGTGCCGTTCGGCAACCACTTGCTCGCCAGCACCTCGGCATCCTCCAGTGGCTGCTGGAGGAATTTCTGAGAATGAGACAACAATTGCCAGGTTATAAAAGGGAACCGACATATAAAGAAGATCCGAAAAACAAAGAAGGGTTAGTTTACCTTTGGAGGGGGTTGTCACGGGTGAAGGGATCAAGTCCCCACTTCCAATCCTCGGAGAACTTCTCCACATTGAATATGGACTTAACCCGGCGGTAAACTGCCAAATTATCCAGCTCGATAGAGGAGGTCCGGTGGGGATCGAGAGGTCCGCTCAAGTAGCAAATCTTGTGGGCTCGCTTCTGAAGGGGGAGACCCAGATGTGGAGAAAAGTAATCATGATGTCCTCTCCTCGGAGATTCTCCTTGAGCAGCTCCTTGCTCTGGCGCTCCACTTGATTCGCCAGGGCCATGGGTCGCTTCGCTATGCTCTCCCAACACGAGGTATCAGGAGGACCAAGCTTGAAGGGGAGGAGCCGGATCAAGTCCTTGTTGGTGGTGTTCCGGACATAGAAGAAAGTCCGGGCCCAGCCTTTGCAAGATTCGAGCCCGGTGACCCAGGGGAACACAGACTACTTGCGGGGAGAAATAGAGGCAGCACCACATTGGGTCAAATGCTTGTCCTTCGGGGCAAGCTCCTTATCCGGAACCACATTCTTCCGGAGACCAAAGAACTTGATCCAAAGCTCCTTGGTTGGCTAGAGGCCAATGTACCCCTCAATACTAGAAGTAAAGGAGGATAGATAAGTGATGGCATTGGCGGGGAGATGATGCGGTTGCAACTTGTAAGTAGAAATGAAATCAAAGAAGTCAGAAGTGGGAAAGCCAAAGCCGCGCTGAAAATACGAAAGAAAAACAACATATTCCCCATGATTGGGGGAAGGAGAAATCTCGTTGGAGGCGGACAGGCGGCGACGCCGTGGGGATCTGCGACATGGCGTGGAGCCACTCGAGGTCTCATCGCAGACAACGGCCGCCCAGCCATGCTCACGGCTCTCTGCTTCTTCCTCTTGCTGTGCCACAACGGGAGCTTCCTCCTCTGTCATGGTGGATTCGAGATCTTCGAGAGAGAAATCGGTGTACAGATAGCTGGAAGAGGGAAAACGGGAAGCGCAAGGCCTCGTGATGGAAATCTTGAGTGGGAACGGTGGCGCAGGTGCAAGAGGCTGCCTAAGCACGGTCGCGACGATGCTGGTGCAGCAAGGAACTGGCGGCGGCGGTGAGGTTGCTGTGAGAGAGAAAGGGGTTGGGAAGCGCGAAGAAAATGGGGGAACTTCCCTTGAAATCGCCCCAGGCCCTCTACTTAACCGCCACGCCGCGTCGTAGGATCCTTTGGTGTACGCCGCATCTGTGATGCATGTGGCCCCAAAACAACCAATCAGAGCAAGGCCACAGCAAGGGCCATAGGGGCAAACGATCCCATGATGTGATGTAATGTTACGGTTAGCAAGGCGCCGCACTTAAAGGACGTGCACGGCAATGATTCCTGACATTGCGACAGTAACCAGCGTATTAAATGCGCGTGGCCCTTAAAATGAGGCAAAATGATGATTACCCTCCATGTAGGATGTGTGGAAGTGTACAAGGAAGGAAAGGTAACCCGGATAAGCGAGCAAAAGACCCGGCCAGCGAGGAATAACTCGAAATGGGCCAAGGGACCGCAAGGGAAAAACTCCGGGTTACGAGGTAACTCGGCCAAAGAGGCAAAGATCCGGATATGGGAACCTGCTGTGGCCTTAACAACCAAAGGTTGCTAAGACCACACCAGCTTCGGGGACTAATGTTGGGGGGATACCCCCGAGTAGGGTAACGACGGGGTATAAGGGCCGAGTTAGCCGGGGTACGGCGCGGTCAAAGCAAGTGCTGACCGGGTCACCTCAAGGCAGGCCGAACCACGAAGTGACCCAGCCCGTGGAGTATCTCCCTAACCATAGTCCGGCCGGCATAAAGTATATGCCGGCCATGTTTACCTAACTGTTTTGCAAGTAACTTGATAAGCCGGATTAGCTATATGCTACCGGATTATCTTGTGGTTTCCAAGAGAAGGAATCCCCCGCTGGTCAAAAGGTGGCTTTATTAGCTGTAGCATGAGCGAAGCAACGTAAAGAAGAGGACCAGCGGGTCAGGTGCGACCAAGGTGATGTGGGCAAAGCCGGATGACGTAGCCCGTATCTGGTGACGCCAAAAGACAAAGATTACGCAGTGGGTTACGTCCAAAGCCCGGACGAGCCATTAAAGAGAATAAAGAAGCATCTAGCTTTAGGCGAGGAACATATTCTTCGAATATGCTGCCACGTGTGCCCTAGCATTGTAACCCGGACACCCCTATATAAAAAGCACCGGGGCCTCCATAGAGAGGGATGGATCATTTTCTCTATCTAAGGTAGATCTCTAGGGCTAGTTTGTGGGGGGTAAGAGACTCTGTCTCCTTCTAACCAATAGCTTGGAGAGCACTTGTAAATGCCATTGATAGAGAGAATACAAGAACTTCCGTGCGTGGAATCACCATGTTCTCCCTCCCTGGATTCCCCTAGCACTCATTGGCCCCATCTTTAGGTTATCCATGACATCTGCCGTGCCACCACCACGACATGATATGATGAAAAAGAAGTACATGACATGAACTAGCAAGATCATAAGCTTGGGGATGCCCTTGCATCCCCCTCTTCTTTAATATCATTCCAAACTAATGTTCTAGTTTTACCTTCATGTTCTTGTTTGTATGTTCATGGAAACCATGTTTGAATTACCTTTTTGTTTTGTTTGGATCTTATTTTGCATATTTTTTATCAAAACAAAATACCAAAAATATTTTATGTTTATTTGGTTCTTTTTTTTCTTCTTGCCTTTTTTTTTTAAAACTTTAAAGCATTTTATGTTTTTTCGTTAGAAAATACATTTGTGCTTGTACAAGCGGGTACGAGACCTATCTAGCTATTCAGATGTTGAGATTCGGAACAACTTGTTGTCCAGTGCTGTTTTTATTTTATTTTTAGAATATGAGAAATAAGAGGGAATCTCGGGAAGCACAGTTCCCGTACCCAAATTCCGTGAAAGTGGGGAAGAGTGTCGTCCTGTACTGCACCAGATATCTAGGAATAGTTGGTCTACTATAGCATTTTATGAGAGCATTCAACGTATGCATCCAAAAGCTACACACAGCTCACCTATACCCATTTGTCACAATAGCGTGTACAACACAGAGTAGAATGTAGTCAACGACTCAAGGCCACTTTCTTAAGGCCATTTTTTTTTGCTTGAAGGACCCATAACCACCGCTTATGTATTGATAAGATCAATCTTAGAGCTGAGACGTCAGGAACGCTGAGACGCTCTTCCTGCTGCTCACGGTCCTAGGTCTCACCGTCCATGCCGCGACAAGCCTCAACGGGATCCCGGTGCCCGCGCTTTCGTGGGCGCTCGGCGTCGTCTTGGTCCTCGCGGCCGGGATGCTGCTCGTCGTCGGGTTGCTGGGCAAGAGGGAATTAGGCTATTCTGCCGCCGAGGAGCCTCTGCTGCTGGATGACACAGCCGGCGAGAACAACAGCGCCTATGCCTCCGGGTACGCCAGCGCCGGTTTCCTCGGCCTCATCACCTTTTCCTGGATGTCTCCCCTGCTCACCATCGGCCACAAGAAGACCCTCGGCCTCATCACCTTTTCCTGGATGTCTCCCCTGCTCACCATCGGCCACAAGAAGACCCTCGGCCTCGACGGCGTCCCGGACCTCGACCACGGCGACAACATGGCCGACCTGCTCCCGGCGTTCAACCCTAAACCTCGAGGCAGTCGCCGGTGATGGCACTGCGGGTCCCAAGATGACGGCGTTCAAGCTCACCAAGGTCCTAGTGCACACCTCCTAGTGGCACATCGCCGTGACCGCGCTCTACGCGCAGATCTACAATGTGGCCACCTATGTCGGCCCGTACCTCGTGAACTCGCTCGTGCAGTACCTCAACAGCGGCGACGAGAGGCTTGCAACGAAGGGGCACCTCCTTGTCCTCGCCTTCGTCGTAGCCAAGGTGTTTGAGTGTTTGTCACAACAACACTCAGCAAGTCAGGATGCGCGCGCCGTCGTCTACGAGAAAGGGCTGGCTCTCTCCTGCCGTTCCAGGCAGATTCACTCGAGCGGCGAGATGATTAACATCGTTGGTGTCGATGCTGACCGCGTTAGCAAATCCTCATGGTACATCCACGACCTCTGGTTGGTACCGCTCCAAGCAGGAATGACGACAGCGGTAGAGAAATCTCACCGGAGGCGATCTTGAGGGAGAGGATAGAAACAACGGTGGAGGTGCAGGAACTTTGTCCCGGTGGAGACAACGAGAATTCTCTCTCCCCTAAGCACTAGGACGGGATGATCACAAACAAATAGTAGGCATCTACAGGGCAAGAAAAAGGCTACACCTGACACCCGCCTCGCACGCCTAAAAGCAGGGGAAAGAAAGACATGAAAATTCAGGAGCTATATTCATACAAATTCCTAGAACAAAAATGGCACGGATCTCGCAGAAGGCACGGATGAAAAGGATAGATCTAGTAGTACAAAATCCATTCTCTTCTTCATTTGGTTCTTATTTGCTTTTTGTTTTTCCTTAAAACAAAAACAACAAAAAGATTTTATGTTTTTTTCCATTTGGTTCTTTTTTTATAAAACCTAAACAATAAAAATATTTTATGCTTGTTTATTTTTGTTTGCTTCTTGCTTTTCATCTTTCATAAAAGAATAACAAAAAGATTTTGTTTCTTCTTTGTTTGCTTCTCTTGATTCTTTCTTGGTTCTTTTTGCTTCTTTTAGGTTTTTGGGTTTTGAACATTTGTTCAATGTTAAAATAAAGGTTTTATCTTTTTAATATTTACAAAAATAAAGTACCAAGTTTTACCCATTTTGGATGTGAAAAGTTGAAACATATATTTGAAGTTGAAAATTTCTGCACGCTACTGTTTACCAAACGATTTTTATGATTTTTATGTAACCCCAATTGAGCTAAATTTTCTACTGAAGTTATAACTTTTCATCCTATATACGTGCAAAAAATGGCTAAAATTGCTGACATGTTTAAGTGGGTGAAATAAATATGTTCTGCAGTTGCTGTTTTTCTAGACATAATATGTCTTTTGTTGCAAGAGTGGCCTTTTTGAGTTTTGATTTGATTCTTTTTGAGTCTTTTGATATTTCATGGATATTATAAACTTAAGTAACTCTCCGGATATTTAAAACCAAATATTATTTGGGAATTTTATCATAGATAGCACTATATCTTTGTACCACTAATGTCACCCAATGTCACCCCATAGAAAAGAAATGGGAGAAAATTTTGCGTTGAAGTTTTTTATATGGAATGGAGGAACACCACAGTAAGAGTTATCTAAGAATGATGAAGACCATAAGCTTGGGGATTCCCAAGAAACTCCACTGGACCTATTAAACTCTTGGTTTGCAAACCTCTAAACTTTGTTTTTGAGCAACATAGAATGATTGTAGAAACTTGGAGCGTCTTTATCTAGTTTTATGTCTAGTTTTACATGTTGCCTTGAGAATAAATATAACCACCATGATAGATGTTTTGCATTCTTAGGAAATATCTACGGAAACAATCTATCCCATGATTAAATTCCTTGATTAGAATGAGTTATGTGGTATCAAAAGAAAAGGGAATGAAAGCAAAAAAGCTGAAATTCAAAGTCATGCTTAGTGTTGTTAGTTCAAATACTTTAATGAATGATAATTTGATAGTGCCTTATTGAATGGTACCTTTTTCTCATATACATTGATGTTTAATACTAAGGAGAATTGTGTAATGATGTACTATGGATCCAATGTCATACTTGTAGATCTTTTTGCTAGCCCAAAGATTCCTAGACAAGCAAAGCTTGTTTATCCAAATATCCTTAAAACCAATTCCCACGTACACCATACATACCTATATAGCATCAATGCTATTCCAAGTATATTTCTCATGTGCCTTGTTTTATTTAGCCTCCAAAAAATATTGCGCTTATGGTTATGGTTGCCATAGAGAAGTTGGTTGTGGGGTGACCACGAACTTGAAGGCACAACCACCAAAGGTGGTAATGATTTATGAAACATAAAATGGTTTTGTAAGATAAAAAGTGGAAGGAAAGATAACAAGGGGATATGAGATTATCTGATTCTACTTAGTAATCAACGAGTAAACTGAGGGTTATGGGTATTTCAATACATATGCTCTAAGGAGAAGTGTTGGAAAGGTAGGCACCAGAGGATTTGGCTAGCCATGTAAAGTGAAAAGCAAAGGTTGTTTTGGAGCATATGACATGATTGAAAGACCCATGAATAAGGTTCATACTGGTTACTAGGAGGGAAAGACCGTTAACTGATGTCATATAAAAATGGTGAAAGTGTTCGACAAAAGTTGAACTTCATGTCTATCTTGTTATAATTATTCTCTTCTTTGAACTAGAAAGATGCTAATGATAGGGGTAAATGGAACCAAACACGAATAATAAACTATTGATCAATCATAAACTTAATGAAATAGAGTTTGGAAGCTAAATATGCCTTTGCACATGTTTAATACTCACTTTATAGCTCACTTGCTTGTTGTGATTCCTTGAAGATTGAACCTAGTGAACTTTGTGTGGCAATGAAAAAGAAGCAAAACAATAAACTCCAAAGTCCATGTTTCGTTTTATCACCTTCATACTTATTGTGGTGGTGTCACGGCAGATGCCATGGATAGGCTAAAGGTGGGGACTAATATGCGCTAGGGGAATCCAGGAAGGGATAGTAGAGTGATTCTCTACACAGAAGTTTGTATTGCGATATCTCCAAGATTACAAGTGCTCCTTGAGCTGTATTGGCGAGAGGAGGAAGAAGGTTCTCTCCTACACTTGCCTTCTATCTAGCCCAAGAACCCTAGATCTACTAGTGCTCAACCAACTAGAATTCTGCCAACCCCCTCTACCAGAACCCTAACCCCCCTTATATAGAAGAGGTTCGGTCCTGGCCTAGGGCATACGTGGAGGCATATTCCTAAGAATATGCCCCCTCCCAAAGTGGTAACCCGACCGGGGTGCTTTCCCCCGCGTCACTCATGCTTTAGCGACGTCAGCCGACGTGAGCGTCGTCATCCTTGTCGGCCATGATCCGGTGGTCCTGCCCTTGCTTTATTCACTCATCCAGTACGTACCGGACCTTCTTTTTTGACTAGAGAGATTCCTTCCTTCTCCTAGAAGCTAAGCGAGGATCCGGATCACAGTAGATCCGGCCACACCTGTTCCTGCGTATAAGTTAGACAAGCATTTCCGACTTACTCCTTAGGTCGGATGAGATAATGTTAGGCGACCCCCCCTGGTCCGGGTTACTCCGTGATCCGGCCTTCCTTGAGGTGACTCGGCCAGCATCCGCTTTGACCTTGCCGAACCTTGGCTAACTCGGCCCTTATACCCCGGAGTGACCCTACCCGGGGGTATCCCCCAATATTAGTCCCCGAAGCTAGTGCGGTCTTAGCTGCCTCGGCCGCTAAGGCCACATCAGGTTCATTTATGTCCGAGCCTCAGACGTTTAATTCCGGGCTAGCTCCTTATCTCGGATTACATGGATTTACGTTCCCTTCACACGTTCCAAGTTTTCACTTGCCGGCCGGGTCACCAATTTGGCTCGGATCCCATGGTTATCATGGTTTGATCCGGGCCCCGTTTCCTTCTCTCATACGCCAACCCACGTGGAGGCTACTCATTACCTTGTCTTATTTTAAGGGCACGCACGATGCCGCAGAATTATCGGTTTTATCGCGCGGGTTACGTCATGCCTGTCTCCTCATTTACCGCAACAGCACATCGTGTCATGGGATCTTATCTACTCTATGCCCCCCTGTGTGGCTTTTCTCTGATTGGCTGATGCCGGTGATACACGGCCACACCGTGTGGCTCGCCAGCGCAGTGCGATCCCACTCATCGATCACTGGGGGCGGTTAAATAGGGAAGGGGCGCATCCCTTAGCATTTTTCCATCTCCGCGCCCCTTTGCCTGTTGTGATTTTCACCTTCGTCTTCCCTGCGACCACGCCGCCGCCGGTGCTCTCCATCAGCAACGCCGCCGCCGCACCTCCCCGTGCCTCCGCACCGCAGCCACCATAGAATCGCTAGCCACGGGTCCTCGTCAATCTAGACCACAGACCCCCGCCGTCACTAGCTCCAGCGAGGACAGCGGATACGAGATGACTGAAGAGGAGCTCGTCGTCGCCAAGCAGGAGATGGAGGAGGACGCCGGCGCGGCGGACCGCGGCGCGTGGGCCGGTTCGTGGGTCTTCCAAGACGACATCGACTGGCTCTATCGGACCAGGCATATTCCCGCCGGTGTCGCCGCTCGTCTCCCCTCCTTGGAACTGGCCCCTCACCCAATCCGGGTGAGTTCATCGTATTCCTATCCCATTTCCAATGGGGATTTGGTCTCCCGGTGAGCGACTTCTTCCGGGACTGGGTCAGGACGTACCACTTGCAGCCGCACCATCTCCCAGCAAACGCAATCACCTCTCTTTCTGCCTTTGTCTCTACGATCGAAGGTTATACCGGACTATGGCCCACGAAGGAGCTGTGGATCCGGTTCTTCGGTCTTCATCGCAACATCGTCCCCAACATCCACGTCGAGTCGGAGGACAAGCAACTCACCCAGTTCGGAGCTGCCTCGATCTCGCCCCAGAGATTTTCAATCTTTCCCCGGGTCACCGGGCTTGACTCCTGTAAAGGATGGGCCCGGACCTTCTTCTATGTCCGGAACGAGGGTACCGAAGACTTGATTCGGTTGCTGCCGTACGCTCCGGGCCCCCCTGACACGGATTTCTGGGAGGAGGTCGCCAAGAAACCTACAGCTCTGGCCAACCAAGTCAACAAAAGGTTCGCGGAGCTGAAGAAGTTTGGATTGCGCAACGAGGATGCTATGATCACATTCGTGCGCAACCGAATCTCTCCCCTCCAGAGGCGCACCCACAAGTTGTGCCACATGAGCTTCAGTCACGACCCCAACCGAACCTCCTCCTTCGAATTGAGCAACACCGAGATCTTCCGCCGGGTCAAGGCTCTGTTCACCACTCACAAGGATTTCTCCACCGAATGTACGTGGGGAATCGAGCATTACTGCCGTGTGCTCCTCCCGCCAGTAAGCTTCAAGGGTAAACTTATTTCGGATCAATTATGTGTCGGTTTTTGTCATATTTTTGACTCTGCTCTTTGTGCTTTTTCTCAGCTGTTTCTCCAGCAAACTCTCGAGGATGGCACGGATCCGACCCTTAAGTGGGCACCGGACCAAGAGATCCCGGATGAGGAGGAGCCAGACCAGGAGATGTTCCTCCCTATGACCGACGCCACCAAACGTCCCAGCGGTAAATTCTCTTCTCTTAGAGATTGGCCCGATGATGAGGATGACTCGGATATCGACGTGATTGAACCCGTTGAGGCTATCCCTCTTTCTTTTGCCTTTCCGGCATCAGCTAACCCCGGTGGGCATATCCACGAGGATCCTCCACTTGCCACGGGCGAGCCGGTTCCGGTGGCGTCGAAGAACAAGCGCGTATCCGCGTCAAGTTCTTCTTCCGAGCCTTCTCAGCCCACCAAAAGGCAAAAGAAGGCCGGAGACAAGACTGCCTCCAAGCAGGCAGGCAAAGCCCCGGCACGGAGGGCCCGGAAACCCAAGGAGGCCGAGACCTCGGATGCGTAAGTCATTTTTCACTACGCAACACACTTCTCCTTGCATCGGGGTAATTTCACTCCTGACATCATTTTATTTTGCAGGCCTCCTGTGGAGGTCCCTCAGAGCGGATCGAGCATCTCCTCTCCCCTTCGGTCTGGTCCTTCCCCTCCTCGTGATGACGAGTCACGCCCGCTGAGCCCTATTCCGGAGGGCTCTGTGGCTGCTTCGGGTTCTGCAGTTCTTCATCAAGAGGAACGCGACCTCGGATCGGGAGGGGTCGGTTCGGCCGAGGCAACGACGTCCACCACTTCGGCATTGCCGCAACCAGCAACCACCAAGTCTACCGCAACCCCAGCACCAACAGCAGCTCCAGTACCAGCTTCCGAACCAGCACCTGTCCCGGCAGCCAGGAAACCCACAGCAGCTCCAGTACCAAGTTCCTCTGCCTCTTCCGAGTCATCTCAGCCCCGGCGAGGAACCATTCCAGCAGCTTCCAAAGGGAAATCCGTCGTGGTTACTTCTTCTCAGCAAGCTAAAGGCAAGAAGGCTCCGGATGCTTCCAAGTCTACATCCGTCGAGGCCGGGCAGCGAACCTTGTCGTCAATGCTTCCGAAGAAAACACCAGCAGCGACGGATCCTCCTGCCGAGCCAACCGATGCGCAGCAGATGGTTCTTCATACCAGCCCAGCTCTTGCCCTAATTGAGAGGAAGGAAGCTCATGCGAAGGGCTTGGTGGCACCCCACATGCCCACTGGCGAACGGTACCCTCCGAGCCTTATCGAGTTCGTCATGAACTGGAATAAGGCGGAGTTCGTCTACAACGACGATCTCCCAGAAAAGTTCGGCCCTGCAGAATTTTCTACCCAGATGAACACTGCCGCCAAGGCAATTAACCTCGCGGGGCGAATGATGGAGGTATGTCGTTTCTCCTTTACATGCTGAAGATAATAACCATTAGTCCCCGAGCCTGCGGTGGAGTAGCTTGTTACTCGGCCGGATGCTCCTTAGAAAACTAACATAGGTGCATGTAAACTTCAAATATGCACACACCTAGAGCCGGGTTAAGTTCCACTTGGCTCGGATCTTACACACTTCGAATATGCACACACCTAGAGCCGGGTTAAGTTCCACTTGACCCGGATCTTACACACTTCGAATATGCACCCACCTAGAGCCGGGTTAAGTTCCACTTGGCCTGGATCTTGCACACTTCGAATATACACACACCTAGAGCCGGGTTAAGTTCCACTTGGCCCGGATCTTGTACACTTCGAATATGCACACACCTAGAGCCAGGTTAAGTTCCACTTGGCCCAGATCTTGTACACTTCGAATATGCACCAAACTAATTTTACACTTCTATACCTCTTTCAGGTAACTACCAATCGCCGGAGCGCCGAATTTCAACGCCTGCTTGATACCCACAAGATCCTGCGCGCAAAACATGTTGCACTTGGCGCAGAGCATGAAAAGAGGGGTCATTTTCTCCCTCAGCACTTCTCCGTTTTTCTTCACTTGTTTTCGCCGGACTAATCTCCTCATTCGGTTTTTGCAGCTGGCGTGGAGGCTGAGAACAAAATTATGCGGAAGAACTTGGAGGAAATCCGAGGTATGTCTTCTTTTGCCCGACCTTGTTGTGTTTTCCATTTCTTCTTCTCCTTGGCTCGGCAAACATTCACTCCTCAGCTTTGCCGGTTCAACATACTATTTCAGCATCGCTTGAGGATAGTGTGCTCGTGCCTGATATGATGCTGCATTTTCTCGAACAAGCAGGACAACATCAAGCTGAGCTGAAGAAGAAGAATGATGAGCTTGCCCTCCTCCGGACCAAGGACGATGAGATGGCCAAGCTCAAGGCCGAGATGGAGAAGATGAAGGCCCAACACAAAACCGAGCTCCAAAAAGTTGGCTAGAACTTCACCGAAGAGCGTGAGCGCCTTACTCTCCAGATCTCCTAGGACCAGGACCGCCGATCGCTGAGCTTGAACAACTTCTCCAGAGACGCGATAATTGCATCAAGGAGTTGACCCGGATTCACCGCCATATCTCACGTAAGTTTCTTTCCCTTATCCGACATAATTTTCCGGCTCGGCCCATATGTGTTTGCGTCAGCATCTTCCTTTTCCTTGTTTCCAGACCACTTTCCCGAGGGTACTCCCATTGCCAGTGCTGCTGTTGCCAAATTCCGCCGAGAAAGGGGTACTCCCTTCGCTCCTGATGGTGAGAGCATCCCCTTAGACATGGAGGACCTTTTGGTCAGCGTGTCAGCTCGTGTGGAAACCATTAAGAACTATGGGAAATATCTCCTCGACGTTGCGGTCCGGATCTACAACACCTTCTGGCCAAGCGAGAGCGCTCCAAAGAGGATCACACTCCTTGCCGAAAAGCTGTTGGAAATTGAGACCCAGCTTGACCTCTGGAGAGAGACCGCCGGGCGTGCCGCAGCAGATACCCTCCTTCATCATATTTTTACATGGTATGAGAAGATCGACCTGAGCCTCCTCACACGCCAGCGCACCGGATCCAAATGGACCGACGATCCGGAGTGGGTAGCTCAGCGCCAGGCTTGCGCCTACAGCCTCGTCGAATATTCTCCGATCCATGACTGGGTTGAGGGACCGAGCTTTCTGGAGTCCGGTGGGGATGAGCATATTGAGAACGTGGAGGATGGGTCGGATGAGGATGGAGAAGATGCTGCTTCGGATATTGAAGATAGTGATGACGACGCCGAACTTCCTCCCCCCCTGCTTCTTAGTTGAAAAAACTTGAAAATTATATCAGACCCCCGGTATGCCGGGTGCAATTGTATGCTTGATATGTGATATTTTGCTACTATGTTTGTATGCCGGATTAACTTGGGCGTAGTCCCCGAGTTTCATTTTCTTGTTCGTCCAATTCTCTGGCTCGACCCGTGTCTACCTTGATTCGGTTTTACGACTTACGAATCCGAGCTTCAAAAATTATCTTAACAATACTTAGAAACTTTGGGGCTTGGCTCAAAATAATTCAGCATAATAACTTGAAAATAAATACAGGGTTAGTCCAAAAAAAACGTTAGCTCGAATAAGTTCGTTTCCTTAGTGGTTTTTCACGTGCTACGCAATTCCAAACTTGTTCCCTTGCTTGCCATGAAGCCAATTCTTGTTGGACAGCAGCAAGTCGAAGGGTTGGGTTTTTGGTGCTCACACATTACTAATCCGGGTTAAGTAAAACGACTCATTCCAGCTACCGTATAAGAAATTACGACAAACATTATTAAGGCAGTCCCCGAGTTACTGCTCGAGGCGCTGCTATTTCATTGATAAGCTCATTGCCGACATACATACCGACATATGAGATGACTCGGATACATACACTTCTTAGCTAAGTGTAGAAGGGACGAAGTAGTGCTACATTCCACGGCCGCTTGGATTCCTCTCCGGACCTGTCCGCCTTGTTCTTTTCCTGTGGCTTTGCATCTATTAGATAGTAAGAATCATTGTGTAATGCTTTGCTCACAATGAATGGCCCTTCCCATGGGGGGATAACTTATGCATACCAGTAGTACGTTGTACCAACCGGAGCACCAGATCGCCTTCCCGGAAGACTCGGGGGCACACTTTCCGGCTATGATAGCGTCAGAGATTTTGCTGATATATGGCAGATCTGGACAGTGCTAGTTCTCTCGCTTCTTCCAGCAGATCAACATCATTTTGCCGGGCTTCTTGCACTTCGGCTTCTGTGTATTGGGTGACCCTAGGCAAATCATGCTCTATGTCGGCTGGTAGTAGAGCTTCTGCCCCATATACCAGAAAAAATGGCGTATAGCCTGTTGATCGATTCGGAGTTGTTCTTAAGCTCCACAGTACCGCTGGTAATTCCTCTATCCAGCACCCCGCTGATCTTTGCAGCGGCTCAATGAGCCGGGGTTTTATCTCGGATAACACTAATCCATTGGATCTTTCCACCTGTCCGTTCGATGCGGGGTGGGCTACCGAGGCGACATCGCGTCGGATCTTCTTATCTCGGCAGAAGCGCGCAAATGCTCCTTCCGCAAAATTTGTTCCATTATCGGTTATAATACTGTGTGGATAACCGTATCTCAAGATGATGTCTTTGAGAAATGTCACGGCCATAGCTCCATCACATTTTCTTATAGGTTTAACTTCAATCCATTTTGTAAACTTGTCCACCATGACCAGAAGTTGTGTCATGTTTCCTCTCGCTGGTTTGAACGGGCCAACCATATCCAAGCACCATACTACAAATGGCCACGTAATTGGTATGGTCTTGAGTTCCGACATAGGCATATGTGTCTTGGTATGCACTTTGACAACCATTGCATTTTCTCACCAGATCTTCTGCTTGTTCCAAGGCACTTGGCCAGTAGAATCCATGCCGGAACGCTTTTGCCACCAAGGCTCGGGATGAGGCATGATGCCCGCATTCTCCTTGGTGTATATCTCGGAGGATGTCAAGCCCTTATTCTGGGTCGACACATCATTGGAGGACATTAGTTACACTCTGTTTGTACAACTCGGAATTGATGATCGTGTACGCTTTTGCTCTCCTCTGAGTTTGCCTGGCTAACACCTCCTCAGCGGGTAACGTTACGTCTTTCAGGAATTGGAATATAGGCAGTGCCCAATTTGGTATGGCTCGTGAAGGGAATATCTCCTCATCAATTTCCATCTGATCCACCGGCATAACTTCAGCCGGATCACGCTGAGCAGTCCCCGGGTCTAGTGAGGTAGTCCCCGGGTCTCGCGTACTACCTCCCGTGTCAATGTCCATAGGCTCAGCTCCGGATTCCGTATTTTCCGGGACATAGATCGAGTCGGTTCCTGGGGACGGCCTGATAGATGGTTTTCTGAGGTGTTCCAATGCTACACCCGGTGGAATTGCCTGTCTGGTCGATCCGAGCTTTGACAACATGTCGGCAGCCTCGTTTTCCACTCGGGGTACATGGTGAAATTCACACCCCTCGAAGTAACCATATATCTTCTGCACGTGAAATCTGTATAGTGCCATGTTTGGATCCAGGGCGTCCCACACTCCGGACACCTGCTGCACCACCAGATCCGAGTCACCAAAGCATATTACCCGACGTATGCCAATCTTCTTTGCCACTTTGAGCCCATGCACAAGAGCCTCATACTCAGCGACATTGTTCGACGCCGCGAAATGGATCTGCAATACGTACTTGAGCTGATCCTTCTTTGGCGAGGTAACCACAACCCCGGCACCTAATCTGGTTTTGGTTTTCGACCCGTCAAAGTGCATCCTCCAGTAATTCGGATCTGGTGGTGGTGGTTCGTATTGTACCTCGGCCCAATCCACAAAAAAGTCCGCCACAACCTGAGATTTGATCGCTTCTCTCGTCAGATTAGCGCATAAGGGCTAGCTCAATTGCCCATTTTATGCATTCTGCTTCGCATCCTTGTTACCCATTATCTCGGATATGGGAGCTTCACATATTACTTTGATGGGGTGCTCCTCTAAGTAATGCTTTAACTTCTTCGCCGCCATATAGACACCGTATGCCACCTTTTGAAAGTGCGGGTAGTTCTGTTTTGAGGCAGACAATACCTCGCTCAAGTAATACACTGGCCTCTGCACCGACTTACCCTCTTCATTGCGTTCCACTACGATTACTGCACTTACAACTCGGTTGGTTGCGGCTACGTAGAGCAACATTGGTTCCTTTGATAGTGGAGAAGCTAACACTGGCACAATGGCCAGCATCTTTTTCAAGTGGGCAAAAGCTTCATCGGCCTGTGGCGTCCAAACGAATTTATCTGACTTTTTCATGAGTTGGTAGAGAGGCAGTGCCTTTGCTCCTAACCGACATACAAACCGACTCAACGACGCCAGGCATCCAGTGAACTTATGGACATCGTTAAGACACTTCGACAGCTCCATTCGTTTGATGGCTCGGATCTTAGTTGGATTAACCTCGATACCTCCGCTGGAGACGAGAAATCCGAGTAACTTTCCAGCCGGGACACCGAAGGTACATTTTTCCGGGTTGAGCTTCATCTAGACCCTTCTCAAGTTCGCGAATGTTTGTCTTATGTCGTCAAGGAGCGTTGTGCTTTCCTTGGTCTTGATAACCACATCATCCATGTATACTTGTACGTTTTGACCTATTTGGTCGTGCAAAGACTTTTGCATACATCTTTGGTACGTCACACCTGCGTTACGTAAACCAAACGGCATAGTGCGATAGCAGTAAGCCCCGTACGGGGTAATAAACGCCGTTTTTATTTGATCATCCGGGTTCAGAGGTATCTGGTGGAAGCCAGAATATGCATCAATGAATGACAACAGTTCGCATCCTGCGGTTGAGTCTATGACCTGATCTATCCTTGGTAGTGGAAATGGGTCTTTTGGACACGCCTTGTTCAGGTTCGTGTAATCGATACACATACGCCAGACCACTGCCACGTTCGGATCGTCCTTCTTCTTTTCCACAAGCACCGGATTAGAGAGCCAATCCGGATATAGTACCTCCATGATGAATCCTGCTGCCAGTAACCGAGCTATCTCGTCTCCAATGACTTTTCTCCTATCCTCGCCGAAGCGGCGGAGAGGTTGCTTCACCGGCCTTGCTCCGGGTCTTACGTTCAAAGAGTGCTCGGCCAACTCCCTCGGAACACCTTGCAAGTCCTGTGTAGACCAAGCAAAAATATCCCGATTCTCACGGAGGAAGTTGACGAGCTCGCTTCCTATTTGTCGATTAACCCGCACCAATCGTTATGCGCCCGGAAACATGTTATCAATCGAATCTTCTCGGTGTCCTTTGCGGCTTGAAATGAAACGCTGCCATGCAGGTTACTTAATGCGGCATATATTGTGCTTGACTGAGCTAATGCTGCCACCTCTTGGATTTTCTTTTCTCTTGCGCAATCACGAGTGACTCGGCTAGATTGGACCCGGCTGAAGCACACTCCATGGAACGTCGGAAATCTCCAGCAATGGTAATCGCTCCATTTGGCCCGGGCAACTTCATCTTCAGATAACTGATGTGATAGCTTGCCATGAATTTGTTCAATGCTGGTCTTCCGAGTAATGCATGATATGCACTTTCCAAGTTCACTACTTCAAACTCCATATTTTCAGTTCGGCAGTTATCCCTTGTCCCGAATAGCACGTCGACCCGGACTTTGCCTATGGGCTCGCACGAAATGCCTGGTACAATGCCATGGAAAGTTGTTCTCGTAGCCTGGAGCATGTTCTCCGAGATGCCTAACTTGCGCATCGTGTCCGCATACATGATGTTAATGCTACTGCCATTATCAATCAAAACCTTGGAGAACCTCACGTTGATGTTCGGTCCAATGAATGTCAGATCTAGTACTAGCGCATATGAACCTGGACTCGGCATAAGTTTAGGATGATCTTTGATGTTCCAGGTGATTTCCTGGTCCGACCAAGGCATGCACCTCGTCACTGCTGGCATGACCGCATTGACTTCCATATGTCGGTGCTGCAAGCTTTTTCTATCTATTTCCTCAATCGTGAACACACAATAACTCTAGTGATGTTCCCTGTACTCGTTCCTTCCCTCGTTTCTGGGGTACCTCTGATCCCGTTGTTGCTGATTTTCCACTTGATGCACTGCATCCCTTCTTTCATTGTTGTCATATCTTGGTGGAGGGGGAGGCAACATTAGCTGCTGCGTGTTTTCTCCGGAGAGCAATTGCTGCCGGGGTAACTCCTGCCGAGGTTGATCGTTTCGGGGTGCCTGAGCATTCCCCGAGCCACCTTTCTCTATATTTCGCATCCACTCACATTGCCTCATCGTGTGATCCGCCGGGATATTCGGATTCGGCGTGTGAAACTTACACGGTTGGTCCAGCATCGACTCATAGGTATACCTCAGACGGTCTTTCTTTTCCTGCCACTATTTCTTCTGCTCCGGAGTCCATGTTTTCTTGCCATCATTTCTTGGAGTCCACTACCCTCCAGTTCTCTGGCGTTGGTTACTCCCTCCTCCGGGTTGATCTTGATTCACTGCCGCAACTTGTTGCGAGCCATAACGATGGTCCGGTCTGTCATCTCTCCTTTTTCCTCTGTAATCATTCCTTCGGGACGACCCAGCTCCGTCCCTCTGATAGTATTCCTCGTTTGAGTCATTTGACGGGAGCCTAGGTTGAGTCGGATCGCCCAAAGCATAGGAATCAACAATCCGGATCATCTCTGCCAACAGAATCGCATTTTCCTTTGCGCTTCATCCACAGCCGCTGTCAGATTCGCACCCTTTGCGCAAACCACGCTATGGCCTGTGACTCTATGACACCCTCACACGAGTTTCTTACGGTACACCACCAGGTTAAGAATTCACGATCCGTCTTGTTGGGTCTTTGCTTGCACATTGCTAGGGTCTGCGGTCTATTCGGCCTCTGGTATGTACTTGAGAAGTTGCTGATAAACATTTCTTCAAAATCTATCCAGCAGTTGATGCTTCCGGGCGGCAAGTTATTCAGCCATACTCTGGCCAGGCCTTCCAACATCTGGGGCACGTAACGCACTGTTGGAATTATGCCCTAGAGGCAATAATAAAGATGTTATTATTATAATTCTTGTTCATGATAAAGTTTATATTCCATGCTAGAATTGTATTAAGCGGAAACATTAATACTTGTGTGGTTTGTGAACAAAACCGTGTCCCTAGTACGCCTCTATGGACTAGCTCATTGATCATTGATGGTTAAGGTTTCCTAACCATAGACATGAGTTGTCAATTGATAATGAGATCATATCATTGAGAGAATGATATGATGGACAGACCCAAACTAAGCGAAGCAATTAGATCGTGTCATTGTGTTCATCTTTGCGAAGCTTTTCCTATGTCAAACATTGTATTCCTTAGACCATGAGATAATGCAACTCCCTGGTATCGGAAGAAAGCTTTGAGGTCATCAAACGTCATCCTATGAGAGGGTGATCATAAAGGTGTCTCTCAGGTGATCGGAAAGTATCTGTTGGGTTGTATGTATCGAGATGGGATTTGTCCCTCCCAAGTCGGAGAGATATACTTGGCCCACTGTAATCGATATCAACACCACGGGCAAGCATGTGGTTAAGGAGTTAATCACAAAGTGATATCGGATTACGGAACGAGTAAAGTACTTGCTGTGAACGAGATTGAACTAGGTATGACGATACCGACGATCGAATCTCGGGCAAGTAAAATATCGCGAGACGAAGGAATATATATATGGGATTGATTGAATCCTGGCATCGTGGTTCATCCGATATGATCATCGATGAATGTGGGAGTCAATATGGGTGCCGCACCCGCTGTTGATTATTGATAGAAGATCATGTCTGCATATTCTCGAACCCGCAGGTCACACACTTAACGTGTCTCGACGCTAGGATAGATTGGATAATTGGTTTATGAATTTTTGTTCGAGTCTCGGATGGGATCCGGATATCACGAGAGGTTCCTAATGGTCCGGAGAATAAGATTCATATAAGGCGGTGCAGTTTTTGGAGTTCGAATAGTTCCGGTTAATCGGTATTGTACCGAAGCTTTAGAACCTTCCGGAAGGGTACCAACGTGGTCCCACCTTCCGGAGGGGCATGGGCCTATGAGGGAGTGTCCTGGCGCATTGGGCCGGGGCACAAGGCCCCATAGGGCCCAGCCGATCTAGATAAGTTTAAACTCGTTTAAACTAGAGATAGGGTTTCTAGATAAGGATAAGTTTAAATCGTTTAAACTAGAGATAGGCTTGGAGGATGGAAGGGCTAGCCGCACCCCCTCTATATAGAGGGCTGGTGCGCCTCCCCAACCTACACCTTCCTCCAAACCCTAGTTGCCTGCCGCCCTCCTCTCTCCTCCCGATCGCTTGTAGGCGAAGCCTCACGCAGAAATTCTCCAACATATACACCACGCCGTGTTGTAGATCCAATCTATCTCCACCCTACTTGCTGGTCCGAGGAAGGAGGAGACGCCGAGGTGCTGCACGTGTGCATCTCACGGAGGCACCGCCACTTGTGGTGCTAGATCGGATCGGATCGAGGAGGAGAAGCAGTACGACTACATCACCCACGTTCGATGAACGTTCATTGTGCGAATCTTCAAGGGTATGAAGATCTAATCCAATCTCTCGTTGTTTGCATCTCCTAGATTAGATCTTGGCTTTCCATCTGTTCGCCTCAGAGAAATTTTGATTTACTATGCGCGAAACCCATCGCTGGTATCGAGCTAGATCTATGCGTAGATGTGATTCACGAGTAGAACGCAACATGGTTGTTGGGCGTTGATGTTTTCTGTTGCAAGCCTCTTGTTTGTGTTATTCTTATGACGCGGATAGTGAGATTGAAGCGGTCCAGGCCAACCTTACGCGACGCCGTCATGAGACCGGCTCCGCACTTGACGTGTGGCTTGTACCACACATGCGGCTGGTGGATGCCGCTTTCTCACTATAGTTGTCATGGGATTAACACCGAGTTTGGCAACCATAATATCACTTGTGGCTTTCCGTAGGTAAGAATCGTTCTTAGCATCTACTCCCATAAGCCACGTAAAACATGCAACAACAAAGTAGAGGCGTCTAACTTGTTTTTGCAGGAGTGTTCTGTGATATGGTATGGCCCAAGATTTGATGTGTATATTGTATGATGATCATGTTTTGTAATGTTTCACGACTTGCATGTCGATGAGTACACAACCGCAGGAGCCATATGGTTGTCTTTATAATTGTGTATGACCGAGTCAACTTCTTATACGCCATGTAATAGCTTTACTTTATCGCTAAGTAGTTAGCAATAGTTGTAGTTGCTATTCGTGGTGGAGGCAATCATGGTGGAGTGATGGAGATCATGCCGAACGCACAAGATGGAGATCATTGCGAAGATTGGCTATACCATGTCACATAAAGTTATATGCATGTGATGTTTATCCTTTTATGTATCTTATTATGCTTAGATCGCGGTAGCATTATAAGATGATTCCTCACTTAAAGATCAAGATAAAACTGTGTTCTCCCAAGTATGCACCGCTATAAAGCTCGTCGTGTCCAAGCATCACGTGATGATCGGGTGCTATAGACTCTACGCTCACATACAACGGGTGCAAGCCGCTTTTGCACACGCGAAATACTTGGGTCTAACTTGACGAGCCTAGCATGTACGGACATGGCCTCGAACACAAGAACCGAAAGGTTAAGCATGAGTCATATGAATGATATGATCGACACTTTGTTGTCCACCATTGAAACCACATCTCTTCTCGTGATGATCGGATTAGGTGTGGTGAATTTGGATCGTGTTCACTAAACAACTTGAGGGATGTTGAATTTAGTGGGAGTTCATCTAGTAATTTGATTAAGTTGAACTATTTATCATGAACATAGTCTAAATTGTACTTGCAAATACTGTAGATCACATGGCCAAGTCCAACTTCAACTTCAACGTTTTTGCTGAGAAAGAAAAGCTTAGAAACAATGGGTATAACTTCACCAACTGGTTCCGCAATCTAAGAATCATTACTTCCGGACAAAAGGACTATGTCCTTGAGAAAGCGTTAGGTAACCCCCGCAAATCGCGCCGCTGATGAGAAAGCTGTCTATCACCGCATAAAGATGATTATGGTGTGATTAAGAGCACCATGTTGTTTGCTATGGAACCGGAACTTCAAAATCGTTTTGAAAACTATCCCGGGCCCTTTGAGATTCTCGAGGAGCTGAAAACCATGTTTAAGACTCAGGCCCGTTCTGAGAGATATGAGATCTCTGAGAAGTTCTTTAACTGCAAGATGGAGGAAGGGAGTTCCGTTAGTGAGCACGCCATTAAGATGTCGGGCTACACTCAACGCCTTGAGCAACTGGACTGCAAGATTCCAGAGGAGCTCAAGATTGACAGGGTTCTGCAATCACTCCCTCCCAGCTACAATTTTTTTGTAGTGACTCATAATCAGATTGGTTCCACTGATATGATCACCGAGCTCTTCGCAAAGCTGAAGGCTGCGGAGGTGGACATCAAGAAGGATAATCATGTGTTGATGGTCAACAAGCCCTCCTTCAAGAAAGGTAAAGGTGCAAAGAAGCCCTTCAAGAAAAGCGGCGGCAAGCGTGTTGCCCTGCTGAGAAGAAGCTCAAGTCTGGTCCTAAGCCGGACACTGAGTGCTTCTATTGCAAGGACAAGGGTCACTGGAAGCACAACTGTCCGAAGTACTTAGCGGACAAGAAGGCTGGCACCATCAAAGGTATATTTGATATACATGTTATTGATGTTTTCCTTACTAGCCCTCGTTAGTGCACAGGTATTTGATCGGTTCGGTTGCTAATATTTGTAACTCAAACAGAGCTACGGAATAGACGGAGGCTTGCGAGGGATGAGGTGACGATGCGCGTTGGCAACGGATCAAGAGTTGATGTGATGGCTCGACGCCTCTCCTTTGTTTTACCTTCGGGATTAGTTTTAAACCTTAATAAATGTTATTATGTGCCTGCGTTGAGCATTAACATTATTTCTGGATCGTGTTTATTGCATGACGGTTATACATTTAAATCGGAGAATAATGGTTGTTCTATTTATATGAGTAACATCTTTTATGGTCATGCACCTCTTGTGAGTGGTTTATTTCTTCTAAATCTAAAGGGATGAAACACACATCCATAACATTGAGGCTAAGAGATGCAAAGTAGATAGTGATAATACTACTTATTTGTGGCAATTGTCGTCTAGGTCATATTGGTGTAAAGTGTATGAAGAAACTCCATTCGATGGACTTTTGGAGTCTCTTGATTTTGAATCATTTGACACATGCAACCATGCCTCATGGGCAATATGATCAAAACCCGTTCTCCTATGATGGAGCGAGCAGCAGACTTGTTGGAAATCATACATACCGATGTATGCGACCGATGAGTGTTTCACGCGGTGGATATCGCTATTTTCTCACTTTTACCGATGACTTAAGTAGATATGGGTATATCTATTTAATGAAACATAAATCTGAAACGTTTGAAAAGTTCAAAGAATTTCAGAATGAAGTGGAGAACCATCGTAACAGAAAGATTAAGTTTCTACGATCCGATCGTGGGGGCGAATATTTGAGTTATGATTTTCTCACGCATCTCAAAGCAAGTGGAATCGTTTCACAACTCACGCCACCGAACACAAGAATGGTGTGTCTGAACGCATTAATCGAACCCTATTAGATATGGTCCGATCGATGATGTCTCTTCTTGATTTGCCGTTATCATTTTGGGGTTATGCATTAGAAACCGCTGCATTCACTTTAAATAGGGCTCCATCTAAATCCGTTGAGACGACACCGTATGAACTATGTTTGGTGCTAAACCTAAGTTGTCATTTCTTAAAGTTTGGGGATTCGAAGCTTACGTCAAGAAGTTGATGCCGGACAAGCTCGAACCCAAAGCGGAGAAATGCGTCTTCATAGGATACCCTAAGGAAACTATTGGGTATACCTTCTATCACAGAACCGAAGGCAAAGTGTTTGTCGCAAAGAACGGTTCCTTTCTTGAGAAGGAGTTTCTCTCGAAAGAAGTGAGTGGGAGGAAAGTAGAGCTAGACGAGGTTATTGAACCTTCTCTTGAATTGGAGAGTAGCGCAGCACCTGAAATTGTTCCAGGTCACCGCACCAACAATAGAGGAAGCTAATGACAAGGATCATGAAGCTTGGACGATGCTGCATCGAACGTCGCAGGTCGACAAGGTCGCGTGCCCCTCCTGAGTGGTACGGCAACCCTGTCTTGACTGTCTTATTAGTAGAAGACAGCGAACCTACGAACTATGAGGAAGCGATGATGAGCCTAGACTCTGAGAAATGGCTAGAAGCCATGAAATCCGAATTGGGATCCATGAGTGAAAACCAAGTATGGACTTTGGTGGACCCTCCTAGCGACCGAAAGGCCGTTGAGTGCAAATGGATCTTCAAGAAGAAAACGGACGCGGATGGTAATGTTATCGTCTATAAAGCACGGCTTGTTGCGAAAGGTTTTCGACAAGTTCAAGGTGTTGACTACGATGAGACTTTCTCTCCCGTAGCGATGTTTAAGTCCATTCGGATTTTATTAGCAATTGCTGCGTTTCATGATTATGAAATATGGCAGATGGATGTCAAGACTGCTTTCCTCAATGGCAACATTGATGAAGAGTTGTATATGATACAACCCGAAGGTTTTGTCGATCCTAAGGATGCTGATAAAGTATGCAAACTTCAGCGTTCCATTTATGGACTGAAGCAAGCATCTCGGAGTTGGAACCTTCGTTTTGATCAAGTGATCAAGAGCTTTGGATTTGTTCCAAATTGCTACGAAGCTTGCATCTACAAGAAAGTGAGTGGGAGCTCGGTGACATTTCTGGTACTATATGTGGATGACATATTCATTATTGGAAATGACATCAACATGCTTAACGATGTGAAGAGTTATTTGAACAAGTGTTTTTCAATGAAAGACCTAGGTGAAGCTGCTTATATATTGGGCATCAAAATCTATAGAGATAGACAAAGACGCTTGATAGCTTTAAGCCAGAGTACATACCTAGACAAAGTTCTGAAAAGGTTCAGAATGGATAAGGCATTGAAAGGTTCAGTGCCTATGTTGTCAGGTAAGATATTGAGCAAGGCTCAGTGTCCATTCCAGTAAATGATAGGAAGCTATGAGCAAAGTGCCTTATGCCTCGGCCATAGGTTCCATCATGTATGCCATGTTGTGTACTAGACCGGATGTGTCCAATGCTCTTAGTTTGACGCAGATATCAAAGTGATCCAGAGTGGAACACGACAGCCGTGAAGAACATCCTAAGGTACCTAAATAGGACTAAAGAAATGTTCTTAGTCTATGGGGTGATGAACAGCTCGTCGTAAAAGGTTACATCGATGCTAGTTTCGACACCGACAAGGATGATGCTAAATCTCAGACAGGATACGTGTATATTTTGAATAGAGGAGCTGTGAGCTAGAGAAGCTACAAGCAAAGCGTGGTCGCGGGATCTACAGTAGAAGCGGAATACATGGTCACGCAGGCGTCAAGTGAAGGAGTTTGGATCAGAAACTTCATCACTGAGCTTGGCGTGGTTCCAAGTGCATTGGACCCACTGGAGATATTGTGTGACAACACTGGCGCCATAGCACTCGCTAAGGAACCAAGATATCATCCAAAGACCAAGCATATCAACCGCAAGTTTCATATAATCCGAGATTATATAGAAGATGGAGATCTGAAGATTAGCAAATTACATACAGATCTGAATGTCGCAGATCCATTGACTAAACCTCTTCCACGTGTAAAACATGATCAGCACCTCAGTGCCATGGGTGTGAGATTGTTGCCAGATGTAAACTAGATTATTGACTCTAGTGCAAGTGGGAGACTGTTGGAATTATGCCCTAGAGGCAATAATAAAGATGTTATTATTATAATTCTTGTTCATGATAAAGTTTATATTCCATGCTAGAATTGTATTAAGCGGAAACATTAATACTTGTGTGGTTTGTGAACAACACCGTGTCCCTAGTACGCCTCTATGGACTAGCTCATTGATCATTGATGGTTAAGGTTTCCTAACCATAGACATGAGTTGTCAATTGATAATGAGATCATATCATTGAGAGAATGATATGATGGAATTCCAAACTAAGCGAAGCAATTAGATCGTGTCATTGTGTTCATCTTCAAGCTTTTCCTATGTCAAATATTGTATTCCTTAGACCATGAGATAATGCAACTCCCTGGTATCGGAAGAAAGCTTTGAGGTCATCAAACGTCATCCTATGAGAGGGTGATCATAAAGGTGTCTCTCAGGTGATCGGAAAGTATCTTGGGTTGTATGTATCGAGATGGGATTTGTCCCTCCCAAGTCGGAGAGATATACTTCGGGCCCACTCGGTAATCGATATCAACACCGCTTGCAAGCATGTGGTTAAGGAGTTAATCACAAAGTGATATCGGATTACGGAACGAGTAAAGTACTTGCTGTGAACGAGATTGAACTAGGTATGACGATACCGACGATCGAATCTCGGGCAAGTAAAATATCGCGAGACGAAGGGAATATATATATGGGATTGATTGAATCCTGGCATCGTGGTTCATCCGATATGATCATCGATGAATGTGGAGTCAATATGGGTGCCTGACCACTTGTTGATTATTGATAGAAGATCATGTCTGCATATTCTCGAACCCGCAGGGTCACACACTTAACGTGTCTCGACGCTAGGATAGATTGGATAATTGGTTTATGAATTTTTGTTCGGAGTCTCGGATGGGATCCGGGATATCACGAGAGGTTCCGGAATGGTCCGGAGAATAAGATTCATATAAGGCGGCAGTTGTGGAGTTCGGAATTGTTCCGGGTTAATCGGTATTGTACCGGAAGCTTCTAGAACCTTCCGGAAGGGGACCAACGTGGTCCCACCTTCCGGGAGGGGGCATGGGCCTATGAGGGAGTGTCCTGGCCGCATTGGGCCAGGGGCACAAGGCCCCATAGGGCCCAGCTGATCCTAGATAAGTTTAAACTCGTTTAAACTAGAGATAGGGTTTCTAGATAAGGGATAAGTTTAAATCGTTTAAACTAGAGATAGGCTTGGAGGATGGGCAAGGGCTGGCCGCACCCCCCCTATATAGAGGGCTGGTGCCTCCCCCAACCTACACCTTCCTCCAAACCCTAGTTGCCCTGCCGCCTCCTCTCTCCCTCCCGACCTAGGCGAAGCCCTGCTGCAGAAATTCTCCAACATATACACCACGCCGTCGTGTTGTAGATCCAATCTATCTCTCCACCCTACTTGCTGGTCCGAGGAAGGAGGAGACGTCGAGGTGCTGCACGTGTGCATCTCACGGAGGCACCGCCACTTGTGGTGCTAGATCGGATCGGATCGCGAGGAGGAGAAGCGAGTACGACTACATCACCCACGTTCCGACGAACGTTCCGCGGTGCGAATCTTCAAGGGTATGAAGATCTAATCCAATCTCTCTCGTTGTTTGCATCTCCTAGATTAGATCTTGGCTTTCCCTCTGTTCGCTTCCGTAGAAAATTTTGATTTACTATGCTGCGAAACCCATCACGCACAACCTATCTCAAGTTGCCAGTTGCAATTTTTACCGCCGTAGCATAGTTTATCAACCAATCCTCCGGCTTGGTACTGCCGTCATACGTCTTCGTGCCCCTGGGTAATTGGAAGTTGGGTACTGGTGGTTCCTTCATGATCCGGGGTCCAAAGCACGTTGGACCCGGAGGACCTTAACATTCGATCTGTTCCGACCTATACAGGCGATCCAGTTTTAACCTGGCGTCATCCGGCATCAAATCCCTGCTCCCCAACCTAGACCCTATCACATGATAGTCCGATCTGGGGTACCCTGCGTTCACCATCTCCGAATCACCGTCATTGTATCGGTTTTGCTCTCGTTGCACGTCTTTCTGCTGCATACCTCGGCCGGCGCTTTGCTCTTGCCTCGGTATATTTCGCTGCTGCGGTTGTCCTACTTCTGCGGAGTTGTGCTGTCCGGCATTGCTGTTGGCAGCGTTCCCTTGACCGGCATTGCCTTGGTCGTGATTACCTCGGCCAGCTTCACCTCGGCTCACACTCCGTCTATCATCATTCTTCCGCATCTCTTTTTCTTTTCCCGCACGCGTTGGGTCGTACGGGACAATCTGTTTGTTCCGTCTGGCCGAGGTTACTACCTCTTCTCTTCTTGGAACGCCATGAGGCGATGATGCGGCTCCAGCGGATTTCTCCGGGTTACCCACCACCGAATGGACGATCTTGGAAGCCCCAGCTCCCTCCGGGTTAGCTCTCAGCAGCTCCTCGTTCTGCCTGTTCGCGATCCGAACCAGCTCGTTAACCCGGTCTTGCTGTCTTTGACGGGCCTCACCCGTCAGACCCTCTAGCTCGGATGCAGCGGCATCTGCTGCTCTGAGGTTTTTCGCCGGTGTACTATACTTCAGCAACCTCACAGATAGATAGTTTTCTGACCCTTCTACTCCATCATCACCTTCTCTGTTCATCTCACTTATGAGATTTTTCACTTTTACCCTTACTGCATCAACCTTGTTTGCCTTCGCGTACTCACGCAGTGTCATGTTCAGTGACTGCTGAGCCGTGGCTATTTTCTTTGCGCCCTCCAGTATCTTTTGCCGAGTTTCCTCTAGCTCGTCCTGTGCCTGAGCCGGATCTACCACTATTGCTACCGGGTTAGCCAAGCTATCCATAGCTTCCCTCAGCACGTTCTCAGGCCTCTCTAGTGGAGGTCCTCTACCTTTCCTCGGTGCCTTAGGTGTTACCTCTGGGTCTGGCGCTGGATCCTTGCTTGCGCCCGCACCTGGAGCAATCATCATCACCTCCGCATGGTCCGGGGAGCGAGCGATACGCGCCCTGCGAGCCACAGTGAGGGGTGGTTCCCCCGCATCGACGACACGACGCGGATGAATGCACGAGACGTCCACAGCAACATAGACCTTGTGCGCGCCAAGCTTGACGAAGAGGCCGTTGCACGGAAGCGGGCGCGTGCCGAAGCAGCCAGCGTTGTCGCTGACGAAATCCAGCGCTCCAAAGCGCTGAATGAGCCCGAAGACGATGCGTTCGCCGGTGCCTATGAAGTTTCCCGTCCGGATCTTCACCCCTGCTAGCGCCGCTAGCCCCACGGTGGGCGCCAACTGTCGTGGTGGTGTCACGGCAGATGCCATGGATAGGCTAAAGGTGGGGACTAATATGCGCTAGGGGAATCCAGGGAGAGATAGTAGAGTGATTCTCTACACAGAAGTTTGTATTGCGATATCTCCAAGATTACAAGTGCTCCTTGAGCTGTATTGGCGAGACGAGGAAGAAGGTGCTCTCCTACACTTGCCTTCTATCTAGCCCAAGAACTCTAGATCTACTAGTGCTCAACCAACTAGAATTCTGCCAACCCCCTCTACCAGAACCCTAACCCCCCTTATATAGAAGACGTTCGGTCCTGGCCTAGGGCATACGTGGAGGCATATTCCTAAGAATATGCCCCCTCCCAAAGTGGTAACCCGACCGGGGTCCTTTCCCCCGCGTCACTCTTGCTTTAGCGACGTCAGCCGACGTGAGCGTCGTCATCCTTGTCGGCCACGATCCGGTGGTCCTTCCCTTGCTTTATTCGCTCATCCAGTACGTACTGGACCTTCTTTTTTGACCAGAGAGATTCCTTCCTTCTCCTAGAAGCTAAGCGAGGATCCGGATCACAGTAGATCTGGCCACACCTGTTCCTGCGTATAAGTTAGACAAGCATTTCCGACTTACTCCTTAGGTTGGATGAGATAATGTTAGGCGACCCCCCTGGTCCGGGTTACTCCGTGATCCGGCCTTCCTTGAGGTGACTCGGCCAGCATCCGCTTTGACCTTGCCGAACCTCGGCTAACTCGGCCCTTATACCCCGGAGTGACCCTACCCGGGGGTATCCCCCCAACAATACTCGAGGACGAATATGGGTTAAGCTTGGGAATGTTGATGCATGTAAAATGCATACATAAACTTTATAGTTTATTGTGCTAAAATGCTTATTATTTTGCAAATTTATTATATTTATTGGGACTAACCTACTAATAGTTGCAAAATTGCACAAGTTCTTGCTTTACACTTTGTTTTTTAGGAAAAAGATAAATATGAAAAAACGCTCAATATGGCAGTATTTGGAGTTTTGTGAAATCTGTCCTGCTGAACACTTTTAAAAGATGGACTCGTAAGAGCTTGAAGATCACGTCAAATGAAAAAGTTATCAACATGAAAGTTGTGGGAATTTCAATCCGTACAATTTAGAGTGAACAATCATCCAAAACGGAGTACCGACGCTCCATAAATTCCCTGATTACTTAAGGGTAGAGAAGCAGTTTCGAAATTCCAAAGTTGGTGACATGGTTGACTCAAACTCTTTCCATATGAGATAAACTCGGCCAAGCCAATAATTTAGAGACTTGTGGGACTTTAGAGGAGTCACCATAAAGGTTCTAGAGGTTCCCAAGAGCCCTTGGATCCAAGGGTTTTGATCTGATGGCCCAAGTGAAGCCTCCACCACTATATATTGAGGGGAAACCCTATTTTTGGAGGCAGCCACCACAGCCACGAATTTACCTCCCCTTGGCCTCCATCTACAAGGGGAAGAGCACATATACATCACCAAGAAGCTTCAAGGAATAAGGAGGCAAAGGGGCGGTGCTACCCAAGCACAGCCGCTGCCATAGGAGGGCGTCGGCGCCGCCTCCTCTCCTCGCGTGGCCGCCTATCCCCCTTGGAGGGGCACCATCACCATCACCATCTACAGCAAAATCCTCTCCATATACCTACTGTAATTTCTTGGCAAACATGATGTATGAGACAATATTTTACTTTCCCATAATCTATTGTATCTCTATGTTGATGTTTGAATAGTGATTGTTCATGGCAATTGTTATCTAGTTCATTTTGGTTGCATACAAGTTTGTTATCTTCTATGATGGTTTTATATACTGATATATGAGTGCACACATATGTTGGGGGATGCATAAGGTTATCACCGTTACATGTCGTTAGGAGGAGGAACACAGGGGGTTGAACAGAAACCGTGTTCCAAGTCTTATATGCATGCTATATTAATTCATGCTTAATTAACGAGGAATATATTAGGGACCTTAGAACTTAAAGTGGTGGTTGGACATATCTGTTTTAATGAATCCGTTGTTAGCACATTAACTTGGCTTAGGGACTAATCACTAGGGTTGTGGTAGTTCATTTACTTGACTACTTTGTGCTTTAGGGCTCCATCTAGAAGAAACAATAGACTTTATACATATAAGTTAGATGTGATGGTTAAGAGTGTCACCTGCTAGACACATGTCCTTAATTAATCCTATTGTTTCTCTAGATTATAGTGCCTTGGGATTTTAATCATCGAGTTCTTTATGTTTTATTGTGTTTAGTACTGATGCATCTAGCTATAATATGTGTTTGACTAATTGTGACAACCAAATGAATGAAACAACAATTTGCCTAAACATTTACTCCCTTGAATTGCCATCACTCCACTTCACTTGATCTATTTTACTTGTACTAGTTTATTTATAGTAATTACTTCCAACAATTTAACGCATCTAGTTAATAGTAAAAAGAACCACACATACACACTCTAGATCCTAGGTTTGCATAAAGGCCATATAAGTGGGTTATATGGCTTTAGAGAATAGATAGTTTTCCTTCAGCTCCTCGTGGGTTCGACACTCAAATACTTATAAAATTGTACTATGGTAATTCCCTACACTTGGGGGTTATCACTAGGTGGGTGCGATTGCAAAACTCCGTCCTTCGTGAGATTAGGTGGAATCTCACATCCCAGTGTCTCAAGACATTGAGCGTAGCCCGTCATCTTAATGACATGCTCGTTCACAGAGCTATGCTTCTCCATCTTAGCGCTAAAGAACTTATTAGAGATCTCATATCTCTCAGCACGAATTTGGTTCCCAAACATACTTTTGAGTTTCTCCACCATGACATCAGCATCAATAAGTTCAAAGCACTTTTGGAGTTCGGTCTCCATCGATTGGAGGATCGCACATCGCACAAGAGTGTAGTCATCATATTTCACGCCATACGCGTCGCACTCTTCCTGAGTCGTGGTATCTTCAGGGGTGTCACCTAACGGACCGTCCAATACATAGAACTTCTTGATGCCCGTGAGGATGTCCTCACGTTGCGGTGCCAGTTGGTGAAGTTAGACCCATTATCTTGCAGTTTTTCTCTCTAGGAATACATTGAAATTGAACGCAGGGGGTGCCATGATCTACAATATATTTGCAAAGACTATTTTAGACTAGGTTTATAAAAGATAGAGTTCAAGTCAATTCAAAATTACTATGAGAACTCTCACTGGAAAATGACATTCCTCTAGTTATTTTTAGTAATTACACGAACCAAATTCACTACACCACGACCGATCATCACGAGAGGTGGTGCAGCTCCAATGGAGAGCATCATATGGACATCATATCATTCATATGACTCGTGCTTTACCTTTCGGTTTTTATTCCGAGGCCATGTCTGTACATGTTAGGCTTGCGAAGTAAGAACCTTAGTACCCGCGCGTGTAAAACTGTCTTACACCCATTGTATGCGAACGTAGATTCTATCACACCCGATCATCATGTGGTGCTTCGAAATGACGAACTTTCTTAAAGGTGCATACTAAGGAAGAACATATTATTATATTGATATTCGTGGGAGGGATCATCTTATAATACTACCGCCAAGAACTAAGCAAGACATAAGCAAAATAAGATGCATAAAAAGGGATAAACATCACGTCTAATCTAAAAGTGTAATTGGTGCCCCCCATGGGCTCCTCACAATGATTCGCGCCTCTCAGCCTTCGGATGAGCTCATGGAGGCATCTCAACCATTCGTTAGCGCTAGTCTAAGTGATGTAATGGCACAGATCTACCCGCCTGTGGCTGCACATGGGTCCTCTGTTTAGCTAGTCCACCATGTAAGTGCTTTGGGGTGGTTTTGGGTGGGTCGCATGTGGATAATGGTTCCTGGGGTGTGCTCGTGTGGGACAAAAAAGGCACACCCGGATGAAACCTAGAGCCAATCCCCTCCATCTTCTCCCCCAATCCCCTCTCCCCTTCGAGACAAGCCGCCATCGACACCTTTGCTGCTCGCACAGTTCCCCCTCCTCCGCTCCCTAGCAGCGGCCTGAGCTCCACAGCCTCCTCCATAGCGGCGCCACATCTTCGTAGTCGCGGCATGCCACACCACACGAGGAACAACTGGTAGCCGGCAGACAAGCGCAGCCCGTTGCTTCCGCCGCCCCCACACGTCCTGACGTCATAGGGAGAAGCCCCTCCAATGGCCGCCCTTCCCCCATGGGACCCTCATGAATGGGTCCTCTCATCTCTGTCGAGCTCCGTATCCTCTACCCCGAGCCAGTGGTGAAAACCCTAGCACCTCCCCCGGATGTCCTGCAGCCGACACCTCTCCTCCGAGTCGCGGCGCGCACAGACAGTGGCGCAGCGGCTTGGGACGTGGCCTTGGATGCGCGGTGTGCTCAGCCCCTTCCTGGCGTCCTTCACCTCTTCATCGTTGTCGATGAAGGCAACCAGCGGTGTAGCAGCATGCCCATGCCCTCCTCTGCCTCGTCGTAGTTAGGGTCCTGTAGGTCCTCTCTCTCTAAACCTTTTTTCCTGCAGCAGGTCACTAAAAGTTAGATCTAAACATTCTCAAGTTGTTCTTTTGATTTCCTGGGTCGTTGCTTAGTTGCAGGGCTACGTGTGTGCTTGGCTACCAGTCTTCATGCTTGCTTGTTGGCATGCTGATGGGGTTGATTTTCTTGTGGCCTGCTATGTTGATTATTGATGCTGATGCTTCTGAATTCGCTATATTTGGACTTGGAATCAGAAGTTCAGAGGCTGGGAAACATATAACATCAGTTAAACAAGCTGCAAGCCAGCTTCTTTAATTTTTGTCCATTGCTTCATGCTTGTATGTTCTGTATATCTCAAATTCATTTGCTCGGTGTCTCTTGCTATCCCACATCAAACAATTTCTGAAATTCACGAGTGATTGGAGCTATATACGTCTCATATTGTTTTTCTTATATTACTTTATAAGTAGTCGTATTTTTTTAGTCGGTTAAAACAATGGAATCTTAATCTGACTCACTTGGCATATTAAGAGTAGATGATTTAGAAAGAAAGGTACAAGTGGACATCAATACTTGTGCACTATTGCTTAATGAACCGTGGTAATCATATCTGATCACCTGATTTTGTTCCAATGAAGGTGAGAGTAGAAAGGATGTGACCAACGAATGGGGTAGGAGCAAAGAGCAGTGCCCAAAAAAAGGTAAGCCCCATTCTGAATTGAACATGGCACAAGGCAATTGTTTCTTTCATGTTTGTACATTTGTTGCAGAACTCGTCTGTGACGATCTGATGGAGTCTTGTAGTGCAGGACTTATGCCCTGAATGTTGGATGTAAGTGTGTTAAGTAAATTGGTTTCTCCTTGATGTTTTCTTTGGTTCAATGCACCATTTGTTTAATTGATAGGTGCAGTTAAATACCCACCATCTGAGAGGGAATGAAAAAGTCATCAGAGCATGTGGCCTGAGGCATCTACTCATTTTGTTACCAGAGGTAACTTTTGTTCGAAAAGTGTCGGTCTTGCTCAAGTCATATGGTTTCAATATCTCCATGTTTGCTATACGAATAGTGGTTTAGGCAATTTATTTAAACACTGATTCCTTGCCGATCTCCCTTTGGACTCTATGGAGCTCTCATCGGAATTTCTATTTTGTTTTGATTTTCTGCAATTCTTCCTTTTCACTGAAGTTTAGTGTATCAATTATTCAATCATGTTGTCAATTTCCAAGATGTACGTTATGCTAGAGACATATTTTAAAAAGAAGAAAGGTTCAAACGTGAAGTCACCATTTTGATTAATACATTGTATGAGTGCAGTGGCATGCATTTCCGTGGGTTGTATTTTTTGGGAGCTAGATAATGTTCAGTGATCGATAAAATGTATTCCTGCTGATGCTCATCTGATTGATCGATAAAATGTATTTCTTAGGCTAAATAATATTCCCAGGTATGCAATATATATCTGGCCAGGAGATTATTTCTTAAACAAATAATGTTTTGGATCTCATAATGTCCGTCTATTCTCAGTGGAAAGATACAAAATATTCTCAGATGGTGTTGCATCTGCTGCTATAGAAAAGAGGAACCTAATCTATTTGAGTTTCACAAGCCATCCTTCTATAGTGTCTTTTCTGTGCACAAGGGAAAATATTTCTCACGGTAAGTCAACTCAAAAGCTTTAGTATCTTTAGATGTATTCCAGCTACATGATACTAATTTATCAGATTTAAGATCTCCTGCTAATCTGCTGATGCAAAAAAAAATTATTTGTATTTTTTGGGAGCTAGATTGCAAATACTGAATATTTTTTAGTGTACATTAGCTTCTGTTGTAAATTTAGATATCGATTGTTATATTTTGCTGGCTATGTATAGAGAAAATCCACCTTCTAGCAATCTGTTATTGTGTTATTATGTGTGCAAAACCTATGCAGAACTTCTCAGGAATAGTGTGAATTGGAGCTAGATCTCATATTCTCATAGAGTGTACATCAATTTATATTGTACATGTTTGACTTCACCCATTATTTTTTGCCAGGTTATTCCAGCCATCATTTTTATCTTGCTGCAGGTATTAGGCTACTTACTGAAATATCGTCTCCTTTTGATATCGAATCATCAACCTTTGCACCTATTCATGCTATATGCGGCTTTACTAGCACAATAGGACCTTCATCCATGGTTGGCATCACTACTGTTATACATGACCTTTTCTATTTCGTATGATGCTTCAGTGTTTTGTTCTATTTTTGATGTCTCGAATTTCTTAGGCTAATTGTGAAATGGTGCCTTAGACTAAGATGCCTTATATTTATACTGATCTTTTACCACGAATCAACACATCATTGTTTCAAACATTATTCTACTCCCTTACAGAAACTAGGTAATACCATACATTTTATTTCTATCTGCAGTCTAGAGTAAGTATTAAACATGGCCTGCTACAGTTTTACTTTTCCTGCTATAATCTCTTCTTCATAGTACTGGCTTTGTTTTATCTTGCTTTATATTCTCCTATTCCAGAAATTAATCGAGTATAGATAAAATATAAGATGTTTTATCTCGCTTTAATTCTCCTATTTCAGTCTTCAATCCTATTTATCAAATACTTTTATTCAGCTCAGAAAATGATAATGTAGTAAGAGTTTCAGATTATTTATGAATACGAAGAATGTACTTGAGTAATTGGATTTTCTTCAGACCAAAAGGGATGACAGTGCAATCATATGAACATGAAGAATATGACGAAAGTGAAGAATTTGCGCCGAATTCTTGCAACTTTGATTACTCACTCCATTAATAAAGGTATTTCTACCAGGTTAAATTATCCACTGGTCGCTTGATTGGCTTATTTACTTGCTTTCATAGAATAAAATGGGATAACACTGTGAGGTGTTGGAAGTCTGCTATGTGACCTTCAGGTAGGTTTATTTCATGATCATTTTCCCTGAGTAACTGAGGAAATGCAGCTTTGATGTTGCACATTTCTAAGGAGCATGTTTAGTTCAGTGGCGTAAAAGATAGTAGGGCATACTTTCTGTTACTCTAACCTGCCTCTTTTGCTATTAGGAAGGCATGATTCCAATCTTTTACCGTATCTCATAAAACTTAAGCTGCCATACAATCCCCCGGAAGTTACCGAGCAGCAGTTTAGCTATTCTTGCAGTCAGAAACTCTTGACCTATTTCTTTTTGTAGACAAAATTTGTTGGTCAGTTTCTTCTTGCGGGTAAGAGTTCTCCATTTATTCTCCTAGAATCTCGATTTATCCTCTTTCTTATATGTTACCAGGAGCTTAAATATTTTAGTTGGTCTTCTAACATGTGAGGGTACTCATGTGTGTCCCTTTTGTTTACTTCTTGTGCCGCCAAATTTCTCTGCTGTGTCTTCTTAGTCTACCAGATAGATCTTTCTGATCTAATATTTGCCCAAAATTCAGAAAAAATAAGGACCGTATAGGATAGGCATGTAGATCAACCCTTTTTTAGCATACAGTCTTGTCATTATGTGAATACATTGAGTAGCCAACTGCTGATTAAGGAAATACTTGCGAACTTCAAGCAACCAAGGTAATGCTCAATCAGTTCTAACTTCAAAGAAAAGAAAATTATGTAGTGCCTACCAAACAAGAGGCTCAAGTTTCAAGGTGCTCTTTATTTCGTTGTTTTCCGTGTTCCACATTTGCTCAGTTAAATATTAAGCATACATGTTTAGAAGGTTGTTGTCCACTTGGATAGCTACCAAGTAGGATGAATCCTGCTGATCCCTAGAAGTGTGAACATTGTCAAGATATGCTATCAGATGTTGTTATCTCTGCCACTCCATCAGACAGTGTGGTTTGTGCCATGGTACATTAGGAGCTTTTCGAAAGACTACAAATGGCCAATGCTTTTGTGCTGAGGTATTTTGACTGATCATTATTTTCCGGTAATGCTACTTAGTTTGGCTTATCTACATTATCACACTCATCATCAAATTTCTGTAGTGGCTCTTGGAGAACACATTTAGAAGGGGACAGTATGATACAGTGGATGGAATGTGGTACTAATCTCTTTCCACCATCGCACATGGTCATGATTTTAATATTTAGGAATACGTTTCTCTTCAGTGGTGTAATTCCATTGTTTATATGTTAATACCAACTGAATCCATCTTGTATTTATAAGTTCCTGTTAGTTATATTATTATAATTCATTCTGACTATTCAATGCATCTAAGGAGGAGAGCCTCTGAAGGGTGTAGATACATGCTCGATCTGCCACCATCATGTTGACACATACTTGAAGATCTGAACTTATACATTATCCAATGGAGCTAATTTGTATTATAATAACAAGTTAATTCTTTCCTGCTAATTTTTTGTTTTTATTTATGTAGTGTTGTACTATAGTCTATTAAGTTACGATCCATCCTGCTAGCGATGCTGGTCTTTACATGAACACCAAAAAATATTAGTAACTTGTGGCGGCACAAAGCATATTGTGGTAATCACAGCATTGAGAAAAGAAAGGTAAGTTCGCTTTAAACTGTTGAGAGATGGTTTCCTTATCTGTAAGCACAAGGAACTGGTTTTCCTTCAAATCTGCTAATACAGTAGAAATAGCCTATATAGTCTCTGCTAATACAGATTAAATGTGCTCTTTTCCCTTGATTTTTTACATCTCATGGCAGTAATAACTCAGAATATGAGAGGAAATCTTACATCTCTGCCTTTGGATAATTCTACTCCCTCCGACCCATATTAGTTGACTTGGATTTGTCTATAGATATTTGGATGTATCTAATACTAAAATGTGGCTAGATACATCCGTATCTAGACAAATCTGAGTCAACTAATATGGGTCGGAGGGAGTATTTTTAGTACTGTTTCTAGACTATCTACTTTGTTGTTGTCTCTTCATGCTCCAAAAGCCTATGAAATATTTGTTCTTACTTTTCAGTTTATATTACACATCTTTCCCATATAAGCTACCATGATATTTGTATATATATGAACATTGACATGTTAGGGAAGCTGGGTTGTGATGTTTTTCCATTTGCAGTCATGCTCATTTGGCAGCTTTAAAATCCAGTCTGATGTACGTAGGCGGGCGCCATATTGAACAATTGCACACTCATGAACATGCATTTGTCTTTGATGTGTGAGTGTGGTGTCGCATAATATTGTTTTAATATTGGGTCTTACTCTGTAGAAAGGAATATTTTGTGGTGGTGATTGCATGAAACTTTTGGGTAGAGGAACCCGATAGAAACATTATGTTACAAATTTACATAAAATTCCCCTCCTGATTTATGGTTGTTTGGATATATCCTAGACTCAAAGAGATATTAGTATTTGATTGTCATATTTTAGTTTTCACCTGGCTACCATTCTATCAGCCTCTTCGGACCATGCACATGCTTCCCAAAATGTAGCCATTACAACTGTGCTTGGCGTGGCATGGAAACCTTTTTCATTAAGCCAAGTTTCAGGGTTTAAGGTTGTTTCCTGTAACCGTAGATGTAATTTGGTAGCTCATGTTTTAGTGTGACATGGTGTACATAGTCTGGCGGTCTATGCTTTCATGAAGTTGTACCTGGCATTGTATCTGTGCTCGCAAGCGATTCAGCTGCACCAATTAATTAATAAAGCCCACCGTGTTGCTTCATTTTTGTGTGGTTTCCCAGATGTAGCGATTTGCTTTGTAGTAGATTGTTCCTCTCATCTTTGCATTCTTTTGCTGTTGAGTAAACCAGGGCTGTCCGGTTCTGGCGGCGTCTCAAGCTACTACAACAGCAGGTATCCTGGCTATATGTCCAGGACAAACATCCTTGTGGCCACAAAAAAAAAAAAATCCACCAGAGAAGTATAAGATGGATTAATATCAGGTTGTTCCTATTAGGATTTACCCGTAACTAATGGAGAAGTGAAGTATACTATTGTTAATGCGCAATTTTTCTACTGCAATACTTATCATGGTTTTAGTTAAATTTTGAACTAAAATCATGACAAGTTTTTTAGACCAGCAGAAGTACTACTTTACTATGCTTATTTTCAAATACATGTTGGTAAAAAAGAAGATTAGAATGGAAGGAATCTTCTCGATAAGCAAACATGCGTCCTTTCTTCTCGGATCTCATTTTTCTTTTTACTTGTAAGTAAGTTCATAATGTTATTATTATTTTTCCACATATTTTTATTAGCATCATACATGATGCAAGAATCACAGGATCGTGTGCCAATACGCACATGTCCTATTTAGGTTGGCAGAGGTCTTTTTTGCCTGGGAACCAATAAGCTAAAGACATATGACTATCATTTTGCCACCTACTACCTCTGTTCCACCTGTAATAAGATTTTGTTAACGAAAGACAATATGGCAAAACGTAACTGGAGTGGCTGTATGAAATGTTCTTTCTGTGATTCGATGGAATCAATAGAACATCTGTTCATATCATGTCTGTTTGCACGGATCATTTGGCGTATGATCTATTTTGTATATAATATTCCTCCACCTGCTAATGTGACTAATATGTTTGGGAACTGGCTAAATGGGATGGATAAAAAAGACAAGGCCAGAATTAGGATTGGGATCTCTGCCATATGTTGGTCTATATGGAACTGTCGAAACAACATTATTTTTAACAGAGCATCTGGCTCAAACTTTTTGCAGGTTATCCATATGGCTACACACTGGATTCAGCTATGGGCGCATCTTCTTCCTGTGGACCAGCGACAACCTATGGTTACTGGGTCCAATACTCTCCTGATGGTCGCACAGGATTTCTACTGCCAGGCTACTTGGCGGCATACTAATAGACTAGGAGATGGCTAGTTTATTTTGGCTTATTATTTTCAGATGGTTGATTCGTGTATTGACCTTATGTGATCCGTGATCATGACTTTGTAATACGCTGAATGTTGCAATAAATGGCTGTGTGCATCGATTGATGCAGAGGCTGGGGCTTATGCTCCTTTTCGAAAAAAGACTACCTCCGTTCTACAATATAAGCCTTTTAGCAAGCTAAAATAACTTTCTAAAGAGGCTTATATTATGGAACGGAGGTAGTACTTTTTATTGCCCTTATACCAAGGCTTATATTGTGGAATCGGAGGTAGTACTTTTTATTGCCCTTATACCAAATGCAAATCATTGTGAATTCAACGGGATCGTACGCTAAGACGCACCACTACATCTAGTGCATATAAAATGTGATATGATATGGTTCTTTCTTGCACTTGATCTCCATCATGTGCTGCATGGTATGATCTCCATCATTCCACCGGCGTGGCTCCAAGGTCCATGTTGCCACCATCATGGCCGTATTCTCCATTACAATATATATCTTAGATATACATGAATAGCACGCAGACCATAAAAGATAAAGACAACCATATGGCTCGTGCCGGTTGTTTAACTTACAATAAATCACATTGCATACAATTTTTTTTGTAACAATGACCATTCACATCACATGCCATGCAAAAACAAGTTAGATGTATTCTAATTTATTTTTGCATATTTGACGTGGCTTTGGGCTTTATAGGAGAATCGCTATACCTACGAATTTCAGCCATAATGTTGACAATCACGTTATTTGCAAACCGTTGTAAATTAGATCACGATTATATTGGGGGAGATAGACACCCGTTGATCCACTTATGCAATATGAGTTGCATGTCAAGCGTGGGACATGTCTCATGTGCGAGTACATGTAAAGTTAGTTCGGGCCGCTTCATCCCAACATGCCACCATGATCAAAATTTACGCAAGTATGAAACAACAAGACTCTAAACACCCACATCTCTATGTGTTCTAACCGTACAAAGCATGTACACATAACCTGGCTCTGATACCACTGATGGGGTTCGTTGCATGGAAAACAAAAAAAAAATCTACGGTTGCAACCACCAAGATCATATCTAAGAGATACATATAACGGTTTCAGATAGACTCACCCTTGAAGACCGTAACGCGGGATAATGTCCCCACAAACAAACATGGATGATGTAGAGTGTACACGACCATCCACAAGGACGCGATGACAGTACCACAAGGACTATTTTGTAACACCCTCGAATCGGCCCTATGCAAGTTTCAACGATTCCCGCCAAACTCGCATAGAAACGATTCAAAGATGTCCACCAGGAACTTGCGTGCGGGTGGAAAACGAAGTAATAACATTACACAATAGTCCATGATGGAAACTGTAACATCCCAATTTCAGCAATCCTGATTAGTGGTCCAGAATGCAAAAATCAGGGGGAACAAAAACTTTTTCTTGCTTAAGTGTTGAAGAGTTTGTTTGCTGTTTGGATATGCTTATGCATATGAATGTGTATTAGATGATATACTCCTTACCTCAATACTAGTTGACAAAAGCTACTTCCCAAAATTGTCTTGGCTCAATCTCCATATTCTCAAATGTTTTGGCATTTCAAAACCTAAGCCAAGAAGCCTTTGCAAACCAACTATTTTAGTAGATTCTATTGATCAAACTATGGAGAGCTATAGAATACTATCTCCTTATGTTCTCAAGACAGAACCTTCAAATGCTCTTCTCTCTAGGTTTCCCAAAACACCTTTAATAAGCTCTTGAATTCTATTCTTGGTAGAGATACCAAGCACTTGCATCTTATTCAAAATCCAACCTATTCAAAATACCCATCCTTACCTCAAGCTAAGCTTGATGGTAACCCTAGTAGTAGTTGATTTGTTTGTAAGATGAGCTGCCTTGATCTGCTGTTTGACTTGATTGCTTAGAAGTAGTATGAGCTACTCTAGGAGCTCATCCTATAGGATCAAGGTACTTTAATATCACCAAACCCTAAGCAATAATAAACTATGGATCCAATCTCTAGCCACGAGGTGATCATCTAAAACCCTTAACCAGATCAATTCTGAAGTGATCCCTTCTAGAAGCTTCCAAGTCAATGAAGCCCAATATCAAGCATGGATCCCTTCTACTCAATCTACTCTTAAATATCATCCACTTTATGATGTTTGGAGAAGGAACAAAGGGTCGGCAGGCCTCCACGCGTTACTATGAGCCCCTCATTGAAAGCGCACACTCGGGAAGTGGAAAAAGTGCTCCGGTTGGTCCTCGCCCGACGTCTCGGTTTTGAGGGTATTAACACTCATAGGGTAGGCACTTATATTGGAGTGGGCATCCGAAGAGTCTTGATCGGTTACTCGACCCACGATCGGTGAAGATCAGGGTAGTGTACCCGGATGGTGTGGGTAAAGTGTACAACCTCTACAGAGTGTAAATCTATTCGAATAGCCGCGTCCGCGATCATGGACGGTTGGGAAGGTTGCTGTAGAGTGGTGTTGGTTTTGTTTTCAAAAAGGATTTTTGAAAAGAAATGGTTTTGGAAATGTTTTGACCATGGGATGGTCGGCAAGGATCCCTGTTTTGACCATGGGATGGTCATAAAGGGATGGCAGGAGTTTGGTCGTGGGACGACCGGGAGAAGAAACAAATGGGTGACCTAGTCCTAATGTTTAAAAATGGTTTCCAAAATGTTTACAAAAGTTTTCAACAAAGATATATAGATGCTATATCTACAAGAGAATCTATTTGAGAAAAGAACCTCCCTTGGAGCCCTCCTACTACCACAGCCATAATGCATATCCTCTTGTTTTTATTGTTATCTTAAGGTGGTTTGCGAGTACATTCAATGTACTCACTAGTATTGTCCCTGGTTATTAACTTGGTCTGATATCAGGAAGAAGTGAAGTGGACGACTAGGCGAGCTAGGATGTCTTCCTAGTTAGTTGCCTGTAGGATAAGGCATGGCTCGGGCTCTACGCTTGATGAAATTCCGCTGATGATTATTGATGTAGCCATAACGGCATTTATGTAAGTTTTTTAATTCGGTATATTCTCGGATGTTGTAATGATACTTGTCGGTTATGTTCCACGACTAACTGATCATGGGATCGTGGTTGTATGCATAACAGGGATTCTCGGAGGATTAATCCGGGGGCCCCACAGACTTGGTATCAGAGCCATCCTGACTGTAGGAGAACCTTAGTTAGCATGCTCACTAGACAGGAACCTTATTTTGAAAACCCCGGCTTTCGAAAACTAGTTTCTCAATGAGTTTCAAAAAGTTCTACTCCTTCTCTTACTCTAAGTAAATGCTTTCGAAAATGGTTGCTCCAACTCTCGCCCAAACTTCAAATCTACGGATTTTAAATAACTAGGACCTAGAACCCAGTGAAGACAATGAGAACAAGATGAAGATAAGCAACTACCAGCAAACACAAGGAGACTACAATATCGCCCCACCCGCGGAATCCTTATAATCAAAAAACATCCAGTGTTGCACTATCAAGAAGCATCCAAGATACAATGAAGGCTTCATCTGCAAGATAGTGATCCCGACCTAAAGAAAGACGATATCTAGGATTAATAGTCCTAAGAATAGGATTCCCCTACATCATGAGTAGTTAACTCCTTGGTCCCTAGCGTTGACCATGTTTGCTTGCCTAAGTGCCTCCTGTGTTGCTTGATGTGTGTTTGCCGAGGACATTGCGATTCCCTCGCTCTGTTCTCCTTGTTTGTATGTTCTGGTTTGCTTTGACCTCCTTAAAGATGTGACGCGAGGAGCGATAACCCACCTAGTAACTCAGGAAACCCCTATGTTAGCTGTCGGTATTGAGACCCAGACTAACCTCGAGAGTATACGAGAGGAAAAGCCTCGCAAGAACCAGGAGTTCGACGTCATCAAGACAGAATAACTCGAAGATTTCACCCCAGCAGGACAACATACCTCGTCAAACTCACCTCGCAAGACTCGTCAATAGCACCACACTTCCTTGTTCCTCAGCCTACTACAAAAAGAATTCCACTGAAACCGGAAGTCGACCACCGAAGGATCCTAAATATCCACAAGAAACCACCCGATAAGTCAACCAAATCAAGAAGTGAAGACCTAACCACACTAACCTTTAGTGTATTAGAGCTTCTACCCACCTCAGGAAACTAACTAATCTAGTCGACCCTACCCAAACTAACGAAATGTTCCTCCCTAGAAGGTCAGAACTACCCCTGAAGTCAGAAGATTAGGAACTGTGAAGACAATGAGTCCACTCCACCATCAAGCGGAAGCAACACGAGAAATGCCAATGAAGACAGCTTACCCGATGGTGACTGCTTCAACCCTGTCTAACTACTAGTAAGAAGAGTCATAAACCACCGATTTACCCTAAAGCTAACCCCTTAAAGGCTGCATTAGGAAACCACCCCGCCAAGGCTGATACCTTAGGTTGTCGCTCGAAGACCTCAACTCAAATTTCAGGAAAACTATATCCTTCCGCTAACAGCAAGTCAGCCTTCCAAGACCGAAGATCCAAACCCTTCCTGACACAGCTTAGTAATGCTCTAAGGTGGAAAGACTGTGTCTTTCCACTCAAACTCCAGAAGTTTGTCTACCGGAAGATACTTCAGAAAGGATCCCCAGATTTGACGTCCTTTCGCCAAGTAGCAACTCGCGATTCATCAGAGGAGAAACGAACCGAAGATTCTATGAAAATCCCTTTGCTATGTCAGCTGAAAACTCATCCGAAGGACCACAGACTGCCAACCGCTCCGTTTCAATCGTTTAGAGGACGTAAGACTCCAACGACTCCAAAAGGGATAAGTACGAATAATAGTAGTATATATGCCCAGTAAGTACTAATCCCCGGAAGACTTCCGAAGGTCTCTACTCCAGAAGAAAGATGGACGACAACCCCCAGAAACCCCATTCAATGACTTCAAGAAGGAAGGACTATGTCAACTCTCCAATATACCCCAGTTTAATCCTAAGGGGGAAAGACTGTGTCTTTCCCACAAAGATAGGGTAACCCTTCGCTGAAGCAAACTCAGGAGTCCCGACCCTAAAATCTTTAATTAGGATACATTACGCCCCGAAGGAAGAGCTGTGAATCCTTAGAGAGAGGTACTCCTAGCTGTAGACGCTATCCTCCAACGAGTGCTACGTGAAGTTCAGCATCAAGATAGTATGCCCAATCTAAGCCCTCGATATATAGAGTCTGGAAGGAAAAGAAGGTTATCCCTCGCAATCAGGACTAGACTCTGCTCCACTCCCCGTGCATCTTGGAAGACCGAAGCTCAACCTCATCAATAGAGTAGTCACTTTCAAAGACGGAGTCTGTGAGATAGTATGAGTAAGAAACCCAGTATCAACTCACTCAAAATCCCCTAACCCTCCTCTCCGGAATCTCGGGACGAGATTCTTTTAAGGGGGAAAGATTTGTAACATCCCAATTTCAGCAACCCTGATTAGTGGTCCAGAATGAAAAAATCAGGGGGAACAAAAACTTTTTATTCCTTAAGTGCTGAAGAGTTTGTTTGCTGTTTGGATATGCTTATGCATATGAATGTGTATTAGATGATATACTCCTTACCTCAACACTAGTTGACAAAAGCTACTTCCCAAAATTGTCTTGGCTCAATCTCCATATTCTCAAATGTTCTGGCATTTCAAAACTTGAGCCAAAAAGCCTTTGCAAACCAACTATTTTAGAAGATTATATTGATCAAACTATGGAGAGCTATAGTGTACTATCTCCTTATGTTCTCAAGATAGAACCTTCAAATGCTCTTCTCTCCAGGTTTCCCAAAACACCTTTAATAAGCTCTTGAATCCGATTCTTGGTAGAGATACCAAGGAATCACATCTTATTCAAAATCCAACCTATTCAAAATACCCATCCTTACCTCAAGATAAGCTTGATGGTAACCCTAGTAGTAGTTGATTTGTTTGTAAGATGAGCTGCCTTGATCTGCTGTTTGACTTGATTGCTTAGAAGTAGTATGAGCTACTCTAGGAGCTCATCCTCTAGGGTCAAGGTACTTTAAGATCACCAAACCCTAAGCAATAATACACTCTGGATCCAATCTCTAGCCACCAGGTGATCATCTAAAACCCTTAACCAGATCAATTCTGAAGTGACCCCTTCTAGAAGCTTCCAAGTCAATGAAGCCCAATATCAAGCATGGATCCCTTCTACTCAATCTACTCTTCAAAGACATCGACCTGGAGAAGGAACAAAGGATCGGCAGGCCTCCACGCATTACTATGAGCCCCTCATTGAAAGCGCACACTCGGGAAGTGGAAAAAGTGCTCCGGTTGGTCCTCGCCCGACGTCTCGGTTTTGAGGGGATTAACACCCATAGGGTAGGCACTTATATTGGAGTGGGCATCCGGAGAGTCTTGATCGGTTACTCGACCCACGATCAGTGAAGATCAGGGTAGTGTACCCGAATGGTGTGGGTAAAGTGTACAACCTCTCCAGAGTGTAAATCTATTCGAATAGCCGCGTCTGCGGTCATGGACGGTTGGGAAGGTTGTTGTAGAGCGGTGCTGGTTTTGTTTTCAAAAAGGATTTCTGAAAAGAAATGGTTTTGGAAATGTTTTGACCCTAGGATGGCCGGCAAGGATCCCTGTTTTGACCATGGGATGGTCATAAAGGGATGGCAGGAGTTTGGTCGTGGGAAGACCGGTAGAAGGAACAAATGGGCGACCCAGTCCTAATGTTTAAAAATGGTTTCCAAAATGTTTACAAAAGTTTTCAACAAAGATATGTAGATGTCATATCTACAAGAGAATCTATTTGAAAAAAGAACCTCCCTTGGAGCCCTCCTACTACCACAGCCATAATGCATATCCTCTTGTTTTTATTGTTATCTTAAGGTGGTTTGCGAGTACATTCAATGTACTCACTGACATTGTCCCTGGCTATTAACTTGGTCAGATATCAGGAAGAAGTGAAGTGGACGACTATGCGAGCTAGGACGTCTTTCCAGTCAGTTGCCTGTAGGATAAGGCATGGCTCGAGCTCTACGCTTGATGAAGTTCTGCTGATGATTATTGATGTAGCCATAACGGCATTTATGTAAGTTTTGTAAGTCGGTATATTCCCGGATGTTGTAATGATACTTGTCGGTTATGTGCCACGACTAACTGATCATGGGATCGTGGTTGTATGCATAACAAGGATTCTCGGAGGATTAATCCGGGGGCCCCACAGAAACCATAAAACATATATATACAATAGTGACTCAAATAGTCAAGTATACAAATATACAGTACAAAGTCCCAAATCACCTTAAAAACGATAGAACATCCGAGTACGGATACGATGCAAATGGGGCTAAGAGACCTGAAGAATAACCAATGGCATCCATAACCCTGCCTAGGCCAAGCCGGAAGGGTAACCCCGCTAAGGACGTCAAACTTATACCTGTTAAACAAAAGGGGTGCCGACAAAGGGCAAAGGAAAAAAGGTAGCGGTCAGTACTAAGGCTAGTACACGACGAGTCTAGAATTCGGCGGCTCTCGCCTACATAGGTATGGTGGGCTGAAGTAGCGGCGAAGCATTCACTAAACAACCTATAAAGACTTGATTCAACTGACAACTATTAGGGAGAGATAAGAAAGACCTATTCGGAATCAAGCTGATACTAACACCAAGCATACCCATCATGGTATTCCCCCCTCGATACCAAACGAGGAAGTCAAATCGAGGAACTCACACGGTTGGCAGTTTTATTCATTCCATTATAGTTGCATCACTTACTAGTCAGATATAGATAGCATGATTCATCCTAATAACATAAGCAGTCGACAGTTTTAGTTAACCATCCCATTGTAGTTGCAATACTTACTAGTCAGATACAATTAGCATAGGACATTCCAAATCCAACAGTTGTTGGCACTTTTGTTTCCTCATCCCGTTGTAGTGAATCTGATTACTGGACACGTCAAAGTTAAATTTATAGCGGTACTTTAGTTGTGCTTGTCTATGATCGATATACTGTGCTCCAAGTCATCCATAACCGCGGACACGACTTTCAGAAAGAGTTACCCTGCAGGGGTGCACAAATAGCAACACACGCATGATCAACCTTGGAAAAACCAAATAAAAACCCAACAAGGCTTTCACGACAAAGCAATCAAAGGTTTCATAAAATATTTCAGGGGGCCACCCCACTAAGCTACCCGCAACGAAGTTGGTTGGCTCCGAGATGGACCCAGGGTGTCGAGATCTTTGAGCAAAACGACATAATCTTTACACGGCTTCATCTTATCCGTACCACCACGTCTTTGCATCATCACTCCTACACCACAGAAGCATCACCTCACCAATATATCACCACACAGAAATGGACGGACAAGGGGATCTGACTTGAACTGGTTGCAAGTGACCATATCTTGCTCCATCTCGCAAAACACGGACACCCACACGTACCAGTAGGACACACCATCGGAGTTGGATCATCAATAGTAGGTAGCAACCAAAGAGGATCAGATGGCCGGCCCGAGGTGAAGTTGCACGCGTCCATCCAGAGACGAGGTAAACACGGATGAGGAAGGGGCCTCGTGTGGGGCGGAGGTCGACGGGGATGGAGGAACTCGCGGTGTCGCTTGCGCTGCGGGAGGCAGGTGATGACCCACAAGTATAGGGGGTGTATCTTAGTATTTTCGAGGGAAGTGAAACCCAATTTATTGATTCGACACAAGGGGAGGCAAAGAATATTTATAAGCCTTAACAACTGAGTTGTCAATTCAGCTGCACCTGGAAACAATCTTGCTCACAACAGTTTATCAGTAGCAACAGTTTTGTAATAGCAATAGTAAAGTAATAGCAGTAGTGAAAGTAAAGACAGTAGTAACAATAGCAGTAAACAGTAGGATTAAAGCGCGGTAGGCATATGGATGGATGGATGGGTGATACGTTGCTAACGTATCCATAATTTTTGATGTTCCATGCTTGGTTTTATCTACTTTCTTATGTTTTGTTCCAACTTTGGAGTACTTTTCATACACTTTCTTGGACTAACCTATTAACAAGAGCCACAGTGCCAGCTGCCTGTTTTCTGCTATTTTTGTTTCTAGGAAAGTTAGAAAATGAATATTCTCGGAATTGGATGGAACAAAAACCCAAGTCAGTTTTTCACCGAGGGGGACACAGAGCCAGAATACGAGACGGAGAGGGGCCAGGGGGCCACCACACCACCTGGCCGTGCGGCCTAACCTGACCCGCGTCAAGGGGTGGTCTGGCCGCCCTAGGCACCCCCTCGGCCTCCCCTTCCGACTATAAGAGGCCTCTGATACAGAAAACCTAAGTACCCGATCAAAATTCCACGAAAGAGTCTGTAGCCTCCGTCATCTCCATTCCTAGATAGGGAGGGATCTGAAGCTCTTCCCGGCACCCTGCTGGAGAGGATAATTCACCCTGGAGGCCTTCTTCATCACCATCCAAGCCTCCGGTGTGATGCGTGTGTAGTTCATCTCTGGACTACGGGTCCATGTAGTAGCTAGATGGCTGATTGTCCTCCTTTGTGCTATCATGTTTAGATCTTGTTAGCTCCGTTCTCGATCAAGATCATCTGTTTGTAATCATACATGTTGTGTTTGCGGGGATCTAATGGATATTGAGATGCTATTTCAGATTGATTATTGATTCTATCATGTCTTGGTTATTTGTGATCTTGCATGCTTTCCGTTGTTAGTAGCTATCTTGGCCAAGTAGATGCTAGCAGCTCCAAGAGTTAGTATTTATGCTCGATAGTGGGTTCATGCCTCTAGTAATCTGAGGAAGTGACAGAAATCTCTAAGGTACTAGATGTGCCATTGCTACTAGGGAGAAAACAACAATCCTTTGTTCATAGAACAATCTTATTGTTTACTTTACACACAATGCATAATGCAATTATCTGTTGCTTGCAACTTAATATTGGAGATGGTTCGGATGATAACCTGAAGGTGGATTATTAGTCATAGATGTAGTTGGATGGCGGTCTATGTATAATGTTGTAATGCCCAATCAAGTCTCAAAGGAGTCAAGATGAGTAGTATATGCATGATTGCTTTCTCGATGTTTGTCAATTGCCTTGCTGTAATTTGTTCACCCAACATGTCATCTATCTTAAGGAGAGCCACCACTAGTGAACTATGGACCCTGGTCCTTTCTTTTATCATTAATCTTCAATCAACTGTTTACTGCTTTCTGTTTACTTTCTGCAAACTATTACTTTCTTCCACTCGATACATTTAATCCTTTGTTTTTAGAAAAACCGGTGGGATTGACAACCTCATCGCAAGTTGGGGGTAAAGTTCTATGGTTGTGTTATGCAGGATTCCATGTTGCTGCTAGCACCGGTAGTGCGCCCTGCCAAAGCTCAGCTAGTAACACCTTGGAGGTGTTTCCTTGCTCCTACTGGATTGATAACCTTGGTTTCATAACTAAGGGAAAACTTGCTGCTGTGCTCATCATACCTTCCTCTTGGGGTTCCCCAACGAGCTCGATATATTTTGGGCCATCAAGCACTTTTTCTGACGCCGTTGCCGGGGACTAAATGAAGAACAAGCTCCCACGTCAACAACGTGCCATCAAAGACTTTTTCTGGCGCCGTTGCCGGGGAGTCAAGGACATCTTCACAAGGGGAGTCCCTCATAACCAATCTCTTTACATTGTTGTTTTTGTTTTCCTTAGTTTATTTTTGCTTTGTTTGCTTGTTTCTTTATCAAAAACACACAAAAATTAGTTTTACAAGTTTGCTTTCTTTATTAAAAACACAAAAAAATGACTGCTCTTGAAAATACTAAGTTGTGTGACTTCACTAGCACCAACAACAATGATTTCATGAGCACACCTATTGCTCCACCTGTTCCTGAAGCTACTTTCTTGGAAATAAAACCTGCTTTACTCAATCTTGTTATGAGAGAACAATTTTCTGGTATTGGTAATGAAAATGCTGCTGCTCATCTAAATAACTTTGTTGAACTTTGTGAGATGCAAAAGAATAGGGATATAGATGGAGATATTATTAAGCTTAAATTGTTTCCTTTCTCATTGAGAGGAAAATCTAAAGATTGGTTGAATTCCTTAACTAGGAATAGTATTGATTCTTGGACTAAATGCAAAGATGCTTTCATTGGAAAATACTATCCTCCTGCTAAGATTATATCTATGAGAAGTGAAATAATGAAGTTTAAACAATCTGATAATGAACATGTTGCTCAAGCTTGAGAAAGAATGAAATCTTTGGTAAAGAATTGTCCCACTCATGGATTGACTGCTTGGATGATTATCCAAACCTTTTATGCAGGATTGAACTATTTTTTAAGAAATTTATTGGATTCTACTGCTAGAGGTACCTTTATGACCATTACTTTGGGTGATGCAACAAAGCTTCTGGATAATATGATGGTTAACTATTCTGAATGGCATACTGAAAGAGCTCCACAAGGTAAGAAGGTAAATTCTGTTGAGGAAACCTCCTCCTTGAGTGATAAATTGATGTTATTATGTCTATGCTTGTTAATGGGAAGGCTCATATTGATCCAAATCATGTTCCCTTAGCCTCTTTGGTTGCTCAAGAAGAGCAAGTTGATGTGAACTTTATAAGAAATAATAATTTTAGCAACAATGCCTATAGGAACAATGTTGGTAATAAAAACTATAGGCCCTATCCTCCCAATAATGGTAATGCTTATGGCAATTCCTACAACAATAATAGGAGTGCTCCCTCTGAACTTTAAGTTATGCTCAAAGATTTTATTACTAAACAAACTGCTTTCAATAAAACTATTGAGGAAAAACTCTCTAATGCTGAAAGAAATATAGCATCATTGGCTGAAGCTTAATCTTCTTTGAATAAAATGGCTGCTAAACCTAAAACTAATGATAATCCCTTTGCTGCTACTAATGCCATACAAGTTATAATTGATGAAAATGTTAAACTATTAGCTGAATTGCATGCTAAGTGGGAGAGAGAAGATGAAATTGCTAGAAACATTAGTGTTTCTACTATCACTACTACTAGTGTTGAAACTAGTAACAATAGTTCTACTACTTTAGATGATAAATTTTATTTTGATCTTGATGGTTGCAACATCTCTAAAGTTATTAAGTTCCTACAAAAGCTTGCTAAAAGTCCTAATGCTAGTGCTATGAATATGGCCTTTACAAAACACATTACTGATGCTCTCATAAAAATTAAAGAAGAAAAGATGGAACATAAAGCTTCTATTCCTATAAAACAAGAAGATGGTTGGGAACCCATCATTAATATGAAAGTGAATGATTTTGATTTTAAGGTTTTATGTGATCTTGATAGTAGGGTTTCTATTATGCCTAGAAAGATTTATGATATGCTTGATTTGCCACCACTTGAAGATTGTTATTTGAATGTTCCACATGATGATAATGCTAAAAAGAAACTCATGGGGAGTATTAATGATGTTCTTATTATGGGTAACAATGCCTATGTCCCGTTGATTTCTATGTTCTGGATGTTGAATGCAATGCTTCTTGTCCTATTACTTTGGGAAGACCTTTTCTTAAAACTGTTGGTGCCATTATTGATATGAAAGAAGGCACCATTAAATATCAACTCCCACTCAACAAAGGTATAGAACACTTCCCTAAGAAGAGAGAGAAGATTTCTTTTGCCTCTCCTATGAAAACAAAATTTTCTCTTAATGCTTCTTCATTTGAGAATACTTGATTATTTTTCTTGCTTCTTATGCCTAACTTAAAGGCGTTAAAGAAAAGTACTTATTGGAAGATAACCCAAAAGTTTTAAATAAGTCTTGAAAGTTATTACTTCTGTAATAACCACTCCTTATCCTTTTTATTTGCTTTTTGTGGCAATAGTAACCTCTAATGAGAGAGGAGTAATGATTGGGAAAGTTGCTGTCCCGAAACAGATTTCTGTGCTTCACCGTAAAAATTCGTGTAAAATTTCTGTACGTCATTTTGAGGCGTGAATTTTTGTGCTTCTGCCCCAGAATGTTATATAACTTTCATTAGTTCAACACTTTTATATTTGAGCAATAGAAGGTCTTCGAAAAAATTCGTCTTTACCTGCTGGTCTGTTCTGACAGATTTCTGCCATTATTTGCATTTGCTTCTTGTTGGTTCCTTTTTGAGTTCTTTTGGGGAATTGAGATTTTTTAGGGAAGTGCTACAGTACCTTGTGTTTTATTGGCGTTGAAACTGAACCCAAAGATTTATTATCTTGAGTGCACTAATGTTGCTAATAAAGATTGTGTGAAGTTTTGTATGAAGGAAAAATTTCAGGTGTATGGAAGGAATGAGTAAGGAGATGAAGAATGGACTAAAGCTCAAGCTTGGGATGCCACGCATGTCACCCCAAGAAATATCCAAGAATCACAAGTGTCAAAGCTTGGGGATGCCCAAGGCATCCCCTTCTTCATCAATAAAAATCCTAGGTTTCTTCCAAACACTTCATTTTTATTGTTTCTTGCACAATTGTGTTGTTCTTGGAGCATCTTCTTTTTCGTTTTTGTTTTGGTTTTTCATTTTCTTGGTTTGCTTAGTTTTCTTGAATAAATTGGTTGGACCCCCTCTTTCATACATTGGTTTTCAAATAGCTTGGTTTGGATTGGAAAAGAGTAGGAAAGTTCATGCTTAAGTGGTAAAGAGAGCTTGTTTTTTACTGTGGACTATGCTTTGTCATGCCATGCTTGATATTTTTTTGGCTTTATGCTTAGTGTTCTTTGATTTAGCATGACATGTTATAAACAATTGAGATTGCTTAATGTGCCTTGGAAGAATCATGCGTTGTTTTAGCATATTAAAGCATAGTATTGTGGTATTCTCCTTTGATGCTTTATTTGGGTTGACTTGGCACATGCTCACACCATGTTATGACTATCCCAAGTCACCATAAACCTTCATGATCCTTTAGTTTTAAACTTGTAGTATCACTTTATGCTTTAATCAATGATGTTTTGTCGCTCTGCATGATTATGGCCATTATTGCTCTCTTAGTTTGTCGCTCCCAGTCTTTTGGTAGCCTTCATAACCAAGTATGAGTTCCACTCATGTATCCAACTCCTTAAACCAAGTTATTCCAAAGAGTTCACCATACCTACCTATTAGCATATGCTATTCCAAGTATATTCATGCTTTTATCTACCTTCCGAATTAAACTTGTTATGCAAAAATTAGTGATTAAAGCTCTCACGAACTTGATGGCACACTTTACTTTTCTTGCACTTAATAAACTTGAACCATTGTGTCATCTATGTTGTATATGCTTGCACTTATTTGTTGGGGATTAGCAGAACCATGCTGTCATGGGGAACACTTTCAACATTGCACTTGTACTTTGTACCTAGTTGATATCATGCTCTTTTGTCTATGGATGTCGTCGGTGTGAAATGAAAGGGGAGCTTGTAAGTCCATGGAGTTATGTATGTGTGTTAGAGAAACGCCTAGGCCGCTGGTCTAATCCATGATGTCATGGTGGAAACCTGCAGCGTAACCATAATGAGCTGTCTATGAAGCATTCTTCTTATAAAAAAAGAGTTAGATATTGAGAAAAAAGAGAAAAAGAAGAAAAAAAGATATGATAAAAGAGGAAAGAGAGAAAAAACACCATTTTCCCATGGTAAATAAGAAGATTGTTGAGATGCTCGTTGTCTGCTTGCCTTGTCATTTTGATATGGGGATTCTTTCATATCATCGGGCAAGGGGTACCCCGTTGGCGGTTGTCTATGATACACATGTACTTACGATGACAAGAACTTATCGGTGACTAAACTTGATGAAAGGATAGAGATGTCGCCTAGAGGGGGGTGAATAGGCAATTTCAAAACTATTACGGTTTTGGCTTGATAGAATGCAGAATTAAACTAACGTTTATTTTACAAGCACAAAACCTAAATACACTGGGCTCAACTAAGTGCACCAACAACAAGATAATCTAAGCAAGATAGCACAAGATAAATATACCACAAGTGATAAGAAAGATATAAGTACTTCAAGCTCGATGGCTATCACAAGGAAAGTAAGCTCGAGTATAGAGATAACCGAGGCACATGGAGACGAAGATGTATTCCCGTGTTCCCTTACAAGTAAGGTACGTCTTGTTGGAGAGGTGTGGGATTCCACGAAGGATTTCCCAATGCCACGAAGGCTCACCTTCTTCTCCGAGTCTATCCCACGAAGGAATAGGCCCTTTCCTTATGGCTAGCTTTTCCTCCACTCCGGAGATGGCAAGCTCCACAACCACTTCACAAGCTCCACAACAGAGAAGCCCGGGTCCCTTCACAATCTTCCACGAATAGGACACCGCGGCACCAACCGCCAAGCCAACTAGGAGGTCACCCTCCAAGAGCAACAATCTCACGGTCTCTCACTCAAACAAATCGTAATGTAGAGCTCAACACTTATGCAAGAATGCAAAGCAAGAACACCAAGGGTGTTCAAATCCTTAACTCTCAAATCCCACCAAAGCATCAAGTGCTAGGGAGGAATTAAAGAGGAAGAACAATGGTGGAAGTCAACCAGTGCCTCCAAGATCTAGATCCAAAGGGTTCCCCTCACTTAGAGGGGGAATTGATTGGTGGGGATTGTAGATCTAGATCTCCTCTTCCAAAGCCCTCAAAAAGATGCAAGTATCATAGGAGGGAAGGGAGACAAAGCAAACTCAAGAGGGTCAACAATGGAGGTCAATTTCAAGCTCAAGAACACCCAAAAACGTTGGGGGAAGAACCCCCTTTTAGGCCTTGTTCGGTTTATAGGGGGTTAAAGAGTATTGGCAGTTATTGGGGTGGATTAAATACCATGCAGGTCAAAATCCACCCCAATCCACCTGATTGCACTCCAATCCTCTTAGGGAGAGGATTAACCGAACATAGCCTTATAGGGGAAAGCAAATATGGCCGTTGGGACGAAATCTGTGAAAACTTGGTTTAAAAGTCGGTTGGACCGGCCCCAGAACCGGGAAACTCGGTCCCCAGGCCAGAGGACCGAACTACAAACCGGAATACCTATGTTTGCCAACCCGGAATAGACTCAGTCGCGAAAACCGGAAAATCCGGTCTGCGATCCGGTCTACCGGAGCTGGCACCGGACCATTCGGTGTGGGACTCGGTTGAACCAGATCCACAACCGGGATGAAACAGACTTCACGAAAAACGCAATAAATTTTGCATCCGGATTCTGATTTTGATGATCTTGGGCTTGTTTTGATGAGGACAACAAGATCTACAATATGGTGCATGAAAACATCATAGTCCAACAAAGGAGAATAGAACCAAATTAGGAAAGGTATGAAGCCTCCCTATAAGAAGAACCAGTAAAACCTTCAAACTCGAAAACTTCAAAAAAGATGCATACAAATTCCGTTTTCGATGAACTTGGGCTTGTTGAAGAGCTAGCAATAAGATCAAGAACCTCACATGGAGAAACACCAAGAAGAAACAAAAAAGTAAGATGCAAAGTATGCAAAGGATTGAGCTCCCTATGACGATGTGATCAAGTTACCCAACCAAAAGCCCCTCTTGATAGTGCGGCTATCTATCCTATAACCCGATCTCCCAACAACCACCTTGAGACCGGTAAAAGGAAAACCTATCAAGGACATACCTTTGCCTTGCGCATCCCGCTTGATCTTGATGACAACGCTTCAAGCTCCATCCAAGCCGGAATGCATCACTTGATCATTGTAGCTTTGTGAATTCTCATAATTTGCTCCCCCATACACCACTATGGGATAGCTTCACTAGGACACATCTTCACATGTCCATTATCACCAATATGGACGGCAAGCTTCAAGCAAATGATCTTCTCAAGTTGCTTATCTTGAACTTGCCCTTATCAAACTTTGATGACGATCACCACTTGATGTCATCCTCTCATGGGCTATATGAGATCTTTACTTTTGAAGCATTCCCATGGAAAGATACCTATCCCATATAGAAAACACAAAGGCACATATATAATGGGTTAGTTCATGATGCATAAATGACAAGGGTTACCATACCACAAGATCCATGTGGTACATTCTTTATGCTTCATGTGTTGACCAACTTGAAATCACTCTTGACTCTTTGTATTGGTCAACCAAGTATCTTCTCATGCTCCATCTCAATATCTTGAGGTACATAAAGAATTCTTCATTTGATTACATGCTCTAAATCTTAGTCAACCATAGCTCAACTAATGAGGCTATCATGACACCGGCTTAGAGCCATATCTTGAATTCTTCTATTGAGATCACACTCTCAAGATCTTGAACATATCATATTCTTCTCCTCAATTTGATGATCTTGATGCCAAAAGTCAAGGTATATCTTTATATTCATGGCATCCATACATGAATCCAACATATGGACTACATGCATGACATATGGAATATTCCTTCATATAAAACTCAATGAAAACATTAGTCCATAGGGATTGTCATTAATCACCAAAACCACACATAGGGGCAATTACCCTTTCACTTGAGTAGCATGAGGAGCGGCCCTCGCATTCAAGGGACATGATATTTCCAACTTATACTTTGTCAAGCATATACTTCATAGTTTGTTCACTTTAACCTTAATCACTTCAAGATGCTTATGATAGGGGTAATGAGAGCTGAGAGCTAACAAGTACCATAATTTTTGTAAGCTCTTTATGAAACTTGAATCTCTGCTTCCTTCTACGAGGGCCTTTCTTTTACTTTTATGTTGAGAGTCCACCTTCTACCTTTATGCACCTACTTTGAGAGCATAGTGGCCATTCTTAGTTCGATGTGCATTGTCCCAAGACTTGTTGATTGATGCATAACTTTGATATTGCTTGTTTTAAACTATTTGTATCTAGTCACTCTTATAACTTTGAAGGTGTCCTATGCATTTATGTTTGCTACTCTACGAGGGACAAGCTGAATGTCACTATGCCATGTTTTCTTTATGTGAAACAAACAAACATCTTGCAAAGTATTGTTATTCATAAATCTTTTGTTTGCGCCTTTTCATGTTGCAACATAGTTGCTATGTCTTATTGCTAGAACTTTATCTTTCATGTTATGATTGAAGTACTATGATCCCAGCTATCCATGTTTTACAAATACTTTGATCAAGTTTTTGATGGTGCATGTCACCTCAAAAATTATTCTTTCTTCTTATCACTTACCTACTAGAGGATGAGCAGGAGTTAAGCTTGGGGATGTTGATACGTTGCTAACGTATCCATAATTTTTGATGTTCCATGCTTGGTTTTATCTACTTTCTTATGTTTTGTTCCAACTTTGGAGTACTTTTCATACACTTTCTTGGACTAACCTATTAACAAGAGCCACAATGCCAGCTGCCTGTTTTCTTCTATTTTTGGTTCCAGGAAAGTCAGAAAATGAATATTCTCGGAATTGGACGAAACAAAAGCCAAAGTCAGTTTTTCACCGAGGGGGACACAGAGCCAGAATACGAGACAGAGAGGGTCCAGGGGGACACCACACCACCTGTCCGTGCGGCCTAGCCTGGCCCACGCCAGGGGGTGGTCTGGCCGCCCTAGGCATCCCCTCGGCCTCCCCTTTCGACTATAAGATGCCTCCGATACAGAAACCCTAAGTACCCGATCAAAATTCCACGAAAGAGTCTATAGCCGCCATCATCTCCATCCATAGATCGGGAGGGATCTAAAGCTCTTCCCGGCACCCTTCCGAAGAGGAGAATTCACCCTGGAGGCCTTCTTCATCACCATGCAAGCCTCTGGTGTGATGCGTCAGTAGTTCATCTCTGGACTACGGGTCCATGTAGTAGCTAGATGGCTGGTTCTCCTCCTTTGTGCTATCATGTTTAGATCTTGTGAGCTCAGTTCATGATCAAGATCATCTATCTGTAATCATACATGTTGTGTTTGCGGGGATCCGATGGATATTGAGATGCTATTTCAGATTGATTATTTATTCTATCATGTCTTTGTTATTTGTGATCTTGCATGCTTTCCGTTGTTAGTAGCTATCTTGGCCAAGTAGATGCTAGCAACTCCAAGAGTTAGTATTTATGCTCGATAGTGGGTTCATGCCTCTAGTAATCTGGGGAAGTGAAAGAAATCTCTAAGGTACTAGATGTGTTGTTGCTACTAGGGAGAAAACAACAATCCTTTGTTCATAGAACGATCGTATTGTTTACTTACATGCAATGAGTAATGCAATTATCTGGTTCTTGCAACTTAATACTGGAGGGGGTTCGGATGATAACCTGAAGATGGATTATTAGTCATAGATGTAGTTGGATGGCGGTCTATGTATAATGTTGTAATGCCCAATCAAGTCTCAAAGGAGTCAAGATGAGTAGTATATGCATGATTTCTTTCTCGATGTTTGTCAATTGCCCCGTTGTAATTTGTTCACCTGACATGTCATCTATCTTAAGGAGAGCCACCACTAGTGAACTATGGACTCCGGTCCTTTCTTTTATCATCAATCTTCAATCAACTGTTTACTTCTTCCTGTTTACTTTCTACAAACTATTACTTTCTTCCACTCGATACGTTTAATCCTTTGTTTTCAGCAAAATCGGTGAGATTGATAACCTCATCGCAAGTTGGGGGCAAAGTTCTGTGGTTGTGTTTTGCAGGATTCCACGTTGCTGCTAGCACCGGTAGTGCGCCCTGCCAAAGCTCAGCTAGCAACACCTTGGAGGTGTTTACTTGCTCCTACTGGATTGATAACCTTGGTTTCGTAACTGAGGGAAAACTTGCTGCTGTGCTCATCATGCCTTTCTCTTGGGGTTCCCCAACGAGTTCGATATATTTTGGGCCATCAACGGGAGTTGCATGGACAAGACAATTCATATGGCAATCAAGACTCAGGGCAATTGCAGATAAATAAGATAAAGCATCCAAGTACTGAATAATCATAGGCATGTGTTCCATATATAGTCATACATGCTCGCAATGAGAACTCGCACAACATCTTTTGTCCTGCCAACCTGTTTGCAGCGAGGCCTCAAGGGAACTACTAGCAATTAAGGTGCTCCTTTCAATAGAGCACCAGAGCAAAGCATTAACACTCCATGAAGACATGTGATCATCACATCAAAGCTATTCCCTTCAATTATCCTGATTGCTGTCACTTCGGGGCCATTGGTTCCGGACAACAATGTGTGTATACAACTTGCAGGTAAGACCATAAACAATACTATCATAATGAATCAATAACATGTTCAGATCTGAAATCATGGCACTCGGGCCCTAGTGACAAGCATTAAGCATAACAAGTTGCAACAAAGTCAAAAAGCACTAATAATAGATACTAGGCACCATGCCCTAACAATCTGATGCCATTACATGAACGATCTCATCCAATCCCTAACATCCCCATAGCCTACAGCGGGGGATTACTCACTCATAGATGGGGGAAAACATGGATGGTCGATGGAGAAGCGATGGTGATGATGATGGCGATGATCTCCTCCAATTCCCCGTCCCGACAGGGTGCCCGAACGAAGTTTCTGGTGATGATTTGCGGAATCTGGTGGTGGCGGTGAAGCGGAACTCTTTCTGGAAAAACGTCGAACCCCCCTCGGTTTTTAGGTCAAGGGGCATCTTATAGGCGAAGAGGGAGGCCGAGGGGGTGACTAAGGCGACCACACCACCTCCAGGCATGGCCTGGCCTGGCCCGTGCAACCAGGTGGTATGGGCCCCTCGTGTCCAAACTCCGTCTCGTCTTCTGGCTCCGTGAGTCTTCTGGTGAAATAGGATTTTTGGCATATTTTCCGGGATTTTTCTTGATAGTTGATTTTCTGCACAAAAACTAGACACCAAGGTAATTCTGCTGAAAACAACATCAGTCCATGTTAGTTGTATCCAAATCACACAAGTTTAGACGAAAAACAATAGCAAAAGCGTTCGGGAAATTAGATACGTTTTGGACGTATCAACTCCCCCAAGCTTAGCTTATTGCTTATCCTCAAGCAATTCAGTTGAAAACTGAGTGCGATAAAAGAAACTTTCACGAACACATTTGCTCCATATGATGTATATATTCTCATCATATGATCAAGTACTTAGACAACTCATAATAAGGAGTATGTAAATAAGGCTACTCAATAGTCATTACTTGAAAGTTATGAATACTACAAGTGAAACATTCAGAGGAGGATACCACAGTGTCATACCAAGTTATGAATAGAGCAATGCAAGCAAACATTCATATGACATGCTACAAACTATTAGCAAGCTGGAGCTAATCATAAGAAAACAAAGAACTACTAAGCATCCATAAATAACATACACCTTTCATGAACGGACTAAGCATGCCCACAATGATGAGTATATGTACAAAAATGAAAACAAATAGACTTTGTTACCAGCCTCTTACCCTACCTCAAGTTGTCATTAATCTTCATTATTGACCTTCACTTGTGTGGCTTGAATAATAACATGAAACCAAATTCCACTGAGGATTGCTGAACCCTGCAACAAACTTCACAAAACCAAAGAAGAACAACAAATATTTTTGGTGTTTTTGAGTTTTAAAGGCAAGAGCAAAAAGGAATAACAAGCAAATCAAAATCTTTTTGGGTTTTTCGAATAATCAAAACAAAACCAAATGGAGGAAGCAAACCAAGGCAAAAAGAAAGAGAAACAAAGAAAATATTTTTGGTCTTTTTGTGTTTTAGAAAGCAGAAACAAAGCAAGAACAAAAAGTAAAAAGAAAGCGAAACATGGATATACAAAGTACCGACTGAACATGATATGTAGATGAGTGTGATGTCGGTGTACCTCCCCCCAAGCTTAGGCTTTTGGCCTAAGTGGGTATCAAACCCAATGTGGGTAAGGGTTCCAAGCAGGCGGGTCATCGTAAGAATGATCGTGGTTAGGCCCTTGGGAAGAAGAAGAAGCTCCCCAATCATAGGTAGGCTGCTGATATGAAGACTCCCCCTCATTCGAGGGCTGGACCGAATCATCTGTAACTTCCCTTCTAGTATCCTTCTCCTCTTGGGAGAGCTCTCCCAAGTATGCATCGAGTTCTTCCTCGGTGAGTGACCATGCTACCCTGGTATCAAGGTTAAACAAAACAGGTGCAGGCAAAGGAACAACTCGCTCGAACTTACTCCTTCTCCAACCAGCCTTGAGAAAGGTTATTTCATAAGACAAATCACTCAAATTAGCCCAAGAAGAAATAGTTTCATGTTGTATCATGGAATTAAGGTCAAGTCTCTCTATGGGAAACTGTAGGTCTAAATGGTGAGGCACTAAACCATGCAAAGCTAATAAACGAGAGGCAATGAGGCCTCCACAAATTCCACCTTTCTCAAGGTTCGCGGCATGATGAAAAGCTACCAAGGCACCCAAGTTCTAAGTCCTATCTCGTTTTAAGGCAGCTGAGATGAATGCTAGATCATAAGAGGATAACTTATTAGGAGTTTTCCTAGCGAGAACACACTTGGAAATAAAGTAAGAAAAGTAGCGAATAGACGGGAGATGAATGTTACAAATTTTCCCACTCTCCTTTGAGAAGCTGCTCCCTTGGCAAATCTCCGCATACAAGTCCATGAGTGGTGCAGGTCGCTCTTTAATCATTCCACACGATCCCCACTGAGGTACCTTAATAGCTGCACAAAAGTCACTAAGAGGAAGGTTGATAGCTATATTGTAAATTTTGTAGTGAACCATGGGGTTAGGCAAAGAGCAACTAAATCAAAAGTCCTGCACCATAGACATAGTTACTTTCACAAATTGGTAAGATTCATCTCCCACAAAATGCTCCAAACCTGCATTAGCAATTAAAGTATGGAAGTCCTGAGAAATCCCTGCAGCCCTCATGAATTCGGGGAATGGATAGATGGAAGGAAAAACTTCCTCCTCTCGGTGAACCTTCATAACTTCAGGCACCCTCAGTTCTTGTTGGTTGAGTTGGTGTTCATTCATCTTCTATTGTGAAATTTAAACATCCATTATACAAGTGATTGGAAAGTGAATACATAATGAATGGAGCTACTCATAGGGACTTGTAAGAGGCCTAAACATGCATCAAAACAATTTCTCTAAGCATTAAACAAGCTTAAAAGCTCTCATAACCTATCACCTACAGCAGCAAAATACTCAAGATATAATCCACTAAACACAAATCTACTTGGACAAGCGGTGGAGTCACTTACCGGAGAACAAATGCTCCAAATTTCAGCAGCAAAGATGGGGTGAGCAAGGAGATCAAAAAATCGTGGGCAAGAACAGCAAGAATGAAATTTCGAGCAAAGAGCTGGTGTTTTCTCGGGAGAGAGAATGAAGTGGCAAGTGAGAGAGTGAGTGGAGGGCCAGGGGTGGCCCACACCATGGCCAGGCGCACCCCTAGGCTGACCGCTCCACCAGGTGGTGTGCCTGTCTGATGGGCCCCCTGATACTCTCCAGGCACTTCTCTGCCCCTTTTTTCACGTAAATATTTAATATGAATTTTCTGTAATTTTTCGAGACACTTTATTTTTTAGCAATTTTCAGGTATAGATGAATGATATTTCTGCAGAAAAGTGATTTTGAAATGATGCAAAAACAAAACGAAACCTAAACTTCAAAATTTCTAAGACACTCTAAAATGCAAGCAACTAACAACAGAAAAGTAAACTAAGCAAACACAAAAACTAAAATGGATAAAGTAAAAGTAAGTGAAGATAATTATGGTGAAAACATTGTTTTGTTCATTAAAATCCCTTTGTTAACAAGGTTGATCAGGTCTTGTTACCAAATTTTTTTTATATGAAACAAAACTTTGTACTCCACTAATGATTATGTTACCTCAACCTTGAGAGCAATGGTCCCAATCATAATAATTTCATATTTTTCTCATGGTATGGGACAATATATTTCTCCAACTTGAATGCCCTCAATATTTTCAATTGAATTTAGGCCATAATTCCTATCAATCTTCTTGGGGAAATAGATAGTGTGCTCCTTGTCATTAACATTAAAAGTAACCTTTCCTTGATTACAATTAATAACAGCTCTTGCAGTATTAAGAAAAGGTCTCCCAAGAATAATAGATATATTGTCATCTTTAGGCATTTCAAGCACAACAAAATCAGTTAATATCAAGCAATTATGAGCCACTTGAACATGTACATACTCACATATACCAACAAGAATAGTAGTAGATTTATCAGCCATTTGCAAAGATATATCAGTTGGTATTAGTTCTTCCAGTTGAAGTCTCTTATAGAGTGAAAAAGGCATACCACTAACTCCTGCTCCCAAATCACACAAAGCAGTTCTAACATAATTATTTTTAATAGAGCAAGGAATAGTTGGAATCCCTAGGTCTCCAAGTTTCTTTGAAACCTTACCATTAAAGGAATAATTAGCAAGCAAAGTAGAAATTTCTTCATTAGGGATCTTCCATTTATTAGAGACAATATCCTTCATATACTTTGAATAAGGAGGCAATTTAATAGCATCAGTCAAAGAGATTTGCAAAAATAAAGGTTTCATCCACTCACAAAACTTATTATAGTGTTCATCTTCCTTTGACTTGTGCTTCTTATCAGGGAAAGGCATAGGTTTTTGGACCCAAGGCTCTCTTTCATTACGATGTTTCTTAGCAACAAAGTCTTTTTTAGTGTATTTAGTATTCTTAGTGTGCCTCTCAGGTTCTTCTTCAACTTTTTATTTATCAAGAGCATCATTTTCCTCATTACCAGTTTCAGTTTTAGCATCAGAGACAGATATGCTATTGGGATCTATAGCAGGCTTAGGGGATTCTACAATACTTTTACGTTTCTTTTTTTCTTTTCTTAGGAGAAGTGTCACTATTTTCAGCTTGTTGAGAATCCTGCTCAATTCTTTTAGGATGCCCTCAGGATATAGAGGATCCTGGGTAGCAGCACCACTTCTAGTTCTAATTTCATAAGCATGTTTTTCTTTAGCAACATTAACTAGCAAGTCTTTTTGTACTTTAGTAAGCTGATCCATTTGATTTTGAACCATTTGGAAGTGTTTAACAAGCATTTTAACATCATTAGAGGTTCTTTCTACATTTCTACAATATCTTTTATCTCAATAATAGCTCTAGAGTTTTCCATTAAATGATTTTGCACCCTTTAATTAAAATTATCTTGCTTAACAATAAAAATATCGAATTGTTCTAAGCATTGATCAGGAGGTTTAGAGTAAGGAATAACACCATCAAAGTGTTGGAGAGAGTGTACCTCAATAACATAATTCCTCTATAGGAGGTAGATTCTTCATGTGTTCAGCTTTAATACCTTTCTCCTTAAGACATTTCTTAGTTTCCTTCATCACTTCATCATTTAGTTCAATAACTCCCCTCTTCTTTGATGTTGGTATAGGCGCAGGCACAGTTAACTCAGGTGTAGTTGTCTCAGGTATAGTTGGTTCAGGAGGAGTCCAATCTTCATAATTCTTGCTAATTTTAGCCATTAATTCCTCAGCTTCCTTGGGAGTCCTATTCCTGAAAACACAATCGGCACAACTATCTAGGTATGTCCTAGATTCTTCAGTTAGTCCATTATAATATATATCAAGAATCTCATTCTTAGGTAATGGACATCCAGCTTGTGCCTGAATCAAAGCATAGAACCTTGCCCATGATTCAGGAAATAATTCTTTCTCTCCTTGTTTAAAATCAAAAAGTTCCTGCAAAATAGCATGTCTAGCACTAGGAGGGAAATATTTCTAAAGGAAGGTACTAATCAAGCAATCAGGGCTATCAATAGATCGAGGAGGCAAATTATTAAACCAAGTTTTAGCTTCTCCTTTCAACAAAAAAGGGAAAATTTTAGCAACAAAGTAGGTGTGCATCTCAATATCATCAGAAAATAAACCACTCATGGTAGAAAGCTCAGTCATATGTGCTACCGCACTCTCATTCTTAGTCCCACAAAAAGGTTCTTTCTCAACAATAGTTATGTAAGATAAATCAAGAGAGAAATCATAATCCTTATCTTTAATGTTTATGGGAGATGCATCAAACTTAGCATTAGGAGACAATTTGGGTTTTATAGTACGCCTCTCAAGGAGACTCTTAATAGCACTCCTATCATGGGTGTTTTGACATTCTTTAATAAATTCATCGGTAATCTCCATATAACCATCTTCAATATCATAACTCTCTCTAGACTCAGGTGAACTGACAGGTGTAGTAGTGTCTTCATTAGGAGTTTCAGTATTTCCAGCTATAGTTCTAGCAATTGTAGCATCTAGGAAAGGACCTAATGAACCACTATTATCAAGTATAGTAGAAGCAGCATCATAAGTATCAAAATTTTAAGATTCAGCAGTAGTAGCAGTGTGTGTAGCATGTGTATGTGGTGGTGTAAGGAGCTTACTCATAACAGATGGTGAATCAAGAGCAACATAGGTGTTCAGAACCATACCTCTCCTTGTAGTGGATGGTAAAATAGGAACCTTGCCATCACGAGACTTACCCATGATGGATGGATGGCAGCGAACAATAGTGATTCCAAGTGAACTTGATAAATAGAGCTATGGTCCCCGGCAACGGCGCCACAAAATAGTCTTGATGACCCACAAGTATAGCGGGTGTATCGCAGTATTTTCGAGGGAAGTGAAACCCAATTTATTGATTCGACACAAGGGGAGCCAAAGAATATTTATAAGCCTTAACAACTCAGTTGTCAATTCAGCTGCACCTGGAAACAATTTTGCTCACAACAGTTTATCAGTAGCAATAGTTTTGTTATAGCAATAGTAAAAGTAAAGACAGTAGTAACAATAGTAGTAAACAGTAGGATTAAACCGCGGTAGGCATAGGGATGGATGGATAGGCGTTGCATGGACAAGACAATTCACATGGCAATCAAGACATAGGGCAATTGCAGATAAATAAGATAAAGCATCTAAGTATTGAATAATCATAGGCATGTGTTCCATATATAGTCATACGTGCTCGCAATGAGAACTTGCACAACATCTTTTGTCCTGCCAGCCCGTTTGCAACGGGGCCTCAGGGGAACTACTGGCAATTAAGGTGCTCCTTTTAATAGAGCACCGGAGCAAAGCATTAACACTCCGTGAACACATGTGATCCTCACATCAAAGCCATTCCCTTCGGTTATCCCGAATGCTGTCACTTCGGGGCCATTGGTTCCGAACAATAATGTGTGTATACAACTTGCAGGTAAGACCATAAACAATACTATCATAATGAATCAATAACATGTTCAGATCTGAAATCATGGCACTCGGGCCCTAGTGACAAGCATTAAGCATAACAAGTTGCAACAAAGTCAAAAAGCACTAATAATAGATACTAGGCACCATGCCCTAACAATCTGATGCCATTACATGAACGATCTCATCCAATCCCTACCATCCCCATAGCCTACAGCGGGGGATTACTCAGTCATAGATGGGGGAAAACATGGATGGTCGATGGAGAAGCGATGGTGATGATGATGGTGATGATCTCCTCCAATTCCCTGTCCCGGCAGGGTGCTAGAACGGAGTTTCTGGTGCTGATTTGCGGAATCTGGTGGTGGCGGCGAAGCGGAACTCTTTCTGGAAAAACGTCTAACCCCCCCTCGGTTTTAGGTTAAGGGGCATCTTATAGGCGAAGAGGGAGGCCAAGGGGGTGACAGAGGCGGCCACACCACCCCCCAGGCGCGGCCTGGCCTAGCCCGCGTGGCTAGGTGGTGTGGGCCCCTCGTGGCCCTACTCCGTCTCGTCTTCTGATACCAAGGTAATTCTGCTGAAAACATCGTCAGTCCGTGTTAGTTGTATCCACATCACACAAGTTTAGAGGAAAAACAATAGCAAAAGCGTTCGGGAAAGTAGATATGTTTTGGACGTATCAACAGGGCTCGACGTGGAACTCTGGGCCCGCGATGTCCTTGACACCAGCGAGGTCGAGGAAGGCGGCAGCCGGTGCCAGGCGACGAGGGAACAATGAGGAAGGCACGTTGAGGAGGGTGGCGCTGGAGGCCAGCAGGAGGAGATAGAGGAGAGGCCTTCGTGGGAGGGGCACCGGGGACAGGGAGCGCGGGGTGGCGAGCTTTGGCGGCGGCTCTACCTCGAGAAGAAGGTCGCGGGCGGCGGGGAAGCGACTGTTGCAGACAGCACTGGAGGGCTTGGAGGAGGTTTGGCTCGGGGTCAGTCGCAGCCGGGCGGTTGGGGACGGCGCGAGGGAGCTCCGGCGGGACGAGCAACATCAGGCGCAGGGTGCTGGTTATCAGCGAGGAGCTCGCGCAAAGATCGATGCGGGGCGGCACCGAGGCAGACGAGGTGGCGCTTGGGCTTGAGGATGGAAGAGAGAGGAGCGACGGGGTGGTGGGCGAGGCATGCGTCGCGCGCATAGAGAGGGGGGCATACGCGTCGGGGCGGGTCGGGTCATCGTAGGGTGGGCGCGTCGCGTGCATAGAGAGGGTGCATACGCGTCGGGGTGGGTCGAGTCATCGTAGGGTGGGCGCATCGCAGGAGGAAGGCGACAAGGGCACGGGGCCTACGGGCGAGGAGGTGGGGCTAGGGGACGGGATTGTTGTGGTTTACGTGCGACGCGGGCGGGGCTGGGTCATGTTGCTGCTGCCGTTCGGCTGGGTGCAGCGGGGTGGTGGGGTGTTGGTTCGGTTGGTGGGATGGGGCCAGGTGGTAGGTGGTGTGTGTGGTGGCGGGGTAGATCTGGGGCTAGGGTTAGGGTTTGGGTCAAATTAGGGTTTAGTTCTAGGGTGGTAGGCTGCTGCTAGCTGGGCCTTGGGCCTGGCCGGTGGCGGTCTCCCCATGAAAAATAGCTTTACTTAATATTTATTTTCAATAGACTTTTGTAAAAAGTTTTTAGGCAAATAAAATATATCCGGAAACACCGGGATATGATTTGAAATTAAAAGAGACTAATGTAGAAAACAAACTAGAGCTTTTAGAAAAATAGTTTTAGTCAAACAATATGCATGCAGTCATGAGGATGCTCAAATGCAATATGGCATGATGACATCAGCATGCGGTCATGATGATGCACAAAATAAAAACAACACGAGAGTTTCTAGTAGTGTTTTTACCCGGGGTGCTAGTGTACACGACCATCCAGAAGGACGCGATGACAGTACCAAAGTGCAGCACCTCCATAATCTATCACACGTACGATGTGCCGATGACTTCCATCCCTTGCTCCAGCTCGGCAGCGGAAGTAGGAGATCCTCGGGAACTCCGCCAACACTTCGACATGGTGGTGGAGAAGATCTTGAGCAGGGCTTCACCTAAGCACCTCGCTTTTGGCAATAGACAAGGCTAGAAGAGGAGGAAGATGCCAACCAAAGGCATATACGAGGAGAGGTGAGTGTGTGTGAGAGAGAGGAGAGGAGAGGGCCTTTTATAGGTGAGGGGGGCAGCCCAAGAGGGCATGGCGCACAGCCATGGGACTGCCCCCACCTCTTCCCCAATTATGTGGTGGACTCTCCACTCACAAAAAACACTTCCCACTTTCTTGCATTTATTCTCCACTCAAAAATCAAGAGTCTCTTCATTAAAACCACTTTTAATTCACTTAATTTAATATCACTAATTTATTAAACACTTTATTTAATGAGTACTTCATTTAATGAACACTTCATTTAATAAACACATTAACAATTCAATTCCCAATGATATTTTGATACACCGAAACTATTCTGGCAGATTTATCAGAACAATTCCTGCGTTGTCTAGTATTTTTTTTCCGGTGTTCCCTATCCACTCAAATGCGTCGACTACCCTTAAGTGTGTCTCCCTACAGGCCGCGAGCTGAGTGGACATGATCGAGACATTATCTGATCAATAATCATTAGTGGGACATGAAGATCCATAATGACTCCCACCAGCTCAAACGATGACTTAGTGATCGCGTGACCTTTTATTCGCAGTAACCAATTCCTTTTGTCTCGCGATATTTTACTTATCTAGGATCCGATCATTTGGTATCATCCGTACCTAGTTCGATCCCGCTACTAACAAGTACTATTTTCTTGTTCCCATGATATAACATTCTTAGTGATCGTCATTACTTGTTTGCAAGCTATGTTAATGTGATATCACCGAGAGAGCCCTAAGTATATCTCTCCGTCATCAGGATGGAAAAATCCCACTCTTGATCCATGAGCCTCAACTAACACTTTTCAAGTATGTGACGACACTTTTATGATCACCTTGTTACAGTGTGATGCTTGATGTAATCAAAGTACTCTTCTGGAGTAAGTGATTGACGTGATCTCATGGTCTAAGGATTATGGCTACTTTGAATAGCATTATAGTAGTGTAAACATGATGGCATGATCATGTTACTTTACTTTGGGAGTATGTTCATCACATCATTCAATCAATGGTATGACCTTGTTATTAACAATATCCAATATCATGATCAAAAAACTTTGATCATCTGTTAATCAACAAACTAGTGTAATGAGAGGCATCACTAGGAACCATCTATTTGTTTATTAAACACATGTATTAATATTTCCTTTTACAATTATAGCAGGAGAAATAAACATATATTATAAACCTAGAATAACATAATAACCATTTATTACTGCTTCTCGGGCATATTCTTTCAGTCTCCTACTTGCACTAGAGTCAATAATCTAGTTTTACATAGTTATAAATCTAACACTCATAGCTTTAGTTAATGGATCCGCAATGTTCAAATCCATGTCCACTTTGCAAATATCTACATCACCATCTTAGTCTTTGCGTGTTGCGTGCGCGTGAGATCGCTATGAAGAGTGTACGTGGCTACGTGCACATGTCCCGCACTGATTGTACTGTTCGCCGCTTGCCGATGAAGGACTGACCGGGGTCCTACGTACACGGAACCATGCATGCATCGATGGGAAAAAGGGCATGTAAACGATTCCGTTCTCCTTGTAGCTAGAGTCTGGACTACACGGAGTGGTGTCTAGTAGCATATTAGCTCAATAATCCACAAATATGAGCTTATGGGTGGCACGACTGGGAGCGTGGGCCTATTTTCATGTCCACGCCGGCGGATCTCATATGATCCAAAATCAGATAGCGTCGAACGCCCTATAGGGTAGGGGCGGAGATGCTTTGAAAACTTTGTAAAATAAAGAAGAAAATGGCCTGGTTCTTCCATCCGGACCATAAAAATCAAAACAGGCATGCACCAGCACGTACATGACAGGCGAACATAAATTTACCATTTTTCACTCCTTTGTACTCACGACGCGCCTGTCGTCGTATCGTATGTTGCCTCCTTTTGGATCACCAGGAGACGATTGACGTGGCGTCGCTAGCTAGACTTCCGTGCTGCATGTGCGTAGGATAGTTATAGAGTGTACGTGGCTATGTGCACATGTCCCGCACTGGTTGCACTGTTCGCCGCCAGCCGCTGAAGGACTAGCTGGGGCCATATGTACATGGAATTATGCATGCATACTAGCTGAATAATCCACAAATTTTATCTTATAAGTTTTACGACTAGGAGCGTGCGTCTCTATTTTCGTGTCCGCGCTAGCGGATCCGTATGATCCAAAATCAGATCATACCGGACGCTATATGGGGACGAGTGGAGATGCTTTGACAAGTTTGTAAAATAAAAAACAAATTGACCTGATACTTACATCCTGGCTAAAAAAATCGAGACAGGCATGCACCAGCACATACACGACAGGTGAACATAAATTTACCACTTCTCTGTCCTTAGGACTCACGATGCGCCTGTCGTCATATCGTATGTTGCCTCCTTTGGGTTGCAGGAGATGATTGGCGTGGTGTGGCTAGCTAGGTTTGCGTATTGCGTGCGCGCAAAAACACTATGGAGAGTTTACGTGGCTACGTGCACATGTTCCATACTGGTTGTACTGTTCGCCGCCTGCCCCTGATAGATCGAACGGAGCCTACGTAAATGAAATCATGCATGCATCGACGAGAAAAAGGGTAGTGAACCGATTCCATGCTTCCGGTAGCTAAAGTTTGAACTACACGGAGTGGTGGCTAGTAGCATCCACAAATTTTAGCTTATGAGTTTCACGACTGGGAGTGTGCGCCCGTATTTTCGTGTTCACGCTGGCGGATCCGTATGATACAAAATCAAGTCGCACCGGATGCCGTATGGGAAACAAGTGGAGATGGTCCGACGACTTTGTAAAATAAAGTAAAAACTGACCTGATTTTTCCATTTGGGAAATTAAAAATCAAGGCAGGCATCTATTAGCACGTACACGACAGGCGAACGTAAATTTACCATTTTTCTCTCTCCTCATTACTCACGACACGCATGTCGTCGTATGTAAGTTACCTTTTTTGTGTTTCCAGGAGACGATTGACATGGCATGTCTAGATAGGCTTGCGTGCTGCGTGCGAGTGATATCGCTATAGAGAGTGTACGCGGCTACGTGCACATGTTCCGTACTGGTTGCACTGTTTGTTGTCTGTTCCTAACGGACCGGCCGGCGCCATACGTACACGGAACCATTCATGTATTGACGAGAAAAATAGCAAGAAATGATTTCGTGCTCTCTGTAGCTAGAGTCTGGACTACATGAAGTGGTGGCTCGTGACATACTTGATCAATAATCCACAAATTTTAGCTTACGGGTTTCACAATCAAGATACGCAGAACGCCATAGAGGGGATGAGTGGAAATGCTCTGACAACTTTGTAAAAACAATAAAAAATTGATCTGGTTTTTCATCCAGGCCATAAAAATCGAGGCAGGCATGCACCAGTACGTACACGATAGGTGAACATAAATTTACAATTTTTCTCTCTTCTCAGTATTCACGACTTATCCGTCGTCGTATCGTGAGACCTCTATGCAGAGTGTACGTGGCTACGTGCACATGTCTAACACTGGTTGCAATTTTTGCCGTCTGTTACTAACGGACCGGCCGACCTGTACGTAAACGAAACCATGCATACATCGACGAGCAAAAGGGCAGGAAACCGTTTCCGTGCTCCCTGTAGCTAGAGTCTGTATTACACAGAGTGGTGGGTAGTAACATAATAGCTCAATAATCTACAAATTTTAGCTTATGGATTTCACGACTCGGAGCATGCGCCCCCATTTTTGTGTCCGCATCGGTGGATCTAATATGATCCACAATCAGGCCGTGCCGGACACCGTATAGGGGACGAGTGGAGATGCTTTGACAACTTTGTAAAATAATAAAGAAACTGACCTGGTTCTTCCATCCGGCCATAAAAATCGACGCAAACATGTACCAGCTCGTCCACGTGTTGCGTGTGCGCGAGATCTCTATGAAGAGTGTAAGTGGTACGTACAGATGTCTCGCACTGGTTACACTATTCACCTCCTGTCACTGATGGACTAGCCAAGACCCTACGTACACGAAATCATGCATGCATCGACGAGAAAAAAGGCAGGGAACATATTCCTTGCTCCATGTAACTAGAGTCTGGATGACACGGAGCGTGCACCCACATTTTCATGTCCGCCCCTATGATCCAAAATCAGGCAGCACCGGACGTCGTATGGGGGACAAGTGGAGATGCTCTGACAAATTTATAAAATAATTCTTTTGACCCGATTTTTCTATCCAGGTCAAAAAATCAAAGCAGGCATGCACCATCACGTACACGACAGACGAACATAAATTTACTGCTATTTCTCTCTCCTCCGTACTCACGACGCGCCTGTCGTCGTATCATATATTGTCTTCTTTTGGGTTTCCAGGAGACGATTGACGTGGCGTGGTGTGGCTAGCCTTGCGTGTTGCGTGTCCGTGAGATCTCTACGGAGAGTGTATGTGGCTACATGCACATGTCTCGTACTGGTTGCACTGTTCGATGTCTGTCCCTGATAGACCGAGGCCCTACGTAAACGGATTCATGAATGCATCGACGATAAAAAGTACTTGGAACCAATTTCTTGCTCCCTGTAGCTAGAGTCTGGACTAGAAGGAGTGGTGGCCGGTAGCTTGTGGGTTTCACGATTGGGAGCGTGCGCCCCCATTTTTCTGTCCGCGCCGATGTATCCATATGATATAAAATCAGGCCATGTTGGACGCCGTACGGGGGGGCGAGTGGAGATGTTCTGACAACTTTGTAAAATAATATTTGGGCTACAAAAATTGAGGCAGACATCTATCAGCACGTATACGACAAACAAACGTAAATTTACCATTTTTCTCTCTCCTCGTTACTCACGATGTGCCTATTGTCGTATCATAAGTTGCTTCTTTTGTGCTTCCAGGAGACGATTAACGTGACATGTCTAGCTAGGCTTGCGTGTTGCGTGCGCGTGAGATCGCTATGGAGAGTGTACATGTTTCGTATTGGTTGCACTGTTTGTCTGCTCCTGACGGACCGGCCAGGGCCATACGTACACGGAACCATTCATGCATCGGCGAGAAAAATTGGCAATAATCTGCTTTCGTGCTCTCAGTAGCTAGAGTCTGGACTACACGGAGTGGTGGCTAGTGGCATACTTGATCAATAATCCATAAATTTTAGCTTATTTCACGACTGTGAGTGTGTGCCCCCATTTTCGTGTCCGCACCGGCAGATCCCATATGATCCAAAATCAAGATAGCGCAGAACGCCATAGAGAGGATGAGTGGAGATGCTCTAACAACTTTCTAAAAACAATAAGATCTGGTTCTTTCATCCAGGCCATAAAAATCTTGGTAGACGTGCACTAGCATGTACACAATAAGCGAACGTAAATTCACCATTTTTCTATCTTCTCAGTACTCGGGACCCGTCTATCGTCGTATCTTCGATGGATGTGGCGTGGCTAGCTTGGTTTGCGTGTTGCATGCGCGTGAGACTTTATGGAGATTGTACATGGCTAAGTGCACATGTCTCGCACTTGTTGCAATTTTCTTCATCTGTTGCTAATGGCCTGGCTAGAGCTCTACATAAACGGAACCATGCATGCACCAATGAGAAAAAGGGCAGAAAATCGATTCCATCCTCCCCGTAGCTAGAATCTGTACTACACCGGAGTGGTGGCTAGTAACATAATAACTCAATAATAAATAATTTTAGCTTATGGGTTTTACGACTAGGAGCATGCGCCCCCATTTTCGTGTCCGCGCCGGTAGATCTAATATGATCCAGAAGCAGGCCGCCCCGGACACCGTATGGGCCACCCCGGATACCGTATGGGGGACGAGTGGAGATGCTCTGACAACTTTATAAAATAAAGATGAAACTGATCTGATTCTTCCACCCGGAGCATAAAAATCGAGGCAGACATGTACCAACACACACGTACACGATAGGAGAACGTAAATTTACCATTTTTCGCTCTTTTCAGTACTCGCGACGCGCCTGTCGTCGTATTGTAGGTTGGCTCTTTTTGGTTTTTTAGAAGACGGTTGACGTGGAGTGGCAATCTAGGGTTGCGTGTTGCGTGCACGTGAGATCTCTATGGAGAGTGTATGTGGCTACGTATATATCCCGCACTGGTAGCACTGTTCGCCGCCTGCCCTGACGGCTCAGTCGGGGCCTACGTACACGGAACCATGCATGTATCGACGAGAAAAAGGTAGGGAACCAATTCTGTGCTCCGTGAGCTAGAGTCTAGATTACACGGAGTGGTTGCTAGTAGCATACTAGCTCAATAATCCAATTTTTTTAGCTTATGGGTTTCATGACTGGGAGCGTGCGCCTCCATTTTCGTTTCCACACGGGCGGATTATAGCTAGAGTCTAGATTACACGAAGTGGTTGCTAGTAGCATACTATCTCAATAATCCAAAAAACTTAGCTTACGGGTTTCACGACTGGGAGCGTGCACCTCCATTTTCGTTTCCACGCCGGCGGATTCCATATGATCCAAAATCATACCACGCCGGATGCTGTATGGGGAAAGAATAGATATGCTCTGACAACTTTGTACAATAAAGAATAAATTGATCTAGTTATTCCATCCAGGCCATAAAAATCGAGGCATACATGCACCAGCACGTACACGACAGGCGAATGTAAATTTACCATTTTCTCTCTCCTCAGTACTCACGACGCGCCTGTCGTTGTATCATACATTGTCTCCTTTTGGGTTAACAGGAGACGATTGACGTGATGTGGCGAGTTAGGGTTGCGTGTTGCGTGCACGTGAGATCACTATAGAGAGTGTACATGGCTACGTGCATATGTCCTGCACTGGTTGCACTTCGCCGCCTGCCCCTGAAGGGCCGGCCGCACCTGGACCTACATACACGAAATCATTCATGCATCGTCGAGAAAAAAAGGCAAGGAATCGATTCCGTGTTCCCTGTAGCTAGAGTCTCGACTCCACTGAGTGGTAGCTAGCTAGTAGTACTAGCTCAAGCTATTTCCAGATTTTCTTTTACCGCAAAATCTTGGGCACAAATTGGCATATGTCCGTCATGTATGGGATCGATTTCAAGATGTTTCATCTCATATGTGTTTTGCGTAGGAATATGATACTTATTCCGAGATGAACCCCCGTTGTTTTCGATATGTTTGGTTCCACGCGCATCGAGCAGTTCAAATATGTCAAATATATATGATACGAGATGGACCCAAACTCAAAGAAGACCTGTAGCAGTGTGACCGTGGATTGTGTTGTTGGAAATATGCCGTAGAGACAAATAGTAATAAGGATTATTATCATATTTCATAAATTTTATGATTTATATCATGCTATAACTGTATTGAGAGGAAATGTCAATACACATGTGATATATAAACAACCAAGAGTTCCCAGTGATACTCTAGTCACTGGTTCATTGGTCAATAGATGATCAAGATTTCCTGATCATGTGGCATTTATGCCAGTTGGAAATGGAGTCATCTCATTATGAGAATGAGATGATGAACTAATACCCTACCTAAACATCGTGACCCGATCATGTCATGAAGTTCAAGTTACGATAATTAGAATAGACCTAGTGTACTATTTCTTAGACCGCGAGGCTATATCAATCACTCTCACCCGAGGGTACTTTGATAGCATCAAGCATCACTTGGTTAAACAGTGATCATAAAGGTGTGTTCAGGTATTCGGAGGAACAGTAGAGGAAATATATGTCAAGAGCAGGATTTGTCCATCCGCATGACAGAAACATATTCGAGGGCCCACTCGAAAAAGTTACATCCAATAGTTGTGCAGCGTGTGATTTGATCACGGGGGATATTACTTGTTGGAATGAGTCAAATAGCATTTGTCGGTAACGAGATTGAACCTGGCATGGTGATGTCATTGATCAGATCTCGGACAATGCAAGTATCGAGAGACAAAAGGAATATGACACGACATTCATGGTTCAAACAACGAAAGATTTCATGGAATGCACAGGGTCACATGGCCATCCTGGTCCCTCTATTGGTCATTGGTGCGGGAGGATCTCGACCATGTTTGGAGTGTTCCCAAACCGTGGGGTATCACGCTTAAGGGCTTGATTATGCTTATAGAGTGTTTTTAGGATCAGTAGAATCACTAAAGAAAGAGAAGAGAGAAAACCAAAAGGGTTTCGGTAAGTCCGGAGGATGTCCGGAGTGGAGGTAGAAGATGTTCCATAACCACGGAGATTGAATAATATGTGAATGAATGTTAAATATTGATTTATTCTTTTATTCATAATTATTTAATAAAGAGAAAATCAATTTAAAAGGTCAAAAATCCTTAATGGGCCAAATCCGAAGGGAGAAGGGCCCATGAGGGAACGGGGCAAAGGGATGAGAGAGAGGGGGTGGCCGGTTGGGCCCTAGGCACCCCGTGTGGGGCCCAATAGGGCCTTGGCCAGCGGATGTCCCCTCCCCCTCTCATCCCTCCTTTGTTTAGTCCCACATGGCTAAGCTAGTTAGCCTGGGGGTGGGATTTCCCCTATATATAGTGGGGTATTTTGACCAAATAAATAAAACAATATTCAATAAAGGTTTCCTCACTTTTTGGGAGACCTCCAATCTCTCTCTCTCTCTCTCTCTCTCTCTCTCTCTCTCTCTCTCTCTCTCTCTCTCCCGTGACCATGGTCCCAAGTTCGGATCGCGCGAGCGAGAGTCTTCTTCACCGCGGAGCGCTGTCGCGCTGCGGGATTCGAATCCAGGAGCTCTACTTCCACAACTGCTGCTGGATCGTGATGCATGTAACTCCCTGCGAGGTGCAACACTTGGGGCACTAGGAGTCGTTGGAGCCACAGGAGCTGCCAAGACTTCAACACGACCTTGAGGTCGGCTTCGATTCGTCTACATCAACCACGCTCTCCCGAGCGTTGACAATGCTTTTCGGTCTTCAAGGGTAAGTTTGCAAAAAGCCCCGCCCATTATTGCATTACTAATAGATAGGTCCTGGTAACAGGGGTTTAGGGGCGTAGGGTAAAATTTATTGTTTTCATACGCGAACCCCTACAGTGGTATCAGAGCCAGGTCTATGCGTAGTATTGCTAGTACGGGTAGAACACACGAGATGTAGCATGTTGGCGTTGATCTTTGAGTTGTTACCCTCCCACGTTTACTTGTGTATACCGCAGTAATGCTTGATGAAGCATCCCCAACCGACTTTACGTGTTCATTCACGAGACTGGTCCACGCTTGACATACGGCTTGTACCGAATAAAGTGGCTTTGGGGGGTGTCTGTCTCTCTCGCATTAGTTGGTATGACATTTGCAACGGAGGGCCCTAAAAGGGGTGTAGTATAGACAACTACTCGATCAGCGTTGTGGTGAAAGTTCGTTGGTAAGAACGGTTCTTATGCAAAAGCCCATTCAGCCATGTAAAACATGCAAAGATAGAGTAGAGGCATCTAACTTTGTTTTGCAGGGGGTGTTGTGATGTGATATGGTTGTGGCAAAGGTAAAGTACTTACTTTATGTTGTTAAGTAGTAGTAGACGGTGACGGAGGTGATGGACTACCACGTCAGAAGGCATCGGTACCCTGGTGCTTACAGCGCCAGAACCCTGGCACTGGAATCTGGAGGCACGGGATGGAGATCACGGCGAGACGGACCATATCGCATCACTCTTACATTCAATGTTTATTGTTTATATGTCTTATTGTGTGCTAGTATTAGATACTCGATGGTAGTCTAATAAGATGATCCCTAATAAAACAGAAATGAAAGTGTACTCCCTTAGTGTGCACCACCAAGAAAGTTCTTCGGTATGAGGCAGGCCGTGCCAATTGGGTGTCAGACATATCTACGTTTGCCTACAGTGGGTGTAAGCCATGTTGCATAACGAATACACTAAGGTTGAGTTGGCGAGCCTAGCATGTGTAGACATGGCCTCGGAACACGGATGGTCGATAGATCGAGCACAAGTCACATGATTGATGTGTGATCGACATTTAGGCGTCTACCTTTGCAACTATATCACCGACCGTGTTGATCGGGGGCTGTGTAGTGAATAGGGATCGTGTTATCACTAGAACCCTTCTGGGGATAGGAGATTATAGTGGAGTTATTATTTAACACATTTAATTATAAACTTAGTCTAAAGTCCTTTTGCAATTATAAATGCAGAAAATAGTTCTCCCCGATGTTACCTTCTCCATTGATGATTGGTTAGAAGGAGAGAAGCTTAAACTAGATGGATCCAACTTTTCTATTTGGGTTGCGCGTCTCCATGTTCTCTTTAGAGAGAATGACATGGTTGACTACATACTCGACGAAATGGATTTGGAGCAGCCTAGTGTTTTAGAGACCCAAGAGCAGTGGGAAGACTGCTATTACCATCGTGAGATGTCCACCTTCATATCAGTAACGATGTTCTTCAGAATGGTGGATGAGCTGTGGCCAGTCATGGGTAATCTTGACCCTCGTACGGTCATGGTACAAGTTAGATCACATTTCATGGAGCAAATGCGCATATGGGAGCATGAGCTGATGGGAGATTTCCTCTCCATTAAGATGGAGGAGAACTCTTCGCTTGAAGACCACTTGGAGCACATGCATGATGCGTACATGAGGCTTGCATACTTCTAGAATAACTGGTTGACGAGCTCTTTTGCAAATGGCGTTGTGCTGCAATCGCTGCCACCAAGCTACCAAGCACATGCCAGGATTTGCATTATGAGAGGCGATGCGGAAACACAAGATTTCCACGAGTTCATATCACATTTCAGGAATGTGAAGGTTGAACCCATTGCCAGAGAGGTCATTAATGACAAAGGTATATATTTGATATACATAAATGTTATAATCTTGCAAACACATATTGTAGTGTTAAAGTATTTGATACTTGTTCTGTTTTGGTGAAAACACGTCCTTCTGCATGAGAGTTGCTTGCTGGAGAGGAGGTGACATTGCGTGTTGATGGCGAGCATGATTATGATGGCCAACGACACCCTTCCTCGACATTTATCACTTAGTTTATCATTTAGGATGATTATTGTAATCGATCGATGGTGAACTTCTTTAGTGTGTCTCACACTTCGTCAGACGGTTATTCATAGGAGTTTGTAACAAACAGTTGTTCTACTTTTATGAATGATTTCTATTTGTGTTCATATCTTGTTCGATTATATGTGAATTATCCTTTTTTTGAAACTAATTGATAATGCATGAACATTTGTAAACTATTAAAAATGCCTTGGAAATACCCAATTTAATGATATATTCATTTTGAATGAAACCATTGTTTAAATTCATAGTTATGTTGATAATATGTGAAATACGTTTGATTTCTTGTCACGTATGAATCATGCCTAAGTTTGGCAAGATAACTTAAACACTATGTATTTCATGAATACGAAGCATTTGATAAATTTTTGAAAGAGAATACATATTCGATGTATTGTGTTTCAACAAAATGGTGATTATCATTATATGATTGTTTGAATTTTGTAAAGAAGTTTACCAAAAGAAACATGAGTATGAAACTATTTGATATGATCAAAATATTTCATCATCCAAGGGTATTATAGTTAAATGAGAATCTAAATACTACGATTTGATCAATAGTAATGAAATTCGACATTATAAGATTGGCATAAAGAAATTGTGAAATGCAATGCATTTGAAACGTCAAAATGCAAAGCATCACAATGTGATATTAGATATCAAGTGGGTGAATAGATGGCGCCATAGTGCAGATGTAAAGGCCATAAGTTAGAAATAGTTAGCACTCAATTAGTATATATAGTGAACCATCTGAATTCGTGAGATCGGCGCCATATATTGTATGGATCGTCATGAAAGTTTTGGGGTTATTCAATATCACCAAAAGATGAAAATCCATGAAAGTTTTGGCGAATAAGTCCTTGTAGAGTATTCATTGGAAAATATGAATATGAAATCCATGGCTAGAACCAAAAGAAAGGCAAAATTAGTATTGTTTAAAGTTTTGGTGATTTTTCGAGAAAGTTTTGTTCTTGAATAAGGAGGTTATGGGAGATAGTGAAAAGCACGATGAGGATTCAAGACCCTGCATCAGAGTGTTGAGAAGCGCAACGGAAAGCGTTCCTGAACGAATCTCTTCACAAAGGAAAGAATCAATAATAATGATCATTGTGTTTTCTCCACTAGTGTTTTCACTACATGAAGTAGGATTCAAAATGTACCTCATATCTTGTATGAAGACATTTGTGAACATTTGTCATGATTACCAAAATGTGACATACCTACGAACTACTAAGGAAAGTAATGGTAAACTAAAGTTATGAGAAATCCTATAGGCGAAATTCACTTAAGATTAGAAAGAAATTTGTTGCTAAATCTTAACAAGTAATGGGTTACTAGAATTTTCCAAACGGCTGCAAAGTCATGAAGTAAAAGGTGAATGACAAAGGCACAATTTGTCATGAATAATGTATTGGACAAATTCAAAAATATTTTGATTCAAATGTGCTGAAAGTCTAGTGGATTTGATACTAGTAAAGTACTAGTGTCTCATAATAAATATCTCAGTTTGATAGTTGATCAAAGGATTTTTGAAGTCATTCAAAATAGTGAGATAATATGGAATTTGCATGAAATTTAGTGGGAGCTATGAAGTCTTCCTAAAGCAATATGTGAATGACATTTTTTTGAGTGGGGGCAATATAAGTCTTAGACTCGAATATGTAGGAACATATTTTGAGTGGGAGCATTGGATGAATCGTACTCAAATATGTTGGGAACATATTTAGATTGGGAGCTTAAAGAATGATTCTTAAGTGTGTATATGACACATTAAGAATAAAATCGCAAGTACCTATAAATAATGATTTATAGAGATTAGAAGTTGAAAGTAAGTATATTACGATATTATGTAGTATTCCTAAGAGGGATTCTGAAAAGAGTTTCGAGTACGAATTGATTAAGGACCGTTCCTTGATCAGTCACATTAGGAATAACATTAAGTTAAACATCAATGGTTGAAGATAAAGAGAAGGATGATCATCTTCCACTATGTTGAGACATAGGTTCTATCTTGAAAAAACATGATGACAACTTAACATAATATATTATCCGAGAAGGAACATAGTGATTGAGTATGAATCAGACAACATTGAGATAAGTTAGTCCATTGTGTCCAATTGAGAACTGTAGACATGTTTCCAAGTCCATGAAGGATGACATATCTTAAACGCAAAAAGGGTTATGTTGTAACAAGATTGGAAACTCCTATATTGATAATACCGACTAAAGTCAACTAGGAAGCAAGGTGAACAAAACATTGAAAGTTGCACAGGGTGCACTAGTGTTTCGATAATTACATTTATAATAATAGATAATGGTACCATCTAAAGTTATGCATACTGTTATGGCGGGACTGGTTTGTCTTTACGTAGAAGGTGTGTCCCAGGGCATAGTGCCCATGAGAAAGCTCGAAGTGGCTGATTTAAAGTCACTCTTGGATCCTGGAAACCGACCTCATTCTGCTACCATAACTATTATGCATACACAAACATGTTATCATGTGATGATAAAGTATTAATGTCAATCAAGGTGACATTAGTAAGTTGCAAATGATTTGGGATTGTAAAGTACAGACCCAAGACTCAACCGCTTCCATGAGCAAGCATGTTCGAAGGTGCCGGGATATATGGTGCCAATGATTAAGAACAAATGCATCTAGATTAGTTGTACTCTAGTGCAAGTGGGAGACTGTTGGAAATATGCCCTAGAGACAAATAATAATAAGGATTATTATCATATTTCATAAAGTTTATGATTAAGTTTTATATCATGCTATAACTGTATTGAAAGGAAATGTTAATATACGTGTGATATATAAACAACCAGGAGTTCCTGGTGATACTCTAGTCACTGGTTCATTGGTCAAAAGATGATCAAGGTTTCTTGATCGTGTGGCATTTATGCCAGTTGGAAATGGAGTCACCTCATTATGAGAATGAGATGATGAACTAATACCCAACCTAAACATCGTGACCCGATCATGTCACGAAGTTCAAGTTATGATGATTAGAATAGACCTAGTGTACTATTTCTTAGACCATGAGGCTATACCAATCACTATCGCCCGAGGGTACTTTGATAACATCAAAGGTCACTTGGTTAAACAGTGATCATAAAGGTGTGTTTAGGTATTCAGAGGAACAGTAGAGGAAATATATGACAAGAGAGGGATTTGTCCATCCGCGTGATGGAAAGATACTCGAGGGCTGATGACTGCAAGTGCACAGACCAATTGTAGCTAGTTTTGAAGTAAAGATATCGAACTCACAGAGAGATATTGGTAAAGGTCTTTATGCCCCTCGTTACTCTCTACCAAAGTATACTTGTAAGTTATCTTTGATCTCAAGTAAAGGGTGTTTGAATGGTTTATGGTTGTTTGCAGAAAATTAATTAAAACAAGTAAAAGAAAACAAGTAACAAGATTGTATGATAGCATGGTTGAACTCAATAGGGCTAAAACAATCTCAAGGATGTAGGATACACCACTAGCATAGCATTATTGTTATATGTAATCAAGATAACATACTCCTTGTGTCATGATATGTGTGGAGAGAGCCCCATAATAAGATATTCACGACAAGGCTCGTAGGAATCCACTTTGTTGAGCCAAGTGTGAGGTCACCTCTAAAAAACCACTGCGATGTCTGAGGGCAATCACCCATACAAACCACCGCAATTAACGGTTTCACCATGGATATCGTAATTAGCTCAGGGAGTCCCTCTTTAATCCCCCTTTGACCGTGTAGGTTATGAGCCGGCGCTAATCTATCACGGGGCATTGCGGGTATGCTTCCAAGACATGTCCAAAGGATTTCTCCCTCCCTTTAGTCCCGAAGGCAAATGATATGCGGCCAACTATGCATACCATCTAAAGAGAGAGATCAAACACAAATCATAATTATATCATAGACAAGCAAGTCATATGGACACAAGAATAGATCTTCTTTATTACAAGTTCATAATTGTGCTAGGGTTTCTCCATCTCCCCAAGAACAAAGGAACTACTCACTCATGGATGCAATCAACAACATCATCATAATCAAATGAATGGATTAAAGTACAGGGATAGATCTAATGCAAACAATTGGATCTGGAATTACAAAGAGATCTAATAGATGAAAGATGGAGTAATGGTGGTGATGAAGATGTAGCGGTTGATGGTGAAGGGGATGATGCATTGTCCTCCAATGATTTGTGGATCAGCAGGGATTTTACCCTAGCCAAGTTCCTCCTTCAGATCCCTCTCGGATATGGTGTTTCGTGGTTTCTAGTGGCTGTGAATGCTGGATCTCCCTCTCGTCTTTGCCAGAGAGAAGTATTTGACGAGGCAGTCGTGATGGCACCTAGTACGGGCGGACGGTACGGGCGGGCTTCGCCCGTACTAGTGGTCGTTAACCATACTGATGCCTTTTCTTCGATTGGTATTCTTCTAGGTGCGAAGGCAATTTCATAAAATGAATTTTATCACTTAGAAATATCGTATAATTACACAATATGAAAGCTCTAATTGATATGTTCATATATGTCTCCATGATTTGGGATCCTGTTGAAACAAGAACAAAATAGCGTGTGTAGGCGCGGTGAAATACAAAAATCCCTACTCTATTTATGAAAAAACAAAAGGTAAATATGCTTCAATTTTGGAGGCGTGAACTCCCCCAAGCTAGGCTCTTGCTCTTCCTAGAGCAAGATGGTGTCTTATGGACAAGATCATCATATTCATGAGACACGAGTCAATACAATAAATGAGGCAGAAATTGAAGCAGGAATACATTATCGGATGTAGAGATATGTCGGGGGTATTACCATACCCTTACACATTACATAACTTAGAGGCTTCCATACCTTTTTCGGTATCAATGAAATTATAAGAAGCTACTTGTGATTCAACATATCATATAATCACGGAGTTTAAAGATATGTAGCACTAAGTTCAGTAATGAAGATTCATGATCATTTTCTTTTTCTCTTTTTTCTATGTTTGATTCTTTTGATAGCTGCTTTCTTCTTCTCTTTTGATACTTGTATGTCTATATTTTTACTTGCTCCCTTTTCTCCTTTTCTTTTCAGCAAGCTATTTGATCATGCTCACTACTTCAATGGCTTTCGAAAACTCTTAGTTATAATATGCTACCAGAATTCTTCTTCTCATAACTTAATCAATACTTCTATTGGTGTGGAAGTCCCTAAAATTATGACAGTTGTACAAGTATCATAACACTCAACCTAGTTCAATCATCTAATATAATAATCATGAATCAAACATAACTTCAATTATCATAAAGTCTCATAACTCAACGGATATAATTTTTTCTTGAACAAATGGAACTCAAAGTTGATGCAACTAATGCAAATTCAGAAATTTAAACCTAACCATGCATGCAGAAAAGTAAATATGCAAAAACTGTAAGATAGATTACAAGGTTCTCACAGATCCCCCCAAGCTTGGAGTCAAGCCGGGTGGATAAAATAATCCCTTGCGATTATTTGATACCGTGGCGTGCTTCCTGGTGAAGAGGCTCCAGAATCGTGAAGAGTTGCACAGAGCATCTTGTTTGATATCTCCAAGATCAAGATACGGATCCAGCGTTGCTCATTGACTTTCCCCAACTACTCAACAAGAGCCTTGTACATCTCTATTGTTTGCTTCTGAGCGTTAATGGATCTGAGGCTGATGTTAAGATTCTCCTCTAGCCCCTTCATTATCTTCAAGTCCATCTAGTCTAGGTAGCGGCACAACAATTCAATATATTTAGAAGATCCTAGAGATGTTACCTCAATCTTCTTGATGCGACGATCGAGCTTGTCCAGGGAGGCTTCAATCTCCTCCCTTCGTCTCTTCACCCTTTTCAAGAAAAACTCCCCATCTACTTCTAAATCAAGTTGAACTTCGTCAAAGTCGCCTTTTTTCCAATGCCCAGGCTGAACACCTTGCGTCCATCCTTTATTGTTTCCATCAGCTTGAATCCCTCCTCATCTTCTAATTTCTTCTCTTCTGGTACATCAACTTTGTCTTCCTCCATAACCCTTGAAGATGACCCATAGAGATCTTCCTTCTCTTGAAGGGTGCTCCATGTAGAGGTCATGGTTCCAAAGAGTTTATGTGGAAGAAGTAGGTTGTGGAGAAGATCTGTATTATCAATGCAAGGATAGAACCCTTCTAGGAGACTTATAAAGGGTTAGAGGCGAGGTAAAATTCATACTGGGAGAAAAAGGGTCGCCTAAGAAAAGAATCTTAACAAATATGGGAACAAATAAGTGTAGAAGAAGGAAATTTGGGTCATAACGACCAGTCAGTACAGGCGCACGCCCATACGGCGCGCCAGTACCGGGTCGTTTCCAAAAATGACACAGGTTGAAGTCGGTAACTAGTCAACCGACTAACCAGTATGGGCGGGTCCCGCCCATACTGCCCTCCGTACCGTCTTCATGACGGTTCCATATTTTTTTCAATATATATATATATATATTTAGAATACGTGGAAAAGTGAACGTTCACTGGAAGTGGCCATAGAATAGATAACGACCACCCGTACGGGGTCTGCGCCGGTACGGTGCGGTCGTACCAATTATGTGAAAACGAAAAACGAGGCACCTGCAGTCTTAACGACCAACGGTATGGGCGGATCCAGCCGTACAACCCACCTGTACAGATCTCGTAAGACCGGTAATGAACTCAAAACGAGAGGAAATTAAATATGCAAAAAGAAATAGCAGAAAATCATCCAGAACAAAGATATGTTTAGGATTTCATAAGCCATGTTCATCGAGGGAATATGGTCTCATTTGAGTTTCTTTTCTTCCTCTCTTTGAATAAAACAGGTCGTAGAAAATCACCAAAACCTTTCCAAGAAGATGCAGAGAACTTTCTTTTTGGTAATGTGGTTCCCGCGCGTATGTAGACGGATAACACCTTTTTTGGATGAGCAACTTCTTGGGTATCCATGAACATTTCCTCCACCTTTTCCTTCCTTTGCAAGATATGTAAATCAAATTCTTGTAGAAGTAGGGTCCAACAGATCATTCTTGGCTTAACATTGGTCCTTTATAGGATTTCCTTTAAGCCAACACTACAAGAAAAGTTTCCTTCCGCAATGACTTCGATTGACGGTCATCGTACAAGGCACGTCTTCCGTGACGAATTTCTCGTTTCGACCGTGGTCTATGGAAAACTTTATTTTCTAGTTTCGCGGCCCTCTACTACGACAGAACCGCTAAAAACATGGAGAAAGCTCGGCCAACACGTGGCAGAAGCAAGATTTTCATTTCCTCATGCGATGTTGATTCGCCGAAGTCCTTTGAGGCATGTGGGTCCCAGACGTCAGTGTCTCTAGTGGACCATACTTTTTGGTCACGCCTCCCTGATTTGAACTCGATAATGTTGCTCGATGCGTTTGCCGTTTAGTTAGGATGCTGGGTCCCACATGTCATCCTCTCATTAGAAGAATTGTGTGGATGATGAAACTTTTTTCCTTCGCCCGCGTTACCCTGTTCTCAACTTGATAGCGTTGCTCGATGCATCTGCCGTTTAATCATGCTGTGGGGTCCCACATGAAATCCTCTCATTAGAAGAGACGTGTGCATGATGGAACTTTTTCCTTGGCTATTGCGTTCCTTATTTCAACTCGATAACGTCGCTCGATCTCTCTCCCGTCTAGTCACACTGCTGGGTCCCTCATGTTAGCCTCAAATTACAAGAATTGTGTGTATGATGGAACTTTTTCTTTGCTCGCGCTACCCTATTCCAAACTTGATAGTGTTGCTCGATGCATCTACCGTTTAATCAAACTCCTGGACCCCACATGTCATCCTCTCATTAGAGAGGAATGTGTGTATGTTAGAATTTTTTCCCTCAGTCGCGCCTCCGTGTTCCGTCACCCACTCATTAGAAGAAACGTGTGTATGATGGAATTTTTGCCCTCGGTCGCCTCCATGTTTCGGACTTTATAGTGTTGCCCGATGCATCAACCGTTTTTCCAGGCTGCTGGGTCCCCCATGTGAGCCTCTCATTAGAAGTAACATGTGTATGCTGGACATTTTTCTCGCTCGCGCCTCCCTAATTTGAAGTTGGCAATGTGGTGCCCCGGATTAATCCTCCTAGAATCCCTGTTATGCATACACCATGATCCCATGATCAGTTAGTCGTGGAACATAACCGACAAGTATCAAAGTAATCATCCATTACTTAAGCAGATACATGTCATACCTTACATGACATTATGGCTACATCAATAATCAACAGCGAAACTTCATCAAGCATACAGCCCGAGCCATGCCTTAACCTACATGCAATTGCCTGGGAGAATGTCCTAGCTCGTATAGTCGTCAACTTCACCTTCTTCTCGAAATCTGACCAAGTTAATAGCCAGGAACAAAGCCAGTGAGTACTTTGAATGTACTCACAAACCACCTTAAATCATACAATATTAACAAGAGAATATGCATTATGGCTATGGTAGTAGGAGGGCTCCAAGAGAGGTTATTTTCTCAAATAGTTTCTCTCGTAGATATAGCATCTACGTATCTTTGTTGAAAACTTTTGTAAAACATTTTGTAAACCTTTTTGAAAAGTTTTGGAAAATGCTAGGAATGAGTCACCCATTTGTTTCATCCTTCCGGTCACCTCATGATCAAACTCCTTTTATTCCTTTCCGACCATCCCCTGGTCAAATCATTTCCAAAGCCATTGCTTTTTCCGAAATACTTTTTGAAATCAAAACCAGCACCGCTCTACAACAACCTTCCCAACCATCCATGACCGTGGACACGGCTATTTGAATAGATTTACACTCTGCAGAGGTTCTACACTTTACCCACAAGATTTGATCCATCCGCCGCGGTTCACCACGAATCGTCATACACCAGTATGCCAGGTTCGGATAATCAAACATAACCCTCAGAAAGTCCACTCCGACATGGGCCCTACCCTATGAGTTGTTCCCCTCAAGACCGGGACGTCTGGATCCACGGACCAACCGGAGCACCCCACTCAGACCTAGAGGGGGCACTTCCAATGAAGGGCTCATAGTTCGCCCGGTCACTCACATGGGTAACTCTGCTTCCTCCAGGTGATTGCCTAACAGTTGACCCTTTCTGTAAAGGTAAGCCTGGATTTTGAGGGAGATGATCCCCCATATGTAGCAGTGAGAATTTCCATATCGGAGTGAACTACTTCGAGTTAAGCCCCATCCCACTCTGGGGTAATGTGGTTACATGGGTTAATTGTTTAGGCAAAACTTCAAAGAACCAAGTGCGTTTTTAAACCTTTTTCCTCCATCTTTCAACATTTTGTAAAACAAAAACCTTTTTATTTTCTCAAACTTCCCTTGGTAGGTCAAACCTCACCAAGGTTTTTCCTTAAACATTTTGTAAAACTTTTTTGGGGATCTTCCCATCCTCTAGTTTTGCTTTGGTTAAAACGGGGTCTACAAAGGGGTATGGTGTTATACACCAATTATCATACTAGGGACAAGTAGGTGTAGTCAAGGGGTTGTACTTAGCATTACAAAGGTGTAATGGTATTGGAGGAGCCAAGCCACTACCAGATACAAATCATCATAATAATAAAACAATGCAGTTTTCATAGAACAGTAGGTAGAACATGCATAAGTAAAACAATACGACCAAGCTTTTGAGCAAGAAGGTGGCTTGCTTGATATCAGTAAACTAGAAAAATATGTCCCTGGACTTCTTCTTAGATAACCATAATAACCAATAATAATAACCATCTTCTTCTGGTCTCAATATAATCGCATCTATCGTCGTTGTGGATCACATGCAAGCAACAAAAGGCACAACCAACACCAAGCATACAAGCACCAATACAATATAACAAACAAACATACAACACATTACTAAATTCAGTAGATTTTGAATAGGTCGGGGATCATAGCAATTGGAAGCACTTTATTTGCCTTTGTGGATTTGCGTTTGTGATTTATTTGTCAAATACCACTTGAATAAGGATTTTATGGCCAAGGATTGGTTATGTATGATATCAATGTACAAAAATGATATCTATAGATAGATATTGAAAGAACAAGACTAACAAAATTGGTTTCATGATTTTATCAAGTACCTTTGATTTTCTATGAATTTTCTAGTGTTAAAAGCTCTAGTTTTAGGAAATAATTCATCAGAATAGGTCTGGAGCTCAATTAAATTTGATATCAGAGTATGTTGTATATATTTGAGTCTGTGATTTTTGAGATTTGGAATCATGTCAAATTAAATACCAGAATGCCCTTGAGAAATTCCCAAAGTCAATTTTGTAGTCAATTTGTCTTTTCAACTAGACTTATTTTACAGTTAAAATAGTATGAGACTAAGGTCGTTGGATAGGCATTAAAAAAACCTTCTAGTAGAAATTAGAATCACTATTTGTGGAGTTGCTAAGCTTCTGAAATGATTTATCTAGTGAATATACCACATGCAGAAGTATTTAATTCACTAAAATTCAACATAGGATCAATAAATAGTGTTCTACAGGGTTGTGATAGGTACCAAAGTACCACATCGCTGAGAGTTGGAATTAGGTCATTACAAACTTTGGTTTGACCTAGAGAATTTCCTAAAGTCTGAAATGGCTTGCTTTTGTTATTTTTACTTCAGGAAAACCAGGCCTCCAATTGGCATGGGGCCAATCTCATTGGGTTGGCACTTCAATTAAACTCTAGAGAGAGTTGGGTTTACTTCATTTTGACAAGTGGAAGTCTCTGGGGAATTTATTTACTGTAATAGATACCTGTTTGTATATTTATTTCTAGAAATCATTGACAGACCTTTTTGGACTAGGGTTGGTTCTGCATGTTAGACAAAACATATAGGAACATGTCAATTATTGAATCTGGGCAAAATGTGGTATTTTCCATTTTCATTTTGAATTAAACTACACTATCAATTTCAGATCTGTGGTTAAAATTAAAAACAAAAGGGAGAGCTGAGGGGCTCCTAGGCTGGAGCTGGGGTAGATTAGGCCGGTGAGGGGAAAATCGGCCCACAACAGCGATGCTGCGTGCATGACGGCGGGTTCAAATACCTAGGGCGGGGCCCAGCGGTTAGCAGGGCGGTGAGGAGAAGGGATATCGGGACGCCTGAGCTGTTCGATTAGAAATCGATCGACAACCCTAGGTCATCGTCCTATTGGGGACATAGTGGCGAGGGAGGGAGCCCCAGGGGTGGAGCTGGGCGACAGCGGGGGATCACCAGAGGGCTCGCCGGTGAACGGGGAGGGTCGGAGGTGACGCGGCGTAGTACAACGAGCTCGAAGAGGGGAAGCAGGGAGCTCGCCAGAAAGGAGCTCGCGCGACAATGTCCGAGAGGGAGCTCGCCGATGCTGCACAAGGAGCCGTTCCTGGGACATAAAAGGGAGGGGGTTAGATGCACGAGGGTACGGGGATTCCATTTCAGGGACATGTAGAGGGAAGAGAGAAGGAGCGAGAGCACCTCGAGCAGATCTCTAGCGGTGGCCGAGAGGAGTTCTCCCTCTTCTCACGTGACATGCAAAGGTAGGGGAGGAGTGTGGAGCTCAGAGGTGGTGTGTGAGGGAGTGGGGGAGCAAATGAGGGGCGAGAGGGGAGCTTTACTTGCCTATGGCCTTTTATTTGGGGAAGGGAGGGTGTATGGTGGGCAAGGTTCAAGGATGACCTAGGGCAGGTCCATGACTCTCTCATTGTCCGATGGGGGCGGTGGAGAGGGAGAGGGTAGTCTTCTGATCGTGCAGGAATGGAGAGAGAGATGGAGGCTGCTGTTGCAAGCTTTAAATACTAGGCTTTTGTTAAAAAAACGTGTTCCTCTCTATCCAAACATATGAGGACAAGGGCTAGGGTGTTGCTACAGGGTTGCTACTATAGCACACGACTAGAGGGGTGGGTGTTGTGCTGTGTAAGTTTGGTTGACTCAAAGGGTTGAGGTTTGATGGGGTTTAGATTAGGGATTTGCTTAGTTTGCCCAATTTGATCCAACAATGATTATGAAGGAAGTTTCGATACTAGTATTGGACATGCTAGGGAGATGGTAATGGAAGATAGATATGGCCAAGTCACCTTTCTAAGATTTTTTTGAGAATTTTTTGAATATTTTAGATCCTCATTTGATCAATTATTTAAAAAGTTCCGAATGAGTTTTATTGATTTCATTTGAGATTTTTGATTTGGGAAAGATGCGTTTTTGGTTTGGGATGGTCCCAAAGGTAAGTCCGCACATTAGAGAATTTTCACAGAATTTATTGAGGCATAAGTGTATTTAAAGTGATTATTTTCTTGTTTCTGCCATTTAAGAAAATAGGCAAAAGGAATTATTAAGATTGTTCAAAAATATTTATTTTTGAAGTGGGAAGATAGGTCATGATATATTTGCCTCAAATGTGCTTAAATCTAGGCAAGTATTCTGGAGAAAAACAATCTTTCTTTCATAGATTAAGTTGTGGAGGTTTTGTCCATTAAAGAGATTAAATAGGTTTTGGTCCATAATAATTATGGATGATATTGGATAAATCTTTATAATCAAGTTAGAGGATGTACACAAGGTGTATCTAGAATTTTAAACCTTGTTTGTTGAGAATCAAAGTTGATTTTGATGATAAAACATGAGATTAGGGGTCTAGGGTAATGTTATTTTTACACCAACAAAAGTTTGTTGGATCTTGGAGCTCAGAGCCCCCCTTGGGGCATGGAATATATGGATGTATAGAACAAGTGATGTAGATCACCATGGTACAAGATGTTGAGATTGATCATACTTGAGTTCTCTAAGAATTGATTTCAAACTTTGAATAAAATAAGGGTGCCAAAGCAGATTATCAAATAGCCTTCAAAACCTTATTGGATTTTGGAAGCATAAGGATCCAATTGAAACAAGTGAAGTAGGTATTGATAGACTTTCATGAGTAGATTATAACCATTCAAGGAGTTGGTAAAACTAAATAGTATGGAGATGTGAGCTTCTTCCAAAGTGGGCTAGTTGATAAGATTTAAAGGAATTGTTAATTTTCTTGCCCGTAAAACCATCAAGAACAAGTGGGTTGGAGGATGATATATCCAAGGTCAGAAGTGGGCCTTGGTAGTACTTAGGATGTTTTACAAGGTTGTTATAGTGAATTTCCAAAAATGCACAAGGGTTGAGAAAGAGAGGTATTCAAAGAGGTGATATTGAAACAGTTTCTAGACTTTGTGAAATTTGGCAGATTTGAGGATTTTGACTATAATGTAGGAGTGGATGATTTTGAGGGGGGTGCAACTTACCAAAGCATCATAAAATGGATGATGTTGAAGTGTAGCTTGAGTATAAAGGATCCATGCTTGATATTGTTCTTCATTGACTTGGAAGCTTCTAGAATGAATAACTTCAGAAGTGATCTGGTTAATGGTTTTAGATGATCACCTGGTGGCTATAGATTAGATCCAGCTTGGTTAACTTGCTTAGGGTTGATACACTTGGATTACTTAAGTGCTATATGATGAGCTCCTATGGTAGCTCATACTACTTCTAAGCAATCAAGTCATGCAGCAGATCAAGGAAACTCATCTTACAAGCAAAACAAATCTACTACCATGGGTACCTCCAAGCCTAGCTTGAGGTAAGAATGGGTATTTTGAAAGGGTGGAGTTTGAATAAGGTGAGAGTCCTTGATATTTCTACCAAGAGGAGAATTCAAAATCTTTATAAAAAGGTCTTAGAAGAACCTAGAGGTAAGAGTAGTTGAAAGCTCTGTCTTGAAAACATAAGGAGATTATATCATATAGATCTCCATAATTTTGTCAATAGAAACTACTAGAATAGTTAGGTTTGCAAAGGCACTTTGGCTCAGGTTTTTGAAATGCCAGAACATTTGAGAATATGTAAGATGAGCCAAGATAGTTTTTTTAACTAGCTTTTGTCAATTGATGGTGAGGTAAGGAGTATATCATATGTTATACATTTAGATGCATAAGAATAGACAAACAACAAGCAAACACTGCAACACTAAACAAGAAAAAGTTTTTGTCCCCCCTGATTTTTGCAATTTGGACAACTAATCAGAGTTGCTGAAATTGGGATGTTACAGACCATTCTCCCTTAAAAGAATCTCGTCCCGAGATTCATGAGGGTAGGGTTAGGGGATTTTGTGTTGGAGTTAGTGTCATGTGTTTCTCACGTACTAACTTGTCGGCTTTGTCTTTGAACAGGGTCACTACGATAGTGAGGTTGAACTTCAATCGTCTTGGATGCACGAGTACTGAGCCAGCTTCCATCGAGATTGTGACGAGTGATCTTCCTTATGTAAGGATTTACGACGTTTATCGTAAAGGATTATCGTATCCTAATTCACGATTTTGGTGTCTAACTCCTGAAGTTGCTTCTGACAGATGGTTAGTATATTTTTGTGGGAAAGACGCAGGTCTTTCCCCCTTAGAGTTAAACTAGGGTAGCTCGGGAATACGTCAGTCCTTCTTTCCTAGAGTCGTCGGATGATGCTTTTAAGACTGTGTCCAACCTTCTTTCAGGAGTTGAAGCCTTCAGATATCTTCCGCAAACTAGGTTTTATGAGACTCATATACGACTCTTATTCGTACTTAGCCTATCGAACAATTTAATTCGCCGGTCCTCTAAGTGAGTTAGAACTAAAGGGTTAGTGATCCGGCGATCCTTCAGGTGGGTCTTCAACTGAAGTAGCTAGGGAGGATCTCCATGGAATCTTCTTAGATTTTGACTCCTTAGTCTTCTTCGAATCCTTGGAAGGATAGTTTGGTCGGCTTGTGTAGTCTTGTCGACTTCAGGTATTCTAGTTGTCTTGATCATGAGCTTCTTTGATCCTTGGGGATTGAGTATACTTCTGACGGCTATTGACGAGGTCTATCCTCTGAGGTTGTGACAATTCTCGAGTTGACTCCTGGGGAAAGACGTCGGATGTGGTAATCTTCCTCAAGTATCTCCAGTAGACAGTCTTTGGGATTTGAGTGGAAAGACGCAGTCTTTCCACCTTAGAGCTTCCCTAAGGTCTTTCGAGAATGTTGCAAATCTTCCGTCTTGAAGTGCTGGCAGGATGCGAAAGAAGGATGTATCTCCTTAGGTCTTTAGTTGAGGTACACATGAGACATTCTATTGCGCAAACCTTGATGGGGTGGTTTCCTAATGAAGCCTTAAGGAGCTAGTTATGGGAAGGTTAGCGGTTAGTGACGCTCCATTCTAATCTCTAGTCAGAGTAGAGACATCTAATCTTCAGAGGAACATCTTTACTAGAATTCTTTGTGTTGCTTCTGCTTGATGGTGGAGTAGTCTCAGTGTCTTCATGCTTCCTCATCATCCAGATCCAGGGTATTTCTGACCTTCTAGGAAAGGACTTCCCGTTGGTTTGGGCAGGGTCAACTAGAATAGTTAGTCTCTTGAGGGGGTGGGAAGCTCTAATATACCGAAGGTTGGTGGAGTTAGCTCTTTACTTCCTGTCTAGGCTAACATATCTTGTGATTTCTCAGGAGTAGTAGGGAGCCTTCAGGGATAGTTTTCTAGTTTCCAACGAGACTCTTGCTATTGTCGACCGGCGATTGATGGCATCTAGTGTTGGTGACGAGTCGTGAGGGTTGAGTTTGATGAATTAGGCCATCCTACTGGGGAGGAATCTTCGAGTTGTTCTCCTTGGGCGATGCCTGACTTATGGTTGTTAATGTACTCTTCCTCTCATAACTCTAGAGGTTAGCCTGGGTTCTCGCTAGCGACAACTAACATGGGGATTTCCTGAGTTACTAGGTGGGGTATCGATTTTTAAAACCATTTATCTTGGGTCAAACAAGCCAGAACATACATACAAGGTGAACATAGCAGTAGGGTTGCAATGTCCTTTGCAAATGACACACATCAAGCAACACATTATGCACTTAGGCAAGCAAACACGGTCTACCATGGGGAAGAAGGAGTTAACTATTCGCGAGGGGAATCCTATTTTATGGAGATTGATCCTAGAGATCACGGGATGGAGGTATGGGTCACTATATTACGAATGAAGCCTTCGTCGTGACATTGGACGCTTCTCAATACTGTAGAACTTGATTTCTTCGGATTATGAGGATTCCACTAGTAGGGAAATCTTGTAGTCTCCTTGTGTTTGCTGGTAGTTGCTTCTCTTTATCTTGTTCTCAACGTCTTCACCTAATTAAAGGTCCTATTTGTTTGAAATCTGTATGTTTGACATTTGGATGAGAGATAGAGGAAGTCATGTTCAAAATTATTTAAACTAGAGGGAGATAAGAAGTAGAATTCTTCGAAATGTTTTGAGGAATTAGTTTTTTGAAAGCCGGTGTTCCCAAAAATAGTTTTTGTTGTCTAACGACCCTGCTAACTAAGGTTCTCCTACAGTCAGGATGGCTCTGATACCAAGTCTGTGGTCCCCCGGATTAATCCTCCGAGAATCCCTGTTATGCATACACCACGATCCCATGATCAGTTAGTCGTGGTACATAACCGACAAGTATCAAAGTAATCATCCATTACTTAAGCAGATACATGTCATACTTACATGCCATTATCGCTACATCAATAATCAGCAGCGGAACTTCATCAAGCGTAGAGCCCGAGCCATGCCTTAACCTACAGACAACTGACCAGGAGAATGTCCTAGCTCGCATAGTCGTCAACTTCACCTTCTTCTCGAAGTCTGACCAAGTTAATAGCCAGGGACAAAGCCAGGGAGTACTTTGAATGTACTCGCAAACCACCTTAAAAGATACAATATTAACAAGAGAGTATGCATTATGGCTGTGGTAGTAGGAGGGCTCCATGGGAGGTTCTTTTCTCAAATAGTTTCTCTTGTAGATATAGCATCTACGTATCTTTGTTGAAAACTTTTCTAAAACATTTTGGAAACCTTTTTTAAAAGTTTTGGAAAACGCTAGGATTGGGTCACCCATTTGTTTCATCCTTCCGGTCACCTCATGACCAAACTCCTTTTATTCCTTTCCGACCATCCCCTGGTCAAATCATTTCCAAAGCCATTGCTTTTTCCGAAATCATTTTTGAAATCAAAACCAGCACCGCTCTACAACAACCTTCCCAACTGTCCATGACCATGGACACAACTATTCAAATAGATTTACACTCTGTAGAGGTTGTAAACTTTACCCACAAGATTCGATCCATCCGCTGCGGTTCACCGCGGATCGTCACACACAAATATGCGGGGTTCGGATAATCAAACATAACCCTCAGAAAGTCCACTCCAACACGGGCCCTACCCTATGAGTTGTTCCCCTCAAGACCAGGACATCTGGATCCACGGACCAACCGGAGCACCCCACTCAGACCTGGAGTGGGCACTTTCAATGAAGGGCTCATAGTTCGCCCGACCACTCACATGGGTGACTTTCCTCTAGGTGACTGCCTAAGAGTTGACCCTTTCTATAAAGGTAATCCCGGATTTTAAGGGAGATGATCCCCCATACATAGTAGTGAGAATTCCCATATCAGAGTGAGATACTTTGAGTTAATCCTCGTCCCACTCCGGGGTAATGTGGTTGCACGGGTTAATTGTTCTGGCAAAACTACAAAGAACCAGGTGCGTCTTCGTAAACCTTTTTCCTCCATGTTTCAACATTTTGTAAAATGAAAACCTTTTTATTTTCTCAAACTTCCCTTGGTAGGTCAAACCTCACCAAGGTTTTGCCATAAACATTTTGTAAAACTTTTTCTGGGATCTTCCCATCCTCTAGTTTTGCTTCGGTTAAAATAGGGTCTCCAAAGGGGTATGGTGTTATACACCAACTATCATACTAGGGACAAGTAGGTGTCATCAAGGGGTTGTACTTAGCAGTACAAAGGTGTAATGGTATTGGAGGAGCCAAGACACTACCAGATAAAAATCATCATAATAATAAAACAATGCAGTTTTCATAAAACAACAGGTACAACATGCATAAGTAAAACAGTAGGACCAGGCTTACGAGCAAGAAGGTGGCTTTCCTAATATCAGCAAACTGGCAAAATATTTCCCTGGACTTCTTCTTAGATAACCATAATAACCAATAATAATAACCATCTTCTTCTGGTCTCCGATATAATCGCCTCTATCGTCGTTATGGATTACATGCAAGTAACAAAAGGCACAATTAATACCAAGCATACAAGCACCAATACAATATAGCAAACAAACATACAACACATTACTATATTCAATAGGTTTTGAATAGGTTGGGATCATAGCAATTGGAAGCACTTTAATTGCCTTTGGGGATTTGCGTTTGTGATTTATTTGTCAAATACCACTTGAATAAGGGTTTTATGGCCAAGGATTGGTTATGTATGATATAAATGTACAAAAATGATATCTACAGATAGATATTGAAAGAACAAGACCAACAAAATTGGTTTCATGATTTTATCAAGTACCTTTGATTTTCTATGAATTTTATATTGTTAAAGCTCTAGTTTCAGGAAATAATTCATCAGAATAGATCTGGATCTCTATTAAATTTGTTATTAGAGTATGTTGTATATATTTGAGTCTGTGATTTTTGAGAGTTGGAATCATGTCAAATTAATTACCAGAATGCCCTTGAGAAATTCCCAAAGTCAATTCTGTAGTCAATTTGTCTTTTTAACTAGATTTATTTTACAGGTTCAAACAGTATGAGGCTAAGTTCATTGGATAGGCATTGAAATACCTTCTAGTATAAATTGGAATCACTATTTTTGGAGTTGCTAAGCTTCTAAAATGATTTATCTAGTGAATATACCACATGCAGAAGTATTTAATTCACTAAATTTCAACATAGGATCAATAAATATTGTTCTAGTGGGTTGTGATAGGTACCAAAGTACCACATCACTGAGAGTTGGAATTAGGTCATTACAAACTTTGGTTTGACCTGGAGAATTTCCTAAAGTCTGAAATGGCATGCTTTTGTTATTTTACTGGAGGAAAACCAGGCCTCCAATTGGCATGGGGCCAAGTTCATTGGGTTGGCACTTCAATTAAACTCCAGAGAGAGTTGGGTTTACTTCATTTTGACAACTGGAAGTCTCTGGGGAATTTATTTACTGTAATAGATACCTATTTGTATATTTATTTCTAGAAATTATTGACAGACCTTTTTGGACTAGGGTTGGTTCTGCATGTTAGACAAAACATATAGGAACATGTCAAATATTGGATCTAGGAAAAATGGTGTAGTTTACATTTTCATTTTGAATTAAACCACACTATCAATTTCAGATATGTGGTTAAAATTAAAAAACAAAAGGGAGAGCTCAGGGGATTCTCGGCTGGAGCTAGGGTAGATTGGGCCGGTGAGGGGGAAATCGGCCCACGACGGGCAACGCCGCGCATGGGACGGCGGGTTCAAATCCCCAGGGCGGGGCCCAGCGAACAGCGGGGCAGTGAGGCAAAGGGGTATAAGGACGCCTAGGCCGTTCGATTAGAAATCGATCGACGACCACATGTCGACGTCCAATTGGGGATAGGGTGGCGAGGGCGAGAGCCCTAGGGCAGAGCTGGGCGATGGCAGGGGCTCACCAGAGGGCTCTCCAGCGAACGGGGAGGGTCGGAGGTGACGCGGCGTAGTACGACGAGCTCGGAGAGGGGAGGCAGGGGTAGTCTCCTCGCTGAAAAGGAGCTCGTGCGATAACGTCTGAGAGGGAGCTTGCTAGAGCTTGCCGGTGCTGCACAAGGAGCCGTTCCTAGGACAGAAGGGAGGGGCTTAGATGCACGAGGGTACGGGGATTCCATTTCGAGGACATGGAGAGGGAGGAGAGCAGCAACGAGAGCAGCTCGAGCTAATCTCTAGCGGTGCCCGAGAGGAGTTCTCCCTCTTATCCCGTGACATGTAGAAGTAGGGGAGGAGTGTGGAACTCAGGGGTTGTGTGGGAGGGAGTGGGGGAGCAAATGAGGGGCGAGAGGGGAGCTTTACTGTCCTGTGGCCTTTTATTTGGGGAAGGGAGGGTGTATGGTGGGCAAGGTTCAAGGACGACCTAGGGCAGGTCCATGGCTCTCTCATTGGCCGATGGGGGTGGTGGAGAGGGAGAGGGTAGTCTTCTGATCGTGCAGGAATGGAGAGAGAGAGAGGGAGGCTCTTGTTGTAAGCTTTAAATACTAGGATTTTGTTAAAAGGACTTGTCCCTCTCTATCAAACATATGAGGAAAAGGGCTAGGGTGTTGCTACAGGGTTGCTCCTTTAGCACATGACCATAGGGGTGGGTGTTGTGCTGTGCAAGTTTGGCTGACTCAAAGGGTTGAGGTTTGATGGGGTTTAGATTAGGGATTTGCTTAGTTTGCCCAATTTGATCCAACAATGATTATGAAGGACGTTTCGATACTAGTATTGGACATGCCAGGGAGATGGTACTGGAATACATATATGGCCAAGTCACCTCTCTAAGAATTATTTGAGAATTTTTTGAATATTCTAGATCCTCATTTGATCAATTATTTAAAAGTGCCGAATGAGTTTTATTGATTTCATTTGAGATTTTTGAGTTTGTAAATATGGGTTTTTGGTTTGGGATGGTCCCAAAGGTAAGTCCACACATTGGAGAAATTTCCCAGAATTTATTGAGGCATAAGAGTATTTAAAGTGATTATTTTCTTGTTTCTGCCATTTAAGAAAATAGGCAAAAACAATTATTAAGATTGTTCAAAAATATTTATTTTTGAAGTGGGAGGATAGGTAATGATATATTTGCCTCAAATGTGCTTAAAGTTAGGCAAGTGTTTTGGAGAAAAATAATCTTTCTTTCATAGATTAAGTTGTTGAGGTTTTGTCCATTAAAGAGATTAAATAGGTTTTGGTCCATAATAATTATGGATGATATTTCATAGAATTTTATACTCAAGTTAGAGAATGTAAAAAAGGTGTATCTATCATTTTCAACCTTGGGTGTTGATAATCAAAGTTGATTTTGGTGAAAAAAAACATGAGATTAGGGACCTAGGGTAATGTTATTTTTACAACAACAAAACCTTGTTGGATCTGGGAGCTCAGAGCTCCCCTTGGGGCATGGAATATATGGTTGGATAGAATAAGTGAGGTAGATCACCATGGTACAAGAATTTCAGATTGATCATACTTGAGTTCTTCATGAATTGTTTTCAAACTTTGAATAAAATAAGGGTGCCAAAGCAGATTATCAATTAGCCTTCAAAAGGTTGTTGGATTTTGGTAGCACAAGGATCCGATTGAAACAAGTGAAGAAAGTATTGATAGACCTTCAATATTAGATTATAACCATGCAAGGAGTTGTTAAAAATAAGTTAGTATGGAGATGTGAGCTTCTTCCAAAGTAGGCTAGTTGATAAGATTTGCAGGAATTGTTAATTTTCTTGCCCGCAAAACCATCAAGAACAAGTGGGTTGGAGGATGATATATCCAAGGGAAGAAGTGGGACTTGGTAGTACTTAGGATGGTTTTCATGGTGGTTCAAGTGCATTTCCAAAAATGCACAAGGGTTGAGAAAGAGAGGTATTCAAAGAGGTGATATTGAAACAGTTTCTAGACTTTGTGAAATTTGGCAGATTTGAGGATTTTGACTATAATGTAGGAGTGGATGATTTTGAGGGGGGTGCAACTTACCAAAGCATCATAAAATGGATGATGTTGAAGTGTAGCTTTAGTATAAAGGATCCATGCTTGATATTGTTCTTCATTGACTTGGAAGCTTCTAGAATGAATAACTTTAGAAGTGATCTGGTTAATGGTTTTAGATGATCACCTGGTGGCTATAGATTAGATCCAGCTTGGTTAACTTGCTTAGGGTTGATACACTTGGATTACTTAAGTGCTATATGATGAGCTCCTACGGTAGCTCATACTACTTCTAAGCAATCAAGTCATGCAGCAGATCAAGGAAACTCATCTTACAAGCAAAACAAATCTACTACCATGGGTACCTACAAGCCTAGCTTGAGGTAAGAATGGGTATTTTGAAAGGGTGGAGTTTGAATAAGGTGAGAGTCCTTGATATTTCTACCAAGAGGAGAATTCAAAATCTTTATAAAAAGGTCTTAGAAGAACCTAGAGGTAAGAGTAGTTGAAAGCTCTGTCTTGAAAACATAAGGAGATTATATCATATAGATCTCCATAATTTTGTCACTCGAAACTACTAGAATAGTTAGGTTTGCAAAGGCACTTTGGCTCAGGTTTTTGAAATGCCAGAACATTTGAGAATATGTAAGATGAGCCAAGACAGTTTTGTTAACTAGCTTTTGTCAATTGATGGTGAGGTAAGGAGTATATCATATGTTATACATTCAGATGCATAAGCATAGACAAACAACAAGCAAACACTGCAACACTGAACAATAAAAAGTTTTTGTTCCCCCTGATTTTTGCATTCTGGACAACTAATCAAGGTTGCTGAAATTGGGATGTTACAAGCAATGTCGCTCAAGGCAGAACCTATATAAGGCTGCACTACCGGGTCCCACATATCGGTCTCTCTGTAAATGAAACCTGCGTATGATGGACTTTTTTCAGCCGTGTCCGCTGTTTTGACCTTGGCAACATTGCTCGATGTGGTAGCCGTATATGGCCCTGCTGCTAAGGCCCCCATGTCAGGCTCTCTAGCATGTTCTAGCTTGTGGGTCCCAGATGCAGCCTTGTATGTTATGGTGTGTGGGTCCCCGATGCCAGCTTCTCTATATAAGTATTTAACTTTTTTTTCAAACTCGACCATTAAACTCGAGGGATGCTGCATACTGGTGGGTCCATGATGTTAGCCTCTCCATAAAGCAATATTGCTAGAATAAAAATGTAAACCTAAGATAATTTTATGTCAAGCAAAGAGAATAGAACTCAAGACTTCAAAACACATATAAACCATGTGCGTTGCCACTACGACAAACAAATAAGATGAACATTATCATTAAAAGCTTTATAGTACCTATAACTTATATATTAGCCTTGTTAAAAAGATTTTTTGTGTCCATGTTATCTCTCTTATTAAAATAAAAGGGAAGCGATCCTAACATCTCAATTTATTAGATGCCAGATAATGGAGTAGTTTCTCAAAAACATGGTAGGCGGATTTTTGATTTTAAAGGGCAATTCCAAAAACGCCGAATTAAAGATTTTGGGATATTCTACATCTACTATACTCAATGGGCTATACTCCATGCGCTATTCTCCATGGGCTCCTTGATAAAAATTTAAATGGGCTATCGTCAGCAAGTCCCATGACCCCTACAAGGCCGAATTAAATTGTTCTGGGTAAAGGGGCCGAATGGGCTAGAGTTTACCTCCTCTTTAGTAAAATTTTCATTGTGCTGTGGCTTGGCCGGATTCGAAACACAGACCTCACTACCGATGGAAAAAAAGCAACAATTCTTTTGATAGATATTCATGTAAAAATATCTAAAGAACAAGGGACACAGATCGCGTGCGCCAAAACTGGACTGGTATCCAATGACTTCACTTGGGACCCTCTCATTTTTGTCCGAAACACATCCAATGGTTCTGATGACACACAGGCAAAAGATCTAGTGCAAGTAGCCCAACAACAGCGACATAACTTTTTTACAAATTTAGTAGCATTTGAAAGATCCAGTAGTACAGAATAAGACAGAAAAATATCGACAGATTCCTAGTTCATATTCATCAGCACTTGACTGATTCTATAGCATTCCAAAGTGACTATTTCAGCTATACAGATACTTAAACTCAATAGCAGCATAGAGAGAACCTGTTCATGTTTCAGCTCTAAAAACCTTGTCGCATGATTAGTTTGCCGTTTTCTCCAAACACACTCAATCATTGGAGCAAGAAAAACCGACGATCAAGTATGCTTTTGTGTGCAAACCTCCTCTTCACATCAATACCAGTGTGACCCCCATATATGCATCCCAAAATGCCCAAGCCTCATCTAGATTGTGACAAGGCCAAATTTAAAAAGAAAGCTAAACCATCTACTGCACTTGATCTAAAGAAGTACCAGTACATCAGTATTAGTTCTAGAAAATACCTTAGTAATAGTAATGACATAACACTTGACAGATTGAGGAGCATTTGAAGATTGAGCAGTACAAAATAGGACAAAGAAAATATCTGCAGATTCCCAGTTCATATTCAGCACCACTTCATAGATTCAGCAGCATTTCAAAGTGACTGATTCAGTAGTACAGACAATGGCCAAAGGAAATGATAGATTCAGCAGTGTAGACATTGAAATTCAATAGTTATAGCGAGGCCATGCCTCAAAAGGAAAGAGAGTCCATATTCAGCACTCGATCGATCGATCTGAACAATTACCTGTACATATGTATTACTACAAAATAGATTAGCAGTAGCAAGTTAAGACCTCCATACAGAATACTCGGCATAACGCAACAGCGTGTTAAGTGCTGGCCGAGTAGCGCTTTCTTTCATGCCTGCTATGCTTTCCTTGTTACACTGTCGCCTATGGGCCCACTATGTCAGCAGCGTACATTGGAAATAGGTATACATTGCTGTAATCTTGTTCTACCTCTCCCCATACAAATTGAATCTATCACCAATATAATGTAGTAATTAATTAGTACGGTGTTACATATCTTAACATTGGGATCATCACAAAGAAGATTTAGATGTTTTATATCACATTTGAAACTTGTTGATGCAATACTCCTAATCCACATGGAATTCCGACAAACGGTTTAGAAGCTTCTAGGTAACACCGCGGCTGGACAGGTACGACATGAGTCCTTCCAGGGCGACTTCGGCCAACGATGGCCTGCTCGTCAGCTCAGATGTCTCCACCATTTTGACCGCATGGAGCTCATGCCATAGAGACAGTGATCAAAGCTTCACCTTGTACCGCGGTGATTCGCACACCCCTGAACTAATGAACCTGGGGGATATAATGATGTCTGTGGTGTGGCCATCAATTTGGGCAATGAACACGGTTCCCTCTTTCCTGATGCTGATGATATCCGCTCTCCGCGAGCCTCTTGTGGGCACCGGCTTAGACACCTCCCAGTGTTTATGGCTATAGGGCATTATGGGCACAGTCCTCGAGTCGGCAACTCTGAGGTGTCAGACGAGCTCTACCATAGGTGTTAGCTCTAAGGATGAGATGATGAACTCGCATCCAGGCTCCGTGTAGATTTGTTGGGCGTGAAAGCACTAGATTACGTGGTCATAGACGTTGTTGTAGGGGATGAATGTCCCCCAGTGGTCGTTGGGGCATCTGCTACCTTTTCTGCCTGCGACTTGGTGGTATAGCTCCTTGGAGCATGCGGCTAGCCGTGCGGTGCTGGTAGTGTCCAGCCGCATAGCAATTTTATTGAAAACTTCGTCGCCGACCTTGCTCCAGACGCCGTGTAGTGGGTTGTGCATCGATTGCGACATCTGGATGGATTGGGGGATGAGGTCGGACTAGAGTATGACTGTCAGGGGACTTTTGGAGAGGGGTGGTGCGGCCTGCAATATCCGATGCAGCGGGCGAGATGGGGAGGAAAATGTGCGAAGCGCTCAATAGAGACGATCCCAAATGCGGGGCCAGGCGGCGCTGGCGAGTGGGGATAAAAACAACCGATATGGGGAAGATGGAATGGCTCTTTCTATAAGTTTTTTTGCAAGGCCTCTTGAGCCGCATCCCAGGATGCCGATTAGCTTGGCTGGCACGCTGCAGTGCACTAAATTAACTATCTGAAATCCTGACGTATTTTATAGCTAGGCCAGCACACTTCCATGCACTAAATTAATCATGTCACAACCTGGGCCATTACAACTAGACCGGAACACTGCCGTGTACATTGACTAGAGTTACTACTACTGTCATGTTTGACTAGATGATGTTTATTTACAACTTCTATTTTCCTAAAAAATAGTACTCCTACCTAGTAGTAATACACTTGTACTAGTATAATGCATACTACTACTAGAATTAGAGTATAACGAACAATCATCTCGTTAGTTCCGCTGCATACATGAGTTTTACTACACCTACCCACTTGATTGTTAGGTACACCAACACGACACAACTCTTGTATGCGGCCGAACTAACAATATGATTGTTTAGTATGCTAAAAAGGATTATACTATGGAACAGAGGTAGTACAATACTAGCAGTAGTACACTAGATGTTTGTTTTGAAGTTTTGCTACATAGTACAGTAAATACCTCCACATTGGAGCCTAGCGCGATCAAGTACCACGGTGTTCGAACAAGATGCATGATAACATAAGGTGTTCAAGCACCTCTTTACAGAATAGTTATAATTAGATGCGAACAATCACTACATTAATACACCTACGATATAGTAAATTGTCCATCAAATGATGGGTGATAACCTGCACATCTGATCACCTTCTCGTAGTTATTATGATCAAATACTATCACCTTAAAGGAAGTGGTGGCAAGCTTCTTGAATACTAGAAAGTATCCTACCTTCAAGTCATGTGCTTTGACAAAATCTAGCCATCCTTCGTCAAGAATTACCTTGCCATCTTGCTTCTTCAAGTCGACGTCCCAGCTGCAGGCTTTGCATATCTTCAGCTTGATGGCCTCTGAATACTCACCGCAAACCGTTGGCAAAAAGGAGATGGGTATGCTCCGCACGTCTAACCCTCATGGTATTAACATCATCTTGCAGAACTCGTCATAGGTGTTCTCCACGTGGGTGTTCCTGGCTCGCCCCTCCATCCAGACTGCACAGGGCTCTCTTGTCTTGTTCGATGTGAGTTTCTCCAAGCTTGAGCTTCTTGCCCCAAACACTGCAAAATAAATTCCGTGGATAGATAATGTCTCTACCAGCTGTAAATAATTGTGAAATAATACTGTATTAGCTGATAGAGTACAATAAAAGATAAGCTAAGAAAGTAAAGTGGAGCAATTTTCTTATCGAAGTACACAAATTAAAGTCTTAACTCTAGATAGAATGAACACTGGTTATATTAGTACTACTTCCATGGTCTAGGCATCACATTAGTGCAGTTCATTATCGAGTAATACAGATACCGAACACCCAGGAATAGACGAACGGATGAACATGATGAGCTCTATCTGCTGCCGATGCTAGATATGCAAACATATACTTGAAATTTTGGCAAAAAGCAGGCTAGGACAGTAGCTGCCCTAACTTTCCCAAATTAAAGGGACCTCTGCCCCTGAGACCAATCAAGCAAAACATGCCGAGTGGCCTCCCAAATCATCATCAACCGTGGATCGATCAATACAAAATTTGAACTTATTATTACAGTTCACCTTAGATCTAGCCCCAGAACTAGCTTGCATGTGTAAAACTGAACTGTAGTATACAAACGGGTTAAATGCACTAGATGAGAACTATAGTCAACACCAACCCAATGTTAACCAAGTGCTAATAAAAGCTTGACCGCATCTCATCATCAAGATCAAGGGTTTCGGGGGTTATGTACATACTGCACTACCACCACGATGTCTGAGGGATGCGACGGCTCTATAGATGAGGTTGCAGGGCCCGCCGCCCGCAGCCGACCCTCCTAAGAGAAGTTGTGGCGGTGGTGGTCGTCAATGGAGGGAAGCTCAATGACGATTAAGGAGTGCTGCGTGAGAGAGAGAGCTGGGGCTGGGTCTAGGCCTGATGAGGGAATAAATGCGGCGAGGTTAGACGAATGTTGTGGACAAAGCAAACCTTTCCACCAATACACTACTACTAATTGTCTTGCCAAAATTAATAGCCTAGAAAATTAGACACGACAGCTTGAGTGCTTGAATGGGGAAACATCAAACACATACTACTATGAAAGTATATTATTATGTACATGGTGCCTAGTACAAACAATAGTGGAAATGATGTTGCAAGTACTGATACTACAATACATTATGAAAGTACTACCTACTTAGTATTGTACATTACATGGTGACAAGTACTAGCTACAGAAATGATGTTGTGAGTGCTCATAATCAGCTTTTCTGTATTTTGGTCAAACTTCACATAGTTCTAACGAGGCAGGATTGGCACAAACCACATTGGCGCCTCGAGCATTTGCTCCCTATGTTCTGCTCTAGTGTAGTTAAGTGATGAACCTATGGTAGCCCCCCATTGACGTGCATGCAGATCCAATCTGGAACTTGTTGTGGGCGATGTTCGCAGCGCACGTGTGTAGCAAACACATAGTCTCCTCTGAACACTAGTAGAGCTTCGTCAACATCGGCAACACCAATTTTGGGGTTTGTAGGGGCTCGAGGATGAATGGATGGTTGATTCCCACAAACACTAACCTCCCTTCAAGATTATCCCTTCTGATCTAGTACAGTGCTAGAGGGTCATCCAAATTAAGGGCCCTCTAGGAAACATGGTAGCAGAGCGAAGGATAAGAGAAAAGTTCTCTACCCATGTATTATATAGGATCACCGTGGCTGTTGGTTCGTGCACCCCTGGTGTGAATCCACATGATATCCCAGCCAAGCTCTTCCAAGTACCAGCTGCATAATGCAATATCTTCAGCCTCGACATTGTCACCGGCTTGGACATTTGCTGGCTCTTCAATTACTAGATCTTGTATGACACGTGTGCCTGCAAGTATACCCATGTGTGCATTTCAGTTAGCAAAAGTATCATGATAAATGCAGTTGTAAGTAATTTATAATTTTACTTTTAAATAATGGGACTCACTCCACTTGTTTGGTTCCCAAACAAGAACATCTCCTCGCGGTTCTGTCACTGCGTATATGCGATCAATAGAACCACTGATTAGACACGTGGCACTGGCATCGACAAACGTTGCTGGTGCAAGATAGTCGTTTCGAAGGATAATCCAGTCCCTGTCACAAGGAAAATCTATGGTAGCAATGAATTTGTCAAACACCGCCATCACGTTGTAGTGCTATTGGTTGTCAAATCTGTATAGTTTCTTTGCTATTTGTCTCTTCAGTAACTCGATATTCGTGTGCTTGTAGCGGTAAGTGCATGGGGGGGCAGGGAAACACTGGTTACCCGATGGATAAATATCAACATGCTGCAAACGTGGTATCTCGATACGTGCCATACTGTACACGTTTTGGAGGTACCAGCGCCCCGGGTCCTTTGCAATCGCAATCCATTCTCCATTGGCACCAACCTAATGACCCTTGTTTTCAAATCCTTCATCATCCCATGTTCCGGGGATGTCATCATCAACTGGTACAAATGCTTCTACTGTTGGATTGTCTAGTGGCATCAACAATGCGTCAATGCCCTGCAACAGATTTTCTTCGTATCTGGGGGCATGCAAGGTGTTTGACAAAGGGCGGAGTGCTAGCTATCTTTTTGGAAAAACTACTATATGAAAGATGGAGAAACGTGATGAATAAATCATGAATGCATGCAAACAAACACACCAAGGAATAAGGTCTTGTTTGCATTAAAGAAAAAGTGTAGGAACAGCTAAGTTTCCTATGCTGGCACCGTTCAGCCGTTTGGTTCAGATGAATGGACCAAAGGAAAAAATGCAGGCAATTTGATTTAACAAGATTAGAGGCCTCTTTTGATCAATGGTTTTAAAAAATGTACGAATATGAAAAACATAGGATTGACATGGTAGGAACAGTAAATTCATATTAGGAATTAAAAATGCAGGAATTTTGTAACAAGTGTCTTTGGATGGTGAATAGGAAACAAGCACAGGAGTTTTGTAGAAATACAGTGTGAGTGCATTGGACTTATCAAAGGAGAAATAGAATGAGGTTGGAGCTCACGTTTAGATTCTTATGGAATGGAGGGCATAGGAACCAAGAAGGGACTCCGTAGGAATTTGATACCTTCCAAAATCCTATTTGTTAGAATCCTCCAAAACTCATATGCGATTCTTCATATCCAACTTGGACCTCATTTTCAAATTCCTACGTGTGCAAAGAACAAGAATGAGGTCCCAAGAGACACAATAACATCATAAATATACTCTCCCGTGAGGTTTGACATTGATTTTACCATGTTTTAAAGTAATCCTATGTTTTTGTATTCATGTAAACCAAACAGCGAACTTTTTACAGAAATCTTGTGTTTGTAAAACACATGAAACTTAAAATATAATGCCAGCCTTGATTGGCCAATTCACCTTACATTACGGGTATCAACAATCCTGGACATTCTTGTGTTTTCAATTAGTATGTTTGGAGGAGAGGGGGGACACTGAAGCAAAAGTCTTGGGCCTCTTTGGATCACAGTATTGAGAACACATGAATTTGACAGGTTTGCCGGTGAAAAACAAGCGATTATAAAACATAGGAAAACTACCTATGTGATGTCTACAAGAGCACAAATCGTTTGTAGCTAGTTTCGAAGTATAGATATCGATCCCACAGGGAGCCCAAATGTAAATGTTTATGGGTGAAGTCTCTGTCACACCCGAAGTTGTCATAGGTCTTCGAGTGAATTGACTGCAAGCGTTGAAATAAGAATGGGGTTTTGATTAAATGAGATGTATTTAAATAGAACTAAAATGTAAAATTCAGAAATATAAAGCATAAAAGTAAAGAACGACTTGGTTGTTTGTTGTTTCCTAAAGATGGCAAAAGAAGGCGCGGGGAGATTCAGTTCATGGTGATAGTGACTGTGCTAGGTAGATGAATGATAAATGTAACAATTATAATCTTATAAATATATGTGTAGGCGAGCAACCCATAATTAGCCGGAACTCCTATTGGTAGATTTCTTCCCAACTTCGATAATCCTACTAGCCTGTTACCAAAACCATGGTCAGACACTAGATGATTAAGACCCTTCAGGTTGCTTACCAATTAAGCTCCTTGGATCGGACTAATGCAATAAGCACGGTGCTTCCTCATTATCCTCGAGTCTACTAGTTTTCCATTTATATCCCTATGTCACCCGGGAGTCGCCGGTCCACTAGCGAAAAAGATCTTATCTATGTAGAACAAAGCATCATATTGTCAGGGCCCTTAATTGGACAACACGCATTAGGCATCCCACAGATAGTCAAGCACACATAATATAGTAATTAGAATCAATCACAAACTAATGGAAAACATATGAAGGCACATCACATCTCACCAATCCCCTACATCTCCCATGCCCAAGGGAATTACTCACACATGAGAGAAGAACAGATCATCAATATAATAAAAAAAAGGAAATTCGTCTTTGTATTACCGTGGAGATTCACAATAAGAATAGAAAAATATCCAACACAATTCAAGATGGAAAGAAACAATCTTAAACCCTAGTCTTGCAAGGTGGAGATCCCTCTCTCTCTCAAGTACAAGTAGTGGCTATGGGGGTCTATTGGCTAGGAGGTCGAAGATCGTGGAGCGAGATAAAGAACGTCTTCCCCTTCTTCTCCGGATCTCTTCTTTCTGCCTTCTTGATGGTATGGCAGCTGGTGTGTTTTGTTTTCATCCTCCGCCCCTCCATGAAAGTTGTCCCTTTTGACAAGATAGAGGCGGCGACAACTATATGGCGGGAACTATACGGCCGGAAAATATTCCCGCTGTATAGTTGCTCGTTAAAGCTTCTGTGAGGTCCCGTCGCATGCTTCCAAAGTGAGACTTGCTTGTTTTCTCCAGAATATTGTGTTTCTCTAGTTAAAACATTCTGTTGACGTTCAGAACCTGAAACACACATTAAAAACCAAGTTTTCTTTGCTACCGAAGTATTAGCGTTAGGTAAAGCCAGAAAACAATCAAATCCAGGAGAAAACCATCAATAAAATCCATCAAAAATGTGTCAAATCTCACAGTTATCAACTCCCCCAAGCTTAGATATTGCTTTCCCTCGAGTGACAAGGAAATAAGGAAGAATAGCGGAGATTCGAGACTGAAAATAAAGGAGCTCACAAGTTTGAATTGGTGTCAAATTCTTTTCTTCACAATCCTTGCAATCTTAAATATGATCATACAAGTATTCACAAGAGTGCACTGAGTCCACTTCCTAACCACGTATATCTTGTTAGCAAATAAATCATATGCCCAAGCAAGTGTCAAAAGTTTAGCTAGGAAAGTGAGACAAATTCTTTTGGTGCCTCTCTTTGTGGAGAGATCAAAACTTTTTGTTCTTGTTTGTTTAACCAATTAAGAGTACTCAAGTTGGCATCAAAACATTTAATTTAAGAACAACTCATCTACTCCCATGTCAAAATTTCAAGACTATCAAAGCACCTCTTTCCTTTCTTTTGCCTTTCAAAAACTTTAGCTCTTTCATAGAGAAATCATGCCACTATTTTTAGCATGTTTAATTAGGGTTGTGTTGTGCACTCGTGACCATGGCAATAAGTAATTGTTAAGCAATAATGGGCCAGAGGAGTACTACCACTTCACTTGGAACGTGAAACCATGAGGAGACTAAATTTTTTACCCGTCATAGCATTGCTGCTATAGACGTTTACATAACTCAATAGCCGAAATCAAGTGGTTTCCCACATTTAGATCGTTTGTTGGCCAGCAGAGTTAATAGTTCCCCATGGAGCATGAAAGAGTTGTAATGACACACGTAAAGCAATATCTGACGGTAATTATTAGAAAAAGTAGTGGCATAATTTCTACTACTTCAAAGCATCCATTTTATCAAACAATTTCAATCAAGGGTATTATCAAGTCTATTCATATTAAGCTCAAATGGGATGGAGTAGTTCTAAAACTAAATTCTTTGGGCTAAACATGGACTCAAGTCATCTTTCAGATGCTTTTTCTTGTTGAAAAAAAATGTAGGAAGTATTTTTTAACCAAGTTCTTTACTCATTGTTTCAAAGCTAAAAAGGAGACACTGGCAAAGGAATAGAATTTATAGGATAACAAGCTAAGTGTGAGCGACTCAAGTGCAAGCGAGTAAGTAATTGTAGGATCAATTTAAGGTTGCAAAGAGTGTGATGAAAGGAATATGATACCTCTAGTTGCTTCCTTCGTTCTCGTATTTGAGTTGAACTCCCTCTATGTTTCCCTATTGCCAAGTCACCTGAAATTAAGCAATCTCTGAGAGAAACAAAGAAACGAACTTGCAAATAATGTTACAACTAATTTTTTTATATTTTCGGAGACATGCAAAGCTGAAAATAAACATGCAAATTCGAAGAAATAAAATAAATCAAAAGAAGAAATAAAAATATGAATGCAAAGTTTGGAGGTTTTCAAACCTCCCCCAAGCTTAGGCTATTGCCAGGCTCAGTTGTTGCCATCATTTGGCAGCTGGTGTAGATCCTGCTGGTAGTAGTCGGGGAAATGGGTCATTAAGTGTCCGATGTTGTGAGTCAAAGTATTCACATCTTCATTCATTTCCTCAAGAGTGTGGTCGATCTCCCCAACGCGCTGGTTGAGCTGCTGAAACTCCTGATAGGGGACGTAGTTATACCCCTGCTGCGGCTGGTTGGGCCACGGGTCCCAAGTTCCCCCTTGCTGTTGCTGCTATCCCTCCCAAGCAGGGTTATGTCCTTGCTCTTCCTTCTGCTCCTGCTCCTTCTCCTCCTCATCCTACTGCCCTCCTTCTTCATCTTCCTCTTCCTCGGGCTGGAGCTCGGCCATGATCTCCATCACTTGGTCCTTGGTCACCCTGGAGCTCGGCCATGATCTCATCATGAGGATCCAAGTGTTCTTCTCCACAATCAAGAAGGCTTGGGGGCAGGGAAACTGAACCTGGTCACCCTGTGCATCACCAAGATAACTGAATTGATATGCTCGGAGCCTCCGGTTAGCATGGTGAACACCAAGGAAGCCACAAGCAGTCAAATACTTGACGTCCATGAGTTTGGAGACATCAACAGGTTCCATAATAGGTAGTACAATATTTAATACATAGGCAAGTTGGGTTACCAATCCACCAATGCGAATATCACCTTTGGTCTTGTTGCTTTGGTGGCGGAAGTGCTGGATGTGTAGAGCTGCAGGACTGGGGCTTTGCGGTGAAGTGGGGAAGAGAGCCTTGGTCATCATTGCCATGTCCACATTGGCCATGGAGCCTGTGTCACCTCTTCCCAGTAGTGTGTTGGCGAGGAACAAAGCATAGTAGTGGATGGTTGGGTTCTGAATGGTGGACATATTCTTCTGATAAAATTGCCTGCCACCATTAATAGAAATAACCACCCAAGTCTCCCCACTTGTGACGCTATAGAGATTAGTAACAGTGGGCTACCCAGTACGAGGGAAGCTGAAAGCATTGCAAAATTGTTTGAAATTTATTTCATAGTGCTGCCGGTTCATGGTGAAGCTTACCGTGCACATGTTACCTTTCTCCCTGTGGTCATCATAGAAGGAGGCAAGGAACTCATGGATAAGCTCGACATAGGTATCGTGGCTTGTGAAGACAAGTACCGCCAACCACACCCTGTTGCACATGAGGTCGAAAGTTGTGGTCGGCCCAACATGTGGGCAACACCCTCCTTTATAGACAATGTCCAACTTGGAGTTGCGCAAGGCTCTATGCCACAGTTACCTTTCTCCCTGTCCTCCTTTAAAGCATAAAAGTAAAGAACGACTTGGTTGTTTGTTGTTTCCTGCAGATGGCAAAAGAAGGCACGGGGAGATTCAGTTCATGGTGATAGTAACTGTGCCAGGTGGACAAATGATAAATGTAACAATTATAATCTTATAAATATATGTGTAGGCAAGCAATCCATAATTAGCCTGAACTCCTCTTGGTAGATTTCAACCCAACTTCAATAATCTTACTAGCCTGTTATCAAAACCATGGTCAGACACTAGATGATTAAGACCCTTCAGGTCGCTTAGCGATTAAGCTCCTTGGATCGGACTAATGCAATAAGCACAGTGGTCCCTCATTATCCTCGAGTCTACTAGTTTTTGTTATCCCCGTGTCACCCAGGGGTCGCCGGTCCACTAGCGAAGAAGATCTTATCTATGTAGAACAAAGCATCATGTTGTATGGGCCCTTAATTGGACAACAAGCATTAAGCATCCCACAGATAGTCAAGCACATATAATATAGTAGTTAGAATCAATCACAAACTAATGTAAAATATATGAAGGCACATCACATCTCACCAATCCCCTACATCTCCCACGCCCAAGGGAATTACTCACACATGAGAGAAGAATGGATCATCAATATAATTAAATAAAGGGAATTCGTCTTTGTATTACCGTGGAGATCCACAATAAGAATAGAAAAATATCCAACACAATTCAAGATGGGAATAAACAATCTCAAACCCTAGTCTTGCAAGGTGGAGATCCCTATCTCTCTCTCTGAAGTACAAGTAGTGGCTATGGGGGTGTATTGGCTAGGAGGTCGAAGATCGTGGAGTGAGATGAAGAGCGTCTTCCCCTTCTTCTCCAGATATCTTCTTTCTCCCTTCTGGATGGTATGGCGGATGCGGTGTCGTGTTTTCGTCCTTCGTCCCTTCACGGAAGTTGTCCCTTTTGACAAGACAGAGGCGGCGACAACTATACAGCAGGAACTATACGGCCAGAAAATATTCCCGCTGTATAGTTGCTCGTTAAAGCTTCTGTGAGGTCCCGTCGCGTGCTTCCAAAGTGAGACTTGCTTGTTTTCTCCAGAATATTGTGTTTCTCTAGTTAAAACCTTCTGTTGATGTTCAGAACTTAAAACACACATTAAACACCAAGTTTTCTTTGCTACCAAAGTATTAGTGTTAGGTAAAAACAAAAAACGATCAAACCCGGGAGAAAACCATCAATAAAAGCCATAAAAATGTGTTGAATCTCACAGCTATCACTATGTGAATGGCATGTTTGATCCTACGCACGCAATGAGAGTTGAGGGTCAAGTTGATGTTCCAATTCCTACGGGATTTAAATATGGGTGGGGGTTGCAGTTCAAAAGAATTTGGGTACCACGATTCCTTTGATCCAAATGTAATCCATAGGAAAGAATCTAAGGATTCAAATCCTACAAAAATCATGCAAAACTTATTTTTACCTGCTCGTCAAGATCTAGTGGCCATGTCTGTGGGTTAGAGTGAAGTAGGGAGGGCAAACCAAACAGTAGACCAGGATCTTCCGCAATCCCTCGATTCATGCCAACCATAGTGATACATTGCAAATGTATCTATAATTTTTGATGTTCCATGCTTGGTTTTATCTTCTTTCTTATCTTTGTCCATACTTTGGAGTACTTTTCATATGATTTCTTGGACTAACCTATTAACAAGATGCCACAGTGCCAGTTGCCTGTTTTCTGCTGTTTTTGGTTCTAGGAAGTCAGAAAATGAATATTCTCGGAATTGGACGGGACAAAAGCCAAAGTTACTATTTTCCCGGAAGACTCATGGAGCCAAAAGGAGAGTCGGAGAGGGGCCACAGGGTGTCCACACCCCCCCTTGGCGCGGGCCATCCCAGGCTGCACCAGGGCATGGTGTGGGCCCCCTGGTCGTCCACCGACCTTGGCCCTTTGCCTATATAGTCCTCCGGAGACAAAAACCCTAGATGGTCAATCAGAAATCCACGAAAAGTTCTGCTGCGCTGCCGCCACCGAAGGGGAGATTCAGGGGATAGAAAGTCTCTATTTCGTCACCCTTCCGGGACGGGGAAGTGCCCCCGGAGCCATCTCCATCGATCTCCACCACCATCTCCATCACCGTTGCTGATTCGCATGATGAGGAGGGAGTAGTTCTCTCTCGAGGCTAAGGGTTCTACCGGTAGCTATGTGTTCATCTCTCTCTCTATATGCATGATCTTATTGAGATCATGAGATTTTAATCTATAGATCTACCTTGCTACTCAAGTGCTTTAATAGATCTCTACTCTCCCCATGTGTGTGAAAGTGACAGCGTGCACACCATGGTGGCACTTAGGCTAGAGATTACAAATACTTGTTATGAGTTATATTTGGAGTTGGATTTGCCTATGAAATTGTGGTGTTTGTTGGACTCATCTAGTTCTCAAGGTGACAGTGTGGGGTTATCTAGATGGGAAAGATGAACTTTGAGGTGTGCTGTTATAGCCCTACCATCGATTAGAGTGTCCAACCGGAGAGTAGTTAAAAGTAGTATCATAAAGAGAAGATATGTATATGAGGGTGTTCACTAGTGAAAGTATGATCCCTAGGCCTTGTTTCTAAGCATTGAAACACCGTTTGCAACTAGATATGTTACATGTTTGCTTGCTGCCATCTTTATTTCAGTTTGCTTTTAGTCTCTTCCACGCCATCAAGTTATTTTCTAGCACCGTTGTCTTTTATCTATACCACTTGTATTTCACTATCTCTTCGCCGAACTAGTGCACCTATATACCTGACAAGTGTATTGGGTGTGTTGGGGACACAAGAGACTTCTTGTATCTTGATTGAAGGGTTGCTTGAGAGGGGATACCTACGACCACTTCCTTCCTGAGTTCGATAAACCTTGGGTGATCTACTTAAGGGAAAACTTGCTGCTGTTCTAAAAACATCTGCACTTGGAGGCCCAACAACTGAATAAAAGAATAGAAGTGCGTAGACATCAAGCTATTTTTTGGCGCCGTTGCAGGGGAGGAAAGGTAAAAGGTATTCACACCGGCTGATTAAAGAAGAAGAACCTCCCACGGCAAACACCTATTTTCCGGTGTGAGTGCTCGAAGTTATTTCCTTTAGATTCTGCAATTTTGTCTTTTTGTTTCTTGTTTTCACTAGTTAGGCTTAATGGAAAACAACAACAAAATTAGAGAGCTTTATAGTATTTATGTTGAGTTAAAAAACCTATGGAACTTTATTTGCATGCTAATAGCAATGTTGTTAGTATGAATTCTTTGGACACCATTATTGCTAATGCTATGGAAAATTGTAAGCTTGGGGAAGCTAGTTTTTATGAAAATGATCTTTTTAATTCCCCAGCTTTGGAAGATAACGATTCTATTGCTTATGATGATACCAAACCTCCAATATATGATGATTACAATAATGAATATGATATTTTCAGTCCACCTACTATTGAGGAGAAAATTGATTATGATTACAATATGCCTCCTATATTTGATGATTATGGTGATGAGAATAATAATGATAGCTATTTTGTTGATTTTGCTCCCACTACAATTAATAAGAATGACTATTTTTATGTGGAGAGTATTAATTCTTTTATTCATGCGACTCATGATAAGAATGTTTCTTTTGATAGTTATGTTGTTAATTTTATTCATGATGCTACTGAAGGTTATTATGAGAGAGGGAAACATGGTCTTATGTATCTCAATAATATTAAGTTTCCCCTCTTTATGTTAAAAGTCTTGAAGTTGCACTTGTTTTGCTTTCCTATGCTTGTTGCTTTGTGCTTTCATGACTTGTTTCTTTACAAGATTCCTATGCATAGGAAGTGGGTTAGACTTAAATGTGCTTTGAATTTGCTTCTTGATGATCCCTTTTACTTCAACTCATATTTCTTATGTGAACATCTTCTCAGACTATCATGCCTAACTTAAAGGCGTTAAACAAAAGTACTTATTGGGAGATAACCCAAAAGTTTTAGATGAGTCTTGGACCTCCTTATCCTTTTTATTTGCTTTTTGTGCCAAGAGTAACCTCTAATGATAGAGAAGTAATGATTGGGAAAGTTGCTGTCCCGAAACAGATTTCTGTGCTTCACCATAAAAATTCGTGTAAAATATCTAAACGTCTTTTTGAGGCGTGAGTTTTTGTGCTTCTGCCCCAGGTTGTTATCTATCTTTCGTTAGTTCAACACTTTTTGATTTGAGCAATAGAAGGTCTTCGACAAAAATTCGTCTTTACCAGCTGGTCTGTTTTGACAGATTTCTGTAATTTTCTGCATTTGCTTCTTGTTGATTCCTTTTTGAGTTCTTTTGGGGAATTGAGCTTTTTGCTGGAAGTGCTTCAGTAGCTAGTGTTCTAATGGAAGTTTATTGGTGTGATAACTGAACCTTAAGACCTATTATCTTGAGTGCACTAATGTTGCTAATAAAGATTGTGTGAAGTTTTGTATGAAGGAAAATTTCAGGTGTATGGAAGGAATGAGTAATGAGATGAAGGATGGACAAGCTCAAGCTTGGGGATGCCACGCGTGTCACCCCAAGAAATATCCAAGAAGTACAAGCGTCAAAACTTGGGGATGCCCAAGGCATCCCCCTTTTCATCAATAAAAATCCTAGGTTTCTTCCAAACGCTTCATTTTTATTGTTTCATGCACAGTTGGTTGTTCTTGGAGCGTCTTCTTTTTCATTTTCGTTTTAGTTTTTCGTTTGCTTGGTTTTCTTAGATTGCTGAATAAATTGGTTGGACCCCCTCTTTCATACATTGGTTTGCAAATAGTTTGGTTTGGATTGGAAAAGAGTAGGAAAGTTCATGCTTATGTGGTAAAAGAGCTCGTTTTTGACTGTGGCCTATGCTTTGTCATGTCATGCTTGATATTGTTTTGGCTTCATGCTTAGTATTATTTGCTGTAGCATGACTTGTTATAAACAATTGAGATTGCTTAATGTGCCTTGGATGAATTATGTGTTGTTTTAGCATATTAAAGCATAGTTTAGTGGTATTCTCCTTTGATGTTTTATTTGGGTTGACTTTACACATGCTCACACCATGTTATGACTATCCCAAGTCACCATAGCCTTGATGATCCTTTAGTTTTCAACCTGTAGTATCACTTTATGCTTTGATCAATGATGTTTTGTCGCTCTGCATGATTATGGCCATTATTGCTCTCTTAGTTTGTCACTCCTAGTCTTTTGCTAGCCTCCACAACCAAGTATGAGTTCCACGCATGCATCCAACTCCCTAAACCAAGTTATTCCAAAGAGTCCACCATACCTACCTACTAGCTTATGCTATTCCAAGTATATTCATGCTTTTGTTTACGTGTCACCCCAAGAAATATCCAAGAAGTACAAGCGTCAAAACTTGGGGATGCCCAAGGCATCCCCCTTTTCATCAATAAAAATCCTAGGTTTCTTCCAAACGCTTCATTTTTATTGTTTCATGCACAGTTGGTTGTTCTTGGAGCGTCTTCTTTTTCATTTTCGTTTTAGTTTTTCGTTTGCTTGGTTTTCTTAGATTGCTGAATAAATTGGTTGGACCCCCTCTTTCATACATTGGTTTGCAAATAGTTTGGTTTGGATTGGAAAAGAGTAGGAAAGTTCATGCTTATGTGGTAAAAGAGCTCGTTTTTGACTGTGGCCTATGCTTTGTCATGTCATGCTTGATATTGTTTTGGCTTCATGCTTAGTATTATTTGCTGTAGCATGACTTGTTATAAACAATTGAGATTGCTTAATGTGCCTTGGATGAATTATGCGTTGTTTTAGCATATTAAAGCATAGTTTAGTGGTATTCTCCTTTGATGTTTTATTTGGGTTGACTTTACACATGCTCACACCATGTTATGACTATCCCAAGTCACCATAGCCTTGATGATCCTTTAGTTTTCAACCTGTAGTATCACTTTATGCTTTGATCAATGATGTTTTGTCGCTCTGCATGATTATGGCCATTATTGCTCTCTTAGTTTGTCACTCCTAGTCTTTTGCTAGCCTCCACAACCAAGTATGAGTTCCACGCATGCATCCAACTCCCTAAACCAAGTTATTCCAAAGAGTCCACCATACCTACCTACTAGCTTATGCTATTCCAAGTATATTCATGCTTTTGTTTACCTTCCAAATTAAACTTGTTATGAGAAAACTAGTGATTAAAGCTCTCACGAACTTGATGGCACGCTTTACTTTTCTTGCCCTTAATAAACTTGAACCATTGTGTCGTCTATGTTGTATATGCTTACACTTCTTTGTTGGGAATTAGCAGAACCATGCTTTCATGGGGAACGCTTTCAACATTGCACTTGGTACTTGTACCTAGTTGATATCATGCTCTTATGTATATGGATGTCGTCGGTGTGAAATGAAAGGGGAGCTTGTAAGTCTATAGAGTTATGTATATGTGTTAGAGAAACGCCTGGGCCGCTGGTCTAATCCATGCTGACATGGTGGAAACCTGCAGCGTAACCATAATGAGCTGTCTATGAAGCATTCTTCTTATAAAAAAAGAGTCCTATATTGAGAAAAAAAAGAGAAAAAGAAAAAAAGAGATTATGAACAGAGGAAAGAGAGAAAAAAGCACCATATTCCCATGGTAAATAAGAAGATTGCTGAGATGCTTGTTGTTTGCTTGCCTTGTCATTTTGATATGGGGATTCTTCCGTATCATCGGGCAAGGGGTACCCCGTTGGTGGTTCTCTATGATACACATGTACTTACGATGACAAGAACTTACCGGTGACTAAACTTGAGTAGCATGAGGAGCGCCCCTCGTATACAAGGGACATGAGATTTCTAACTTATACTTCGTCAAGAATGTACACCATAATTTGTTCACTTTAACCTCAATCACTTCAAGATGCTTATGATAGGGGCAATGAGAGCTGAAAGCTATAAGTACCATAATTTTTGGAAGCTCTTTATGAGACCTGAATCCCTACTTCCTTCTATGAAGGCCTTTCTTCCACCATTATATTGAGTTTTCACCTTCTACCTTTATGCACCTACTTTGAGAGCATAGTGGCCATTCTTAGTTCTATGTGCATTGTCCCAAGACTAGTTGATTGATGCATAACTTGACATTGCTTGTTTTAAACTATTTGTATCTAGTCACTCTTATGAACTTTGAAGGTGTCCTATGCATCTATATTTGCTACTCTATGAGGGACAAGCTGAATGCTATTATGCTATGTTTTCTTTATGTGAAACAAACAAACGTCTTGCAAAGCATTGTTATTCACGAATCATTTGTTATTGCTAGAACTTTTTCTTTCATGTTATGATTGAAGTACTATGATCCCAGCTTTGAATGTTTTTACAAATACTTTGATCAAGTCTTTGATAGTGCATGCCACCTCAAAAATTATTCTTTATTTTTATCACTTACCTACTCGAGAACGAGCAGGAGTTAAGCTTGGGGATGTTGATACATTGCAAATGTATCTATAATGTTTGATGTTCCATGCTTGGTTTTATCTACTTTCTTGTGTTTTGTCCACACTTTGTAGTACTTTTCATATGATTTCTTGGACTAACCTATTAACAAGATGCCATGGTGCCAGTTGCCTGTTTTCTGCTGTTTTTGGTTCCAGGAAGTCAGAAAATGAATATTCTCAGAATTGGACGGGACAAAAGACATAGTTACTATTTTCCCGGAAGACTCACGCAGCCAGAAGGAGAGTCGGAGAGGGGCCACAGGGTGGCCACACCCTCCCTTGGCGCGGGCCAGCCCAGGCCACGCCAGGGCATGGTGTGGGCCCCCTGGCCGGCACCGACCTTGCCCCTTCGCCTATATATTCCTCTGGAGACAAAAACCCTAGATGGTCAATCAGAAATCCACGAAAAGTTCCGCTGCGCCGCCACCACCGAAGGGGAGATTCGGGGGACAAAGTGTCTCTGTTCTGGCACCCTGCCGGGACGGGGAAGTGCCCCCGGAGCCATCTCCATCGATCTCCACCACCATCTCCATCGCCGTTGCTGATTCCCATGATGAGGAGGGAGTAGTTCTCTCTCGAGTCTAAGGGTTCTACCGGTAGCTATGTGTTCATCTCTCTCTCTATGCATGATCTTATTGAGATCATGAGCTTGTAATCTATAGATCTACCTTGCTACTCAAGTGCTTTAATAGATCTCTACTCTCCCCATGTGTGTGAAAGTGACAGTGTGCACACCATGGTGGCACTTAGGCTAGAGATTACAAATACTTGTTATGAGTTATATTTGGAGTTGGATTTCTCTATGAAATTGTGGTGTTTGTTGGACTCATCTAGTACTCAAGGTGACAGTGTGGGGTTATCTAGATGGGAAGGATGAACTTTGAGGTGTGCTATTATAGCCCTACCATCGATTAGAGTGTCCAACCGGAGAGTAGTTAAAAGTACTATCATAAAGAGAAGATATTTATATGAGAGTGTTCACTAGTGAAAGTATGATCCCTAGGCCTTGTTTCTAAGCATTGAAACACCGTTTGCAACTAGATATGTTACATGTTTGCTTGCTGCCATCTTTATTTCAGTTTGCTTTTAGTCTCTTCCACGCCATCAAGTTATTTTCTAGCACCATTGTCTTTTATCTATACCACTTGTATTTCACTATCTCTTCGCTGGACTAGTTCACCTATACACCTGACAAGTGTATTGGGTGTGTTGGGGACACAAGAGACTTCTTGTATCTTGATTGCAGGGTTGCTTGAGAGGGGATACATTTGACCACTTCCTCCCTGAGTTCAATAAACCTTGGGTGATCCACTTAAGGGAAAACTTGCTGCTGTTCTACAAACCCCTGCAGGCCCAACAACTGTCTACAAGAATAGAAGTGCGTAGACATCACATACTGCGAGCCAGGCGAGCGGTCCTCAGAAGATCGGCGCGACTGATGATGTTGCTCAGTGGTCCGTAGTGGAGGTTGCAAAATCCCATTGCCTGGCTGTAGTGCTCAGATATCTTATGCTTCATCGCTCCAGATGTCATTCCGGGAAGAGTACATCAAAAGATTAGTCGGGATGGGTTAGCAGTTTTTACCTTTCTACAAGGGTGGAGAGGGGCTATGATGGTGCACAAGCGGCCGGAGCGACAGAGGAAGATGATGAGGGGCATGCGGTTTCTCAGCCAAAAAAGATGGGGGTGGGTGGTTCTCCTCTGGTTGTCAGATCGACTCCTCCGACCCAGTATGTTAGGGAAAAACAAACGCGGGACGTTAACATAGACTCTTATGAAAAAAAGGAATAATAATAGCAAATTAGATATATTTCATAAATGCTCCAGCCCGCAACACTGGCCCCTAGTTTGAGGCGCTACTATTTTTTTCCTGTTGGTAACTAGGGATAGAAAATCACACCCTGCCGAAGAAAAAAAGTTCGAAATGTCCTCAAATTTGTTTTGCGTGTGGGGATGGTGATGCGACAATAAAGGAGAGATAAAACACAATTTATTTTGAATGCATATATACTACTCCCTTTGATCCATATAATGTTCTCTGATTTATCTAGATTAGAATGTGTATTGTCATGTTTTAGTGCTAGATTTATCTAATGATTGGAAACTCTGAGTGGCAACATTGTTACCATGCCATGATTCACCCATTTATTCCCAAATAAGTGAACATCATGGATGGTGGGAGTACAATTTACATCAAGGACCTAAAAATCAAGAAAATTACATAGAGGTCCATACATTTCGCATGAAGCACCCTAAAATTAAGTAGGGAGAACAGTCATGTTTTACTCCTTCTCAGGAGAAAAGCTGATCGAGCCATACTCTTCATATTAATTCCTCTTCGTTTGTTTTCAAAATATGGCCAAATATGGCAGCATGCAAATTCTTGGATATGGGATCATGAATCATCAGCAAAAAGTATGATATAGATATGGCCATGATAATGGTCGTTTTTCTTGAAATCCAAGAATGTTCATACTCATCGACAACTAATAATCTTAAACAAGTTTAAATTTTACCACTTGCTTTTATGTTCGAATTTTACACGTACGGACGGTGGGAGTACATTTTACATCAAGGACCTAAAAAGGTAAAATTACAACGAGGTACACACATTTAGCACGAAGCACCCTAAAATTAAGCAAGGAAAATAGTCATGTTTTGCACCTTCTCGTGACAAAAGCTGATCGAGCCATATTCTTCATACTACTTCCTCTTTGTTTGTTTTCAAAATATGGCCAAATTTGGCGGCATACAAATTCTTGGATATAGGACCACGAATCATCGGCATAAAGTATGATGTAGATATGGCAATGACCTTTATCATTCGTCTTGAAATCCAAGAATGTTCATACTCATCGACAAATAAAAATCTTAAATACATTTAAATTTTATAACTTGCTTTTAGGTTCAAATTTTGCACGGACAGTGGGAGTACATTTTACATCAAGGACCTAAAAAGGTAAAATTACATCGAGGTTCATACATTTAGCACGAAGCACCCTACAATTAAGTAGGGGAAATAGTCATGTTTTGCTCCTTGTCGTGAGAGAAGCTGATCGAGCCATAATCTTTATACTACTTCCTCTTCGTTGTTCTCAAAATATGGCAAAATTTGACAGCATGCAACTTCTTGGATATGGGATCACAAATCATCAACATAGAGTATGATGTAGATATGGCCATGACCTTGGTCAATCATCTTGAAATCCAATAATGTTCATACTCATCGACAACTAATAATCGTAAATATGTTTAAATTTTACCACTTCCTTTTAGGTTTGAATTTTACACGTAGGGATGGTGGGAGTACATTTTACATCAAGGACCTAAGAAAGGTAAAATTACATCGAGGTCCATACATTTAGCATGAAGCATCCTAAAATTAAGCAGGGAAAACAGTCATGTTTTGCTCCTTCTCGATAGAAAATATGATTGATCAATACTCTTCATACCACTTCCTCTTTGTTTGTTTTCAAAATATGGCCAAATTTGGCCGCATGCAAATTCTTGGATATGGGATCATGAATCATCAATATAAAGTATGACGTAGATATGTCCATGACCTTGGTCGTTCGTCTTGAAATCTAAGAATGTTCATACTCATCGACAACTAATAATCTTAAATACATTAAATTTTACCACTTGCTTTTAGGTTCGAATTTTACCCGTACGGACGGTGGGAGTACATTTTACATTAGGACCTAAAAAAGGTAAAATTACATCGAGGTCCATATAGTTAGCACGAAGCACTCTAAAATTAAGAAGGGGAAACCTTCATGTTTTGCTCTTTCTTGAGAGAAAAGATGGCCGAGCCATACTCTTCATACTACTCCCTCTTCATTTGTTTTCAAAATATGGCCAAATTTGGCGGCATGCAAATTCTTTGATATGGGATCATGAATCATCAATATAAAGTATGATGTAGATATGTCTATGACCCTGGTCGTTCGGCTTGAAATACAAGAATGTTCATACTCATTGAAAACTAATAATCTTAATTACGTTTAAATTTTACACTTGTTTTTATGTTCGAATTTTACACGTACGGAAGGTGGGAGTACATTACACCAAGGACCTAAAAAAGGGTAACACTACAATGAGGTCCATATATTTAGCACGAAGCACCCTAAAATTAAGAAGTGAAAACAATCATGTTTTGCTCCTTCTCGAGAGAGCAGCTGGTCGAGCCATACTATTCATTCTACTTCCTCTTCGTTCATTTTCAAAATATAGCCAAATTTGGCGGCATGCAAATTCTTTGATATGGGATGATGAATCATCTATATATAAAGTATGATGTAGATATGTCCATGACCTTGGTCGTTCGTCTTGAAATCCAAGAATGTTTATACTCATCGACAACTAATAATCTTAAATATGTTTAAATTTTACCACTTGCTTTTAGGTTCCAATTTTACATGTAAGGACGGTGGGAGTAAATTTTACATCGAGGACCTAAAAAGGTAAAATTACATCGAGGTCCATACAGTTAACACGAAGCACCCTAAAATTAAGTAGGGAAAACAATCATGTTTTACTCCTTCTCGAGAGAAAAGTTGATCGAGTCATACTCTTCATACTACTCCCTCTTTGTTTGTTTTCAAAATATGGCCAAATTTGGCGGCGTGCAAATTCTTCGATATGGGATCATGAATCATCAGCATAAAGTATGATGTAGATATGTCCATGACATTGGTCGTTCGGCTAGAAATGCATGAATGTTCATATTCATTGACAACTAATAAACTTAAATACATTTAAATTTTACCACTTTCTTTTATGTTCGAATTTTACACGGACAGTGGGAGTATATTTTACAGAAAGGACCTAAAAAGGTAAAATTACATCGATGTCCATACATTTAGCATGAAGCACCTTGAAATTAAGTAGGGAAAACAGTCGGGTTCGGCTCCTTCTCGAGAGAGAAGATGGTCGAGCCATACTCTTCATACTACTTGCTCTGGCCATGACCTTGGTCGTTTAGCTTGAAATCCAAGATTTGGTGGCATACAATTTCTTAGATATGGGATCATCAATCATCGATATAAAGTATGATGTAGATAGGCCATGACCTTGGTCGTTCGGCTTGAAATCCAAGATTGTTTATACTCATTCACAACTAAGCTTACATACATTTAAATTTTACCACTTGCTTTTATCTTCGAATTTTACACGGATGGTGGGAGTATATTTTACAACAAGGACCTAAAAAGGAGTAAAATTACATCGAGTTCCATACATTTAGAAGGAAACACACAAAATTAAGCAGGGAAAATAGTTATGTTTGGCTCCTTCTTAACAGAGAAGGTAATCGAGCCATACTCTTCATACTACTTCCTCTTTGTTTGTTTTCAACATATGGCCAAATTTGGCTGCATGAGAATTCTTGGATATGTGATCATCATCAGCATAAAGTATGATGTAGATATGGCCATGACCTTGGTCGTTGGGCTTGAAATCGAAGAATGTTCATACTTATCGACAACTAATAATCTTAAATACGTTTAAATGTTACCACTTGCTTTTAGGTTCGAATTTTACATGGACGGTAGGAGTACATTTTACATCAAGGACCTAAAAAGGTAAAATTACATCGACGTCCATACATTTAGCAATAATGAAGCAGCCTAAAAATAAGCAAGGAAAAGAGTCATATTTGGCTCCTTCTCAAGAGAGAAGCTGATCGATCCATACTCTTCATACTACGTCCTCTTCGTTTTTTTACAAAATATGGCCTAATTTGGCGGCATTAAAATCCTTGGATATGGGATCATCAACATAAAGTATTATCAAAACCGAAGAATAATTAATAATGTTGGTATTATATTTTTTATAACGTGTGTTTCTGGATACACGTAACATGATGCCACAAAAAATATTATACTTTTTATTCTTTATTTGAAATGTTATGAAAACCGTGTCAACTTTGTCGAGATGCGGATGCGTAGCAAGAACATGATTTTTTTTAAAACTTTTGGTGGTTATTTGATGTACCGAATTCCTGCTTAGCTTCAAAAGATTTTCGGAAAATATTAAGAGCAATCTATCACGCTTATGTTTAGTTAAAATTTGAAAAGGTTGGTGAGAGTACAGTTTACATCAAAGACCTCAAAAAATATAAAATTACATAGAGGTCCATACATTTAGCACAACCCTAAAATGAAGCAATGAAAATCAGTCGGGTGCAGGTCCTTCTCGAGCGAGCGGCCGAGCCATACCCTTCGTACTTCTCCTAGTGTAATTTTGATCCAGCGTGCTGTGGTTGTGCTTGGTGGCTTCCTCTTCGCATGGTGTGAAATGGAATGACAATGGAGTACTAGTAAGTAAAGCTGGCCATATCATAATTAAGAGCACCGAATGCGATGGGATGTACTATGGACAGTAAACAATCCCTTGTGCATCACTATATTTTGAATGACCTTCCCTTCGGATGTTGGGGAAGAAAGTGAAAATTTTAAAACTACGAAAGTATGAACTTCGACTCTAATAATAGTATGAGTACTTTACCTTTTGTCGCCAAGCCCCAAAATTGTTCCTTCTATGCAGCATGCCTGATACTGACACGGAGCCGACAACAAGGCAGGTCCACACACGTGCACAGCGCCACGTTTTGGATGAGGGAGAGATCTGCTAGCCGGGGTGTGGGGATGGTGATGAGGCAATGAAGGAGAGAGAAAACACAATTTGTTTTGTGTGCATATAATATATAGTAAAGGTCCTGAAATTTACTAGTACGTACGTACTACTAGTACTACTAGGTGACTGTACCCTGTACCTCGTGTCAGGAAGCCATTACGGCTTTGCTCTGATATCGCATCGCCTTCAACTCCTCCTCTTCACTACTCTCTTGAGCTGCTTCCTTTATGCTCATAGTTTCTCTTTTTTCTCTTTGTTTCTTTTCTACAGAAAATACATATTCTTCCTACTTGCTTTAGGGCATTTACTATGTTGTCCATAAGGCTATCCAAAAGACAAAAAGTAGTCCACAAGGCTATCCATCTTATCTTGAATGATGACCATTGGATCAAGACTCGCGAATCCCTGCATTTCTAGCTATTGGATCTTCTTTTCCATTCTAGAATCTAGAAGATTCTATTGATAGTCTTTGGCATAATGAATGATATGCACAAACCTCAAAACACACTTCTCCATCATATTAGAATCTTCTCCCTTGTTTCTCTAGACCATGTTATCAAAAATTTCATGTGTTAGGTAGCTAATAATCTTTGAATTTTACATGATGATACAAAGTACAAGGACCAAATATACACCTATACTTTATAGATATTGATCAAATTTATAATTTTTTGTGCTTTACCAATTATAATTTTATACAGTGATGACATGTCATACGTCTACTATCTGAGTTTGACGTGTAAGGCACGTGCAACTTACTAGAATACATAGTCGAGGTTCACTTTAGAGGAATTTCCTTAAGGTGGACCTATAAGCTTGTGGGTTGTTCATAAGCAATAAAAAATTATTTTACTCTCTCCTCTGTCTCTTTCTTATGTCTACTTTTAACAGATAAGTGGGTCCCAGCTTATGGTGAACTTGATCTCATACATTGAAGCTATTTTCATAAGTTGTGTGGGTCCCATCTTATGGTAAAAGTTTACCTTATACATAGTGCTCCCCAAACAGAAAATACACTCCCATCACTTGGAAAATTGATTTTTTCCTTTCCTAATGGTTGAAAACTCTGAGTGGCAATATTGTTACCATGCCATGATTCACACCCATTTTACTCCCAAATATGGAAACATCATGGATGGTGGGAGTAAAATTTACATCAAGGACCTAAAAATGGAAAACATTACATAGAGGTCCTTACATTTAGCACGAAGCACCCTAAAATTAAGCACGGGAAATAGTCGGGTGCGGCTCCTTCTCGAGAGAACAGTTGATCAAGCCATACTCTTCATACTACTTTTTCATTGTTTGTTTTCAAAATATATGGCCAAATTTGGCGGCATGAAAATTCCTGGACATCGGATCATCATCAGCATAAAGTATGATGTAGATATGGCCATGACCTTGGTCATTCGGCTTGAAATCCAAGAATGTTTATACTCATCGGCAACTAATAATCTTAAATACATTTAAATGTTACCACTTGCTTTTAGGTTTGAATTTTGTATGTACGGACGGTGGGAGTATATTTTACATCAAGGACCTAAAAAGGTAAAATTACATCGAGGTTCATACATTTAGCACGAAGCACCCTACAATTAAGTAGGGGAAATAGTCATGTTTTGCTCCTTGTCGTGAGAGAAGCTGATCGAGCCATAATCTTTATACTACTTCCTCTTCGTTGTTCTCAAAATATGGCAAAATTTGACAGCATGCAACTTCTTGGATATGGGATCACAAATCATCAACATAGAGTATGATGTAGATATGGCCATGACCTTGGTCAATCATCTTGAAATCCAATAATGTTCATACTCATCGACAACTAATAATCGTAAATATGTTTAAATTTTACCACTTCCTTTTAGGTTTGAATTTTACACGTAGGGATGGTGGGAGTACATTTTACATCAAGGACCTAAGAAAGGTAAAATTACATCGAGGTCCATACATTTAGCATGAAGCATCCTAAAATTAAGCAGGGAAAACAGTCATGTTTTGCTCCTTCTCGATAGAAAATATGATTGATCAATACTCTTCATACCACTTCCTCTTTGTTTGTTTTCAAAATATGGCCAAATTTGGCCGCATGCAAATTCTTGGATATGGGATTATGAATCATCAATATAAAGTATGACGTAGATATGTCCATGACCTTGGTCGTTCGTCTTGAAATCTAAGAATGTTCATACTCATCGACAACTAATAATCTTAAATACATTAAATTTTACCACTTGCTTTTAGGTTCGAATTTTACCCGTACGGACGGTGGGAGTACATTTTACATTAGGACCTAAAAAAGGTAAAATTACATCGAGGTCCATATAGTTAGCACGAAGCACTCTAAAATTAAGAAGGGGAAACCTTCATGTTTTGCTCTTTCTTGAGAGAAAAGATGGCCGAGCCATACTCTTCATACTACTCCCTCTTCATTTGTTTTCAAAATATGGCCAAATTTGGCGGCATGCAAATTCTTTGATATGGGATCATGAATCATCAATATAAAGTATGATGTAGATATGTCTATGACCCTGGTCGTTCGGCTTGAAATACAAGAATGTTCATACTCATTGAAAACTAATAATCTTAATTACGTTTAAATTTTACACTTGTTTTTATGTTCGAATTTTACACGTACGGAAGGTGGGAGTACATTACACCAAGGACCTAAAAAAGGGTAACACTACAATGAGGTCCATATATTTAGCACGAAGCACCCTAAAATTAAGAAGTGAAAACAATCATGTTTTGCTCCTTCTCGAGAGAGCAGCTGGTCGAGCCATACTATTCATTCTACTTCCTCTTCGTTCATTTTCAAAATATAGCCAAATTTGGCGGCATGCAAATTCTTTGATATGGGATGATGAATCATCTATATATAAAGTATGATGTAGATATGTCCATGACCTTGGTCGTTCGTCTTGAAATCCAAGAATGTTTATACTCATCGACAACTAATAATCTTAAATATGTTTAAATTTTACCACTTGCTTTTAGGTTCCAATTTTACATGTAAGGACGGTGGGAGTAAATTTTACATCGAGGACCTAAAAAGGTAAAATTACATCGAGGTCCATACAGTTAACACGAAGCACCCTAAAATTAAGTAGGGAAAACAATCATGTTTTACTCCTTCTCGAGAGAAAAGTTGATCGAGTCATACTCTTCATACTACTCCCTCTTTGTTTGTTTTCAAAATATGGCCAAATTTGGCGGCGTGCAAATTCTTCGATATGGGATCATGAATCATCAGCATAAAGTATGATGTAGATATGTCCATGACATTGGTCGTTCGGCTAGAAATGCATGAATGTTCATATTCATTGACAACTAATAAACTTAAATACATTTAAATTTTACCACTTTCTTTTATGTTCGAATTTTACACGGACAGTGGGAGTATATTTTACAGAAAGGACCTAAAAAGGTAAAATTACATCGATGTCCATACATTTAGCATGAAGCACCTTGAAATTAAGTAGGGAAAACAGTCGGGTTCGGCTCCTTCTCGAGAGAGAAGATGGTCGAGCCATACTCTTCATACTACTTGCTCTGGCCATGACCTTGGTCGTTTAGCTTGAAATCCAAGATTTGGTGGCATACAATTTCTTAGATATGGGATCATCAATCATCGATATAAAGTATGATGTAGATAGGCCATGACCTTGGTCGTTCGGCTTGAAATCCAAGATTGTTTATACTCATTCACAACTAAGCTTACATACATTTAAATTTTACCACTTGCTTTTATCTTCGAATTTTACACGGATGGTGGGAGTATATTTTACAACAAGGACCTAAAAAGGAGTAAAATTACATCGAGTTCCATACATTTAGAAGGAAACACACAAAATTAAGCAGGGAAAATAGTTATGTTTGGCTCCTTCTTGACAGAGAAGGTAATCGAGCCATACTCTTCATACTACTTCCTCTTTGTTTGTTTTCAACATATGGCCAAATTTGGCTGCATGAGAATTCTTGGATATGTGATCATCATCAGCATAAAGTATGATGTAGATATGGCCATTACCTTGGCTGTTCGTCTTGAAATCCAAGAATGTTGATACTCATCGATAACTTATAATCTTAAATACATTTAAAATTTTACCGCTTGCTTTTAGGTTCGAATTTTACATGGATGAGGGAAGTACATTTTATATCAAGGACCTAAAAAGGTAAAATTATATCGATGTCCATACATTTAGCATGAAGAACCCTAAAATTAAGCAAGGAAAACAGTTGGCTAGGAAGCTTGAGAACTCGTAAAACTTGGTAATCAATCATAAGTGTATAAAGGTCCACGCTTTGTCTGAAAACTAGGGCTGTTGTTGTGGTACTCTGAGCCATTTTTGTTCGTACTTTCTTACACAAAAATCTTGTCGCTTTGGAAACTGAAAAAGTTTTGTTGTTCCTATAAGTTGGAAACTATGGTTGCCACCATTTTTCACCTTGCCAAGATGCACACATATACCAAATATGGGAACATTACAATACAATCAATACAATGTGCATATGGTTATTACCTTTGTCGTTCGGCTTGAAACCCAAGAGTTTTCATACACCATGGTCCATATATTGTGTAACTTTGTAATTTATGATGACTCACGGTTATTAATTACTCCCTCCGTCCCAAAATGTAAGGCGCCTAAGCTTTAGTCAAAAGTCAACATATTTTAAGTTTAACCAAATTTATACATAAAAATATAAACATTCATAATACCAAGTCAATATCAATAGATTCACCAGAAAGTATAGTTTCTTAAAATGTCCATATAATATTGTAGGTATTCATATTTTTTCCTATAAACTTGGTCAAACTTAGAAGATGTTGACTTTTGGCTAAAGCTTAGGCGCCTTACATTTTGGGATGGAGGAGTATTTTTTAGTGCAAATAGTAGTACACACAAGAGGACGCCATGAAGAAGGCTTCATTTTTAGGGTTTTCATCATTTTCATTCATAGTTAGTGAGGATCAAATTGTCAACATGCATATTCGTAATTTTAATCCTACAGAACTCTTGTTGGTTTTTTTGAAGTATTGACCGCCTCAGTACCATAAAGACTCAAAGGATGTTTGTAACTTTTTAAGAGAATTCTATCATCTTTACTTGTAGTTCAAATTTGAAAATGATTTTTTATTCCTAAATTTTGGAAAATCCTAGTACTGATAGCATTATTGTTCACCATGCCAAGATCCACTCATCTACCAAATATGGGAACATTACCATAAAGTATGTTGTACAAATATAAGGCCATTTATCTTGTCTTTTGGCCTGAAGCCTAAGGATATGTTCATGCATGATAGGCCATATTTTCAATTAGTTTGTTTTTTATATGTGAACTCTCTTGATAATAATCATTTTTCATAGCAAGTAGTACAAGTCAGAGGTATCGTGCAATGTTTTTTTATTGTTTTCAAATAAAAGCCAAATTTTGTACATGAAAATTCTTAGGAAGAAGTTGAATTCAACAAATTTATTGGTTTCCGATATATTCACAGTTTGGGTGGGTACCTTCAAAAGATACTTGTATAACTTTAAGAGCAATCTACTAGTTACTCATAGTTCAAATTTTATCTAACATTGATAAATCAACTTAAATTAGTTTAAGAATGTGAAGTTTGCTAGGAAACCTTCAGAACTCAAAAAAGTTCGTAATCGTAAGTGAAACTTTGTCTAGAAACTGGGCTTATGGAATTCCGAGGAATATTCACGTGCTTGCTGTTAGGAAAATAAATCACGAGAAAATAACTATCTACTTAAATTTTATGATAAATTGGGGTGTTTTTTGTGTGAGGTAGAATAAACAGACATATATTGCTTGTCCGACACTTTAAAAGAAACTCTTCGATGGACATTTGGTTATGTGAATGAAATGTCAAATCTTATGTAGAAACAAGTTATGTTCAAAAACAAGTTTATTATGACCAAATAAAGCCTTCACAAATTAAATGTACGACGGACTAATATTTTGGTACCTTTGTGTAAAAATTGACGTTTCATATGAAATAAGTCTCTTACATCCTAGCTACATGCATCCAAAAAGTATTGTGGGTGATAAATATCGTTAGTATCTAGTTTTTAGCATCATTCAATATTTGTGTGTAAATGGGAGCAATGACATCCGGGACCACTTGTCAGTATTGCTACCAATGAGGTTAAATCGTTCATTACAGGATAACTGGCCAAATTTGTGCATATTAGGCCAAAAACTATTAAAATGTGCAAAAATGACATCCACCGAGTGTTTTGTGCAAAAGTGCGATGAAAAGATAGTGGATCATGCAATTTCCTCTATCCAAAAAAATGTTTTATACTACCATGGAGGGTAATACAAAGTATTGTACTGTACTTACTACTAGCAAAACAAGTACCATATGGAAGTTTGAAAACTAAAGGGTACCCACTATTTTACTCGGTTCAAAGAAATGAACTAGTTCGTAAAAAAGTGATGATATGTGAAATGTAGTTTATTTTGTAGTACAGTACTACTAAAGCGGATATAGGGTTACCCACTCCCATTCTATAACTCATCCCCCACCATCCCCTCTCTCGCTATCACATTCCCACACTCACCTAATAACTCTTAGTCGTTAACCAATGCCAAAACCTTTTTCTGTGGTTGAGCTGGGGTCCTCATCAAGCTCTGCTTCGGAGATGCAGGTGGCTTGTTCGATTCCGTAGCCGCAGCACCCTCTCTGAAGCATCCTTCGCCTTTCGCCTGTGTGCGGGTCGTGCCCAAGGTGAGGCGTCCGCCTCCCTTAGGGTTTTGGCCAGCCACGCCGAAACCCTCATCGCTCGCCGAGCGGTCGTCCAAGCCTCCGACGCCGCGTGTGTTCAGAACGAATGCTCATGCGGCGGCGCAGACGTCCTTTTCATCTGCGGGTTGGACTATCATTCCCAATGTGCCAAATTTCAGAGTGTATGCAGTGAAACCCCTATCAATGGCTCCCCTTTCATCAGCAATTGTTTGTGCTTCTTTGGTGTATGTGGTTGGTTCTTCGTCAGTGGTGCCCTGTTCATCTACTTAACCCATCAACCACTGTGCAAGTTTGTGCCCCCCAACTGCAATAAGGTTAGATCTGGAGGATTGGGGCTTTAACCCAAATCCGACGTGCATCTAGTCAGATTTTTACAGCATGTACTATAGGTCCTTTGTTGAACTGCTTAGTTATATGACATATTCTTGATAATTATCTTTTGTGATGTTCTTTGTATGTCATATTCTTGATAATTGTCTTTTGTGTTGTTCTTCTTAGTTATGGAATATTCTTGATGACGATGATGTAGGGTTCTATTTTGGTACTTAGATGTTGCATTGTGCTATTTAGGAATTTTCCATGACGCGTTGTGTTGTTTTGGTATATTTTATGATGCATTGTGTCTTATCTCCTCACTGTGTTGTTTCGTCCATTTTGATCTGCGTTCTGCTGTTTAGGATTAAATGATATGCCTTCTATCTATTCAGATTATTTCAATGACCCATCAGTTTAGGTAATTTTGATTGTGTAGACACTATTTATTAATTTTAATTACATGATATCTTGTGTTGTTTTGCTATTTTTGATGATGCACTGCATATATTCTGATTTGTCTAGCTAGATAATATATTGTGTTGTTTTATCCATCAGATTATGCATTGTGCTATTTAATCAATCTAATAAAATGGTATACCTTCTTGTAGTTGTTCAGATAATTTTGAGGACCCATCGGGTTAGGTGATTCTGATGATGCATTGTGCTCTGTAGGCAATTTAATTTACCTGATACCTTGTGCTGTTTAGGTAATTTTGATGGTGCAATGATGCATTGTGATCTTTAGTCAATTTATACAATGCATTGTGGTGTTTTGGTAATTCCTAAGGATTAATGGTAATTTTCATGTAGGACGACCTAGTTGTAATGCCGAACTTAGACTACATTCTTGACCGGACTACTCGAGCTCTAGGTGTCTATGAAGATGCTCTCCCCATCGTACCAAGGGAGTTGAAGCTACCAGGCAGGAGAGTGGAGGCCTTGGCAAGGGCAAGTGCTGCTAGGTCGGTCGCTAGTTATGCCAAACCGAGAAGACGCCCTAGGTCGGTTGGACACCATGCCACGATGCATCGTTCTAGGCGCTTCTACATCCAGTTAGTCCAGCATGACTTGTATATGCTTATCGTCCCAACTTACTTCAAGCCTTACATGAAGGGATGCCCCTACCCATAACTAGTGGTTTTGTCCAAGCATGCGAGGAATGCGAGTGGGTTGTCAATGCCAAGCGCAAAAAAGACCAGATCGTCCTAGCCAAAGAGTGGGCTACCTTTGCTGCTTTCCATGAGTTAAAGGAGGTGTCTGCCTTATGTTCAAGGTCACCGCAGACGGGTTCAACATGAAAATCTATGACCACATCACCTCCTGTCAGAAGGTGTTCATCTGTCATGAGCACGCACATCTTGATTATGGGCCAATTTGAATCGAAGGATTTTCAAAGGAATTTTGGAGGAATTCGACCCATAGGATTTTTTCATAAGGAAGCCCTTTGGATGAAAGGAATCATACCTCCAAAATTCATATGGATTGCATTTCTACACGCCAATCCTATAGGAATTTCAACATGCAATTTTTTACACTCATTCACATAGGATTGAGGCAATTTTCCTCCGTGTTTCCTATGTTTCATCGAAATGACTTTAAGCCTGCAGATTTCCTTTGTTTTGTATCTCCGACCCTGTTATCCTATATTTTGAAATTTTGTGATTCAAAGAAAGCTATTTCCTCTATTTTGCAATCCATTGTTTTGTACCTGTGACCGAGTCAAGTTCCTGTGTTTTTAAATCCTATTATCCAAAAAGTCCTAAGTTATCTTTAAGTTTGTCGTTCGGTCTTTTCGTGACCGTTTGTGATGCTTATGCGTCAAGTCCTAAGTATATTCAATGTGACTACTACTACTACTACTATTACTACTACTACTACTACTACTACTACTACTACTACTACTACTACTACTACTACTACTACGAGCAAGCGTTAGTCGTTACTAGACGTGCCTAAGAAATGTATGTACTAGACTTTTTTTCCAAATCTACCAGAAATTTACTAGACTGGTCGGCAAAAACCAATCCTAAAGATGGGGCCTACTTAGTACAACATAAGATAATTGATTGCACCAATATATATCTAGCCAAATTTGTCCATAAACTTTGGGTGGGTCGTAAATATTTGCAGCTAGTAGCTCGATCGCTTGGGCATCCGCAATGTGTGCCACAAGCTGACCATAAGCTAAAAAGTGCACCTTAAGGTCATCCATATACATTGTGGAACTAGACCATAAGCAAAAATCCTAAGACCAAGCCGTAAGCTTGTGGACTACCCACAAGGAATATAATATTATTACTTTTACATATGTAGGGACAGAGGCCAATGAAAGAGTGACACATAAACCTGCTTTGGCCTCACCTTGTGGTATGCTTTTGACCACATACATTGTGGTGGAGACAATTTGCTCTAAGCCTAGGTACTAGGTCCCACCTTATGGAAAATTCAACCACATACACTACGGGTGATGGACTAATGAGATTGCTCGAAGGCCGGCGATGAGACCCAGACCTTGATGTTTTGCTTCCACTATTCAGTCTCCTCTTTCGTCTTACTAGTACTACCTCGCTCCGCCTTCGCAGAAACCATTTTCTTCCAGTGCGCCCCCTTTCTTCTCTACTTCTTCATCCAGCAATGTCACAAAATATCCTTTCTCGTCGGAAGAACAACAAGATGGTGGTAATTAGAGCCGCGGAGAAATCCTGCCGGCAGGGTGACCTGCAGGCTCGAACCAAAAAAGGAGACCAACCATGGGGCGAGGGCTCGTCTTCGCGCATGTATCCGAAGAGCGGCTATCATGGGGACCAAGAGTCCGAGTAAGTTTGTAATTCCGTTGATTACTGGGTTTTCTGCTCCTACTATTGAACCGTCTCTGTACATCTTCCAGGGCAGGTGGCTCGAGCGTCAAATTTTACACCCCCAGGTCGATAGCACGGCAGATATCTCTGACGCGTATGATGCGCTCATGTCCGCTCTCGGTAGAAGAAGAGAGATACTATAGTCACTATACATGTATTGGCATTTATATTCTTATCTGCATGCACTCCATGCTCTCTTACTGATGATGCATTTTCCATACAGGAAGTCAGGGCGACAATCTCAGCCAAAGTAGATGAAATCAACAGCCATAACATCAACATTCTAGATAAAAACTTCGAGCTCAACCTAGAGTGTGATCGCCTCCGAGCCGATTTGTATTTTCAAATGAAACTCACACGATTTTACGAGCGTGACTTATCGACGCTTCGCACTGAGTGTGAAAATTTGAAGAATGAAGTCACGGAGCTCCAAAGCCAGCAGCTATCATTGCGGAGATCGTCTAGGTCACACGCCCTACTAAGTAGGAAGAGAGAAGCCATCTCATGTTGGCTGTCAAGGTCACGACGACCATTGCGGAGGTTGTCGAGGCCCTGCCTCCGCAGGGCGGCCACAATGTTGCAATTGCCGAATCTTGGAGTAGGAACTAGGAAGGGAGAGGACTTCTCGGTGTGGCCCTCTTTTTTCTTTATTTTGGTTGCAAGGATCATTTTTTATCATCCATCTTCGCATAATTATATTGCACTCTTAACAATCGAATGCGCTCTATGGAGCTTTTGTAATGATATACTTGCCGTATAGTAGTCACTGTTTAGTGTACATATACATTCAAATTTAGTCAAATATGTGACATCCTTTTTAACTAGGAGAGGTTATTTTCAAAAAAAAATGGATGGAGGGAGAGTATGTCTGATAAATCAAAATAATTAAATCATCAATGAGTGATCTTTAAATTTGGTCACACTTCCTACTTTGTCAGATGTGTAGGGATCTAGTGTCTAGTATCTTCCCTTTATGTGGCCCCTACGTAGTTGAGTGAGTTATTGGGTGATTTTTTTGCTCTTCCCATTTAGAAATTGTGGTTATAATATAGGGGAGATAATATAGGGTTACTGCTGGAGATAAGCAAATTTTAGGGGAAGAATCTTTTTAGGCTAGTCATAGTGCAAGTAACTTCATGAGTAACTAAGGGTCCAACTTAGTAAAATTGCTTATGTGGCAGTGAGTTATTCACACATACCAAGCTGAAATGAGTCTATTACCTAAAAAATGAACTACTCCTATATTAACATAGACTAATAACTTATGCATGTTATAGTCTATGTTTCACTTACAAGTTTTCTTCAACCTTGTTCTCTTCTCTGGTTCCCTTCTCATTTCTTTATTATAGTAGACATTGTGTATAGTAGTACTAGACTCATCTCAGGGAATCTTTTTCTTATTCAATTGCTCCACTGTTTAGACATATATACTATTAGGAGGTGCGGTGTCTATCTAGAAAATAAAATGCACCGTCAGCCTCAGGGACACCCAACTATTGTCTGGAGTACTTTGGGTCACAAGCACAACTACCCCTATAGTCTACCTAGGGACACCCAACGATTATTTGCACAGGAATTCCCGCTAGAGCCTTTGCAGGGAAGGTATATGCTTTGACCCGTTGATTTTGGATTGGACGGACAAGATTGCTAGACGCTGAACTCTGTCTACCTGGATGATGTTCCTACTACTACTACATAAAATACACTTATAAAACAAAAAATGTAACTGTGATTATAAGTTACTAGTCTGATTTCATTAGAAGTCTGGTTATGACTGCAAACTATAGTATGTGTGAGTTGCATTGATTAGCGAGGGTCACCGGCCGACGGGGGCCTCGACCGCACAAAAAAATGTTTGTCACTCAATAAATTGTGCTCACATCCATGCAACTCAGTAACTAGACTGTGATCAATGTATATAGGGAGAGAGAATACGAGTAATAGAATGATCAACCCAATAGAATACACTAATTACTACACGATGCATGCAACCCAGTATCCTAATAATATCATGCACATAATCACGTAAGTACCTTTTTTTAGCTCCATGCATGAATACCATAAGTAAAAGTTTGAACTTCTGGAGCGCCAAAAAGACATCTCCCCAGCTAGCCCGATTAATGGTCTGCTACTATAGTAACCTACACATCTACCCCTATAGTCTACTCTAGGAAGGACACTTAGCGATTGCCTGGGCCAGAGCCTTTGAAGAGAAGGTATCCCCTCTAGCCTATTGATTTGGGATCGATGAACAAGATTGCTAGACGGAAAAAATCACGTGGTCCCCACTCCCTCGCACCCCTCCATTTCAAACACTGCGAAATTTCTCGCACCCTTCCGTTTCAAACGATACCAAAATCACGTGGTCCCTACTCCCTCGCGCCCATCCATTTCAAACACTACGAAATTTCTCGCGCCCCTCCATTTCAAACAATACCAAAATCATGTGGTCCCTACTCCCTCTCGCCCCTCCATTTCAAACACTGCGAAATTTTCGTGCCCGGAACCTCCCGTCGCACTTCTTCGGCTGGCTTTGAACTCGACACCATGCAGTCCTCACCCAACAGTATACTCGAGCTGCATCAGCTGCGATCTCATCCAAAGCACCATTGCTGCTTTACCGATGTCCACCGCACCGGACCGAGGTCACCGAGTCCTTCGTCGTCCACCGCACATGATTTCTGTTTCCCATTTTCTCATCCACAGCGCCAAATCCGTCAACGACTGCCTAAGGTCTACATCAACACCGACGATATCCTCCCCACCCGTATCGTACCTGAACCACCGGGCAGTGCACCAATTCTCCCTTGTCCACTGTGCTCAAGCCGGCATCAAGCACCCAAGATGTGCTTCCCCAACGCAAACAACTGACGCAACTATAGCACCCTAGGTGACAAGGATGTCACCTGGACCGGTACGGGTAATGCTTAGAATCCTATCCAACCATCGTAACCAAATATCCAACTCATTTTTTGTTTTGTCAGCAGTACAGAAGGTTCAAGCCTATCACAGTGAACTGCATTTTTTAATCGTGTTGTACACCTAGTCAAAACGCTGTTCTTCATGCTACATACTACGGACTAGGTCACTAGACATGTTAGTTTGCATTCGCTACTCTACAAATTTTGAAGTCATGCACATGTTCTTAGCTACTCTGAACAACATTAATTGCATGTTATCATGTAGTTCTTGCAAAATGTAAAATCAGTGGAAAATATTAGTGTGGATTCCCTACTCCACAATTACTGAATCTATCTGGCTCATCCTGAGATAAGTTCCTATTATTATTTCATCCTTGGCATTGTTCTGATGTCCTGTAGTACCCGTTTAGACTATTCATACTAATTCGATAAAAAAATTGTTGTTGCCATCTGGTTCTTCAAAAGCTACAACACTAACTATTTTCTTTTTCTTGCATAGAGCCCAGAATGGAACAATGAACATGATGGTTTGCATAGCCTCTTTTATAGGTTCACAAGCGATGCCATTATTTCCTTATCTGGTGCTAGTTCGTCCTAAGAAATGGCCTAACTGTCCTCTACTATGTAGTTCACTCGTGGTTTGCATTCCTGCTCTAGAAGTTCTCTTATGATGCCATTATATTTCTATCTAGTTCATTCTTAGCTATGACAGTAACTGCATGCCATTGTGTAGCTCACCGTAAATTCTGAGTCACCGAACGTCTCTTGCATTTCAGGAAATACAACCGCTTCCATATATACTTTCTTATATGACCTGGCTTGTTTATATTTGCTGAAATTCTAAAGAACACTTTGTTTGATTGCTCATTTCATTATAGGCACACTTGTCAACACCCGAATTTTTAAGTCCAGATGCCTGTTATGCCGTACATCGCAATCCCATGATTACCATTTTTGCGAGACATAACAGAATTAGTACCACAGTACATCATCCATTACAAACCATAATAGTCTTACAAATAGTTGATCTCATGATCAAGTCTTAATACAAATTAGAGCAGTGGAAATAAAATGTAGTATACTCCATCTTCATGGTCACAGACAATGCTGATGATGGGAGATGATTATAGTTATCATAAACCTCCTTCTGTCCATCTTCCTAGTAGTCTTCCTCGTAGTCTGGCCATGGAAATATCCAGGGACAAAGCCATGAGTACTCTTTAAAGTACTCACAAACTAACACTAACACAAGTAAGGAAGTACTAGTAGGAATCCTAAGCTCTAGTCTTATTTGCAATAAGACAATTTTATTTCATAAGTTCTCCATAGTAAAGCCTATTTTAGTTCTCTACATTACTTAAGTGGGAACCTAGTTTTCATTTCCACAACACTGTTGTGGTCAAGTTAAAGTCATCGTTCAAGTCGCAAGTCATTTTGAAAATATCTGACAACGAACAAGATATGGCCAATCTAATCGTCCATAATCATGACGCGGCTATTCGAATAGTTTGACACTCTGCGGAGGTGGTACACTTTCACCATAAGATTCGATACATCTATCAGGGATAACCCTGAATCATCATACTTGGTATGCATATAATCAATCCTAACCTTTCAATTACACACCCTAGTATAGGCACCTCGCCTATGAGCTTGCCCTCCCAGCCATCGCCATATACCATTCTGCGCACTTCATAGGTGGACATTCATATTCATGAGGTAGCCTTAGCTCAACCTGTTCCGCAAGGGAACCCATGCTAAGACATATAAGCTTCCAGTTAAGCCCTACCCAACTCAGGTATTGTGGTTGCCGGTAAAATTGGAATCGTATCGCATCCGAACCCAACCATCAGTTTTAATTAAAGTCAAGGCTCATGCCTCATTCAGTTTCATCATCAAACCATTGTGTTCCATAACACATGTCAAAACATTTCAATAGATTGAATCATCATTCCAAGGTTTTCATAATCATTTTCTCCAAGTGTTCCCATCTAAAGTGATCAAGTTTAGCTTAGCACTAGCCACTATTAATAAGAGTATCACTATTGAAGGGTGCTAATCAGGTATAACTACCAAGCCTATTTCTATGCTCTTGAAGGTATCAATCCAATTTATCCACTAATCAAAATTAGTTAACTAGGTAAGAAACTATCGTAAAGTAAAAGAATAAGCTTGCAAGTAAAAATTGGGATTGGTATAATTAAGTTTGCATAACCCAGCATGCCTAGTGTATCTGGCATAGGTTATCATGCATGGATGGCTTGCATTAGTCAGCTTGCCTTTTTGGGTGCAGTCGTTGAAGTTCTCTTCTTCCTCCTCGAAGTACTCCTCATCGTAGCCTAGGTCGGTACTAGCGTCTATAAATACATACGAGGTACACAATCACCACAACACTTAACTACTTCTATTTAGCACCCAAGGGCTCACACTAGATGATCTAGCATCATCTTAATCACCACATGTAATAATGGCACATTATTATTTATCTTATTTTGGAAAAGTAATTTCTACTCATTGAAAGCTACTTAAGATTTAATATTCTCCAATTAAAATATGGGATCATATTGACACATGTCATCACCACATATTCCAACACTTGTGAATGTGATATAAAGTGGTGATCATATTTTACAAGATTTAATATTGCTATTTAATAATATTAAAGTGACTAGAAATACCGAAATAGCATTCTTTTAATACTAGGCCATGTTTAATATCTGTAAAAACCAAATATTTTTATATATTCATATAGAGCATGGCAAATGTGATTTTTGAGAGTTGGAATCAACTCAAAATCATTTATGGTTGATTTTATAAAAATGTTTGAAGTGGTAAAAGTCTCTGTCTGGTTATTTTTACTATAGGTGATCTATCATTTTAAATGGTTTGAATCCAACCAGAGTGATTAGATATTTTCAATACCTTTCTAGGAAAATTGGAATCATGCATTTCGGTTAAGTAAAACTCTCTGAATTTAATTTTGAATCTACTGATAGAATAGGGTTTTTAACTAAATGAAAAAATTCTATTTAAATCATTGGGCTCTGCACGGGAAAGAACTTGGGCTGGCCCAACTGCACATCGCGTGCACATTGGGCTGCTTACAAGCTGGTCCCACGCGTCAGCGGCAAATCTTATGCGAAGCGGTATCAGCAATTCTCAGCGCTACGATTAGAACAAAATCTATGGCTGAGGTTCATCGTCTACATCGTAGAGGGCACGCGAGATTCCAAACCTAGCGGTATGGTGGGGGTCGTTGGAGGCTTACCAGGGCTCCAGCTAGGTCTGGCGATGGGGGCGAATGGGCTGGTAGACGACGACGAGTCGAATGGTGGTCATAGCGGCTCTCAAGGTGGCTGCAATCGACGGTGCCCTTACTTCATTGCAGCGTCGGGCTCCTACAAAATTCCAGCGATGTGGTGCTCGCCTTGCTCCAGAGAAGGGTCAGGCATGTTTCTGAGAGAGAGGGGGTGGAATGGTGTGCCGTTTGAGGTCTAGGGAGGGTCCTATTTATACACCAGCGAGAGAGGCAGTGCGGCATGGCTCGGGCTCACCGGCGATGTTGCTACATGTCACTATATGCATGGCAGGGGGCATAGGTCGACGCGGTGGACTATGGCGATCATCACGCGCGTAGTTTCATGGCAAGGGGTGGTCTTGGTCAGTCGGGAGAGGTTCGTGCTCTGTGCGGGTACTAAAGTGTTCGTCATCGAGTACGGTGGTCACAGGGCACGCGGCGGCGAATGGTCGTGTCTGGGATATTACTGGTAACGCAGCAAGTGCGGGTACACGCGGAGAGAGCGAGGCGTGGCGTGGCTGCACGGGGATGGCCTGGTGCTCTGGCATGCGCTCGACATGGCTGCGAGTTAAATGGGCACGGCTGCGCTGGCTTCTCCACTACTCTCCATTGGTCAAGGGGTGGACAGAGAGGGGCAGTGATGTCATGCCTACTTACTAGTGGTCTTGGGAGAGGGCGGCGTGGCGTGTGGCATCGTGTCCATGGTCGACCGACATGTACATGCTCGGGTATGGCGGCACTAGTGCAGTTGGCAAGTGAGAGGTGCTCCATTGCACGACTAGGTACTGGGGATGGTCGTGGGAGAGTAACTGAGGTTGAATGGAGTACAAGTATGATCATAAGATTGATTCAAATAGTGCATATTTGATAGAGTTGTACTCTATCTGCGAGGTGTTCGATCAAATGGCCGCATGAAGTAAAGATTCAAATTTTTGAATGAAATTTGGTGGGTGTGTTGGTCACATGTTTTAGTATCTCTGGTTGCTAGGGATTTCCAAGTGGTGTTGGTTTGAGTGGTTTTTGCAAAATGGTGATCTATGTACCTACACTTCATTAAATTTTGAATTGCCTCTCAAATAGATTTGAAATTGGTTTCTGTAGATTTGTAAAGTTTGCTTGGGTTCATTTTTACTTGGTCTAGAAAGGGGAGGAAAGAACTAGATTTGTTTCTGTTGAAAATCATTTACTAGAGATGCCCAAAGTAGGCTAGTGGTTAATGTTGCCCAAAATGACCATTTGATCATTAAGCTTATAATTTGATTTTCTTTTTTATTTGGCTTTGTTTAAAAATGATCTAGATGATAGTGTTTTCATCTTTAATCTAATCCTTATCATTTATAGCAATCGAACATGGCATAGCAAGCATTCATGCACTAATGGAAATCACACATGCACTCATATGAGTTTAAGAATAAAAGTATTTGTTAACCCTAAACTTGGGTGATTAGAACATGATAATCTTGTTTAATATTTTTGAGATGTTACAAACCTTCCCTCCTTAAACAGAATCTCATCCTGAGATTTAGGAAAACTAGGAACTAAAGAGATTGGGAAACTCAGTCCTAATATAATCCTCTCGCTCCCAAGTGGCTTCTTCTTCGGTATGGTTACTGCACTGGATCTTTAGAAACTTGATACATGTGGTCCGGGTGGTTCTGAAGGCTTCTTCCAAAATATGAATGGGCACTTCATGATAGGTTAGATCCTAGTTAATATTTATGGCTCTATGATCGATGTTCTTAAAGACTTCGGTCTTCTCCTGCAATTCTAGGCATTTCCTAAGTAACGAGATATGGAACACATCATGTACGGCTGACATCTCGTCAGGTAGTTCTAGCTGATAGGATACTTCTCCTCGGTGATACAAAATCTTGAAGGGTCCAATATATCTGGGGGCAAGCTTCCCTTTCAGTGGAAAACGCTGCATTCCCTTCAAGGGTGATACTTTGAGATACACAAAATCTCTCACATTGAAGGTCAAGTCTCGACGTCTTTTATCAGCATAATTCTTATGTCTAGATTAGGCGGTCTTGAGGTGTTCAAGGACTTTCTGAACCTTCTCTTCGGCTTTTCATAGGATGTCGGGTCCGAATATATGACTCTCTCCTACTTGCGACCAATTCAGGGGGGTACGGCACTTCCTTCCATATAGGAATTCAAATGGGGCCATTTGCAAACTGGCTTGATAACTGTTGTTGTATGAGAATTCTGTGAAAGGCAGACAATCTTCCCATTTAGATCCATATTCTAGAACACAAGCTCTCAACATATCTTCTAGTATCTGGTTTATTCTTTCTATTTGTCCATCGATTTGCGGGTGATAAGCGGTGCTGAAGTTTAGTTTGGTTCCTAATCCTTCTTGGACTTTCTTCCAGAACCTCGAGGTAAACTGGGTTCCTCGATCTAACACTATGGTCTTGGCGGTTCCATGCATACTGACTATTCTTGCTATGTACAACTCTGCTAGCTTCGAGCTTTGATAAGTGGTCTTGATGGATATGAAATGAGCTACTTTGGACAAACTATCTACTATGACCAAATATAGTCATTTCCCCTAGTAGATGTAGGCAAACCTGTGATGAAATCCATTCCAACAGAATCGCATTTCCATTCCGGAATCTGCAACAGTTTCAAAAGTCCTACGGGTCGCTGATGTTCCGCTTTGACTCTCTGACATATGTCACACTTGGCTATGTAGCTTCTGACTTCTCTCTTCATTTTGTGCCACCAAAATTGCTCCTTCAAATATTGATACATCTTGGTTCCTCCCGGGTGGATAGAATAAAGAGTATCATGGGCTTCCTGCAAAATGACTTGTTTCAACTCTGAATCTGCTGGAACACAGATACGTCCTTTATACCACATAACTCCTTCTTCATCTTCAGTGAATCCGGTACCTTCGTTGTACCGATATGACGCTTAATTCCGTAGATACTTGCGTTTCCTTTCTGGGCTTATTTTATCTGACTAATCAGGGTAGGTTGAAGTTCAATACTGGCTATAAATTCTTCGCTAACTAGCCCCATTCTAAAATTCTCCAACTCCTCATGTAAACTTGTCTGGTCTTCCTTAATCATGGTGTTTAGTCTACACGGCAATCTACTAAGAGCATCCGCTACCAGCCTTGTCGGGGTGGTAGTGAATGTCAAGTTCATAATCCTTGATTAACTCTATCCATCCCTGTTGCCTCATATTCAACTCCTTCTGGGTGAAAATATACCTCAAACTCTTGTGATCCGAATAAATCTCACAGCGGTTACCCATGAGGTAATGACACCATGTCTTCAAGGCTAAATCTACGGCTGCCAGTTCTAAGTCATGGGTAGGATAGTTCTGCTCATGTTGCTTCAGTTGCCTAGACAGATATGATATGACTTTGCCTTCTTGAATCAACACACATCTGAGAACAATCTTGGATGCATCACAATACACATCAAAAGGCTTCTTGATATCTAGCATGATGAAAATTGGGGTTGAGATCAATCTCTTCTTGAGATCTTGAAAACTTGCTTCCCATTTATCCGTCCATTCAAACTTCTTATCTTTCTTCAACAGCTGGGTCATCGGCCTTGCGATGCTTGAAAATCCTTCAACAAACTTGCGGTAATATCCAGCTAATCCAAGAAATGCGCGGATTTCGGTTTGAGTGGTCGGGGCTTTCCATTCTTCGACATCTTTAATCTTGGCGGGATCGACGACAACTCCTCCTGCCAACAAGATATGTTCGAGGAATCCTACTTTCTTTAACCAGAACTCACATTTGCTAAACTTGGCATAAAACTAATTCTCTCTAAGGATTTCAAGGATGGTTCTTAGGTGTTGTTCATGGTCTTCTTCCGACTTGGAGTAGATTAGAATTTCATCGATAAAAACAACGAAAAACTTATCCAGAAAGTTCATAAAATCTTATTCGTGAGGTTAATGAAATAAGTGGGGGCAAATAAGTGGGGGCATTGGTTAATCCAAAAGATATGACATTATACTCATACAATCCATATCTGGTGGTGAAGGCAGTCTTTGCAATATCCGTTGCACGGATCTTCAATTGATGTTAACCAGTTCTAAGATCAATCATAGAAAACACTCTGGCACCAGTCAGTTGGTCAAACAAATATTCTATCTTCAGCACTAGGTACTTGTTCTTTATGGTGACGTCGTTCAGCTTCCGATAATCCGTACACAAATGGTTGGCACCATCTTTCTTATCCACAAACAAAACAAGTGATCTCCATGGAGATGCACTTGGTTGTATCAAACCTTTTCCCAACATATCATCAAGTTGCTTCTTTAGCTCCACTAATTCAGATGGGTTCACACTGTATGGCTTTTGAGCTATGGGTCTAGTTCCAGGAACTAGTTCAATGATAAACTCAATATCCCGATCTAGGGGCATATCGGGAAATTCATCTGGGAACACATCGGGGTATTCGCAGACTACTCTGACTTGGTTAATAGTGGATTTAGCTAAACTCTTGTTGCATTTGAACTGACGGGGTAGCGTCTCAGATACATGTTCTACTGATACTCTGGTGCTACTGGTCATGGTTATGGCTTTCTTGGCACAGTCGATTAATCCTTGATGTTTTGACATCCAATCCATTCCTAGTACTACCTCCAAACCTTTGGTTCCAAGTACTATTAGATTGGCATAGAAATATATCCCATGTACTCTGATAGGCACGACCTTGCAAATTTTTCTAGCTTTGGTGGTTAAACCAGGTATTAGAACTATCATAACATGCTTCAAATTTATTGGTTGAATCTTACTAGTGCATGCAAATTCTTCTATAACAAGCGAGTGTGATGCTCCAGAATCAAACAACACCCTTGCAAGTACTGAGTTAACAGAAAACATACCCAGCACGACATCAGGCGCTTCCTAGGCTTCTTTAGCATTCATGTGGAATAGATGGCCAGTATGGTTGTGCGGGTTTCCTGGGGAAAATCTCCTTCCAGGCTGGGCACGGCGTTGCTGCTAGGTAGGTGCAGTAACATTGGTTGCTACGGCAAGATTATTAGGGCACTCGTTGGAGTAGTGACCCATGACTCCGCATTCAAAGCAATTTATCATTGACTTGTCTTTCCCTGCGACAGGCACATCATTACTTCCAGTCCTTGGGGCAGTATTGTTGTTGTTGTTGTTGTGGTTGGACCTTGGCGGTGCACAGTTGAAGTTATTGGGGTTGCCGGGGTTGTGGTTGTTGTTTTGGCCTCCGGGCCTCGGGTTTCCTCCGCCGCGGTTGGGGTAGTTCGGACGGGACATAGGGGGTCTATTGTTTCTGGGTGCATATCCTGCAGACAGGTTGGGGCGATACTTCAAGTATGGTGGGGTCCAGGTTGGTGCATCATACGGTGCTTACTGTTCTCACTAGCTTGGTTGATCTTTCCTTCCACCTGGATCGCAGAATCCACCAAGGCTTCTAGGTCATCAAAGGGAATGTTGACTAACACTGTCTGCATCTCATCATGCAGGTGATACATTGCAAATGTATCTATAATTTTTGATGTTCCATGCTTGGTTTTATCTACTTTCTTGTGTTTTGTCCACACTTTGGAGTACTTTTCATATGATTTCTTGGACTAACCTATTAACAAGAGCCACAGTGCCAGCTGCCTATTTTCTGCTATTTTTGGTTTCAAGAAAGTCAGAAAATGAATATTCTCGGAATTGGACGGGAGAAAAGCCGAAGTGCCTATTTTTCTGGAAGACATATGGTGCCAGAATACGAGACGGAGAAGGGCTAGGGGCCGACCACACCACCTGGCCGCGCGGCCAAGCCTGGCCCATGCCAGGGGGTGTCCGCCGACCCAAGACCCTCCTTCCCTATATATTGCCCTCGACGAAAACCCTAAGGACACAATCAAAAATCCACAAAAGAGTGTAGAGTCGCTCTGCCTCCCTAGATCGGATCTGAGGATCTGCTTTCCTTCTTCAGACCCTTCAGAGGGAATTCACCATCATCATCTCATCATCATCATGCAAGCCTCCGATGTGATGCGTGAGTAGCTCATCTCTAGACTACGGCTCCATGTAGTAGCTAGATGGCTGGTTCTCCTCCTTTGTGCTTTCATGTCTAGATCTTGTGATCTCCATTCATGATCAAGATCATGTATTTGTAATTCAGCATGTTGTGTTTGCGGGGATCCGATGGATATTGAGATGCAATTTTAGATTGATTATTGATTCTATCATGTCTTTGTTATTTGTGATCTTGCATGCTTTCAGTTGTTAGTAGTTATCTTGGCCAAGTAGATGCTACCAACTCCAAGAGTTAGTATTTATGCTCGATAGTGGGTTCATGCCTCTGGTAATCTGGGGAAGTGACAGAAATCTCTAAGGTACTAGATGTGTTGTTGCTACTAGGGAGAAAACAACAATCCTTTGTTCATAGAACAATCAGATTGTTGTTTATTCTGTAATTAAAGCAATAATCTGTTGCTTGCAACTTAATACTGGAGGGGGTTCGGATGATAACCTGAAGGTGGATTATTAGTCATAGATGCAGTTGGATGGCGGTCTATGTATAATGTTGTAATGCCCAATCAAGTTCCTAAGGAGTCAAGATGATTAGTATATGCATGTATTTCTTTCTTGATGTTTGTCAATTTCCCCACTGTAATTTGTTCACCCAGCATGTTATCTATCTTAAGGAGAGCCACCTCTAGTGAACTATGGATCCCGGTCCTTTCTTTTACATACAATCTACAAACTGTTTACTACTTTGTGTTTACTTTCTGCAAACTATTACTTCCTTCCATTCGATACGTTTAATCCTTTGTTTTCAGCAAAACCGGTGAGATTGACAACCTCATCGCAAGTTGGGGACAAAGTTCTGTGGTTGTGTTGTGCAGGTCTCCACATTGCTACTAGCACCGGTAGTGCACCCTGCCAAGGCTCAGCTAGCAACAGCTTTGGGATGTTTCCTTGCTCCTACTGGTTCGATTAAACCTTGGTTTCATAACTGAGGGAAACTTGCTGCTGTGCTCATCATACCTTCCTCTTGGGGTTCCCCAATGAGCTCTACATCAACACTGAGCCATCAGCATGCCATTCAGGAATATCTCCTTTTCTTCGCTTCAGTGTCAATCTCATCAGGGGCATACCTAGCCAGAGACAGGAACTTCTCATGGTATTCTACCACGATCATTCTTCCTTGCTTCAGCTCCCTGAATTCATCCCTCATCCTCTTGATCAAACCTGGGGGCACATGGGTCCTGCTGAACTTGAGCTTGAATTGTTCCCAAGTCATCATCTGTCCTCCGTTCATGGTACGGGTGCTTTTCCACCATGATCTTGCATAACCTGCCAGATAGTGGGTGGCAAACAGTACCTTCTCTACGGCATCAACTACTGCGACTTCTAAGTTGTTTTCCATGGTTTGCAGCTAGTCATCAGCATCTAAGGGCTCTTTTGACTTGCTAAACATGGGAGGATTGGTGTTTTGGAAGTTCTTGAGTTTGGACCCATGGTGATCCTGGTTTCCATGGCCCTGATTGTTATGTGCCATCTGGGCTATCTGTTGAAGAGTGGCTAGATTGGATTGACGTTCTGCTCAACCGGCTTCACGGTCTGAAACTAACATCTGTAGTATCTGTAGCATTGGATCCTGGGATGAGCTGCTTCCACCGGGGTTTCCGCGAGTCATCTGAAGATTGAGATAGATCATAAGACAAGATGCAAATTTCTATGATTTATGGGTATGGTTCAAAAAGCTTTTCAAACTTTGAGTATTTCTAAGGTTTAAAACTAACAAACTCCTTTTCATTCATTCATTCAAAGCACACAATACAAACACACACCACAGCTAAGAAAACAGATGGTTTTAAGACCATTCTATGAAGCTACGATACAATGGGACCGGATACAACTCACACCTATGATAGTGCTCAGGTGCGACTACTCATCATCAGAACCAGAGGTTTCTTCATCATTGATGAAGTCAGCGTCATCCTCGTCAGTGTGGTACTCCATGGTGACGTCCTCCAAGGAGTCATCATCATCACTGAGGTAAGAGCGGATATCACCACAGATATCTTCCCCTTCCTCCTCCTTCTCCTCAAGCTAGATCTCCTAGTCATGGATGGTCTCCTCCAGGGTGGATACCTTCTGGCGAAGACGAGCGATGATGCGATCCTTCTTGTAACGCTAACGATGAAGTGACTTTTTCTCCTTAGCGAGGATGGCGAGGGTTTGCTTCCTCTCAGTGGCTTCAATATGATTCTAGTTTGCGTAGGCATGGGAGTTGTCCAACTCCTTCTGAGTCTCGTGCAGCATGAAGTCCAGGTGGTCCACATGGTGCTTCAACTCCAGATGCGCCGGCATGGCCAAGGGCTGTCCATTAGAGTCACGCCTTGCATAGTGGGCAAAGCGGGTTCCGTTGATCTAGTTGATGTTTTGTGCACACAGACTTGCAACAGCTTCCTGCATGGCTCGAGCTAATCCGTCCAACCAATTGTTCTCCCTCACGCTGAACTGAATCTTATATGAAAGAGGTGGCTCCATTTTTCCTCTTAGATACGCAACTATCAGCCACTTTAATTCTCCTCCTTGGTCATTGAGTTGTGCTCCAAAGAACTCCAGGTGCGGGTGTCCAAGATACTCCAAGAGCTGATCCAAATCCCTCTCAAAGATAAGCTGCCCTCTGTTTCCTAACTGGTAAAACTTGCTATATTTGACCTCTGTCTATAAGCAATTAGGATGAGTAAGTTAGTGAGGTGATCAAGCGTGTCAAATTTTAGGTAGGATTGCAAGAATTTTGAGGAACATGTGCACTCCTTTTTCAAAGAATCTCAAGGGTAAGAGTGAGAATAGGTTTTCATAAATACTCAATTACTTTGTTTTGAAACTAGGTTTTTCAGGCGTCCATTCTAACTAGGGTCTCCTATGGTCAGGATGGCTCTAATACCAACTTGTCAACACCCGGATTTTTAAGTCCAGATGCCTATTATGCCGTACATCGCAATCCCAGGATTACCATATTTGTGAGACATAACAGAATTGGTACCACAGAACATCCATTACAAACCATAATAGTCTTACAAATAGTTGATCTCATGATCAAGTCTTAATGCAAATCAGATCAGCGGAAATTAAACGTAGTAGACTCCTTCTTCATGGTCACAGGCAATGCTAACGATGGGAGATGATCCTAGTTATCATAGACCTCCTAGTGTCCATCTTCCTGTTAGTCTTCCTCGTAGTCTGGCCATGGGAATAGCCAGGGACAAAGCCATGAGTAATCTTTAAAGTACTCGCAAACTAACACTAACACAAGTAAGGGAGTACTAGTAGGAATCCTAAGTCTAGTCTTATTTGCAATAAGCCTATTTTATTTCATAAGTTCTCCATAGTAAAGCGTATTTTAGTTCTCTAAGTGGGAAACTAGTTTTCATTTCCACAACTCTATTGTGGTCAAGTCAAAATCATCGTTCAAGTCACAAGTCATTTTGAAAACATCCACAATGTAACAATGCGATGGTCACTCCAATCCAATAACATGGACGCGGCTATTCGAATAGTTTAACACTCTATAGAGGTGGTACATTTTCACCACAAGATTCGATACATCCGTCAGGGATAACCCTGAATCATCATACTTGGTATGCGGATAATATATCCTAACCTTTCAATTACACACCCTAGTATAGGCACCTCCCCTATGAGCTTGGCCTCCCAGCCATGGCCATCTGCCATCCTGGGCACTGCATAGGTGGACATTCATATTCACGAGGTAGCCTTAGCTCAACCTCTTCCACAAGGGAACCCATACTAAGACATATAAGCTTCCAGTTAAGCCCTACCAACTCAGGTATTGTGGTTGTACGGTAAAATTGGAATGGTATCGCATCCGAACCCAACCATTAGTTTTTATTAAAGTCAAGGCTCATGCCTCATTCAGTTTCATCATCAAACCATTGTGTTCCATAACACGTGTCAAAACATTTCAATAGAATGAATCATCATTCCAAGGTTTTCATAATCATTTTCTCCAAGTGTTCCCATCTAAATTGATCAAGTTTAGCTTAACACTAGCCACTATTAATGAGAGTATCACTATTGAGGGGTGTTGATCAGGTATAACTACCAAGCCTATTTCTATGCTCTTGAAGGTATCCATCCTATTTATCCACTAATCAAAATTAGTTAACTAGGTAAGAAACTATAGTAAAGTAAAAGAATAAGCTTGCAAGTAAAACTTGGGATTGGTATAATTAAGTTTGCATAACCCAGCATGCCTAGTGCATCTAGCATAGGTTATCATGCATGGATGGCTTGCATTAGTTAGCTTGCCTTGTTGGGTGCAATCGTTGAAGTTCTCTTCTTCCTCCTCGAAGTACTCCTCCTCGTCGTAGCCCGAGTCGGTACTAGCGTCTATAAATACATACGAGGTACAGATCACCAAACAACACTTAACTACTTCTATTTAGCACACAAGGGCTCACACTAGATGATCTAGCATCATCTCAATCACCACATGTAATAATGGCACATTCTTATTTATCTTATTTTGGAGAAGTAATTTCTACTTCATGAATGCTACTTGAGATTTAATATTCTCCAATTAAAATATGGGATCATTGACACATGTCATCACCACATATTCCAACACTTGGGAATGTGATTTAAAGTGGTGGTCATATTTTACAATATTTAATATTGCTATTTAATAATATTAAATTTACTAGCATTCTTTTAATACTAGGCCATGTTAAATATCTGTAAAACCAAATCTTTTTACATATTCATGTAGAGCATGGAAAATGTGATTTTTGAGAGTTGGAATCAACTCAAAAGTATTTATGGTTGATTTTATAAAAATGTTTGACGCGGTAAAAGTCTTTGTCTTATTGTTTTTACTATTGGTGATCTATCATTTCAAATGGTTTGAATCCAACGTGATTAGATATTTTCAATACCTTTCTAGCAAAATTGGAATCATACATTTTGGTTAAGTAAAACTCTCTGAATTCAATTTTGAATCTACTGACAGAATAGGATTTTTAACTAAATGGAAAATTTCTATTTGAATCAATGGGCTCTGCGCGGGAAAGAACTTGGGCCGGCCCGACTACGCAGCGAGCGCACGCAACGGGCTGCTTATAAGCTAGTCCACGCATCAGCGGCAGATCTAGCGTGAAGCGGTATCAACAATTCTCGGTGCTACGATTAGAACAAGATCTACGACTAAGGTTCATCGTCTACGTCGTAGAGGGAGCACGAGATTCTAAACCTTGCGGCATGGTGGGGGTCTTCGGAGGGTTACTAGGGCTCCAGCTAGGTCCGATGATGGGGGCGAATGGGCTGGTAGACGACGAGCCGAATGGTGGTCGCGGCGGCTCCTGGGGTGTCTCCAATCGACGGCACCCTTCCTTCACTACCGCGGCGGGCTCCGATGAAATTCCGGCGATGTGGTGCTCGCCTTGCTCCAGGGAAGGGTCAGGGATGTTTCTGAGAGAGAGGTGTGGAACGGTGTGCCGTTTGAGGTCTAGGGAGGGTCCTATTGATACACCGGCGAGAGAGGAAGTGCGGCATGGATCGGGCTCACCGGTGACGTTGCTACGGGTCGCTATAGGCATGGCGGGGGGCATAGGTCGACAAGGTGGACTGCAGTGATCGTCACGTGCGTAGTGGCACGATAAGGGGCGGTTTTAGTCGGTCGGGAGAGGTTCGTGCTATGTGCAGGTACTGAAGTGTTCGTCATCGAGTACGGTGGTCACAGGGCGCACGATGGCGAATGGTCGTGTCTGGGAGGTTGCTGGTGATGCGGCGAGTGCGGGTACGCGCGGAGAGAGCGAGGCATGGCGTGGCTGCGTGGGGATGGCCCGACGCTCTGGCATGCGCTCGGCATGGCTACGTGTTAAATGGACGCGGCTGTGCTGGCTTCTCCACAGCTCGCCGTTGGTCAAGGGGTGGATAGAGAGGGGCGGTGAGGTCACTACTACTTACTAGTGGTCGTGGAAGAGGGTGGCACGGCGTGTGGCGTCGTGTCCATGATCGACCGGCATGGACATGCTTGGGTACGGCGGCACTGGTGCAATTGGCAACTGAGAGGTGCTCCATTGCATGGCTAGGTACTGGTAATGGTCATGGGAGAGTAACTAAGGCTAAATGGTGTACAATTATGATCACAATATTGATTCAAATAGTGCATAGTTGGTAGAGTTGTACTCTGTCTGCGAGGTGTTCGATCAAATAGCCGCATGAAGTAAAGATTCAAATATTTGAATGAAATTTGGTTTGTGTGTTGGTCACATGCCTAAGTATCTCTGGTTGCTAGGGATTACCAAGTGGTGTTGGTTTGAGTGGTTTTTGCAAAATGGTGATCTATGTACCTACACTTGATTAAATTTTGAATTGCCTATCAAATAGATTTAAAATTGGTTTATGTAGATTTGTAAAGTTTGATTGGGTTCATTTTTACTTGGTCTAGCGAGGGGAGGAAAGAACAGGATTTGTTTCTGTTGAAAATCATTTACTAGAGATGCCCAAAGTAGGCTAGTGGTTAATGTTGGCCAAAATGACCATTTGATCATTAAGCTTATAATTTGATTTTCTTTTTATTTGGCTTTGTTTGAAAATGATCTAGATGATAGTGTTTTCATATTTAAACTAATCCTTATCGTTTATAGCAATCGAAAATGGCATAGCAAGCTTTCATGCACTAATGGAAATCACGCATGCACTCATATGAGTTTAAGAATAAAAGTTTTTGTTAACCCTAAACTTGGGTGATTAGAACTTGATAATCTTGTTTAATATTTTGGAGATGTTACAACACTTGTATAATGATTGTTTGTCTTGTTCTACAGGTTCATGTGCGATGCTACTATATCTTGCATAAGGTTCTAGTTCATCCTAAGCAATGACATAACTATCCTCTACTATATATAGTTCATTCCTGGTTTGCATTCCTACTCTACAAGTTCTCGTAAGATGCGATTATAATTTCTATCTGGTTCATTCTTAGCTACAACAATAACTTCATGCCATTGTGTAGCTCAGTGCAAACTCTGAGTCACCCAACGTCTCTTGCGTTCTAGGGTATACAACTGCTTCCATATATATTTGTTGAAATGACCTGGCTAGTTTATATTTGCTGAAATTATAAGCCACACACACATAGTTTTTGATTGCTCGTTTCACGATAGGCACACTTATTTAATGCGTGCTTGCTTGTCCTATTTGTTTGACGTGTTGGTCAATAATTGAACCATTGACCAGTTGTAAACTCCAGTTCATAGCTCCTATCATATCTGTCAAATGAGTAGTTTGTCTTGTTTGATGTATTAACTTGTTATTACTTAGTTTTAGACTACAATTATTACTATCGCCACCAATGAGGGGGCTAGAAGATCATGTATCAAGGTGGTTTTCCAATATAGCTATCACACTCAAAGGGAGATGCAGTTGATGGATTGAGAAAGCAAATTGAGGACAATTGTATCAACTTGATTGACAACTGAAATGCTGAATTTTCTTTCCCGAGAGTTGATATGATGTAATATTTTTAAGAAGTTTGCAGCTGATGTAATATCTAGATAACTCTCATAGGCCATGTAGCCATTTAGTTGACGCCGTCCACGCATGGCGGTAGGTGGTACCATGGTACCATGACCGTGTCGATCGAATGTGAGATAGGGCTTTGTTATTTTCCCTTCTTGTATTAGGCCTACCATAACTAGTAAAAGATGCTCGCTAATTATACTTTTATGATATTTGCATGGGCTTCAGAAAGGCCGAAACTATAGGTGTCTGTGACCGTAACGGGCCTACCCTCAGGTGGCAACTAGTAACAGTAACAGGCTAGAAAGTAACATGCCAAAACTCTAACAGGCCAAAACTATAATAGGCCAAAATAGTAACAGGCCAGAACAGTTGCAATCTAGCACAGTAACGGGCCAGAATAGTAATAGAACAGAAAAGTGGTAGGTCAGAACAATAAATGACCACAACAGTAACAGACCTGAACAGTAGATGGCCAAAACAGTAACGAGTTAGAACAGTAGAATACCGAAAATTTTACCAGACAGAAAAGAATGGTATAACATATTGCCGTGCCGTACCAGATCGTAATCACAGTCATTGTGGGGTCGAAAAGTTGACGGATGTTATAGTAAAAGGCCATAACAGTATCGGATCTTCTCATAGGTGGACCATTAGTAGGTGGCCCAGGACGAGCTATGAGAATAGTGACGGGCCAACCGTATGCCTTAATAGTATCGGGCCGACTTGACGCTGGCTATTAATGGGTCGCACAGTATTCGAACAATGTGGGCTTCTGTAGGCTAAAATAGTAACAGGCCTGACATTCACGGGATGCTGTTGGCTACATTTGGGCCCATTTCAAACAGTGCCAGATGAAACAGTAACGTTTCGTAACCTTATTGATCTCTCCTCATGGGATGGCCCACTTAATATTTAGCAGGCATTGGCTGGGCCTAGCTTCTACCAAGATTTCTGTGGCCGTTAATGGCGGTAACTAGGCGTTAACGGTGTTTGCCACATGGCATTTTGCATGAAGTTAGCAGTCAACACGGCTGGCGAATAGATCAACAACGGAACAAGTTTTCGTGGCTGAAGGGTGCGATCCACCATGGTCAGAGAAAACCGTGGTAGATTCTTTTGTGATGGGGCTTTTACCAAGAAGGGCATCCGTCGTAGAAGACTTTTTAGCCACAAAAAAGGGCCTTCAACCACGAAAATCGTCCGTTGTAAAAGGCAACTTTTCTTGTAGTTCAATACGATCAGTATGTACTCTAACTTTGGAGTCCATGATATAAGATCTAAATTTATTACAGGAAAAGACTACTGCAAAGAATTCTTTTTCTGCCATAGGATAGTTCTTTTGGGCCCCGTTTAAGGTGCGACTAGCATGATGAATGATATTACGGTCATCACCATCATACTGGCAAAGAATTGCTCCTACATCATCATTACTAGCTTCACAAAATAGCTCAAAATGTTTCTTCCAATTTGGTGGTTTTATAATGGCAGCTTCAAGAAGTACTTGTTTTAATATGTTGAAAGAAGTAAGACATTTTTCATCAAAAATTAAACAAACATACTTTTGAAGAAGGTTAGTTAATGGTCTAGCAGTTTTCGAAAAATTCTTAACGAATCTTCTATAAAATCCTATGTGACCTAAAAAGCTTCTTATACCTTTTATATCTTGAGGAGGGGTAACCTTTCTATTGCTTCAATCTTTGCATTATCAACTTCTATGCCCTTACCTGAGACTTTGTGACCGAGTACTATGCCTTGTTGGACCATGAAATGACATTTCTCCCAGTTCAAGACTAAGTTAGTGTCTTCACATCTCTGCAAAACTTTGTGAAGATTATGGAGACAATGATTGATGGAAATTCCATAAATAGAGAAATCGTCCATGAACACTTCCATAATACTTTCAACATAATCGGCAAAAACAGTAGTCATGCATCTTTGAAAAGTGGCAGGAGCATTACAAAGACCAAAAGGCATACACCACTAAGAATAAAGGCCATAAGGACAAATGAACGTAGTTTTTAGTTGATCATCGGGGTGTAGAGCTATTTGAGAAAAACCGAAATGCCGTCTAAGTAGCAAAAATGAGAATGCATAGCAAGCATTTCTAAAGTTTGATCTATAAACGGTAGAGGGTAATGGTCTTTCCGAGTTTCCTTATTTAGGTTCCTATAGTAAATGCACATCCTGTGCCCAACAATAGTCCTAGTAGGTACCATTTCATTATGTTCATTTTCCACAACCGTGAACCCACCTTTCTTTGGAACACAATAAACATGACTTACCCATTCACTCTCCTCCACATGAAAGATGACGCCTACATCCAACAAACGTATTATTTCGTTTCTTACCTCCTCTTTCATGGGAGGTTTAATACGTCGCTGAAAGTCCGCGACCTGCTGAGCTCCTTCTTCCATGAATATTCTATGGGTGGATATCGAGGGACTAATCCCCTTCAAGTCACTCATTGAATACCCTAGAGCATTTTGATGCATGCGGAGAACCTTCATTAAGTTTTCCTCCTCTTTCTCTGCGAGGTTAGCACTTACAATAACAGGGAAATTATTTGTCTCATCAAGAAACCTATATATTAGTTCCTTTAGTAGAGTTTTAAGAATTGGAGGAGAAAGAGACTCATCTCCTTTCCTTATAGGTTCTTCACATTTTTGATTAATCTCGATGTCCACCTCCAGTGTGGAGTCGAGATAGTTATCTATTTCAGATTTTTCTACGTCTTGAAAAATACTATTATTATTGACTAAACTTTTTGCTAGATCATCATCAGGAGTCTCAATGACAATTGAGGAAAATTGTACAATATTACCTTCTTCCTCACGTCCGTACTCATCATCATCTAATTCTTCAATAGCTGGCTTATGGTCGAATTTGGAGAAATGAAAATCCATTTTCTCTTCACCAAACTTGAGAGACATAGTTTGCTTCTTGCAGTCTATGTTTGCTCCTGTGGTATTTATAAAAGTTCTTCCAAAAATGATGGGATGATAAATGTCAGTGGGCTTATCAATAAGCACAAATAAATTAATAAGATATTTGTAAGGTCCAATACATATTGGTATGTCCCGAATTATTCCCATAGGGACTCTAGGAGTCTTATCTTCAAGCATTATAGTCATATCCGTATCTTCCAATTCAGCTGGAACTAATTCGTTTTGAATTTTTAAATCAAAATAAAAAGGGATAACGTTAACAGTTGTACCAATATCACAAAGGCCATTATATGAAGTTCCTCCGAAAGTGCACGGAAGGATAGACTTACCCACTTCTTTAGCTTTTACCTTTCCTTCAACAAATTTCAACGCTTCGGAATCTAGCTCAATCACGTTGCAATGTGCAAACATGGTTAAAATATCTTCCTTTATTGATGCCTCTGCCTCTTGTACACGCTCTTCTTCAGTTTTCCTTATTTATGTTTCCTCTTCCAGCTCCTTGAGAAATAGTTCTTCCTCTTTGCATTGATCCTCAAGTTGCTGAGCCATCATATGTCTTCTCACTGTCCTTGGAAAAGGAAAGGGCTCAGCATATGGAGGTACCTCCTTTATTAGCTCGACATGGGCCATGATTATTGGATCTTCTTCAATAACTGGCTCGGGTGGCAGAGTATAATGAAGCCAGTCTTTCTTTGGAGCTTCAATATGTTCTATAAAAGACTGAAGGATTTGCAAGATAATATCATCATCAAGTTGCAGTTCATTAGTAGCTTCTTTTACCTTACCGGCGTCTTTATAAGCATTGAGACAATCATATTCAATTTCTATACCTCCTTCGCCTCCTAAATCAAATCCCCATGTTTCTCAAGTATGGCGAATTCATTCTAAAAGTTCCCAAGCTTTTATTATAGATAACTCCATGAAAGAACCTCCTGAATTCGTGTCAAGCTCATGTTTAATTTCTTGATTAAGTCCTCCATAGAAAATATGCAAAATGTACCATTCTGGTAAATCACGATGGGGACATTTGTGAAGTAGAGACTTGTACCTTTTGTAGGATCTTACCAAACCTTCACTTGGGCGGTTCTTGAAGTTTGTAATTGCCCTCCTCACTTCAGCAGTTTTCACCTTGGGAAAGAATAAAGACACAAATTCTCCTTTAAGTTTTTCCCAGGTATAATTTTTCTCTACTAGGCAAATTCTATACCAAGCCAAGGTAGTGTTGGTTAGAGATTGGCTAAATAGTTTAAGTTTCAATTCATCATCAGAATAGCCTCTCAATTTAAGAGTCCAACATAGCTCGGTAAAATGCATTAAATGATTATAAGGATCCTCATCGGGATCATCTCCTGCAAAAGTTTTCTCTTTAATAATAGCGATAAAATGAGGGTTGACCTCTTACTCTGGTTTGCTCCCACTCGCAAATTCTTTAACTAATCCTCTATTGAATTTCCCGAGGTATTTACTAGCATCGAGCTGATTAATCATTCCGAGGGCAGTCATGGTGCTTACCTGAAACTAGTAAACAACTTAGTAAATCAATGAGTAAAATAAGTAACTAAGAACAAAGACCAAAAGTGTTTAGCTCCCTAGCAACAGCGCCAGAAAATAGCTTGATGACTGCAAGTGCACAGACCAATTATAGCTAGTTTCAAAGTAAAGATATCGAACCCACAAAGAGCTATTGGTAAAGGTCTTTATGCCCCTTGTTACTCTCTACCAAAGTATACTTGTAAGCTATCTTTGATCTCAAGTAAAGGGTGTTTGAATGGTTTATGGTTGTTTGTAGAAAAGTAATTAAAACAAGTAAAAGAAAACAAGTAACAAGATTATATGAAAGCATGGTTGAACTCAATAGGGCTAAAACATTCTCGGGCATGTATGATACACCACTAGCATAGTATTATTGTTATATGTAATCAAGATAACATACTCCTTGTGTCATGATATGTGTGGAGAGAGCCCCATAATAAGATGTTCACGATAAGGCTCGTAGGAAGCCACTTTGTTGAGCCAAGTGTGAGGTCACCTCTAAATAACCACTACAATGTCTGAGAGAAATCACCCATACAAACCACCGCAATTAAAGGTTTCCCCATGGATATCGTAATTAGCTTAGGGAGTCCCTGTTTAATCCCCCTTTGACCGTGTAGGTTATGAGCCGGTGCTAATCTATCACGGGGCATTCCGGGTACGCTTCCAAGACACGTCCAAAGGATTTCTCCCTCCCTTTAGTCCTGAAGGCAAATGATATGCGGCATACTATGCATACCATCTAAAGAGAGATATCAAACACAAATCATAATTATATCATAGACAAGCAAGTCATACGGACACAAGAATAGATCATATTTATTACAAGTTCATAACTGTGCTGGGGTTTCTCCATCTCCCCAAGAACATAGGAACTACTCACTCATGGAAGAAATCAACAACATCATCATAATCAAATGAATGGATTAAAGTACGGGGATATATCTAATGCAAACCACAATTTGATCTGGAATTACAAAGAGATCTAACAGATGAAAGATGGAGTAATGGTGGTGATGAAGATGCAGCGGTTGATGATGGGGGGGATGATGCATTGTCCTCCAATGATCCATGGATCAGCATGGATTTTACCCCAGCCAAGTTCCTCCTTCAGATCCCTCTCAGAGGTGGTGTTTCGTTGTTTTTGGTGGCTGTGAATGTTGGATCTCCCTCTCGTCTTTGCTAGAGAGAAGTATGTGATGAGGTGGTTGTGATGACACATGGTACATGCAGACGATACGGGCGGGCTCCTCCCGTACCAGTGGTGGTTAACACAACTGATGCCTCTTCTTCGATTGGTATTTTTCTAGGTGAGAAGGAAATTTCATAAAATGACTTTTATCACTTAGAAATATCATATAATTACACAATATGACATCTCTAATTGATATGTTGATATATGGCTCCTTGATTTGGGATCCTGTTGAAACAAGAACAAAATAGCGTGCGTAGGCACGGTGAATACAAAAATCCCTACTCTATTTATGCAAAAACAAAAAGGTAAATATGCTTCAATTTTGGACGCATCAAGGGCCCATTCGGAGAAGTTATATCCAATAGCTGCACAGGGTGTGATTTGATCATGGGGGATATCACTTGTCGGAACGAGTCAAGTAGCATTTGTCGATAACGAGATTGAACCCGACATGGTGATGTCATTGATCAAATCTCGGAAAATGCAAGTATCGATAGACAAAAGGAATATGACATGACGTTCATGGTTCAAACAATGAAAGATTCGTGGAATCCACAGGGGTCACATGGCCATCCAGATCCCTCTGTTGATCATTGGTGCGGGAGGGTCCCGACCATGTCTAGAGTGTTCCTTAACTATGGGGTATCACGCTTAAGGGCTTGATGATGCTTAGAGAGTGTTTTTAGGATCGGAAGAATCAAGGAAGAAAGAGAAGAGAGAAAACCGAAAGGGTTTCGGTAAGTCCGGAGGATGTCCGTAGTGGAGGTGGAAGGTGTTCCATAGCCACGAAGATTCAATAATATGTGAATTAATGTTAAATATTGATTTAATCATTTATTCATAATTATTTAATAAAGAGAAAATCAATTTAAAGGGTAAAAAGCCTTAATGGGCCAAATCTGGAGGGAGAAGGGCCCATGAGGGAAAGGAGCAAAGGGAGGAGAGGGAGGGGGTGGCCGGCTGGGCCCTAGGCACCCCACGCGGGGCCCAATAGAGCCTTGGCCGGCGGTTGCCCCTCCCCCCTCTCATCCCTCCTTCGTTTAGTCCCACATGGCTAAGCTAGTTAGCCTGGGGGTGGGATTTCCCTTATATACAGTGGGGTATTTTGACCAAATAAATACAACAATATTCAATAAAGGTTTTGATGACCCACAAGTATAGGGGGTGTGTCGCAGTATTTTCGAGGGAAGTGAAACCCAATTTATTGAGTCGACACAAGGGGAGCCAAAGAATATTTATAAGCCTTAACAACTGAGTTGTCAATTCAGCTGCACCTAGAAACAATCTTGCTCACAGCAGTTTATCGGTAGCAACAGTTTTGTAATAGCAATAGTAAAGTAACAGCAGTAGTAAAAGTAAGACAGTAGTAACAGTAGCAGTAAACAGTAGGATTAAGGCGCGGTAGGCATAGGGATGGATGGGCGTTCCATGAATACGACAATTCACATGGCAATCAAGACATAGGGCATTTGCAGATAAATAAAATAAAGCATCCAAGTACTAAATAATCACAGGCATGTGTTTCATATATAGTCATACGTGCTCGCAATGAGAAATTGCACAACATCTTTTGTCCTTCCAGCCCGTTTGCAGCGGGGCCTCAAGGGAACTACTGGCAATTAAGGTGCTCCTTTTAATAAAGCACCGAAGCAAAGCATTAACACTCCGTGAACACATGTGATCCTCACATCAAAGCCATTCCCTCCGGTTATCCCGATTTCTGTCACTTCGAGGCCATTGGTTCCAAACAATAACGTGTACATACAACTTGCAGGTAAGACCATAAACAATACTATCATAATGAATCAATAACATGTTTAGATCTAAAATCATGGCACTCGGGCCCTATTGACAAGCATTAAGCATAACAAGTTGCAACAAAGTCAAATAGCACTAATATCGATACTAGGCACCATGCCCTAACAATCTGATGCCATTACATGAACGATCTCATCCAATCCCTACCATCCCCATAGCCTACAGCGGGGGATTACTCACTCACAGATGGGGGAATCATGGATGGTCGATGGAGAAGCGATGGTGGTGATGATGGCGATGATCTCCTCCAATTCCCCATCCCGGTAGGGTGCCAGAATGGAGTTTCTGGTTCCGAATCGCGGAATCTGATGGTGGCGGCAAAGCGGAACTCTTTCTAGAAAAACGTCGAACGCACTTGGTTTTTAGGTCAAGAGGCATATTATAGGCGAAGAGGGAGGCCGAGGGGGTGACCGAGGTGGCCACACCACCCCCAGGCGCGGCCTGGCCTGGCCCGCGCGGCTAGGTCGTGTGGGCCCCTCGTGGCCCTACTCCCCCTCGTCTTCTGGCTCCGTGAGTCTTCTGGTGAAATAGGATTTTTGGCATATTTTCCAGGATTTTTCCTGATAGTTGATTTTCTGCACAAAAACTATACACCAAGTTAATTCTGCTGAAAACAGCGTCAGTCCGTGTTAGTTGTATTCAAATCACACAAGTTTAGAGGAAAAACAATAGAAAAAATGTTCGGGAAAGTAGATACGTTTTGGACGTATCAACTCCCTCAAGCTTAGCTTATTGCTTGTCCTCAAGCAATTCAGTTGAAAACTGAGTGCGATAAAAGAAACTTTCACGAACACATTTGCTTCATAAGATGTATAAATTCTCAGCATTTGATCAATTACTTAGACAATTCACAATAAAGAGTATGCAAATGATGTTTAGTTTATAGTCATTGCAAGCTATGAAGAGATTCCAACTCAAAAATAGTAAGTAGCATGAAACATAAACATAAGCAACATTGCAATGCTCATAGAAATGTATGATAAAGTGGTATCTCGCTTGCCTTTGATTGTAGAGCAAATATAAATGCCAAGGCACCTCTGAAGTTCAAGTGAAGACTAGAAGTAAAGATATCAAAGGTACAAGCATCAAGGTCATAACACAATTAATCAAGTTTTGAGACAAGCACATTACACTAAGAATGACAACCATGCTCTCAAGAAAGTGCTCATAGAATAAGTGGAGACTCAACAAGGAAAATGAAAAGGTTTTGAAAAGTTTAAAAGGCTTCCAAATGCTGAAAGTATGGTACTCATTAGCTTTGAGCTCTCATTGCCCCTATCATAAGCATCTTTAAGTGGTTAAGGTTAAAGTGACACAACTAAGAGGATATGCTTGACATGTTATAAGTCAAAGTCTCATGCCCCTTACTTACGAAGACCGAACCTCATGCTACTCAACTTTAGTCACACGTAAGCTCTTGTCATTGTTAGTACATATGTATCATAGAGAACCGCCAACGGGGTACCCCTTGCACATGATACAGGAGTTATCCCATAATCAAAATGACAAGGCAAGCAGACAATGAGCATCTCAACAATCTTTTTATTTGCTATTTGCATAGGTTTTTATTGAGGATGCTTCATAGAATGCTCATTATGGTTATGCTGCAAGTTTCCACCATGATTAGGCATGGCTTAGGCTAGCGGCCCAGGCGTTTCTCTAACACACATACAAACTCCATGATCTTACAAGTACAAACTCCATGATCTTACAAGTTCCACTTTTATTTCACACCGCCGAGATCCATAAGCAAAAGAATCATAATATCAACGAGGTACTAAGTACCAGTGCAATGTTGAAAGTGTTCCCCATGATACATGGTTCTGCTAACTTCAACTTATAAAGCGCAAGCATATACTCAACAAAGAAGGACGCAATGGTTCAGGTTTATTAAGTGCAAGAAAATAAAGTGTGCCATCAAGTCCGTGAGAGCTTTATTACTAACTTTCTCATAACAAGCAAACATTTTATTCGGAAGAAAACAAGGCATACTTAATATGCACGGAATAGCAAATGATGCTATTAGGTAGGTAAGGTGGACACTTTTGGAAATATAGGTTTTGGAGAGTTGGATGCACGAGTAAAGATTATACTCAACACAAGTGAAGGCTAGCAATAGAAAGGGAGCGACAAACGAGAGAGCAATAACTGTCATAATCATGCTTGCAACAAAACAGGCATGAAAATGATTCAAGACCCCTAAGGCAAAATAATTCATCGAGGCTTAACTGATTATTTCAGTAATATGCATGCGTGAGCATGTGCCAAGTTAACTCAAGTGAAACATTCAGAGGAGGATACCACAGTGCCATACCAAGTTGTGAATAGAGCAATGCAAGCAAACAATCATATGACATGTTACAAACTATTAGTAAGCTGGAGCTAATCATAAGAAAACAAGAACTACTAAGCATCCATAAATAACATACACCCTACATGAATAGACTAAGCATGCCCACAATGATGAGTATATGTACAAAAATGAAAACAAATAGAGTTTGTTACCAGCCTCTTACCACATCTCAAGTTGTCATTAGTCTTCATCATTGCCCTTCACTTATATGGATTGAATAATAACATGAAAACCAAACTCCACTGAGGATTGCTGAACCCTTCAACAAACTACACAAAACCAAAGAAGAAGAACAAAATATGTTTGGTGTTTTTGAGTTTTAAAGGCAAGAACTGAAAGGAAGAACAAGTAAATCAAAATCTTTTTGGGTTTTTCAAATAATCAAAACAAAGCAAAAAGGAAAAAGAAAACCAAGGCAAAAAGCAAAGAAGCAAAGAAAGAGAAACAACAAAAAATATTTTTGGTATTTTTGTGTTTTGGAAAGCAGAAACAAAGCAAAAACGAAAACTAAAAAGAGAGCGAAGCATGGATATACAAAGTACCGACTAAACATGCTATGTAGATGAGTGTGGTGTCGGTGTACCTCCCCCCAAGCTTAGGCTTTTGGCCTAAGTGGGTATCAATCCCAAGCTGGCCAAGATGAAGTGTCTCCGTGGTACGACGAGGAGGTGCCCTTGTCCTGGTATGACCTCGAGGACACCCCACCGTAGTGCCAGAGTAGTCGTAAGAAGGCACATCCTCCTGGTGCTGCCTGTGGAAACCAAGCAAGCGGAGCTGCTCATCCACCTCCTCCTTAGACCGCGACCATGGCCTCCTGTAAATACTGAACATAGTGGATTGTGGCAAAGGAACTTCCCTCTCGTCTCCGTTAGTAAACAACATCCTGTATACTAAGTTTTCCAAATTAGAGTCAGCAGTGACAAAGTGATGAGTTTTCATAGCAGCAAGATCAAGCCTTTGTGGTGCCAACAAAATATCATTAGGCTCCATAGAAAATTCTAGTGCAACCACCATGCGTGAGGCAATAATGCCCCCATAAATAGGTCCCCTAGCGGCTAGGCAGCGAGCAATGAGAGAGCCAAGATTATACTTGGTATCATCATTAAGTGTAGCAGCGAGGAAGGCTAAATGATAATTGGAAATATTACTAGTGTTCTCCCTACCAAGAATGCTAGTGGAAAGATAATACGCAAAATATCTAAGAGTTGGGAGTTGGATGTTCCTTATCTTCCCACGCTGAGCTATGAAGTCATCATCATTTGTCACACTTTGATAGAGCTCTAGCAAATCAGCGGACTGGCCTTGAATTTTCTTCATGGTGCCTGTCATACCTATACATATAATACTGCAAAATCTTTCCAAAGACATGGTAATAGGCTGATTATAAATTCTGAAAGAGACAGTTGACTGATAGGGGGTGTTAGTGAAAACGAAACTCTCAACAAAAAAATTGGTGAGCATGGCATATTTCTCACTCTCATCTTCCATGTATGCGGTCAAGCCAACCCTCTGAACTAGTAGTAAGAAATCATTGAGGATCCATGCAGCTTGCAAAAAGGTAAAACAAGGGAAGATAGATGGGTGAGCATCTCCCTCATTGTAAAGACCCGAACCTGGCTTGGTTCGAATCCCTGTGATTACAGTGCTAGTCCCTAGATCGAATAGATAGCACCCATAGTTTAAGATGTAATATCAAGATACAAAGGTCATATTACATCGCAAGATCCAGAATATGAATACTTATTACAAACTCATAGCCATAGGCTATCTTATTACAAAGCAGCAGAATACAAGTAAAGCATGGAGTCCTTCATCTTCATGTGCCACAGGCAAACATGTTGGGTGTAGACTCATAACCCCTATCATCAATCCTCACTCATCAAAAGAATAACCTGCAACATGATAGGTTGCAGCCACAAAAGGGTCAATACTTTGAATGTATTGGCAAGTGTCACAAGTTGGGCTATCACTACATGCATATTTGGCTAAGTAGAGCTTAGGCTTATTTGCCCAAAGCAACATGGTTTTATCCTATCTTTGCAAAATACTTTTCATCTTTCAATAATGTTCTGAACTCCTTGGCAAATTCCAAGTTCTTTTAATCTCTTGTTGTCACCATCAAGTTTTACTTTGAGAAATTAGAATGTCGAGATCTTCCATAGCTTCAGGCCTTAGTTGCTCAGAGTTGTCCATAACCGGGGACACGGCTAAGTACTTAGAATTTAATCTTCTGCAGAAGTTGTACACTTTACCCACAAGACACAATCTCGTCTTGACGCCACCAGTGGCCGCTGGATTAGTACTCACCAAGATGGAGTACCGGCAGATCGAGAATGTGACAAAGTCTTTCCATCGAAGTCCTCCCAATACATAATGCCAGCACATCTACCAGGCACCAATGCAAGGATATACCTCCAATACATAATTCAAGTTAACCTAAAGAGGTGCCAATGCATGGGTCTTCCACTGTGTAATTGACTAAGCCAGAGCCCATTTGGCATGTGGTTGTACACGAAAGCCACTGTACAAGAAACATGTTCAATCTCTAAGTTCCTGGGTGGTATTCTTCTACTACACACACAAAAGAGATAGCCGTAGATATGGTTCCCTTCGTTGTCACCTTATTCTCAACTGAGTATCCATATTCCACCCAGGTGATTCATTGAGTACTTGTTTTATTATATAAAACATATATTTTTGCAACACTTCATATAACATTCATTGAGTACTTGTTTTATTATATAAAACATATATTTTTGCAACACTTCATATAATCACAATATGGTATATTCCACCCTGAATCTATAGCAGGGCTAATCATACTACCACTATGGTATTTCCACTAAGGAATATATAAAGGATATCCTAATAGGACATAGCATAGCATAGTAACATAGTAGTCTTATCATGCATACTACAAATTTTCACTAAGTGTAATGAAAATAGTAGGACATAGATGATAGTGTCACTTTCCTTAGTAGTTGGTGGTGTTGGTACACTCTTCGCAGTAACACACTTGACAATCCACACAATCTATCAAACAAAACAACCAAGACAAAACATGCACAAGATCAACACTAGTGGCAATACAAAAATCATTCAAAATATGCAAGCATGCAAGATGGTAATTTTTTATTGTACAAATTGAACATTTACTAGGTTTTTTCTGAACATTTTATAATTGCAAGATTACAAATGCAACCATTTGTGCAATTGTAACAATTAGCAATAATTTCTAGTATTTGGAAAGGCTAGACTCACTAAATAATTTCCATGTTATTATGTATAGTCAACTAAATTTATATTTTGGTCTTACTGGACAGAGGGTTCAATTTGCAATCCATAGCAAAAAGATTCACCCAAAAATAATTTACAAAACGATTTTTATGGGTAAAATACTCCTAAAAAGGTTCTGCCTAAAAATCCAATTTCCAAAAGCTAAAGGGTGAAATAAGGCCTCAGCAGTGAAGCTCTCATTTTTATGAATCCATGGACACCAAATTTGTATTTTTCTGAATTGTGGATCAAAAGTTATTGAATTTCTAAGTTAATTATATTTTCTGTCTATTTTCTAATTTAAACAGACGCTCAGGCCTACGTGGCGTGTTCCTACTGGTCCATACTGGTTCGGCCGGATCGATCAACATGGGCCGTTGGATTTTAAGTGGAAACGAGCGATCCAGATTAGCCCGTACCACTTTGGCTAAGGATCTAATCCCAACTGCTAGTGATAGATCGGACGACAGATCGGCGCTCGACCACGATGGCGGTCATGGCGGCTGTGTGGCCAAGCGTCGGGAGGGTGGTGCTTCGGTGGTTCTAGAGGGGTAGGGGAAGCGGCGATCTTACCAGCGGGTTACGGCGGTCTCGATGGTCTCGATGGTGGTCGTGGTGGAGGGAGGAGCGCTCGGCTTCATCGAGGATTCCTCGCCAGAGTTCTGCCGATGGCGGAGCTCAAGGCTGGCTCGATCAGACAAGGCAAATGGTCAGCGAGGTGTGCCTGGTCATGTAGAAGTTGGTTGTGGCCAAAAGAGGGCGGCGGGAACCTGCGTCTCGCCGGAAATCGCTGGTGAACGGCGGCGGCAGAGGGTGACACCGGTGGTGACCATGGTGACGACCTAGGGAGGTACAAATCGAACAAAAAAGGTTAAACTGTGCGCCAGAGTGTGGTGAAGATAACAGGGTGGAGAAGAGAGTTCGGGGCAGTGGGTTCTCGCCGGAATCGTCACCGGAGCTCGTCGGTGTCTGTGGCGGTCCGAGCTCGATTCCGAGCAGCCTAGTGGCTCCGAGGGTTGTGGGGTTTGAGGGAAAACGGAGAGGAGGGGGTGGCGGTTAAGAGGGCGTCATCGGAGTGGAGATTAACTCGCGGAAACGCTCGAAATCGGATGGATTAGAAACGGCAGAGGGAGGAAGAGAGGCAGTTCGTCGCGGTGGAAGAAGGTGAGGTGGAGGGTGACGTGGAGGTGGGGCCAGCGCATCAGCGAGAGGGGGTATGCAGGTGGGCGATGAGAAAGAATCAGCGGGGGAGAAGGGGAGAGCCGGGTGGGCTTCTGTTGGGCTGGGGTGTGGGCCGACTGCTGCTGCTGCTGTTTTTTTTCTCTTTGCTTATTCTTTTCAGTTTTTTTTCTTTTTCTGTTTTCTTCAAAAACTTTTGATTTAGTGAACCAATTTGAATCAAACAAATTTCTAAAAAATTTTAAAACTCAAATTAGGTTTTTAGGGCATTATAGAACACATTTACTTCTCAACTCAAATTTTTCTAATCAAATTTATTCACTTTGGCTTTAATAGCTAATATTGTATTTTCTTAATTCTATTCTCAAATAATTCATATCTTTTTATCCATGGATCCAAATTGGATGAAACCAATCTCTATTGTTTTATTATTTTGCCATTTATCTTTTTTATCTCTCATAGGAGTTCTTTTGTATAATTTAAATATGGAGTATATCCATAGTATTGTGTTGTTCTTAGGATTAACCAATATAGAGTTTTTGGGTTTGGGATAATTTTCACTTCTCTTAGGTTTTTAAAATGCAACCAGGTCAAGATGCTCATGCATGCTTCATGATTTGGGATTTTTAAAACATGCACACCACTTCACAAACAAAATTCATTTTATTTGGCTTGGGTTTTGGAGGCATTATATTAAATGTTCCAAAAGTTTTTTGTTCCTTCTAAAATTCAAAGAACTTGGTTCTTTATTTGTTTAAAATTTTCACATTTCAAAATTGGAAAATTTTGGGATGTGACAGACTACCACCCTTAAAAGGAATCTCGTCCCGAGATTCGAGAAGGCTATAAAGAATAGGTTGGGTTTTAGGATAACTGGGGTGCTACCACCCTTAAAAGGAAACTTTGTTGGGTTTCATTTGATGATTCACTTGGCTAAGGGTTGACATCCAAAGGTTGTTAACATTTCTCCATCTTGAGTTTCTTATACCACTGAATTGAGTTAGCTAAGGCTTACCATCCACATCATCTAGTTCTTCAAGAGTTCCATACATGTTGATGTGGTTCACATGTCCTTTCTGCGTCACATTGGAATTGCTTCCGTTAGAGTCTCCAATATTCTTATTATTCTTCTTCTCAGGACAGTCTGCTGCAAAGTGTCCAAGTTGCTTACAATTGTAACACTGCAACTGGATAATGTCCTTCTTGGGATCATTATGTTGGTTCTGACCAAGGTTATCTCCATTGTTAGTACCATTCACATTGTTACTACCACTTCCATTATTGATGTGGTGATTCTGGTGATGATGATGATTATGTCCATTTCCTTCATGTTGATGTGATCCATAATCCCCATTGTCCTTTCTGAATGAACGCATCTTCTGTGATGATCCTGAGTGATATTTGTCAAAGCTATGCTTCCTCTTCCTGTCCTCAACTTTGTCCTTCTTACTCTCTAAAATTCTAGCTTTGTCACAGAGTGATTGATAAGTTGGAACATAAGCAACTGATAATTGCATGGAAAGTTCATCATTCAGTCCATCTAGGAACTTTTCCTTCCTGTTAGCATCAGTATCAGTATCGTCTGGAGCATAACGTGATAGATTGTTGAATTCCTCAATATATTCAGCAATGCTACGGTGACGCTATTTAAGGTTGTGAAACTCCTTCTTCTTTAGGCTCATCACGCCTGAAGAGATATGATTAGTGCGAAAACCATCTTCAAATATTTCCCAAGTCACTTCTTCAATGGGGTGAGTGACTTGAAAGTTGTCCCACCATGTAGTTGCAGGGCCTTCAAGCAAGTGTGCTGCAAATCTCACATTCTCAGCATCAGAGCATCCAACAGTCACTAGGTCCCTGTTCACTGAACGTAACCAGTCATCAGCTACCATTGGATCAGAAGTACCAGAGAATTTTGCAGGTCTCAACCTCAGAAATCTAGTGAGCATATCCAGAGGTGGTGGATTGTTGGTGTTATTGTTGTTGTTCTGATTCTGATTGTTGATGGTTGTCATGAATTGTGTCATCATCTGCATTAGCTGAGTCTGTGCAGTCATCATCTGTTGCATCTCATTTTCATTGTTGCTGTTGTCTCCATTGTTACCGTGATCGTTGGCGCGTCTTGCAGGCATCTGTTGGTTTAATAGGGATAAGTAATGATAGATAGATAGATAGGTCTAAGGGAGTTCTAACACACTCAACCTAAAACAAACCAGTTCAATCAAACATTCATCAAGCACCCAATCACTTAGCAACTTCTAAATTTAACTCATTATAGAAGAAAACAACAAGTTTTCTTGAAACAAGCAACCTAGTATAGGCATACCACATAGGTCGGCATGATCCATACGCTAACACGATATCGATAACTCAAACATGATAATTGGTAGGCAATCTAATGTCTCATGGGTCGCACTATGATAACATCAGTGGGAGCTCTCTGTCGAGTTGGACAATCATCGGTGAAGTGTCCTATCTTCCGACAGCGATGGCAAAACACTTTTGTCATGTCTCGAGTACTTTTTCTTGAAGTGTTGTTGTGGTTTTCTTAAACTTCCTTCTCTGGGCATTCATTGATATTGTGTCCTTCTTTCTTGCATTTGGAGCAGGTGATATGGCTAAGGTTTTCTTCTATCTTCCCGAGAGCTTGATACATTCCATCCTTGACTTGTTCTTTCACTTGTTGCACTATGAAGTCGAGATGGCACTTGGCAGGAATGTGGTTGGTTCCTTCACATAGGTAACAAGTGACTTGAGATGTGGGACATTCTGCAACTGGATGGTTGTGATCACAAAAGGGACATTGATCTTGATGTTCATTAGAGGTGTGGCCTACTTCTCCACATATTTTGCAAGCTCAAGGACTTGTCACAACTTGTATCTTGATCTCCTTGTTGGCATGATCCATCCTTAAGGTCCTTAGAGAAAGCAAAGGCTAGTCCTCTACATGTTTGAAGGAAAAGAGATTCAGTAAAGAATGATCAAGGTATACGAGAAAAGCTAATAAGTATAAAAATATAAGTTCATTCCTAACAAGGGGTTTGTCCAATTCCTAGGGTTACGAACCTACAGGCAACATAGTGCTCTGATACCATCTGTAAAGACCCGAACCTGGCTTGGTTCGAATCCCTGTGATTACAGTGCTAGTCCCTGGATTGAATAGCTAGCACCCACAGTTTAAGATGTAATATCAAGATACAAAGGTCATATTACATCGCAAGATCCAGAATATGAATACTTATTACAAACTCATAGCCATAAGCTATCTTATTACAAAGCAGCAGAATACAAGTAAAGCATGGAGTCCTTCATCTTCATGTGCCACATGCAAACATGTTGGGTGTAGACTCATAACCCCTATCATCAATCCTCACTCATCAAAAGAATAACCTGCAACATGATAGGTTGCAGCCACAAAAGGGTCAATACTTTGAATGTATTGGCAAGTGTCACAAGTTGGGCTATCACTACATGCATATTTGGCTAAGTAGAGCTTAGGCTTATTTGCACAAAGCAACATGGTTTTATCCTATCTTTGCAAAATACTTTTCATCTTTCAATAATATTCTGAACTCCTTGGCAAACTCCAAGTTCTTATAATCTCTTTTTGTCACCATCAAGTTTTACTTTGAGAAATTAGAATGTCGAGATCTTCCATAGCTTCATGCCTTAGTTGCTCAGAGTTGTCCATAACCGGGGACACGGCTAAGTACTTAGAATTTAATCTTCTGCAGAAGTTGTACACTTTACCCTCAAGACACAATCTCGTCTTGACGCCACCAGTGGCCGCTGGATTAGTACTCACCAAGATGGAGTACCGGCAGATCGAGAATGTGACAACGTCTTTCCATCGAAGTCCTCCCAATACATAATGCCAGCACATCTACCAGGCACCAATGCAAGGATATACCTCCAATACATAATTCAAGTTAACCTGAAGAGGTGCCAATGCATGGGTCTTCCACTATGTAATTGACTAAGCCAGAGCCCATTTGGCATGTGGTTGTACACGAAAGCCACTGTACAAGAAACATGTTCAATCTCTAAGTTCCTGGGTGGTATTCTTCTAGTGCACACACAAAAGAGATAGCCATAGATATGGTTCCCTTCGTTGCCACCTTATTCTCAACTGAGTATCCACATTCCACCCAGGTGATTCATTGAGTACTTGTTTTATTATATAAAACATATATTTTTCCAACACTTCATATAATCACAATATGGTATATTCCACCCTGAATCTATAGCGGGGCTAAGCATATTACCACTATGGTATTTCCACTAAGGAATATATAAAGGATATCCTAATAGGACATATCATATCATAGTAACATAGTAGTCTTATCATGCATACTACAAAATTCCACTAAGTGTAATGAAAATAGTAGGACATAGATGATAGTGACACTTGCCTTAGTAGTTGGTGGTGTTGGTACACTCTTCGCAGTAACACACTTGACAATCCACACAATCTATCAAACAAAACAACCAAGACAAAACATGCACAAGATCAACACTAGTGGCAATACAAAAATCATGCAAAATATGCAAGCATGCAAGATGGCAATTTTTTATTGTACAAATTGAACATTTACTAGGTGTTTTCTGAACATTTTATAATTACAAGATTACAAATGCAACCATTTGTGCAATTGTAACAATTAGCAATAATTTCTAGTATTTGGAAAGGCTAGACTCACTAAATAATTTCCATGTTATTATGTATAGTCAACTAAATTTATATTTTGGTCTTACTGGAAAGAGGGTTCCATTTGCAATCCATAGCAAAAAGATTCACCCAAAAATAATTTACAAAACGATTTTTATGGGTAAAATACTCCTAAAAAGGTTCTTCCTAAAAATCCAATTTCTAGAAGCTAAAGGGTGAAATAAGGCCTCAGCAGTGAAGCTATCATTTTTATGAATCCATGGACACCAAATTTGTATTTTTCTGAATTGTGGATCAAAAGTTATTGAATTTCTAAGTTAATTATATTTTCTGTCTATTTTCTAATTTAAACAGACGCTCAGGCCTACGTGGCGTGTTCCTACTGGTCCATACCGGTTCGGCCGGATCAATCAACGTGGGCCGTTGGATTTTAAGTGGAAACGAGCGATCCAGATTAGCCCGTACCGCTTCGGCTAAGGATCTAATCCCAACCTCTAGTGACAGATCGGACGGCGCTCAGCGCGTCGGCCACGGAATGGCGGCGCTAGCGACTGCGTGCGGCGGCGGCGCGTCGGGAGGGTGGTGCTCCGGTGGTTCTAGAGGGGTAGGGGAAGCGGCGATCTTACCAGCGGGTTGCGGCGGTCTCGGTGGTCTCGATGGTGGTCGCGGTGGAGGAAGGAGCGCTCGGCTTCGTCGAGGATTCCTCGCCGGAGTTCTGCCGATGGCGGAGCTCGCGTCTCCGAGACGGTGTCGTTGTCCTGGTACTCGATCAGACAAGGCAAATGGTCAGCGAGGTGTGCCTGGTCGTGTAGAAGTTGGCTGTGGCCAAAAGAGGGCGGCGGGAACCTACGTCTCGCCGAAAATCGCCGGTGAACAACGGCGGCAGAGGGTGACGCCGGTCGTGACCGTGGCGACGACCTGGGGAGGTACAAATCGAACAAAAAAGGTTAAACTGTGCACCAGAGTGTGGTGAAGATAACAGGGTGGAGAAGAGGCTTCGGGGCAGTGGGTTCTCGCCGGAATCGTCGCCGGAGCTCGTCGTGGGCGGTCCGAGCTCGATTCCGAGCAGCCTAGTGGCTCCGGGGTTGTGGGGTTTGAGGGAAAACGGAGAGGAGGGGTTGGCGGTTAAGAGGGCATCGTCAGAGTGGAGATTAATTCGCGTAAACGCTCGAAATCGAACGGATTAGAAATGGCAGAGGGAGGGAGAGAGGCAGTTCGTCGCGGTGGAAGAAGGTTAGGTGGAGGGTGACGTGGAGGTGGGGCTAGCGCGTCAGCGAGAGGGGGTATGCAGGTGGGCGGTGAGAAAGAATAAGCGGGGGAGAAGGGGAGAGCCGGGTGGGCTTCTGTTGGGCTGGGGTGTGGGCCGACTACTGCTCCTGCTGTTTTTTTTTCTCTTTGCTTATTCTTTTCAGTTTTTCTTTTTCTTTTTCTGTTTTCTTCAAAAACTTTTGATTTAGTGAACCAATTTGAATCAGACAAATTTCTAAAAATTTGTAGAACTCCAATTAGGTTTTTAGGGCATTATAGAACACATTTACTTCTCAACTCAAATTTTTCTAATCAAATTTATTCACTTTTGCTTTAATAGCTAATATTGTATTTTCTTAATTCTATTCTCAAATAATTCATATCTTTTTATCCATGGATCCAAATTGGATGAAACCAATCTCTATTGTTTTATTATTTTTCCCTTTATCTTTTTATCTCTCATAGGAGTTCTTTTGTATAATTTAAATATGGAGTATATCCATAGTATTGTGTTGTTCTTAGGGTTAACCAATAATTAGAGTTTTTGGGTTTGGGATAATCTTCACTTCTCTTAGGTTTTTAAAATGCAACCAAGTCAAGATGCTCATGCATGCTTCATGATTTGGGATTTTTAAAACATGCACACCACTTCACAAACAAAATTCATTTTATTTGGCTTGGGTTTTGGAGGCATTATATTAAATGTTATAAAAGTTTTTTGTTCCTTATGAAATTCAAAGAACTTGGTTCTTTATTTGTTTAAAATTTTCACATTTCAAAATTGGAATTTTTTTGGATGTGACACTCATCTCCTTCATTGCCTAAGCGTAGTGCAATGAGATCTTCATTGTATGAAGGCCTAAACTAAGAGGCTGATCTTGAAGGCCTTAACTTCCTAGTGTGTCTCTCTCAAATATTTCTCCAAATGTGTGGTTGTTGATCTTTGATATTCTGAAATTTAAACATCCATTATACAAGTGATTGAAAAGTGAATACATAATGAAGGTAACTACTCATTGGGACTTGTAAGAGGCTTAAACATGTGTCAAAACAATATCTCTAAGCATTGAACAAGCTTACAAGCTCTCATAACTTGTCACCTACAGCAGCAAAATACTCAAGATATAATCCACTAAACACAAATCTACTTCGACAAGCGGAGGAGTCACATACCGGAGAACAAATGCTCCAAATTTCAGCAGCAAAGATGGATTGAGCAAGGAGATCGAAAAATCATGGGCAAGAACAGCAAGAACGCGATTTCAAACAATGAGCTGGTGTTTTCTCGGGAGAGAGAAGGCAGAGGCAAGTGAGAGAGTGAGTGGAGGGCTAGGGGTGGCCCACACCATGGCCAAGCGTGCCCCTAGGCTAGCCACGCCACCAGGTGGTGTGCCCGCCTGGTAGGCCCCCTTGGTACTCTCCAGGCACTTCTCTGCCCCTTTTTTCACGTAAAAATTTAATATGAATTTTTTAGAATTTTTTGAGACACTTTATTTTTGAGAAATTTTCAGGTATAGATGAATGCTTTTTCTGCAGAGAAGTGATTTTGAAATGATGAAAAAACAAAACGAAACCTAAACTTCAGAATTTTTAAGACACTCTAGTATGCAAGCAACTAACAACTGAAAAGTAAACTAAGCAAAAGCAAAAACTATAATGAATAAAGTAAAAGTAAGCGAAGATAATCATGGTGATAACATTGTTTTGTTCATTAAAACTTCCTTTGTTAACAAGGTTGATCAGGTCTTGTTACCAAAATAATTTCATATGAAACAAAACTTTGTATTCCACTCAATGATTATGTTACCTCAACCTTGATACCAATGGTCCCAATCATAATAATTTCATATTTTCTCTCGGTAGGGGACAAATATATTTCTCCAACTTGAATTCCCTCAACATGTTCAATTGAATTTAAACCATAATTCCTATCAATCTTCTTGGGGAATAGACAGTATGCTCCTTGTCATTAACATTAAAAGTCACATTTCCTTGATTACAATTAATAATGGCTCCTGTAGTATTAAGAAAAGGTCTCCCAAGAATAATAGACATATTGTCATCTTCGGGCATTTCAAGCACAACAAAATCAGTTAATATCAAGCAATTATGATCCACTTGAACAGGTACATCCTCACATATACCAACATGAATAGTCGTAGATTTATCAGCCATTTGCAAAGATATATCAGTTGGTATTAGTTTTTCCAATTGAAGTCTCTTATAGAGAGAGAAAGGCATAACACTAACTCCTGCGCCTAAATCACATAAAGTAGTTCTAACATAACTATTTTTAATAGAGCATGGAATAGTTGGAATCCCGAGGTCTCCAAGTTTCTTTGGAACCTTACCATTAAAGGAATAATTAGAAAGCAAAGTGGAAATTTCTTCATTAGGGATCTTCCTTTTATTAGAGACAATATCCTTCATATACTTTGAATAAGGAGGCAATTTAATAGCATCAGTCAAAGAGATTTGCAAAAATAAAGGTTTCATCCACTCACAACACTTATTATAGTGTTCATCTTCCTTTGACTTGTGCTTCTTATCAGGGAAAGGCATAGGTTTTTGGACCCAAGGCTCTCTTTCATTACGATGTTTCTTAGCAACAAAGTCTTTTTTAGTGTATTTAGTATTCTTAGTGTGCCTTTCAGGTTCTTCTTCAACTTTTTATTTATCAAGAGCATCATTTTCCTCATTACCACTTTCAGTTTTAGCATCAGAGACAGATATACTATTAGGATCTTTAGTAGGTTCACAGGATTCTACAATAGTTTTACGTTTCTTTTTCCTTTTCTTAGGAGAAGTACCACTATTTTCAGCTTGTTGAGAATCCTGCTCAATTCTTGTAGGATCCCCCACAGGATATAGAAGATCCTGGGTAGCAGCACCACTTCTAGTTCTAATTTCATAAGCATGTTTTTCTTTAGCAGCATTAACTAGCAAGTCTTTTTTTACTTTAATAAGCTGATCAATTTGAGTTTGAACCATTTGGAAGTGTTTAACAAGCATTTTAACATCATTAGATGTTCTTTCCATAATATCTTTTAACTCAATAATAGCTCTAGAGTTTTCCATTAAATGATTTTGCACCCTTTTATTAAAATTATCTTTCTTAACAATAAAAATATCAAATTCTTCTAAGCATTGATCAGGAGGTTTAGAGTAAGGAATATCACCTTCATCAAAATGTTGGAGAGAGTGTACCTCCATAGTGGATGAGTGGGAGATTGGCTTACATAATTCTTCTATAGGAGGTAGGTTCTTCACATCTGCAGCTTTAATACCCTTCTCGTTAAGACATTTCTTAGCTTCCTTCATCACTTCATCATTTAGTTCAATAACTCCCCTCTTCTTTGATGTTGGTATAGGCACAGGAATAGTTGGTTCAGGTATAGTTGTCTCAGGTATAGTTGGTTCAGGAGGAGTCCAATCTTCATCGTTCTTTCTTATTTTAGCCATTAATTCCTCAGCTTCCTTGGGAGTCCTATTCCTGAAAACACAATCAGCACAACTATCCAGGTATGTCCTAGATTCTTCAGTTAGTCCATTATAAAATATATCAAGAAGCTCATTCTTTGGTAATGTACATCCAGCTTGTGCATGAATCAAGGCACAAAACCTTGCCCATGATTATGGAAATATCTCTTTTTCTTCCTGTTTAAAATCAAAAGTTCCTGCAAAATAGAATGTCTAGCACTAGGAGGAAAATATTTCTGAAGGAAAGTACTAATCAAGCAATCAGAGCTATCAATAGATGCAAGAGGTAAATTATTAAACCAAGTTTTAGCTTCTCCTTTCAACGAAAAAGGGAAAATTTTAGCAACAAAGTAGGTGCGCATCTTAATATCATCAGAAAATAAACCACTCATGGTAGAAAGCTCAGTCATATGTGCTACCGCACTCTCATTCTTAGTCCCACAAAAAGGTTCTTTCTCAACAATAGTTATGTAAGATAAATCAAGAGAGAAATCATAATCCTTATCTTTAATGTTTATGGGAGATGCAGCAAACTTAGCATTAGGGGACAATTTGGGTTTTATAGTACGCCTCTCAAGGAGACTCTTAATAGCACTCCTATCATGGGTGTTTTGACATTCTTTAATAAATTCATCGGTCATCTCTATATAACCGCCATCAATATCATAACTATCTCTAGACTCAGGTGAACTGACAGGTGTAGTAGTGTCTTCATTAGGAGTTTCAGTATTTCCAGCTATAGTTCTAGCAATTGTAGCATCTAGGAAAGGACCTAATGAACCACTCTTATCAAGCATAGTAGAAGCAGCATCATAAGTATCAGAAGTTTTAGATTCAGCAGTAGTAGCAGCATGTGTAGCATGTGTATGTGGTGGTGTAAGGAGCTTACTCATAACAGATGGTGAATCAAGAGAAACAGAGGTGTTCAGAACCGTACCTCTTATTGTAGTGGATGGTAAAATAGGAACCTTGCCATCACGAGACTTACCCATGATGGATAGATGGCAGCGAACAATAGTGATTCCAAGTGAACTTGATAAATAGAGCTATGCTCCCTGGCAACGGTGCTAGAAAATAGTCTTATTGACCCACAGGTATAGGGGGTGTATCGCAGCATTTTCGAGGGAAGTGAAACCCAATTTATTGATTAGACACAAGGGGAGCCAAAGAATATTTATAATCCTTAACAACTGAGTTGTCAATTCAGCTGCACCTGGAAACAATCTTGCTCATAGAAGTTTATCAGTAGCAATAGTTTTGTAATAGCAATAGTAAAGTAACAACAGTAGTAAAAGTAAGACAGTAGTAACAGTAGCAGTAAACAGTAGGATTAAGGTGCGGTAGGCATAGGGATGGATGGACGGGCGTTGCATGAACAAGACAATTCACATGGCAATCAAGACATAGGGCATTTGCAGATAAATAAGATAAAACATCCAAGTACTAAATAATCATAGGCATGTGTTCCATATATAGTCATACGTGCTCGCAATGAGAACTTGCACAACATCTTTTGTCCTGCCATCCCATTTGCAACGGGGCCTCAAGGGAACTACTGGCAATTAAGGTGCTCCTTTTAATAAAGCACCGGAGCAAAGCATTAACACTCCATGAACACATGTGATCCTCACATCAAAGGCATTCCCTCCGGTTATCCTAATTTCTGTCACTTCAGGGCCATGGGTTCCGGACAATAACGTGTGCATACAACTTGCAGGTAAGCCCATAAACAATACTATCATAATGAATCAATAACATGTTTAGATATGAAATCATGGCACTCGGGCCCTAGTGATAAGCATTAAGCATAACAAGTTGCAACAAAGTCAAATAGCATTAATATAGATACTAGGAACCATGCCCTAACAATCTGATGCCATTACATGAACGATCTCATCCAATCCCTACCATCCCCATAGCCTACAGCGGGGGATTACTCACTCATAGATGGGGGAATCATGGATGGTCGATAAAGAAGCGATGGTGGCGATGATCTCCTCCAATTCCCCATCCCGGTAGGGTGCCAGAATGGAATTTCTGGTTCCGAATCGCAGAAGGCGGCCAAGTGGAACTCTTTCTGGAAAAACGTCGAACCCCCCCTTGGTTTTTAGGTCAAGAGGCAACTTATAGGCGAAGAGGGAAGCCGAGGGGGTGACCAAGGCGGCCACACCACCCTGCAGCCTGGCCTGCCCGTGCCAGGTGGTGGGCTCTCGTGGCCCTACTCCGTCTCGTCTTACGGCTCCGTGAGTCTTCCGGTGAAATAGGATTTTGGCATATTTTCCGGATTTTCACGATAGTTGATTTTCTGCACAAAAACTAGACACCAAGGTAATTCTGCTAAAAACAGCGTCAGTCCGTGTTAGTTGTATCCAAATCACACAAGTTTAGAGAAAAAACAATAGCAAAAGTGTTCGGAAAAGTAGATACGTTTTGGACGTATCAGGTTTCCTCACTTTTTGGGAGACCTCCAATTTATCTCTCTCTCCCCCCCATGACCGTGGTCCCAAGTTCGGATCACGCGAGCGAGAGTCTTCTTCACCGCAGAGCACCGTCGTGTTGCGGGATTTGGATCCAGGAGCTCTACTTCTGCAACTACTGTTGGATCGGGGAAGCGGGAGTCATCGCCAGGCACCAGATGCATGTAACTCCCTGCGAGGTGCAACACTTGGGGCACTAGGAGTCGTTGGAGCCACAGGAGTTGCCAGGACTTCAACACAACCTTGAGGTCGGCTTCGGTTCATCTACATCAACCATGATCTCCCGAGCATTGACAATGCTTTTCGGTCTTCATGGGTAAGTTCGCAAAAATCCCCTCCCATTACTGCATTACTAATAGATACGTCCTAGCAACAGGGGTTCAAGGGCGTAGGGTAAAATTTATTGTTTTCATACGCAAACCCCTACATGTGTTACCGCCTTACCAAGGTATTAAGTGTTTTCCACAACATCTAGCTCTGTTATCAAAGATGGTGTGGTACAATCCTTCCTCCTAAGATCCAGGCTCACTTTTTCTAGCAATGAAATGACCACTAGACAAACATCACAGTGTTCTCGTCAGCCGCCTCGCCTCCATGGCCCATGCTAGGAACACAACTCATTTAGAAAATGCCTGCAAGATGGATAAAGTTTCTCCCATGCTTTCAGCTTAATTTAGCTATACGATATTCCTTTCCCTTTGGTATAACCATCTCTCCACAGCTGCCAAACCAGAGTACTGTCCACTAGGGTTTAAATCATTCATTTATTTATTATACCCAAGTCCATTATCCATGGAATAATATTCTTTCCGTGTAGAGGATAACATAGTCTGTTAACAACTATCTTGGCAAGAATTATATCCACATGGCTTAAATAACCCTACAAGGACCCCAACAAAAACATACTGAGTACTATGGGTTGTGGATAATAGCAACAAAGAATATCTTTTGGAGCACTTCTTTTTTTAGTTTGTAATAACATGGATCCTAATTCTACAGACCCATCAAGATCCACCAAAGATGAGGGCATCCAGGGCCAGCTGTAGCTTTTGATAACACCTAATTATTTAGGTATCTTTTATATCATTTGTTTTCAGGTTCCTTCAATATTCTCCAGCTTCCACAACCACTTGCAAAGAAGGCTCTTATTCATTGTTTCTAGATCTAGGTCCCCCCAAACCCAAAGTATTTAGGTAAGCATACTTTCATTGGCGTGTGGGTCTAGATGGGGCCAACATAAGAAAGCGGCCTCGTTGGAGTAGCGTACGTCGGAAGCTTAAACCTCAAAATTTCCGTAGAGCGCCGAAACATCCCTTGCATCTATTCAAATATCACGCCCCGCTTTTTGCAAATGTAAAATTACTCTTCTATCCCTAGTTTGGAAACAAGGACCGGACGGTTACTTCAATAGTAGAGGGGTATAGGTGGTAAATGTGCGCCATCCAACCTATATCCCCCATCGCCTCTTCCCCACCCATACCCCTCCGACCTCGACCTTCCTCCAGCTCCTTCACCACCGTCCCTCTTCCACACCGGAGCTCCTTCACCGTCGTCGCGCTCTTCCACACCAAAACAATTTCACCGACTCCCTCTCCGCACTGGATCTATTTCACCAACACCGTCGGCTACCCTACCGGGGGCGCTTCACAGAATGACTCGTCGCTGACCCCAAAATGCCTAGCCTCCACCCCCCCCCCCCCCGCCGCTCTCTTGCCCATCCCACCCGTCCTCGCCACATGGCAGTAATTTCTCCTACCTGTTTGTTATATTTTTGGTACTTGTAAGCTACGGAATCGGTAGAATGTTTCTCAATATCCTGAATGCTATTGCCATTTCGTTTGCACCCACATATGGTAAGTCATATCCACATCATTAGCTTCTCTCTTTTATTCCCTTTCTTACATTCCCACGCTATCGGTATGATCATGCAACACTAACTCATAGATGCTATTCTTTCCGAGCGCTCGCACGGGTTATGCAAACAGCTCATGGAGGATACAACATTGATAATCTGACGCCAAGCAAGGCTAAAGTGCAAGGTTTCCTCGTGTTATTTAGGTCAGTTTCTTGTCATGTTAATAAGTTATATAACCTGCTTGCCTAATAAATTAATTAGTCATTCTACCTAAAACCTTATCATGACATTTGCATTCATGTTATCTTGTGTTTCTATCTTCAAATGCTTAATTCAGAAAATGGTCATCTAGTTTGAATCATATACCTGGTCATTTTAATGCTATCTTTTTGGTGTTTTCACCTGCTTTTATCCTTCCAAACTAGCTATCTAGTTTGAATCATACATCTGGTGATTTTTAATGCTATGTTTTTGGTGTTTTCAAGAGTTTTCATCCTTCTAAATCAGCTAAACCTTAAATCCTATATGTACAACCCATAAAACCTATACCGTAAAACCCTAAAACCCTAAACCCTCGACCCATAAACCCTAACCAAGTAGGTACCATGCACTTATAGATCAAAATCTGAGATACTTTCATTAAATTACGGTAACACCATTTTATTCCAGGAATATAGCCATAAAATTGAACTTAATTGAAAATTCCCTAACCCCTAAAATCTAAACCCTCAACCCCTAAACAACCCTTGCAAATGAGGTATCATGCACTTGTAGATAAAAAATTCAGATATACTTTCATCAAATTGCGCTAACACCATTTTGTTTCACGAATATAAGAATAAAGAAGCTTGAACATTATTGAAAAATCCCTAAAACTAAACATCTAAACGCTAAACCCCTAGAAACCATAAACCCTAGAACCCTAAACCTTAAACCCTCATCCCCTCAACCCCTTACCAAGCAGGTATCATGCACTTATAGATCAAAATCCGAGAGACTTTCATTAAATTGCGATAACACCATTATATTCCATGAATACATATAAGCATATATATAAAGCTTGAACATTATTATTCAAAATTCCCTAAACCCTAAAATCTAGACAACCCAAAACCTTTAATCCTGAACCCTAAACCCTAAATACCGAACCTAAACTCCTAAACCCTAAACCATATACCATAAACCCTAAACCCCTAAACCCTCAACTCAAAAACCCCAAACCCTAAACCCTAGGCTATATCTTGTGTGAAAACTATGGCGGTGGGATTTAGTTTTGAGCCATACTTATTAGTAGTTGCTTCACGAGAAAAACCACTGTCATCACTTGAAAAAATAAAAATAACTTCAAATTTGGAAGCTTCCTTTGTATATAATCTTCTATATCTAAATAGCAATCTCCCACTATCTTATTTTCCTGTCTTCTTGTGCGTCCATGTCATCACCTTAGTTTGTGCAACCTATTATACATTGAGCAAGTAGTGATTGTACAACACGCTCCAACGTCCCTCCAATCCATCGCTTGGTTCATCGATTGATTATCGTACGAGCCTGCAGCCCACGACCGCCTCACCAGAAATGCACATGAAACGGATCCTAACAGCTATTCGCGGTCATTGCAATGTTTTTTTTGAACGGTAAAAGGTCCAGATGACCAGAGAAGCTGCAATTAAAAAAAGTGGCAGGTACAAATTACAAAGAGGCCCACAACACAAAGAACTCTAGCAAAACTAGACAAAATAGAAAGGGGCCTCTCCCTTGCAAACAACACCCTTAGACAAAACATAAAAAGCAATCAGGTCCTCGAGTGCCTCCGCCACCAAACTCCGGCGACCTCCAGCCAACGGCGAGGTCGTGAGACTCGTGCTCGTGACGCTCCACGAAATGAAGAAGAAGCGACACCACCGGCCGCCAGGAAATCCGCGGGGACGCACCACTTGCTGACGGCGAGGCGACGAGCACCCGATGGTGAGCTCGAAGAAGGGCCTCCGATGGAGGTTGAACCCTTGGGTCACCATTCGACCAGAACGGGCAGTGGTCCGGCGGCTCTACCGCCACCAAAGGACCACTGTGAAAAGAATCTCGTGGACACAGCTTCACCAGTATCCGACTCTAGCACCATCTTCGGCGCCAGGACCATCTCCCTACTAACCCTCGCCACCACGCCAGGCCGGTAGAGGGAAGAAGGGAAAACCGCCATCAATGGAGCGAAGAGATCAACGAGCTTTATGAACGAGCCGCGAGAACCACACCTCCCTCTGCAGCCTCCAATCACGGGAACCTGAAGAAGTAGGCACCGCGACCTCCCGCTGCCACTCGACCGCAAGCAGGAGTAGCTCGCGGCAGCACACAGGACCGCCGCACCGCTGATCCAGGCCCGCTTCCCCCGCCGCCACGGCCAGCCAAAGCGGGGCCTAGGACAAGAAGTAGCAGTAGCAAGCACGCAGCCCAAGAAGCAGGACACCCTCCCGAGAGCTGCCGAACGCGCCCCAACTCCCACCCCCCGCCGCCACGGTTGGCCGGTGGGAAAACAGGGCTCGGGAGAGCACCAGCAAGGAGGGACGCCTGCCCAACAGCTTTATTGCGGAGATCCCCGAGATTCCGACCGCCGCCGCGCTTGCCAACCGACAGAGTGCCACCCACCGCAGAGATCGACCGGGCTGTCTAAGATCCAGCTGCAAGGAGATCGAACCCTACTCCAACTACCAGCAGACCGCCAAGGACTACAACTACGAGCTAACCTACATGCGCCGGCGCCTCTCCTCCACCTCCCTCGATCAGCGGCGCCGGCGAGGTTTGTTTCGGATCGGCCCGGCGCGTGGGATTGCACGGAGGGCGACTGTAGCAGGGGGAAGAAGGGAGGGGGAGAAGTTGAGAGGAAGAAGCCGAAGGTGTCCATCGAGACTAGATGGTAATCGTCTTTAAAGATCTCGATCTGCCAGTCAGTTTGTCATTGTCTCCGCCGCAAGTATGTTCCTACGTTCACCAAATAGATTGCAGTCTCGGAGTCTCCTACTCCATCGGTGCTGGAAGATCTTCTGCCGATGGCAACTATTGTTGGTGCTCATCTCACGATCTGTGGAGCAGCCGCCCCCTCCTGTCCCTTTAGCGATCCATCTTCCCTGTTCGATATCCCCATACAGACTCTCTGGTTTCTTGATTCGGCCGAATCACTACAGCCCGCTAGATGCGTCTGACCATCCAGGTAATCTGCTTTTTATCTTTCTGATCTGATCACCTCTTCCATACATAATTCCAGTTTTTGCATGTGTCTTGGATTGCAGGGGATTTCTTAAATCCGAAGATTGGGTATTTCAAGCATAAGAAAATTTATCTGCAAATTGCAGTTGGAGAAGAAGCTCAAGGTAGTATTGGGGTATCAAGTACTGACGTGTAGGGTATTTCTAATGGTAGGTTGTGCGAAGCTGATTGGATTTTATTAGAACCTCTTAGTTGATAGCAAGGTGCTCAAATATATTCAGCATTTAAAACTGTTTGGATTGTTGACTAATTCCTCCCAGGCTGTTAAAGTTATCCCCTTCTCCATGATTTCTGAAGGATTCTGTACAGATTTGTGTTTGTGATGTGAACTAGAAGAACTAATATTCTTTACATTCTACCTTTTCAGATACCGTCAAGAAAAAATTAAGGAACAATTAATTGATGCTAGATCGAGGGGTGTATTCAGTGTAGAAAGACCTCTAAAGATGTATACGGATGCCAAGCATGAGCCATAAATCTGTAGGTTCATAGTAAATACTAGGGAACGTGGCGCGGGCCCTTCGGTCCTTCTTAATCTTACAATTCTAGTGCAATGCTGAAATTGTAGTTAGGGCTTCAGAAGCAAAAAGAACAATTCACTTTGTGCTGCCTAGGTTGAGTACTTATCAAGCAGTGACGGCAAACTACAACAGCATTGCACAATTTGCCTTCTATATATATGTACGTACTGTATGGTCACACCAAAGAAATATAAAAAGCAGAAAACATGATTAAAAATTTCCAATTAGCAGATGTTCAATGTATAATAAAGCCAGCCGGAAATTTGTCAGGCCAAACATGTGTCATTGCCTCATAAAATTTGCATCACCTCACGTAATTCTTCCTGAGTTACAAGGCTGGCGATGACAGAGTACTCCCACTTGGTGGTACTGGATCTGTCCTAAATATATAGTGATCTGACATAATCAACTGCGGGATCATTTCCACCAGTATAGCTTCAGAACGTTCACCTCGAGAACCTCTGTAAGCGCATTTTCAGATTTCCTAGAAGGGAACATAATTTCTTCTCTTGAATTAACAGTATAACTTCAGAACTTCCACCTCAAGAACCTCTGTCGGCGCATTCTCAAGAGTTCGTAGAAGCGAATATATTTTCTTCTCCTGAAATAACAGTATCGTAATTCTTATTTAATATATGGATCTATAGTGTTGTATGGCACACCAAAAGTTCTAATCTGATTGCCCTTTCAGATGTGACTGTAAATCTTAATATATAGATTTTAGATAGGAGTTCAACAATGTCTTCTTTTAAATATTTAGAACGTCTTCACTGTAGTGGATTTTTTGGACCAACAGCTTGTTCAGGAATCAACATTTACTCGTCAAGATAAAACAACAAATTCAATTAACTACATGCTCAAAATAAATTGGCGCATACGCTAGATGTATAACGAGCGAGGGTCCAATTATATGTGTATAAAAAGGCAGAACAGAGAAGAATATTTTGCCAATGCACCTATCTAGTTGCATGCAACAGAGGCCCCGTACTCGTATGAACACTAAATAAAAAATATCATACGAACACTAAATGAAAATATCAGATTGGCATGTATTTACTGTCAAATGTAAAACAAAGTAAGTAGTGGCCAAATCTGCATAGTGACACCAATACGCTTCTTTTAGGTATCTCCAGGATAGTTTCCAGTGATCTATGAATTGGTCATTCAGAAGTAGGAACCGATGATACGTAGCAGATGACTGATTGATATACTTCTAAAATTACCTCACAATGCTACTGCATGTCAGGTTAATATGTAGTAAAGCTTAATAAAATTACGGAGTAATGTTCATGTATCTGCTTGGTAAATGGAATGTTGGAGAAATAATTGAGATTCGTGAATAGATAAATCAGAAACATCTTGATCTCCATCAATGCGAGAATTGCATAATTATGAACAGCTGAACAAACTACCTGACCTTGTTATTCTTGATTATCGTTAAATTTCAGAGAAAATATGAAATCACCTCAATTACATACATAGATTAACCCCCCTATAAGTCTGACTGGTTTTTGTTGAATGCCTTGTAGGGCTAGATAAAAAAATACATAGACAAAGATGAAAAAGCCGGGGATTAAAGTTTGCCAAATCACTGCAGCCCAAGATGTTGGGCCATTTGGCGAATATATCAAAATAAAACAAATCACTTTTGGAATTTCCGATAAAATTCCAACAACATCAGTATGACGTATGTACAAAAACGTTTCCAATTATTAGTTGGACATATCTGCACTAAATATTCCATTTATCAGCTGGACATATGTACACTAAATGCAGTGGCACAGGTACTTCAAGGAATGTAAGGGGGCACTGGAAGATAGGCGGAGGAAAATAGCGAAGAAAAAGAGATAATTGTAGGTACCTTCATTAGGACCCGATGCAGCGAGATTGTGTGCATAAGACCACAATCATTTCAACTGGATAAGTGTTGAGAAGACCCATCGATTGCTGATGATAGGCCCTCAGAAAATGTTGTACCATATAAACAGAGCAAAGATTGTTATGGTAAGAACTTTCTTCTACTCAAACTAAGTGGGAAGACTGATATGTTTAGAAGTTGTACATAATGACCCATAAAAAGTAAACATATCAGCAAAGCCAAAGAGAATAGCGAAAAAACAAAATAGAAGAAAACATTAAGTGGAAAGCAAAAGAACCTGATGCGCATCAACTATTCCAGCTTCCCGAAGATAAACTAGATATGAACAAAGAGCAGACTTACCTCCCGCCGTGCCTAGGCTGACGCAGTAGTGCAATTGGGCCTTCAAGGATCAAATTGGGCGTGATATGGCCTTCATCCTCAAGGAATGCAGATCAAATTAACATTGACACTGATTTGATACGATCTAACCAATGCAAATGTTTTTGGATGGGGAAAGACAGAAGGTTCAGTAAAGAACTGAAGAACAGCACGAGAGATCCTGCAAATTTTCTTGTGTGTTCGGCACTGCTATGGGATTGAAATAAAAAACTGCAGCGAATCGAAGGAAAAAATAGAACTGTGGTGATCTACTGATATACACTTGACTGAACTTAGAAAGGAACATAAAAGATAAGAGGGAAGAGACCAGATCGAGGGGAAGGAGGTAGAGAGAGAAAATGAGGAATATACCTGGATGGTAGAGTCCCCCCGTCTATGTGGCCGGACTCGACGCCACGCTCTCGCTGCACGTGCAGAGGTCGTGAACCCGCCGCGAAGCTCGTGTGTGGCAGCGGCGCCTCTCAGCGTCCTACGGATGCTGCTGGGTGAGTAATTGTGAGGTTGTGAAAATTATTTATCTGTATTACTGATCATGCTTTCCTTAAAAAGAGAGTCAGCATGCTATTCCCTCCATGAAATTTTGCACCAAGAGCACTTGAGTCCATCAACAAACTCTAATCACTGATTCATGGAAGAAAGAAACAAATCAGCAAGAAGATGGCGCAGATTAAACCCCGACCGGACTAAGCCCAGGTTACTACGCATCCTAATACAACCACCAAAACAACCAGAGTTCAAAAACCTGCAGAACCACATACACAAAAGAGCAGATGAATAGAAGGGGGAAAGGAGAGAACGGAATAAACGCAGAAACCCCAGTTTACCTTTGACGTCTCCGAGGTGCACATAACCGAGTCGATGCGGAGGACGATGGTCGACATCTCCAGACGCTGCCCTCCATGAGTGCAAGCTCGTCGGTGGTGCCACATGGAGAGCTCCGGAGGCGGTGAGGCACGACCACCACACCAATCCGGCCGCTCAGTCGGCGGAACACACGGGGTGGGGGGGGAGCGTTCCGGGCCAGCAATGACACGGTGGAGAGAAGGGCACCAATATAGGGGCACGATGTGGGCGGCGGCCATGGAGCGGAGGAAGCAGGCGAGAGAAGACGGGAGAGTCGGGGCGGTTGGCCCGAGGCGATAGTCGGCGAGGCGAGGAAAGGGGGAGGCGTTTGGGATACTAGACCGGCACGCGCGCTTTCCGCGCCGGCTGCCCAGCGTTGTTGCATGGCGTGATCATCCGCGTCCTGGTCATTGGTGGCTTTTCTTTGGTGTATATATACTCTAAGGCAAAGCATTTTGAGAGTAGAAATGGTTTGCTAGGGGAGTTAATGGAAAAGTGATTGTTGTTTTAATGTCGATTGTCTATATGATAAGATAACTCCGGCTGGTGCATCTAAAAGAAAAAACTCCGGCTGGGGTACTGAGAAACTCCGCCTGGAGTAACTGGATTACGAAAATTGGTTGCAAACCTCGCTCGAAAATAGGAACCTCGAGTCTGGTAGACCAGGTGGTAGGTACTATAGAACTGTGGACCAGAATATTGTGCTCGCTTCTTTGGAGCAAGGCATAGGAGTTTCACATGGTGAAGAATTTTCTTCTATTTGTTTACCCTCTCATCTTAATGCAATAAAAAGTCGCTCCAACGACCATTTCATAAAAAAAAATACAGGAGTAAACTTAATCCAGTTTTTTACATCTGAAAACCAGAAGTGAAATTCAACTGAATGCAACTACCTGCAGTTGTGATTTCTGTGGGAAGAACACATGGCCTTTGTATTCAGTTTGTCGCAACTGAAAATCAGAATTCAGATAACACATAGTATAGATCAGATTTATTGCATGGGCTACGTGTAGAGCTCCTCCGGAGGTGAAACATGCTACATTTTCTAAGTTGAGGGGGGAAATAACACTAACATATAACAAGCAGACATTACCAAAAAGCCAGCTAAAGGTTTCTTGACGCCCAGCAAAAAGAAGTTTCTTGACGCGCCCTTGATAGCACGGGCAGGTTCTTTATCTTACAACGGAACAGTTCTTTTGCTGGAGATACCCACACGATGCATCGTACTACTAAACAAAATATCCTACAAGACAGGTTTGGCAGGATGCACTACAAAATCTGAGCATGCTGCCTCCTCGTCCAACATATTCAGGGGATATAACACAGAGAAACAAAACGCAGAGGCCCAGGCTACCCTAGCACTACAACATTCCGCCTCTTCAGCTAACACATGCACGGTAAACGACACCTACTTGCCCGAATGACATGCATGCTGGAAAGAATAACATCGAGTTAACCAAACCGAGGTTTCAGCAAGGAAGCTAGCACAGGCGTAACATACAGGCACATAGTGGTTACCTTCTTTTCCGTTTTCTCTGAACCGTCCACAAACAACGGCCTCTTCAAGTTAACACTCCTGGCACCACCAAAAAGATCAAAGTAAGAAACTCGCGCCTAACATGCAGCGGCAGCAGAAAACTGAACACGCAACTAACAAACCCTCTTTCCACATGCTGTCCAGACTCCAGAAGGTGCGGAGAGATCATCACCACCCGGTTCGTTATCATCAGTAGATAATTCCTTCACAGGAGTCTCCTACAACAAAGACCATATTAGGAGAACCAATAAATAGAAACAAGCAATGGAAGAAGGCCAATGCATCTGCACACACCAAAACAGCAGTAGGAGGCCGGGTATGCAAGGCCTCATCAGTGGCATAGCAGCAAGGATCGCCTGGTCTTCCTTATCAGCAGATCCTTAAGACCAGCAAGAGCAGTTCATGGACCGACTGACAATAGAAACCAAAAACGGCTACTCCCTCCGTTCAAAAATATAAGACATTCTAGTTTTGTGAAACGAATGTATCTAGACATCTTTTGGTGTATAGGTTCACTCCGGATCTCTACGAACCTATACACTAAAAGACGCCTAGATACATTTGATTCACAAAGCTAAAACTTATTATATTTCAGAACGAAGGGATTACCATATAAAAAAGCCTTACCGCTCCCAGAAGCTTGCTCTGGATAGAAAAAACAATGATCCAGCTAGCTTGCCTGCAGCCAGCAATGCCGCATTGAATCAAGCAAAGACAAACTCCGTTTAGGATAAAACTGAAGGACCTGAAGCTGATATCAGTGCTCTAGAAAGAATACCTTGACACGGTGACATCGACAACATAATTTTTGCCTATCAAAATATATATCTCATCTAGCGTGGTGGAGAGCAAGACGCAGTTTTCAGCGATCCGAATATCGATAGGCTTGCAACTAAATCACGAGAGCTCCATCTCCAAAGGCTATTATCGGAATCCAGAACCTAAAACCCAACAACATGATATGCATAGTTCAAGCTAAATTCATTTTAAACTTTGTTAGAGAACATGACTACCAAGAGCCTACAAATATTTATAAGTCATATTTAATCTGCATGCACATGAATCTACATTTCGAGTTTCTAGATTCAGGATCCACATAATATTTAGACCCACAAACTAAAACGATTCGCAAACAGATGGGAAAGCAGGACTTAGTATCCTTTCTGTATGTTCCTACAAGTACAGCTTTACATGGAAAAACACAGAAAAACCAGATTAACCAGGGACCTGCATTCTTGCTAGCACACTTTTCTTTATACACATGTACCCAGTACCTTCGTGAGTCCTTTCCAGATGTACTCATCACAGGACAGGAACCACCATCCCTAATCGGGCTACATACCGGCGATCCTGATGATGCTCCTAAACTTTTTGCCCTGCAAAACAAAGTCAGCATAGCGGCTGCAAATCACAAGTTAGAAAATACAAAAGCAGTCTTGTAAACACAAGCTTACTACAAAGGACATGTGCATATGTCTCCTTGTGCAACTGGTTCTCAATTATACGTATCATCGCATGAAAAAGGTACCAGGTTTTCTTTGGTGCTATTGCATCGATAATGATCTTATTTTTAAATATCCTCTATACTATATACCACAGTTAGCACAATAAAACACCAGCAAATAACGAAACAAATGTAATTACAAAAAACAACCTCAAATCAACAACCACCTCGCCTTTTTATTCTCTAAAATCTGCATTAACACATGCGCTGCACCTGAACAATTCCCAAATCAGCATCACAGAAGCACAATCTGGTTGGGTTCAGAAATAAATGATTTGTGGATTTCTTCTGCTAGCTTTTTGCATAACCAAATTCAAAGGCACCTAAAAGTTTATAGGAGGGTTCAGGATTCATAGGAGCACGTGGTTCTGCATCGGCACCTCGTCTGACCACTTCTCATACCTCCACCCCATATCGTCATAAAGAGGGGAGTAGCATGGGAAACAGATCAGGGCCCTCTAAGCCCGGATCGGCACCTCCGCCACAGACTCACTTCCGGCGATGCCACCGCTCTCCACTCCGGTAGTGCCGCGCCGCTGCCACCATGCTTCACTCCCACCTTGGGGAGCCACGTGAGGGCACCACACGATCCAGGAGTCCTCCCTGCCCCGAAACTACAGGGAAGGAGCTGAGCCCTCCATATCTTGCGTGGTGGGAGAGGCCGAGCTCTCTGGCCGCCGGCGATGATGTTGGTCGAGGAAGACCGTGGGTTTCGCCGGTGACATGGCGTGTGGTGCGTGAGGTTGGAGATAAGTTCGGAGCTTGGGTAAGTTTTCCGGCTTTGGAGGGGTGAAACAGAAAAAACGCCAATGGGGCCCACAACACAGTGGCACGTCATCGGCAAATGGCCTCAGAGCCCGTGCATGCGACCACGCTTAGAGCAAGGACAATAGTAGAGCCAACTGCTGGCTCTAAGTCATGTTCATGTCATCTAAAGTGTGGCATCCCGCTAAAACCACTACTAGAAAATCGCTATGTTTTTGTGCATTGTATTATCATGACCGCATGCTCATGTCATCATGCCACATTGCATTTGAGCATCGTCATCATCATGCATATGTTATGTCTAAAACTATTTTCTAAAATCCTAGTTTTGTTTTCTAAAATATCCCCCGTCTTTATTCAAATCAAAACCCCGGTCTTTTTCGAATCTTTTATTTATCTAAAAACTATTTATAAAATCTTTTCTAAAAATAAAATAAATATTTTCTAGGGGAGGCCACAAGCCGCCAGCTCCAAAGCCCAGCAGCTAGCAGCCTACAACCCCGATCGAACCACCTCCAAACCCTAGCTAAAACGCCCCACCGAAACCCTATCTTCCAGCTAGCCTACCCTAACCCAATTCCCTCCCAGCCGCCACCTGCAGGCCACCATTGCCCCATCCACCGCACGTCATCTCCCTCCACTCCACCTGGACCCACCTCCTGCCACCATCCCGAGGCGGCCGAACCAGCCCGCGCGCCCACCCAGCACCGCCTCTCTCCCGCCTGGCCTCACCCCATTCCGCATGCACCCCGCCCAGCCAATACAACACCACCCACCAACCCGACCCTACCACGCAGGCCACCACGCATGGGAAACCACCCACCCCAGGCGACCGACAACCTCCACGTCGCCTTCCTCTTTCCCCACCAACGACCGCACGCCACCTACCGCCCAGCTCCATCGCTCCTGGCCCCACCACCTGGTCCTTCCTCCCGACAACCACCAAGCGCATCCTCAGACACCCTGCCCCACGCGCTTAGCCCCAGCGTCTGATCACAGCGCCTACCGCCTCGAGGACCGCTCCTCGCTCGCCCGCCTCTCTCTAGATCCTCACCGCGCCACTGGCCGCTGCCAACCCTCGTCCTCGTCTCGCCCGCCTCGACAGACAGACCTCGCCTCGTCGTGGGACTGCGGTCAGCCGCTCCTTCCGGGGCCCTCCTCACGACCGAGCCCGCTTACCCCAGCTCGAGCCCGCCTGAGCACCTCACTGGCGCTTTCGCGTTCACGCGTCGTCCGCGCCCCCGAGCCCGTGCTAAACCCGCCGCCGACCCTCCTCGAGCCCTCCTCGTCGGCCCCCGCTCGCCTCCGCCGCCGAACCCAGCGCCGCTTCCTTACGACTTCCTCCTCGACCCGCAGAACCACGTCGCCGAGCCCCCTGTCCTGCGTCGACCCGAGACCCTCCTGCTATCCTCATGGCGTTCTCGTGGTGTTTGCAGACGGTGTGGATGTTCAGTGTTTTGGAGTTGTGATGATGGTGTCCAAGTATAGATGGTGATGTGCCGCCAAGGTGTGTTGATGGTGTGGTGCTACAACAGGGGCTTCCTCTGAACCGAGGCGACAAGATTGACAATTGATGATCGTTACCCGAATTATCCTGACAAGGATGGTCCGATGTCACGATCTTCATCATGGGACACCAAGATCTCCTTCCCGGCTCCGCTAGCTAAAGCCCCGGACCCGAAGACGCTGAGACCCGAGTGCGCCTACATGGATCCGGTGACGCCGGCACGCCAAGATGTACCACACGAAACCGAAGACCAGTCGGAAACGCCAAGATCTCCAATTCGGAATCCGAGGACGCCGAGACCCCGGTGCGACAAGTACTCCTTCCCGGACGCCAAGTTCGCCGAGAACCCGGATGCCAAGGTCGCCGACACGAAACGACAAGACCTCCTTCCCGCACCGATGCTCGACGACGTCGCACGCCAAGTTCTTCTTCCCGAACGCCAAGACCGACCTGATACGAGGACCCGACAAGATCTTCGTGACGACAAGATCGACACCGACCGGGGCGAATCCGATGCGCCACCGACGCTAAACCAAGTCATTCAACGACCTCCGATCCTGATCCCCGTCGAACCCTGAGACCCTGAGACCGAACCCCGAATCCTCGGAACCCAAGATCTTCCGAACCCATATGTGTGACCCTAAGCCTCTATTTTTATAATATGACATATACCTGTCACCTCATTAAATCATCATGCTTGCATCCATGTCATCTGGTGGGATGGGTTGAATAGTTGATTCACCAAATAAATTAAAATAGAATCTATATGAGGGATATCTTTGTCTTATTTCGGACTCCATTTAAATTGGTGTAGCAAACCGATACCATGTTTTGCCGTGTTAATACAACATTTAATTTGCGGGGTTTCTAAATAACTTGAATCATTTAATTAATCATTGGATCCCCAGTTCCGCTTAATACTGCCTAATTGCACCGCATCTGTGTCATGCCATGAATCATATCATAAACATGACGTTTCTTCTGCCGTAGCATTAAATATTGCATCCGGTGTTTCTTCTAGTGTTGCTTCTTCGCGGATTAGGCCGATGAGTGGATGTGAGTACCGACAAGTTCTCAGGATATGATCCATCGGCAGTATTTTCCCAGGCGAGCATCCCTCCCCTTTCTACCTATTTTGCATTTATAGTCTTTATTTCCTCCTGTTGATCTATTGCTATCCGTGTCGTGATGCTTTAGTTTACGTGCACCAGTTATATACCGTGCAGCCTCTATATTTCCATGGACACCTCCTAATACCTGTTGTTTGGTAGATAGCTGGCCTTGCGATTCGTAGTTGCTTGCTCAGGTGCGATCTCGTGTTGTCGAGTACCACAGTTGTTGGTATGCTGGCAGATGTTTATGGTGGAGTTGATCATGGCTTTAATTACAACATGATATTAAATTGCTAGATATATCTAATGCGGAGGCATCGGTGGGCAATAGATGTTATTTTGTTCTTCCACGCTCACTTGTGTCCCGTAGGACCCCGAGTACTTGATACCTGTTCCTTGACTATCGCACTATCCGCATATGGGACCATGAATCCCCTTAGCGAGAGCTTGATTCTTTTCTTATTTCTTGGGGCCACAAAGCAGATTTGGGGCTTTATTACTATCCTGTACTTATTCCATGCCTTACTGCTTTATTTAAGATTGTGCGTGGAGCACCTGTACTATTTTGGATTGTGCCACGTTTTTGCGGTATCGACAAGCCCAGTCACACTTTCGGGTTCCCAGTCGTTTACAGCCGTCGTCACAAACCCTGGGTCCATTCCAGAGCCGGCCAACTTCGTTGCGGGTAGCTTAGTGGGGTGGCCCCCTGAAATATTTTATGAATCCTGTGATTGCTTTGTCGTGAAAGCCTCGTTGGATTTTGATTTGGTTTTTCCGAGGTTGATCGTGTGTGTGTTGCTATTTGTGCACCCCTGCAGGGTAAATCTTTCTGAAAGCCGTGTCCGCGGTTATGGATGACTTGGAGCACAGTATCTCGATCATAGACAAGCATAACTAAAGTAGTGCTATAAATTTGAGTTAATATGTGACTAGTAATTCAGCTTCACTACAATGGAATGGATAATAAAAATGCCAACAACTGGTGGCTCTGTGGTGATCTGTGTCATACTATACCTGCCTAGTAAGTATTGCAACTCCAATGGAATGTGATAAAAGTGCCAACAACTGCTGGGTTTTGGGATTCCTCAGGACAATTATATCTGACTAGTAAATATTCCAACTACCACAGAATGGTTAATTAAAACTGCCCACTACTTATGCTTCAGGATGACTCATGCTATCTATATCTGATTAGTAAGTGCTGCAACTATAACGGAATGAGTAAAATTGCCAACTGTGTGAGTTCCTTGGTCCGACTTCCTTGTTTGGTCTCGAGGGGGAATACCAGGATGGGTTTGTTTGGTGTTAGTATCAGGTTGGAACCGAATACGTCTTTCTTACCCCTCTCTAATAGCCGCCAGTGATACGGAATCTCTATAGGTTGTTTAGTGCACGCTTCGTTGCCGCTTCAGTCCACCATACCTATGTAGGCGAGAGTCGACAAATTCTAGCCTCGCCGTGTACTGGCCTCAGTACTGACACTCCTCTTTTTCCTTCGCCCTTTGTAGGCTCCCCCTTTTGTTTTAGCAGGTTTGCGATCGACATCGTTAGCAGGGTTACCCTTCCGGCTTGGCCTGGGCAGGGTTATGGACGCCATTGGTTATTCTTCAGGGCTCTTAGCCCCATTTGCTTCTTATCCGTACTCGGATGTTGAATCGTTTTCAAGGTGATTTGGATCTTGTATGGTATATCTGTATTGTTGACTCGAGGAGTCACTGTTGTATATATATGTTCTGTGGGTCCCATCGAGGACTGTTGTGTAATGGTATTACTTCGTTTTGCACCCGCATGAAAGTGCCTGGTGGGCGTCCTTGAATCGTTTCTATGCGGGTTGGCGGGAAGCGCTGAAACTTGCATAGGACCTATTCGAGGGTGTTACAGAGTGGTATCAGAGCTCAGAAGTTGCGATACCCCACAAGTCCAGCCTGTAGGATAACCTAGCTAACAGCCGAAGTAGAGTGTCAAAACTATTTTGCAAAATCGGTTGGATAGATCTGATTAGGTCTGATTTTACTCCTTACCCCTCTGCTATTCTCCTCTTACCTCTGCGTGTTTTGGATCTATTCTCTTATCTTTTCTTCGAGTCCAGGAATTCTCGTGGTTGGGTTTCTGTCAGGGTTTTGCTTCCTCCTTTGGTAACGGTGCTTCTACATCCGGTCTTCGTGCTATCTGAGGAATCCTTCATCTGTTGGACTTCTCTCTGTTCCTTGTTGTGCCTTCCGGTGTTTTCTGACACGACGACATCATCTACGCCAGATCCGATGCAGAGTCTGCATCACTCCTCTGTTTCCAAACCCTGTTTGTCGAGATCTTCAGTCTGATTCCAAGAAGGGTTGCACGCTTTTCTACTGATTGTGCGAAGTAATAGTTTGGGTACGTGATGGATTGGCCCCCATGCCGACTACTCATTTTATTTGCTCTCGTACATTGAAGTGGATTAGAATGCATCGTTTCTCTCTCCCTATCGAAGTTAGAGGTGGCTTTATTTGTTGATACCTCTACCTTCGTCCTTTGTTACCGGAGTGTTCTCTCGATGATCACGGCCAACGACTTCTTGTTAGTGGTGTCACGAGAATCTACACGAAGCGAGAAGATCCTGATCGCCGACCTTCTTCCCGGTACCATGAGCGGATCTCGAGGGCGAGATCCCTTGTTAGTGGTGTCAAATTGTGGCATCCCGCTAAAACCACTACTAGAAAATCACTGTGTTTTTGTGCATTGCATCATCATGACCGCATGCTCATGTCATTATTCCACATTGCATTTGAGCATCGTCATTATCATGCATATGTTATGTCTAAAATTATTTTCTAAAAGCCTAGTTTTGTTTTCTAAAATATCCCCCGTCTTTATTCAAATCAAAACCCCGATCTTTTTCGGATCTTTTATTTATCTAAAAACTATTTATAAAATCCTTTCTAAAAATAAAATAAATAAAATAAATATTTTCTAGGGGAGGCCGCAAGCCGCCAGGCCCAAAGCCCAGCAGCTAGAAGCCTACAACCCCGATCGAACCACCTCCAAACCCTAGCTAAAACGCCCCACCCAAACCCTATCTTCCAGCTAGCCTACCCTAACCCAATTCCCTCCCAGCCGCCACCTACAGGCCACCATCTCCCATCCACCGCACGCCATCTCCCTCCACTCCAGCTGGACCCACCTCCTACCACCATCCCGAGGCGGCCGAACCAGCCCGCGCGCCCACCCACGCAGCGCCTCTCTCCCGCCTAGCCTTACCCCATCCAGCATGCACCCTGCCCAACAACTACAACACCACCCACCAACCCGACCCTACCACGCAGGCCACCACGCACGGGAAACCACCCACCCCAGGCGACCGACAACCTCCACGTCGCCTTCCTATTTCCCCACCAACGAACGCACGCCACCTACCGCCTAGCTCCATCGCTCCTGGCCCCACCACCTGGTCCCTCCTCCCGACAACCACCCGCACGCATCCCTGTACACCCCGCTCCCCACCGCCTGGCCCCCGCGTACAGCGACCGCGCGCCCTGCCCCGACCCCGAGGACCGCTCCTCGCTCGCCCGCGCCTCCCTCTCTAGATCCCTGCCGCCACGCGCCTGACGCCGCCGCCGGCCCTCGTCCTCCCGTCCTCGCCCGCCTCAGACAGAGACCTCGCCCCTCCCCGTCGTAGGAGCTACAGCGCCGGCCGCCGCTCCTTCCGCCGGGGCCCTCCCCTGCGACCCGAGCCCGCCTGCCCCAGCTCGCCGAGCCCGCCCCCTGAGCACCTCCGGCCGACGCGCTCGCGTTCACGCGTCGTCCGCGCCCCCGAGCCCGTGCTCGACCCCGCCGCCGGCCCTCCTCCCCAGGCCCTCCTCGTCAGCACCCCGCTCGCCTCCGCCGGAGACCGAGCCCCGCGCCCGCAGTGACCCTGCCTCCGTCACTGACCCGCCTCGCCCTCTACAACACGAGGCCGCGTCGCTCGCTTCCTCGTCTCTGCATGCGCCATCGCGCCGCCACGAGCGTCCTTCACCCCGTCGAGCCCCGCATCTTCGCCTACGACTTCCTCCTCGACCCGCGGAACCACGTCCTCAAGCCCCCTGTCCTGCGTCGACCCGAGACCCTCCTGCTATCCTCATGGCGTTCTCGTGGTGTCTGCAGATGGTGTGGATGTCGAGTGTTTTGGAGTTGTGATGATGGTGTCCAAGTATAGATGGTGATGTGCCGCCAAGGTGTGTTGATGGTGTGGTGCTACAACAGGGGCTTCCTCTGAACCGAGGTGACAAGATTGACAATTGATGATCGTTACCCGAATTATACTGACAAGGATGGTCCGATGTCAAGATCTTCATCATGGGACCCCAAGATCTCCTTCCCGGCTCCGCTAGCCGAAGCCCCGGACCCGAAGACGCCGAGACCCGAGTGCGCCTACATGGATCCGATGATGCCGGCACGCCAAGATCTGCCACACGAAACCGAAGACCGGCTAGAAACGCCAAGATCTCCAATTGAGAATCCGAGGACGCCGAGACCCCGGTGCGACAAGTACTCCTTCCCGGACGCCAAGTTCGCCGAGAACCCGGACGCCAAGGTCACCGACACGGAACGACAAGACCTCCTTCCTGCACCGATGCCCGACGACGTTGCACGCCAAGTTCTTCTTCCCGAATGCCAAGACCGACCTGATACGAGGACCCGACAAGATCTTCGTGACGACAAGATCGACACCGACTAGGGCGAATCTGATGTGCCACTGACGCCAAACCAAGTCCTTCGACGACCTCCGATCTCGATCCCCGTCGAACCCTGAGACCCTGAGACCGAACCCCGAATCCCCGGAACCCAAGATCTTCCGAACCCAGATGTGTGACCCTAAGCCTCTATTTTTATAATATGACATATACCTGTCGCCTCATTAAATCATCATGCTTGCATACATGTCATCTGGTGGGATGGGTTAAATAGTTGATTCACCAAATAAATTAAAATGGAGTCTATATGCGGGATATCTTTGTCTTATTCCGGATCCATTTAAATTGGTGTAGCGAACCGATGCCATGTTTTGCCGTGTTAATACAACATTTAATTTGCGGGGTTTCTAAATAACTTGAACCGTTTAATTAATTGACGGGGCCCTGGTTCCGCTTAATACTGCCTAATTGCACCGCATCTGTGTCATGCCATGCATCATATCATAAACATGCCGTTTCTTCTGTCGTAGCATTAAATATTGCATCCGGTGTTTCTTCTAGTGTTGCTTCTTCGCGGATTAGGCCGATGAGTGGATGTGAGTACCGACAAGTTCTCCGGATGTGATCCATCGGCAGTGTTTTCCCAGGCGAGCATCCCTCCCCTTTCTACCTATTTTGCATTTATAGTCTTTATTTCCTCCTGTTGATCTATTGCTATCCGTGTCGCGATGCTTTAGTTTCCGTGCACTAGTTATATCCCGTGCAGCCTCTATATTGCCATTGACACCTCCTAATACCTATTGTTTGGTAGATAGCTGGCCTTGCGAGTCGTAGTTGCTTGCTGAGGTGCGATCTCGTGTTGTCGAGTACCACAATTGTTGGTATGCTGGCAGATGTTTATGGTGGAGTTGATCATGGCTTTAATTACAACGTGATATTAAATTGCTAGATATAACTAATGCAGAGGCATCGATGCGCAATAGATGTTATTTGGTTCTTCCACGCTCACTTGTGTCCCGTAGGACCCCGAGTACTTGATACCTGTTCCTTGACTATCGCACTATCCGCATATGGGACCATGAATCCCCTTAGCGAGAGCTCGATTCTTTTCTTATTTCTTGGGGCCAGAAAGTAGTTTGGGGCTTTATTACTATCCTGTACTTATGCCATGCCTTACTGCTTTATTTAAGATTGTGCGTGGAGCACCTGTACTGTTTTGGATCGTGCCATGTTTTCGCGGTATCGACAAGCCCAGTCACACTTTCGGGTTCCCAGTCGTTTATAGCCATCGTCACAAACCCTGGGTCCGTTCCGGAGCCGGCCAACTTCGTTGCGGGTAGCTTAGTAGGGTGGCCCCCTGAAATATTTTATGAATCCTATGATTGCTTTTTCGTGAAAGCCTTGTTGGGTTTTGATTTGGTTTTTCCGAGGTTGATCATGTGTGTGTTGCTATTTGTGCACCCCTGCAGGGTAAATCTTTCTGAAAGCCGTGTCCGCGGTTATGGATGACTTGGAGCATAGTATCTCGATCATAGACAAGCATAACTAAAGTAGTGCTATAAATTTGACTTAATATGTGACTAGTAATTCAGCTTCACTACAATGGAATGGATAATAAAAATGCCAACAACTGGTGGCTCTGTGGTGATCTGTGTCATACTATACCTGCCTAGTAAGTATTGCAACTCCAATGGAATGTGATAAAAGTGCCAACAACTGCTGGGTTTTGGGATTCCTCGGGACAATTATATCTGACTAGTAAATGTTACAACTACCATGGAATGGTTAATTAAAACTGCCCACTACTTATGCTTCAGGATGACTCATGCTATCTATATCTGATTAGTAAGTGCTGCAACTATAACGGAATGAGTAAAATTACCAACTGTGTGAGTTCCTTGGTCCGACTTCCTTGTTTGGTCTTGAGGGGGAATACCAGGATGGGTATGCTTGGTGTTAGTATTAGGTTGGAACCGAATAGGTCTTTCTTACCCCTCTCTAATAGCCGCCAGTGATACTGAGTCTCTATAGGTTGTTTAGTGCACGCTTCGCTGCCGCTTCAGTCCACCATACCTATGTAGGCAAGAGCCGCCGAATTCTAGCCTCGCCTGTCTTGGCCTCGATCGACGCCTCTTTTCCTTCACCCTTTGTCGGCACCCCCTTTTGTTTTAGCAGGTTTGCGATCGACATCATTAGCAGGGTTACCCTTCTGGCTTGGCCTGGGCAGGGTTATGGACGCCATTGGTTATTCTTCAGGGCTCTTAGCCCCATTTGCTTCTTATCCATACTCGGATGTTGAATCGTTTTCATGGTGGTTTGGATCTTGCATGGTATATCTGTATTGTTGACTCGAGGAGTCACTGTTGTATATATATGTTCTGTGGGTCCCATCGAGGACTGTTGTGTCATGGTATTACTTCGTTTTCCACCTGCACGAAAGTGCCTGGTGGGCGTCCTTGAATCGTTTCTATGCGGGTTGGCCGGAAGCGCGGAAACCTGCATAGGGCCGATTCGAGGGTGTTACAGAGTGGTATCAGAGCTCAGCAGTTGCGATACCCGACAAGTCCACCCTGTAGGATAACCTAGCTAACGGCCGAAGTAGAGTGTCAAAACTATTTTGCAAAATCAGTTGGATAGATCTGATTTTATTCCTTACCCCTCTGCTATTCTCCTCTTACCTCTGCGTGTTTTGGATATGTTCTCTTATCTTTTCTTCGAGTCCAGGAATTCTTGTGGTTGGGTTTCCGTCAGGGTTTCGCTTCCTCCTTTGGTAACGGTGCTTCTACATCCGGTCTTCGTGCTATCTGAGGAATCCTTCATCTGTTGGACTTCTCTTTGTTCCTTGTTGTGCCTTCCGGTGTTTTCTGACGCGACGACATCATCTACGCCAGATCCGATGCAGAGTCTGCATCACTCCTCTGTTTCCAAACCCTGTTTGTCGAGATCTTCAGTCTGATTCCGAGAAGGGTTGCACGCTTTTCTACTGATTGTGCGGAGTAATAGTTTGGGTGCGTGATGGATTGGCCCCCATGCCGACTACTCATTTTATTTGCTCTCGTACGTTGAAGTGGATTAGAATGCATCGTTTCTCTCTTCCTATCGAAGTTAGAGGTGGCTTTATTTGTTGATACCTCTACCTTCGTCCTTTGTTACCGGAGTGTTCTCTCGACGATCACGGCCAACGACTTCTTGTTAGTGGTGTCGCGAGAATCTACACGAAGCGAGAAGATCCTGATCGCCGACCTTCTTCCCGGTACCATGAGCGGATCTTGAGGGCGAGATCCCTTGTTAGTGGTGTCGAATTGTGGCATCCCGCTAAAACCACTACTAGAAAATCGCTGTGTTTTTGTGCATTGCATCATCATGACCACATGCTCATGTCATCATTCCACATTGCATTTGAGCATCGTCATCATCATGCATATGTTATGTCTAAAACTATTTTCTAAAGCCCTAGTTTTGTTTTCTAAAATATCCCCGTCTTTATTCAAATCAAAACCCCGGTCTTTTTAGGATCTTTTATTTATCTAAAAACTATTTATAAAATCCTTTCTAAAAATAAAATAAATAAAATAAATATTTTCTAGGGGAGGCCGCAAGCCGCCAGGCCCAAAGCCCAGCAGCTAGCAGCCTACAACCCCGATCGAACCACCTCCAAACCCTAGCTAAAACGCCCCACCCAAACCCTATCCTCTAGCTAGCCTACCCTAACCCAATTCCCTCCCAGCCGCCACCTGCAGGCCACCATCGCCACATCCACCGCACACCATCTCCCTCTACTCCACCTGGACCCACCTCCTGCCACCATCCCGAGGCGGCCGAACCAGCCCGCGCACCCACCCACGCAGCGCCTCTCTCCCGCCTGGCCTCACCCCACCCCGCATGCACCCCACCCAGCCACTACAACACCACCCACCAACCCGACCCCACCACGCACGGGAAACCACCCACCCCAGGCGACCGACAACCTCCACATTGCCTTCCTCTTTCCCCACCAACGACCACACGCCACCTACCGCCCAGCTCCATCGCTCCTGGCCCCACCACCTGGTCCCTCCTACCGACAACCACCCGCACGCATCCCGTCAGACACCCTGGCCCCACCGCCTGCCCTCAGACAGAATCACGCCTGCCCGACCCGAGGACCGCTCCTCGCTCACCCGCGCCTCCCTCTCCAGATCCCTGCCACCACGCGCCTGACGCCGCCGCCGGCCCTCGTCCTCCTGTCCTCGCCCGCCTCGGACAGCGACCTCGCGCCTCCCCGTTGTAGGACCTATAGCACCAGCCACCACTCCTTCCGCCAGGGCCCTACCCAGCGACCCGAGCCCGCCTGCCCAGCTCGCCGAGCCTGCCCCCCTGAGCACCTCCGACCGACGCGCTCGCGTTCACCGCGTCGTCCACGCCCCCGAGCCCGTGCTCGACCACCCTCCTCCTCCCATGCCCTCCTCACACCTCTCGCCTCCGGAGACCGAGCCCAGCATCGTGACCTGCCTCCACATCGACCCACCTCGCCCTCTACAACGCCGGGCCGTGCCACTCGCTTCCTCATCTCTCCATGCGCCGTCGCGCCGCCGCGAGCGTCCTTCACCCCGTCGAGCCCCGCATCTCTGCCCTGCCTTCTGCAACACACCGGCGCCACGGACCCCTGCGACTTCCTCCTCGACCCGCGGAACCACGTCGCCGAGCCTCCTGTCCTGCGTCGACCTGAGACCATCCTGCTATCCTCATGGTGTTCTCGTGGTGTCTGCAGATGGTGTGGATGTTGAGTGTTTTGGAGTTGTGATGATGGTGTCCAAGTATAGATGGTGATGTGCTGCAAGGTGTGTTGATGGTGTGGTGCTACAACAGGGGCTTCCTCCGAACTGAGGCGACAAGATTGACAATTGATGATCGTTACCCAAATTATCCTGACAAGGATGGTCCGATGTCAAGATCTTCATCATGGGACCCCAAGATCTCCTTCCCGGCTCTGCTAGACGAAGCCCCGGACCCGAAGACGCCGAGACCCGAGTGCGCCTACATGGATCCGGTGACGCCGGCACGCCAAGATCTACCACACGAAACCGAAGACCGGCCAAAAACGCCAAGATCTCCAATTCAGAATCCGAGGACGCCGAGACCCCGGTGCGACAAGTACTCCTTCCCGGACCCCAAGTTCACCGAGAACCCGGACGCCAAGGTCGCCGACACGGAACGACAAGACCTCCTTCCTGCACTGATGCCCGACGACGTCGCACACCAAGTTCTTCTTCCCGAACGCTAAGACCGACCCGATACGAGGACCCGATAAGATCTTCATGACGACAAGATCGACACCGACTAGGGCGAATCCGATGCGCCATCGACGCCAAACCAAGTCCTTCGACGACCTCCGATCCCGATCCCCGTCGAACCCTGAGATCGAACCCGGAATCCCCGGAACCCTAGATCTTCCAAACCCAGATGTGTGACCCTAAGCCTCTATTTTTATAATATGACATATACCTGTCGCCTCATTAAATCATCATGCTTGCATACGTGTCATCTGGTGGGATGGGTTAAATAGTTCATTCACCAAATAAATTAAAATAGAGTCTATATGCGGGATATCTTTGTCTTATTCTGGACCCCATTTAAATTGGTGTAGCGAACCGATGTCATGTTTTGCTGTGTTAATACAACATTTAATTTGTGGGGTTTCTAAATAACTTGAACCATTTAATTAATCGTCGGGGCCCCGGTTCCGCTTAATACTGCCTAATTGCACCGCATCTGTGTCATGCCATGCATCATATCATAAACATACCGTTTCTTCTGCCGTAGCATTAAATATTACATCCGGTGTTTCTTCTAGTGTTGCTTCTTCGCGGATTAGGCCGATGAGTGGATGCGAGTACTGACAAGTTCTCCGGATATGATCCGTCGGCAGTGTTTTCCCAGGCGAGCATCCCTCCCCTTTCTACCTATTTTGTATTTATAGTCTTTATTTCCTCTTGTTGATCTATTGCAATCCGTGTCGCGATGCTTTAGTTTCCATGCACCAGTTATATTCCGTGCAGCCTCTATATTGCCATGGACACCTCCTAATACCTGTTGTTTGGTAGATAGCTGGCCTTGCGAGTCGTAGTTGCTTGCTCAGGTGCGATCTCGTGTTGTCGAGTACCACAGTTGTTGGTATGTTGGTAGATGTTTATGGTAGAGTTCATCATGGCTTTAAATTGCTAGATATAACTAATGCAGAGGCATCGGTGGGCAATAGATGTTATTTGGTTCTTCCACGCTCACTTGTGTCCTGTAGTACCCCGAGTACTTGATACCTGTTCCTTGACTATCGCACTATCCGCATATGGTACCATGAATCCCCTTAGCGAGAGCTCGATTATTTTCTTATTTCTTGGGGCCACAAAGTAGTTTGGGGCTTTATTACTATCCTGTATTATGCCATGCCTTACTTCTTTATTTAAGATTGTGCGTGGAGCACCTGTACTGTTTTGTATCATGCGACGTTTTCGCGGTATCGACAAGCCCAGTCACACTTTCGGGTTCCCAGTCGTTTACAACCGTCGTCACAAACCTTGGGTCCGTTCCGGAGCCAGCTAACTTCGTTGCGGGTAGCTTAGTGGGGTGGCCCCCTCAAATATTTTATGAATCCTGTGATTGCTTTGTCGTGAAAGCCTCGTTGGGTTTTGATTTGGTTTTTCCGAGGTTGATCGTGTGTGTGTTGCTATTTGTGCACCCTGCAGTAAATCTTCCGAAAGCCATGTTACATGATTCTGACGACTTGGAGCACAGTATCTCGATCATATACAAGCATAACTAAAGTAGTGATATAAATTTGACTTAATATGTGACTAGTAATTCTGCTTCACTACAATGGAATGGATAATAAAAATGCCAACAACTAGTGGCTCTGTGGTGATCTGTGTCATACTATACCTGCCTAGTAAGTATTGCAACTCCAATAGAATGTGATAAAAGTGCCAACAACTGCTGGGTTTTGGGATTCCTCAGGACAATTATATCTGACTAGTAAATGTTCCAACTACCACGGAATGGTTAATTAAAACTGCCCACTAGTTATGCTTCAGGATGACTCATGCTATCTATATCTGATTAGTAAGTACTGCAACTATAACAGAATGAGTAAAATTGCCAACTGTGTGAGTTCCTTGGTCCGACTTCCTTGTTTGGTCTCGAGGGGGAATACCAGGATGGTAATGTTTGGTGTTAGTATCAGGTTGGAACCGAATAGGTCTTTCTTACCCCTCTCTAATAGCCGCCAGTGATACTGAGTCTCTATAGGTTGTTTAGTGCACGCTTTGCTACCGCTTCAGTCCACCATACCTATATAGGCGAGAGCCGCCGAATTCTAGCCTCGCCGTGTACTAGCCTCAGTACTGACGCTCCTCTTTTTCCTTCGCTCTTTGTCGGCACCCCCTTTTGTTTTAGCAGGTTTGCGATCGACGTCGTTAGCAGGGTTACCCTTCCGGCTTGGCCTGGGCAGGGTTATGGACGCCATTGGTTATTCTTCAGGGCTCTTAGCCCCATTTGCTTCTTATCCGTACTCGGATGTTGAATCGTTTTCAAGGTGATTTGGATCTTGTATGGTATATCTGTATTCTTGACACGAGGAGTCACTATTGTATATATATGTTCTGTGGGTCCCATCGAGGACTGTTGTGTAATGGTATTACTTCGTTTTCTACCCGCACGAAAGTGCCTGGTGGGCGTCCTTGAATCGTTTCTATGCGGGTTGGCCGGAAGCGCTGAAACTTGCATAGGGCCGATTCGAGGGTGTTACATAAAGCCAACCTAATAGCCAACATGTATAACATATAGAGATTAAATATACTACTTTACTAATGTATGACCCACTTTACACTCTCACATAGTGCCTAGGAGCACGTGCTGCAGCTTGCTGTTAACTAAGAGTCCACTCCTCTTCTCTCTCCTCTTCTCTCTCATCCAACTAAGCACAAATATACTATTTTAAGTCATATAGCATGCTGACTGGGCCTTATTGTACTTGCTCTTAAGGAATTAGATAATAAGTTTGGACATGCCAAATATCATATTCAAGGTAGCTACGTGTAAACTTTTACTGATTATGAAAACATATGCACCTACAACAGAACACCTTAAAACCTCCAAAGGCCCATACACCAATAGGAAAGCATAGCATAGAAGCGTTCCAAGAACCAAGCAAGAACATCTTTGTCCACAACCATTAGACTTCCTATTGTAGTATCCTCACAAGAAGTAGCACTAAAATCCCTGGTATGCCTACTAATTAGATTGAATGGGAAGCACCATCTTCACATAATCAACACTAAGTAAAGAGATAAGTCACATGGAAAAAAACATGAACACAAGCGAGAGGGAAATCTTTTATGGTGAAGATGGCTGCAACGCTTCCAACAGTGCAATTAGGGGCATAGAGCACTGGTTGGAAGCATCAAAACAAATCCCAGTTCTCCAAAATTACTATGGACCAATCTACAACATGGATAGCCGTATACAACCAAGCTGCAAACAAATTTCTTTAACTAATCTATCCATGAGAAATATTTTGTATCGTCCTATAGAAATCTAACCAAGAGGATGGCATGACCAGGCAAAAAAATAGATAGGCCGAGAGCCGGTACCTTGCTTATCTGCAGCTTGTTGAACACGTCCTAGAGAACCTTGTAGTTGTGGATCATGTCATGTTTTGTCTTTGCATAAAATTTCGCCTACGAAACACCCCTAAAATAAGCATGGTGGTCTTCTAAGCCACCGCAATATAAAGCAAACATGAGCACATCAAAATCCTCTTAACAACCTTGAGCATCTACACCACTCCAGGGTAAACCCTTTGTGGAAACCGGCACTGCACCGCACCCCTACAATAAGACAGAAGCCACCAAATCAAAATCAACACAAAATTTGTAACCATATGAATCCACATTTCAATTGCCGTTAACTCTCAGAGTCCCACAAAGAAACTTGAAACAATTAGTTCTAGTTCTTGTGATCATAATATCAAATAGGTAGATGGCATGAGCTCACACACACAAATATACACAACAAATTGAGAATATGCAGGGGTTATCCACCAAGGCGAGAGAGGAAGGAGCAACCTCTTGGGAAAGTTTTGATCGACAAAAAATACAAAAAAAGACTAAAGGGCCAACCTGATACACACATGACAGGAGGAGAAATAGTTGAGAGAAGCGGCGGCGACAACCAGAGAGAGCAGCCCCACCATCAACCTTAGATTATTTGATATACTCTTTATCAAAATGAACACATGTGTATGCGAAGAGAACGTGTTAGCGTTCAAATAAATATCAGTTAAACCTAGGAACAGAAATACATGTAAGTAATCTTTTTTTTTGCATAATTACTATTACCTGCAAGGTAATTTTTTTCCCAGTAGTGCTCATTATCTCCTAAAATATGTAAAATGATATCTCTGTGTTGGTTCAGTAATATGTCGAAGCACTGAAGCATGTAAACGATGTTGGACTTTTGGAATCAATTTTTGGCATCCTCCGCTTGGAAATACACAATGTCATACACATGACCATCTGATAATAGCTAAGACCCAATGTTTTGACTGTTGGCTTGCTATTCTTCGGTAAGTAGACAGGTATATTCTGTACAATAACCAATTATCAGAATACATACCTGTAGTGCTAGACTGCTAGGCACACATCCAAGCTACAACATGAGAGAAAATTCAGAGAAGTGAGTTAGGAAAAGGAGAGGAGTTGACATATACCTAATCTGAAGAGAGCGGCAGCGCGGCCATACTGATGGCAACCTTCATGGCGTCTGACAGCGGTGAGCAAGGCACCGTGGACCGCCAGTCCATCGGTAGGGCTGATTCCACCGGCGGCAGCGAGTGAGCCGATGGAGGGGAGCACGTAGGGCATCAGAGCGAGGCCAGGATGCCCCTATCCCGTCGCAGCTGCGCCTCCACGAACCCGACACGTGCCTCTTTGTCTACTCCACCGCGAGAAGTTCGTCGTCGGCGGTGTTCGTCGCGGGTTCCGGCGAGGTGGACGGCGAACACCCACACGGTATATCCCATGAGGATGAGGAGAACACGCGTCGATGAACGTCTGGCTCAGCGGAAGCAGCTCGCCCACTCCATCGCGGGAGACCTAGCCGTCGTCCGTGTAGTGACGGGGCGACCCTATCTAGGGCACAGGCCTTAGCGACGGAGGGGGTCGGCGAGCGGGAGGTCGTGATGTGGAGAGGTAGGTTGAGGAAGATCTGGAAGAAGGGAAAGATATGGTTGAGGATAAGAAGCGTGGATCGAACGGAGAAAGGGGATGGGTCACCGTGGAAACCAGCGAGAGGAAACACAACCGCGTTCAGAGGCCCACGGGCAGAGATAGAAGACCCCACAGCGCGTCTCAGGAGCCCCGAGAATGCCTACTTTCTCTCAGGCTTAAGCCTTTAGATAATTTCTCCTCCTCTACAGTTGGGTCAAAGCGGTGAGGGCAGGAGTCGTTGGGACCCTCCCAGTAGGGGCATGTTTGATTCAAAGGATTTACATAGAAAATTTGAAGGATTATATCCTATAGGAAATTTTCCTACGATGATTGTTTGATTTGTAGGATTGATTCCTATAGGAAATTTTTCTAGGGAATCCTTTGCACTAGATTGCATAGGAAATCTAGCATCCACTCAAAGCTCTTTTTTAGAATCCTTTGCTTTTCTTGTGATGGAATCAAACAAACTTCCTTACATATGGTTTCCTATAGGATTGAAGTGGACATGACATTGCAATCCTATGGTTTTCCTATTCCTATATTTTTTCTATCCTACAAATCAAACAGACCCTAGATGTTTCCAGAGGAGTTTTCTGGAGGGTTGATCCACCGCAATTAATCGAGGGGAAAAAAGAATGGGAGCTGATGATCACGTGCGGAAAAAAATAGGAAGGGAAAATGTCTCGCGGCATAGTACCAATCGCTGAGTTGGCTCTCTAATGGATCACTGAGGCCCTCCACTCTCAAATATGTAGTAATAAGCATGCAACTAATAAAACCATGGTGATCTGTAGCTAAAACTCTTAGCATACTAGGATGAGCCATAGAATGATATTTCTTATTGAAATTATCAGATTTACTTTGTCTCCATGATGTTTTATTTATGTTTGTAATTAACGCTGGAAGCATGGATATTCTTGTAGTTTCTTTGTTGTAGTTTTAGTTATCCTCAGTCTAAGAAGCATATGTGATGAATCTCACATTTTTATGTGTATCATGCTACTTGCATGCAGAACCGGTTAAAATGTAACATAAGAATTTGGATGACTAAGTATTGAAGGTCAAAGATATAGGAGGTGTTGCCAGAAAATATCTTCTGCGCAGTAGTAAATAAGGCTAAGTTTTATAGTTCACATGCAGTGCTGGGAAAGTGCAGGGCCATAAAAAATTCGGTGTTCCATTTTTTGTGTGCATAGCGAGACAGTGCACTACCTGGTATTTAGGTTTTTGCTAACAGATATTGCAAATGGGGTCAGATTTGTATTTGCATGATTTGAATTTAATATGAAACCAACTGAACAACTTCCTATTTTTTATCTATATATGTGTAGTATTCGTATGCATATGGGTGGTATTCGTATGTAGTTAGCCCAAAATAATAACACGCTCTTCACATGTTATTTAATTATAAGCATATATGTAGTATTAGCAGTTTTCCTTTCTGTTTTTCTGAGCATTTTCGCAGCAACGTGTGGGGTTTCATCTAGTATTTTAAATACCAATACGCACCAATCTATCAAATATGGACATGTTATTATAAACAATAGAAAATATATGGTCATGACCTTGGTCATCTGGTTTGAAAGCCATGCATATTTATACATGGTACACTATATATCGTATGATAAAATTAAAGCCATTATTATCGATTGGATCTTTAAAATAACTTCAAATTTGGAAGCTCTTCTAGTAAACAATGTTTAAACGCCGATATGCACCAATCTACCAAACATGGTTACATCATCATAAAGTATGGTACACATATGGTCTTGACATTGGTCATCTAGTTTTTAAAAGCCATGAATGTTCATGCATGGTACGCCATATTTTGAAACAAGTTTTTTCAAGAGTTATTAAATTTTAAGATTATATTTTTTCATCGAAATTAGCTAATGCACACAGTGAGACACAAACAAAGAAAAGAATGGTTATGGTTGTATTTTTTTTATATTATGTTTCTTTATTTTCTTTAAATGGCCTATATTTGGTGTCATTGCCATTCATATTTGATCTAAAAAAACCATTCATATCAAAAAGTTGAATCTTGCAAAACTCTTGGTGGTTCTCCAATATTTGACTAATTCAGTACCTTTAAACTATTTTTGAAAAGTCAAGAGCAAGCTATATCACACACTTTATAGTTCGTAATTAGCATACTTACTTTAAATTGTCAAAAAGTCATTTTATTGCACATATTTAGCTAGGAAGATTGGAAATTTATGAAAGTAGGGCATTATCCATCAAATCTAAAATTCCCTTTTGTAAACATTGCTTGAAATGCCAAGATGCACCAATCTACCAAATATGGACACGTTTCTAAGCTTGATTAGCGAAGATGCATGAATGTACGAAGTAGTAAAAAACATTGACACGGTACAGAAACTATGGTTGTGACTGTGGTCACCTTGTTTGAAAGCATTGGATTAATGTTCATTAATTTCGGCAGATGTCTATAATCTCATTAAATGCTGGAAAGCATATATGCCTATGTGTCTATCTGATGGGGATAGCATCCCAAGTGGGAGTAGCGTACCTTAAAATCCCCAACTTCAAAATTTCAGCAAAGCGCCGAAATATCCTGCCCATCCATTCAAACATCCCACCCATTCATTCAAACATCCAGGCCCAAAAAGTATCTTATTGCACAAATTTAGCCTAGAAGCTTGAAAGGGCATTATTGATGAGTGCATATTTGTATCATGTTTTATATTATTATTTTGCATTGTAGATATAGGATCTTGGTATTTTACGGCGCTCGCGCGCACATTTTATGTCTGTTTTCACCAGGATCAGAACAAATGATGGATCCAATGGATACAATTCTTTGAGCAGTTGTACTATGGAGAAAAGGAGTAAAAAACAACGTAAATCACTTATTTGGGAAATATTAATAATATCAGAAGAAAACCAGAAGCAAACAAGGGAGGCAGAGAATTCAACGACCAACTATACGACCAGAGCAAATTTTCCGGCCGTATAGTTGGTGCCGCCTCCGCCTCGTCAAATAGTTTCACCCCGTGCAATTGGTTCGAGGAGACGACATACAGAACACCCAGAAATCGCAGAAACCTCACCTCCAGAAGGCATCTGGAAGGGAACTCATCCACAAGGGATCCATCTTTGCCCTGCACAGATCCGGGAGGCTAAGACATCGATTTCCATCATCCACCGCTGCATCACCACCATCTCCATCCATCCCATCTACATCTTGTCTAGATCTTATTGTAATTTCCGTACTCGTTGTGGATTTATACAAGTACTATTCATCTATGATAGATTCCATTATTATTGCTTTGATGTTGATTGCCTCCATGTCTAAGTACATCAGTAGTTCTTGGGGATATGGAGAAACCCTAGTATGAGATTGAAATAAGATAAAGTCTATTATGATATTCATTGTTGTGACCATGTGTTAGATTTTCTACATCTTGACGTTGAGAGAAGTCGACCTCTCAATGTTTGCCTCTCATGGGGACTTGATGGAGGAAACTACTTGTTGGTAGACAGAGGTGTTCTAGCACTTACAATGACTATAAAGCTGTAGGCACCCCTTACATATGAACTTGGGAAACCGAGAAAACTCACGGAACACTATCCATGCCATACGATACGTCCTACGGGATTACGTCTATTAATAGCGCAGTAATTCGATTGATGCCGATTGCTGATGACTGTGGTTATGAGGATGATGTGAGTAGCGGTTGCTGCCTATTAGTCCAAATACGGAGTTCCTCCCACACATACATAGTTGAGAATGTTCATGACGATAATCTTTATATTAGATCCTTATAATACTAGTGTTGTATCCGCAACTCCCTGAGAACGATTTTCCCCTACTGTAGTTCCAATCTCTCTTACATACACGATACTTACTTTTGTATGTAGTTGTTTTACTTTACTTTATTATTGCTATTATACCAAAAACACCTTTTTACACAATACTCGTATTTTATCTTGTCACTTAGAACTTTATCTAGCATTTCTATCGTAATATTTATTTCAAGAGTTATTAGACTTCAGACTCCTACTCCCTATAGGATCGATCTTTATTTAGAAACTAGCTACAAACGATCTGTGCACTTGCAGTTATCAAGCTATTTTTTGGCGCTTTTGCCGGGGAGCTAAGTGCTGTAGGTCTTTTAGTTTTTGCTTATTTATTTTTGTCTTGCTAAATTTTGTTTTGAGTTATAGGTTTTTACCAACATGATGGAGTTGGAGCATATGACTAGTGCTAACCCACTCAACCAATTTGGGAAGCCCTATGATATTTATAAAAGAGACAACTCCAATAAGAAGACAAGGGGGTTTGAAATAAATCCTCTACTACTTAGTATTCTACATAAGAAGCAATTTACTGGGGATGAAGAAGATCCTGATTAATATGAGAATATTGCATGTTTCAAAGATATATGTGGCACTTTTCTATTGATGAGATACACTGCTGATGAGGTAAGGGTTAAACTTTTTAGTCATACTTTGACAAGTACAGGTCTCTCATGGTATAGATCTCTACCCCCTGAAGCCACTACTACTTGGGATAATCTGGCATGTGAATTTCTAGTAAAATATTATCCATCATCAAAATCTTTTGGAATCAGGCGTCTTATAATGACTTGGAAGAATCGTTCTAATGAAGGACTGGTAAGAGCTTATATTAGATTTGAAGATTTACTATGTCTATGTCGTCATCATGATTTGCCTGAATGGTATTTACTACATATCATTTATGGCGGTTTAACTGAACCTAATAAAATTGAACTAGACTCTTTCGCAGAAGGAGCCTTTATGAATCTTCCTATACCTAAATTTGGGCTTTACTTAATAGAATTCGTGATCATAGAGTTTCATGGAATTTTGGTCTAGGAAGTGAAGGAGGCGTAGAAATAGAACATGATTGTATTCATGACTATAATAAAAAAGGCCATGTTAAAGAATTATCTAAAGAACTTTATTTGGATACAGATCTTGTGTTGCAAGTTGTTAAAGCTTTTACATAACATATCAAAGCTCCAAAGGAGGGTCTAGTCAAGTATGATCCACCACCCAAACCTGAAAAGAAAAGAGAAGATAAAGCAACACTAGCCTCCCTAGATCCAATGCATGAATTGCCTTTCCCTAACACTGCACAAAAGCATATTCTTGAATATGAATAGGTCAAAGCAGTACAGGAGAAGAAGGAGGAGGAAAGTATGCCAGAAGTCGTGGAACATCTGGAAGAAACCAAAGATGAAGTGGTAACCAAGGAAGCAATTATGGCTATGTACACACATTGTAACATAATTGAGCTTCATGAAGAGACTTCTGTATTGGTTGAAGGTAAAACAAAGGTAAAAGATGTGGGTAAGCCTATTCTTCCCTACATATTTAAAGGAACCTCACATTACGGTTTATGTGATCTTGGCACCAAAGTTAATGTTATATCTTATGACTTCTACTTAGAAATAAAAGAAGAAATATAACTGGCTACAATTGAAAATACTGATATGACAATTATGCTAGCCAATAAAAATCTTAGAATTCCAATGTGAGTAGTTGAAGATGCAACTGTCACAATTGGCAATAAAAAATTTCCTATCGATTTTGTAGTTGTTGATATGTCAGCTGACACTCTTTGCCCAATTATATTTGGAAGGAATTTTTTGGGTGATATAGGTGCCTATGTTAATTTCAAGAAGGAGATTGTTGCTCTCAAGCTAGGGGGAATGGAAAAAAATTCCACTTTTCCAAATTTAAAGACAGGCCTCCACAAAATACAAGAAGAAGAGGACAAGAGATCTATTGAGGAAATGGCAGCTCTTTTCTTTAGTAATCAAGAAGAAGAAATAAATGAAGATCCAAATTATGAAGAGATAGTTATGGAGAACAAGTCCCTGGAAGAACTAGAAGATGAATTTGATTCACTTCCCATTATGGGACCTCCAACTGATGAGGCTTTTGAAGAGCCAGAAAAGAGAGGGGATGAAGAACTACCATGCCTAGAGTTGAAGACTCTACCAGATAATCTCAAATACGGGTTTTTAGATGATACAAATAAATTTCCTATTATTATTAGTGCTAAACTTTCAGGAGAAGAAGAACTCATGAAGATAATTAAGGAGCATCCCAAGGCCTTTGGGGTACTCAATGGATGACTTGCAAGGCATTAGTCCCATGATAGCCGTCCATTGAATATTCATGGAAGAAGGTGCTAAACTAGTTGCAGAATTTAATAGAAGATTGAAGCCTGAAATGAAAGAAGTGGTAAGAAAAGAAATTGTACACCTACTGTACGCAGGCATAATCTATCCTGTTAAAGAAAGTGAATGGGAAAGTTCTGTTCATTGTGTCCCTAAGAAGGGCGGTTTTACTGTTGTTTCTAATGAAAACAATGAATTGATACCTAATAGAACAATTGTTGGGCATAGGATGTGCATAGACTTCAGAAAATTAAATAAAGAGACTAGGAAAGATCACTATCCAGTACCGTTCATATATCAAACTTTAGAAAGGTTAGCAAACCATACTCATTTTCTCTACTTGGACGATACTCTGGTTTTTCTCAAATAGCTATTCATCCTGATGACCAACTTAAAACAACTCCCATTAGTCCTTATGGGTTACATGCTTACCGACGTATGCCTTTTGGTTTATGTAATGCTCCAGCTACTTTTCAAAGATGCATGGCTACTATATTTGCGTATTTTATAGAAATTATAATGGAAGTATTTATGGATGACTTTTCTGTCTATGGAACTTTGTTTACTAGTTGCTTGGATAATCTCAAAAGAGTTTTGCAGCATTGTGAAGAAACTAATCTTGTTTTAAATTGGGAGAAATGCCATTTTATGGTCAAAGAAGGTATAGTCCTTGGACACAAGGTATCAGGTAAGGGAATTGAAGTTGGTAGAGCCAAGGTTGAGGCAATAGAGAGAATTCCACAACCTAGGGATATTAAAGTTATAAGAAGTTTACTTGGTCATGTAGGGTTTTATAGAAGGTTCATTAGAAATTTCTGTGGAATATCTAAACCTTTGACTAACCTCTGGCAAAAGGGAATAAGATTTAATTTTGATGATAAGTGTCTTGAAGCCTTCGATAGAATAAAAAATGCCTTATCTCATGCTCCCATCATAAAACCACCTATCTAGGATACAACCTTTGACTTAATATGTGAAGCTAGTGATGATGTTGTAGGAGTAACTCCGGGACAACATATTGGTCGTAGATTTAATGTTATACATCATGCTAGAAGAATTCTTAATGGTTCTCAAAATAATTACCCTAAGGAAGAAAAGGAACTTTTTGCTATATTTTTCTCTTGTGATAAATTTCGTTCATATATAGTTCATGCAAACGTAAGAGTTCACACGGATCCTGATGGCTTAAAAGAACTCCTTGAAAGGAAAGACCATAAGACAAGGTTGATTGGTTGGATTCTTTCACTTCAAGAATTTGAGTTGCAGATTATGCAGAGGCAAGAAATAAAGATGTTGGATGCAGTGTCCATGATTGCCCAACAAGACACCAATCTTGTTGAGAGGAACCTTAGTCCTGGTGATTTTCGTTTATGAGAATTACTCAATAAATTAAGGTGAATTCATCCAAGAGAGAAGAAGTCTTTGTTGTTGGAGGAACTTTTCAACCTCAAATAAACAAATGGAACCAATTTAGCGATGCGCTATCCCATCACAGGCCGTGGAAAACCCTTGGGGATCATCGCTCCTTCCAGGGACCGCTCTAGCAGCCCGTCCATGGAGGATGATGACGAGGAGGTGGACAGGTTTAGCCCGAGGTACACGGAGTATGTTAAGCCAAGCTACTACAACAACAATTCCGATCATGACGTGGTTGACATCTACATCTGCCGTGACGTCTATGATCCACCAGAGATCAATTGGGCGGCGATGAAGAAAGCTCAACAAGAGAGAGAAGATCACAAGCCACATGGAAAAGGGCATGTGGAGACGGTCAAGTTCATCACCACAGATCAAAGGCCGCACAAGCGTAAGGATTTATCTAATATTGGTGCAGGTGCTAGCAAGAGAATGGAGGAACCACTCCCGATGCCCACCATCAGTGCTCGTATGAAGGTTAATCCTCAAGAAGAGTGGAGGTATGGTTTCCACTTCCCCGATCCATCAATTATGGATGAGGAAATAGAAGTTGTCCCCAGGACCAAGGATCATGTGCGGGCATTGGAGATATATCAGAAGCAGGAGCTACTCTATCGCGTTGAAGTCCTTCACCGTCTCAATGAGATGGAGAAGAAGGAAGACCTCTTCCCATTGGTGACTAAGCTCGCAGATAGAGTGGACACTCTGCAATCTGATTTGCGAAGGTGCTACAGCCGCATAACTGCTTTGGAGGAGACCAACAAGAAGCTACGCACCGTGGTGTTACATGCCATTGCACCACAGTGATCCACGACAATTACGGTATCAAATAATCGCAAGGGATTATTTGATCCCGCCTGGCTTGATTCCAAGCTTGGGGAGATCTTTAAGACCTTGTAATCTATCCTATAAGGTTTTATTACTATTTTCACATTAGTTCAAACTAGCAATAAAGTTTGCATCATTAGAATTCCCTTCAGGAATAGTTGATCCCTTTTATGAAATTCCGAGTTTATTATTACATATAGAGCAATATTGAGTTTGTGTTTGCTTTATTGATATATGAATGGCTTGAGTATAATTTTACTTGCAATTGATGATAGCAATAGGATTCTTCCACACCATTGGTATTAATGGAACACCTAAAGATAATTTGGTCAATATGATGTAAGTCTACGGTTTGATTTACAAAGGAAAATTATCTATACAATTAAGTTGAAAAAGAAATCTTGAACAAAGGAAAATGAAAGTGCTATCAAAATAGAGTGAGAACAAGTCAAGGTAGAATCTTCAAGTCATAAGGATGCTTCATATACAATTCGAATTTGATAATTGAGATCATTAAACTTTGAATTCTTACATGAAGTGGAATGTATCGCTAGCTCCTTTGGACAACACTTAAACAAAAGTGTGAGCATATATACAAAAGAAAAGAAAATGAAGAATAAAAAGGGCGAGTGTGCAAAGAGCAAGTAGGCATATACCACTGTATTTTATTATGACAAAGAGACACTATTGAGATTCTGAATCCCAAGTGAATACGTTGATCCTAAAACACTTGGGACTACCTCGCTAACTCATGCGGTTGAACCGGATACTTTTACATTATGTTGAGATTCATCTTTTATGAACTGTTGATCACTAAGGTGTGGAAGCCTGCTAATACTATTCAGATGGTTCGAGTAAGGTACTATTCATGATCTTATTCCTATGTATCGTATATGATAAACACATGCTACAACTGCCTCATTTATTTTATCGACTTAGCTTCATGAATATGAGGATCACATCCATTAAGCTAAAACTTGCTCGGAACGAGCAAGAGTCTAAGCTTGGGGAAGTTGATGAGTGCATATTTGCATCATGTTTTACATTATTATTTTGCATTGTAGATGTAGGATATTGTTATTTTACGGCGCTCGAGCGCATATTTTATGTCTGTTTTCACCAGGATCAGGACAGATGATGGACCCAATGGATACAATTCTTGGAGCAGTTGTACTATGGAGAAAAGGAATAAAAACAACGTAAATCGCTTATTTGGGAAATATTAATAATACTAGAAGAAAACCAGAAGCGAACAAGGGAGGCAGAGAGTTCAACGACCAACTATACGACCGGAGCAAATTTTCCGGCCGTATAGCTCTGGCCGTATAGTTGGCGCCGCCTCCGCCTCATCAAATAGTTTCACCCCATGCAATTGGTTCGAGGAGACGACATATAGAACACCCAGAAATCGCAGAAACCTCACCTACGGAAGGCATCTAGAGGGGGAACTCATCCACAAGGGATCCAGCTTTGCCCTGCGCAGATCCGGGAGGCTACGGCATCGATCTTCATCATCCACCACTGCATCACCACCATATCCATCCATCCCATCTACATATTGTCTAGATCTTATTATAATTTCCATACTCGTTGTGGATTTATACAAGTACTATTCATCTATGATAGATTCCATTGTTATTGCTTTCATGTTGATTGCCTCCATGTCTAAGCAGATCATTAGTTCTTGGGGAGATGGAGAAACCCTAATATGAGATTGAAATAAGATAAAGTCTATTATGATATTCATCGTTGTGACCATGTGTTAGATTTTCTACATCTTGACGTTGAGAGAAGTCAACCTCTCAATATTTGCCTCTCGTGGAGAATTGATGGAGGAAACTACTTATTGGTAGACGGAGGTGTGCTAGCACTTACAGTAACTATAAAGCTGTAGGCACCCCTTACATATCAACTTGGGAAACCGAGGAAACTCACGGAACACTATCCATGCCATGGGATACGTCCCATGGGATTATATCCCTTAATAGCGCAGTAATTTGATTGATGTCGATTGCTGACTACTATGGTTATGAGGATGATGTGAGCAGCGGTACTTCCTATTCGTCCAAATATGGAGTTCTTTCCATGCATACATAGTTGAGAATGTTCATGACGATAATCTTTATCTTAGATCCTTATAATACTAGTGGTGTATCCGCAACTCCCTGAGAACGCTTTTCCCCTAGTGTAGTTCCAATCTCTCTTACATACGCGATACTTACTTTCTGTATTCAGTTGTTTTAATTTACTTTATTGCTCTTATACCTAAAACCCAAAAATACCTTTTTACACAATACTCGCATGTTATATTGTCACTTAGAACTTTATCTAGCATTTCTATCGTAATATTTATTTCAAGAGTTATTAGACTTCAGACTCCTGCTCCCTGTGGGATCGATATCTTTATTTTGAAACTAGCTACAAACGATCTGTGCACTTGCAGTCATCAATTATGCATTGTATGAAAAATGGGGCGGTGACATTTTGAGCCATCATCTTTGGAGTTGCTCCATAACAAAACCCACTGTTGTTACATGGAAATTCGAAAACAAACTTCAAATTTGGAATCAGACATATTGGTTGATTTGCCAAGATGCACTGATCTAGCAAATGTGGACACGTCATCATAAACTATGGCGATGACCTTGGTCACCTTTTTTTGGACGATGGTCATCTTCTTGAAAGCCTTGAATTGTTCGAAAATTTCAGCAAATGCCTAGAAAATCATTTAAATGCTGGAAAGCAACTCTCGATGTCAGCGTAATGGGATCGTAGGTCCCTCGTATTGCGCCTAATGCGTGTGCCAGGACCCACCGGTCAGTGGCGCAACAAATGCGTGGCCTGGCCGGCAAGGGTGTCGCAAGGAAGCAGGTATGGCCTTAGCATGATGAGCCTATGGAGACTGACTACCGACTATGATGGAGGTGTCTATGGGTGAGACGAACACTACGAGACAAGCCTCAATCCGCCAGCCGGGCGCAGACAAGAAGGAAAAGACAATGACGCACGCAAGGTGGCCCGATCCCTCCTTCTAGGGGTTTCCCCGGAAGAAGGGTAAGGGAACGTTCGGGAGCAGCGAGGCCAAGGAGTGGCCCGGACTGAGCCCCGGAAGGACCTCAGGAATGCATCTCCTGGGCCAGACACGGCCCGGGAACCAGAGTCAACTGAGCCTGACATGTGCTGCCTGTTTGCTCGAAGACCACGTGGCATACCACGATTGAAGCCTGGGAACTCTCTTGGCAGTGCTCCACGCTGGCCCTTGTAGTAACCCCATGGTGTATAAAAGGAGGCACTTGGCCACAGGAAAAGGGGAGGGTTTTTGGGAGAGAATAGGAAGGAGATCCTGAACACAGTTTCAGAGATAACAATTTAGAGGGACGAGAGAGGTCGAGAGTGAGAGAAGAGAGACTAAGTTGTATCCTCCTCCACGTCGGAGAGAAGGAAGAGAGGTAGAGAAGTGAGAGGATAAAGAAAGAGGAAGCCCAGGGAGTGTAGAAGCTAGACAGAAAGCGGCTCCCCGACACCGTAGGGATTATATTTGTGTACCTCGATCCACCCCAGATAATCCACCAAAGCAAGACGTAGGGTTGTTAGCTGAAGGGCGGCCTGAACCTGGGTAAAAAATGATTATATGTGCTCTATGTGTGATGTGTACTCGTATTAGAAGGTTCCTTCATCAATGCTGAGGCCAGAACGCCTTCGTGCCCACTACCAAACAAATAGGGGGTGTCCAACATCCCTAATGTCAGCGTAGGCAAGACATGACATCTGGCATGCCAGGTAGGGGGCGCTTGCGTTTTCGACTTCGGCAATCAGCTTCATCATCAACAGCTTTGTGACCTTCGTCATCATCGTCGTCATATTCACCGACGTCCATTTCATCTCCATGCTTGACATCGACATCGACTGTGCCATTATCAGCCATGGCGCCAAGGAGAGGTGCTGGTGCTGGGACCGGCCCTACCACGGTAGACTCACTCATTGCACGAAATCGCTCCCACGCCCTTCCCATGACTAGGGGCTTGAATGCCAAGCCTCATGCATGGCGTGTGACTACCGTTGCAGGCACCAAACCGCGTCTAGGGCCAAGCGCAACTGCGCCACCGCCACCGCCATCGGAACCGCACCTCACGGTTGAGGAAGGCGAGCATACTAGCGGAGACACTGCTGCGTGAGAGGTACCACCACAGGAGATGCAGGAGGCGTCGTGCTCGAAGACCCCTTTGCTAGCAATGCAGGAGGCGTCGTTGTCGGAGTGCCTTCCCCGGTGGCGTAGGAGACACCGCCGGTGGGGACCAGTTGTCAGGAGAAGTCGCACCTGTCGGGGCCAGAGGAGCTAACCCCGAGCCAGAGCATCAGGCAGCGACCCAGATCGGGCCATGACTCACCTCACCGCACCAAGTACTAGCCACCAACCCTAATCCCACCGCTCCAGGAACCGAACTTTGGGGGAAGCAGTTGCTGCTGCTCGCGCCATAGCTCGGTACCACTACAAGGAATCTGTTGATACATGACCCTCCATTTTCATCACTGAATCATCATTGTCTATAATATATGATGATCTTATGACGAAAAAGAAATCATCAAAAACCGAGTGTAAGTAATTGCATACAATGATGTTTTTTACGAAATCGTCATAACCATCTATAATGTTATTAGATCGTCATAACCATTATGACGATCTAATATCGTCACGATCCATCTAGCCAGACCAGGTCAGATCCTACGTAGAAAAACTATGACGAATTCAAATTGTCATATTATGAAATCAGCCCGGTCCATTTATAGGTTCTACATGGGCTCAGCCGAATAATTCCGGCTTGTTTATTTTTTCTCCTATCCATTCTAGTCATCTACATGGGCCAAGCCCACCATTTTTGACTCTTTGTTTTCTGGGACTTGGCCTTTTTACAAACAACTTCAGGTTGTCAATGCCTACGGTCCAACATATCAGTTTTCATTTCCACTATGGTCCTAGTATTTTATTTTCCAATGTTTTAAAAGGAATTAAACAGATAATAAGTTAATCAAAACATATAGTGTATATTTTTTAGAACGGGCGTATACATTCATTCATAGATCAAAGACAAACATACAGGACACACATGCGACCCGAACACACCAGAAGCACTAGTACAGGATGTTTACAGAAACCACCTGAAACACAGAAAAATGCAAAACGCTCCTCGGGAGGTTCCTGCATAGCACAACCATATGCACCGCCAGTCTCAACGGTTGCTGCAGCGCCATTCAGGAACCACCAAAGGTCGGAGAAGCACCCTCGCCATCATTGGGCTTCAAGGTCCTCAGAAAAGCCCGGTCGTGGCTGGCGAGGAGCTTGTCACTGTGGCTAGAAGTTGGGTGGATGTTCCAGCTTCTTCTGGCAGACTTCATCTAAGAGCCCTTGTAAAAATAAGACAAAGAAACACTTGCGGAAAAATGAAATCCAACGCCTGCAAGTTATTAAATAAAACAGTTTAATATAGTGATGCACTCCTTGTAAATAAGGCAGTGGAGTAATACAGTGTCACATAATACATGTAAAGTACTGTACTCCTTGTAAATAAGGCAGTGGTGTAATTATAGTGTCACATCAAATCTTGCAAGATTCTACTTCTACTACAAGTTCACTAATGGAGCACTTGCACTGATACAAGTTTTGTTTTAATATAGTGATTGTGACACAAAGCACTGGTAAATATTCAAGTAATCCTATTACTATTGCATGACACCAACATCAACATATTACTACTGCAATATACCAGGTGTAGATTCTTTCATCATCAATAAATATAATAGGAGTATCTTTTGCATTTTCAATCTTCTATCTTGTGTATAGGAAATGAATTGCTGGTTCAAGTAATTTATCTAGAACGAGTAAAATGATAGTGACAATCTAATGTATAGGAAATAATGTTGGATGCCTAGTCAAATCTCCTCAGAGTCCCGAAAGATCAGCAAATAGAGCTAAGAAGCCACCATGGGAAATCAGATGCAAACACAGCTGGGTGTGAGGGGTAGTGACTCACAAAGTATGGCATCGGTGGCAAGGCATGAGAAGACGATGTAGAACTTGTCGTGGATCTTGGACACCCTCTGAAAATCGGTGGTGACGGTCTGGATCTTCCCGCCAAGCCTGCAGTCACCTAGCGTAGTTGTACTCGGAGATTTGTGAGACATGCAGAGAAGAATGAAAGACAACAACATTAATACATTAATTTGGGAATCATGTCATTGAAAAGCACGTAGGCTTTTTAAGCAAGGGACAAGATCTTAAACTCACCCAGATAAACTAATGGAAACATGGAGACATCATGCATTGGACATGTATCAACATGAATGAGGAGACATCAGGCATTAGACATAAGGAGACATCAGGCAAGAGACATCAGTGCTGCTTACATTTAACACACTAACATAGATCATTGTGGTTGTACAAAAAAATAAGAAATAGTGGTGATGCTTATATTCAACATACTAAGCACGGATCAACATGAATAAGCAGTGCTACTGAACACTAAGCAGAAGTGATGCTTACATCAACATACTATTCATAGATCAGCAAGAAACAACAGTAGTGGTAAACAACATCAATGCTTGCATTCAACATACTAGTCTAGATTAGGAAAACCAGGATCATGATAGTGTTGCTAGAAGCAACATGAGACAATAGTTTTCATGACAACACAAGATATCTACCTCAATGATCACTTCAGAATTATATTAGCATTAGCCCTACAGATATCTACCAACATCAACCATAACAAAAGCAAAACAAATAGGGGATCCAATTGTACTTCATAATAAATTGTGTTTTTGTGCACTCCCGTCATTGCCATGGTAGATGGACCCGTTGTAAGGTGGGGATTGAAGATGAAAGGTGTCTCACCAGCTACGAAGTAGCTGCCTTGTTCCTGGCTAGCACGCCGGAGGACACGGCCCGGAAGGAGCTCGGGTGCTGATGCTACTGCAATATTTGGAGATGGCCTCATGGAGGAGGGCACCGGATCTACCGACCACCAGCGCCAGGGAGTTCGTGTCCTGTAGAGCTGTCCACCAGCCACGAGAATGACGCGGACAAGGCGAGATCGATGGAGCAGCGCGCGTTGATGCATGAACGCATGCTCGCGCCGGCAAACAGGCCCGCCGTGCCGTCGTGACTGCTTCGAGGATGCAGGGCTGTAGAGCTCGAGGGGTGCATGGATTTGAGGGGATCAAAGAAGATTTGGAGCATCGTGCCGCCATGACTGCCGCTGAGGAGATGGATCCAGGGAGTACATGGAGGAACCACTGGCTCTAGTGGAGGCTTCACGTTCGCATCCAGGGACGCCTGGAGAAAATGTGAGAGAGTGTGAGATGCGAAGAGGCAGCCAGATCCTTTGAACCCTAGATGAGAGCTGGATGGGGACCTGCTAGGGTTCAGGCATGATGGCGCGGTTGGAGGTGTGGGATGGCAGTGTCCGGGACGGATATTGACCGGGGAAAAGCCCACGGCACGACGCTGACGAGCGACGGGGTTGCGAGAATGAGGTGGCTCGGGACTTGACGAGAGAGGAGGTGGGTGAGAATGGCGGTGGGAGAATGGAGATGCCCCTAGGATAGGGTGGTGTGAGGATAATAGAGAATGGGAAGGGCTAGGGTTTGCTATGGCTAAATGGGCGACGGCGGGTGGGCCCGGGCCTTGGGCCTGGCTGGCTGGTTTTTTTACAAGAACATTTTTCTATTTTATGTCTCCAATTTTTAGAGAGAAGAGAAGAGGATATCAGGGATTTTTAAAAAAACATCGCATGGTGTCATTTTTCAAAATATTAGACCACCTTACATGAACACTGTCCCAACCAAGGATTTTAAAACCTTTTCGTCCACCCCTAGTGAAAAAGATAAATGTCTGCCGAATTAGTAGGAAGTGGGTCCGGTTTGAACTACAGGTACATGATCTGATGCTCCTAATTTTTTGCAAAAATCATTTTTAGGCTCACAATATGATGTTTCTTCGGAGATCCAATGAAAGTTTAGCGAGGCTCATGCCCTATCTTCATGCCCGTCATTTTGACTATAGTTTGAAATAGGAAAATTTTGAAACGGGCATAAGAAATTCAAAAATGGCCTGAACAGTGTAATCCTTCGCGTGGTGTCGTATTATGTCACATATTGCAAGGAAAATACTAAACTTGGTATATTGATTGCATCTCGAATAAACTGTCATCGAAATGACCTATCATGTTCGAGGTTTCATGGCTTTCAAGCCAAATGACCAATGTTATGGCTAGAATCATGACATAGTTTATGATAATGTGCCCATATTATACATGCATGCGCATCTTGGGATGGCGAACAATTTTGCAGGAGGAAGTTTTCATTTTTGTCGCATGGAAAAGCCATTTTCTATTTTTCGAGTGCTAAAATCTAGAAGTTTTGTGAAGTAACACCAAATATTCAATTCAAAAATGCTACCACCCTTTAAAAAAAATACTAGACCACCTTACATGAATAATGTCCCAACTGGGGATTTTAAAACCTTTTTGTCCACCCATGGTGAAAAAGACAAATGTATGTCAAATCGGTAGGAAGTGGGTCCGATTTGAACTACAGGTACATGATCTGATGCTCCTCATTTTTTGAAAAAAATCATTTTTAAGCTCACAATATGATGTTTCTTCAAAGATCTAATCCAAGTTTAGCAAAGCTCATCCCCTATCTTCATGAAATTCAAAAAAGATCTGAAGAATGTAAATCCTTCACGTGGTGTCATATTATGTGACATAGTTGCAAGCTAAAATATCAAACTTGCTATATTGATTGCATCTCGAAAAAACCTTCTTAGAAATGAGATATCATGTTCGAGGTTTCATGGCTTTCAGGTCAAAATCCCAATTTTATGGCTAGAATCGCGACATATTTTGTGATAGTATGCCCATATTTTGGATGCATGTGCATATTCGGACGAAAAAGAATGTTCCAGGAGGAAGTTTTCATTTTTGTTGCATGGAAAATCCATTTTCTATTTTCTGAGTGCCAAAATCGGGGCGTTTTGTGAAGTAACACCAAATTTCTAATTCAAAAATGCTACCACGTCATTTTTCAAAAATACTATACCACCTTACAGGAACAATGTCCCAACCGAGGATTTTAAAACCTTTTTATCCACCGCTGGCAAAAAAACAAATGTCTGCCGAATCGGTAGGAAGTGGGTCCGGTTTGAACTACAGGTACATGATCTAATGCTCATGTATAACATCTCAGAAATATTAAATAAGTTTATCAATTTCCAATTACCCAAGATTAGGGTTAACAAAAACTTTTAAACTTAAACCCTTATGAATGCATGTGTGTTTGTTATTAATGCATAAATGCTTTCTATGCCATGTTTGGTTCCTATAAATGATGAGGATTAGTTTAAAGATGAAAACAATATCATCCAGATCAAATCCAAACAAAATCCAAGAAACATCAAATCAAATAATAAGGCATATGATCAAATGGTAATTTTTGCCAAAGTTAACCACTAGCCCACTTTGGGCATCTCTAGCAAATAATTTCAAACAGAAACAATTATATTTCTTTTCCCCCTAGCTAGACCAGGTGAAAATGAACACAAGTGAACTTTACAAACTTACAGAAACAAATTCAAATCCATTTGAGAGCCATTTCAAAATTGAATCAAGTGTACATATCTAGATGGTCATTTTTCAAAAACCAATCAAACCATCTCCACTTGACAATTCCTAGCAACCAGAGGCACTCAAGCATATGACCAATACACCCACCAAATATAATTTGAAAATTCAAATGTTTAGTTCATGTGGCCATTTAATCAAACACTTAGCAGGCACAGTACAAGTCTACCAACTATCTACTGTTTTGATCAATCTAGTACGTACCATTGTACTCAATTAAGATCCACTACTAGCCCACGATCACCCCAGTACCAGCCCATGGAATTGAGCCTCTCTCACTCGCCAATTGCACCAGTGCCAGCTGTACCCGAGCGTGCCATGCCTATCGAGCATGGACACAACGCCACAAGCCGCACCGCCCTCTACCATGACCACGAGGAGGTAGGCGTGACCTCACCGCACCCCTCAATCCATGCCTCAGCCAACGACGACCAGTGGAGAAGCCAGCAACGCCGCGCCCATTTAACTCGCTGCCATGCCGAGCGCATGCTAGAGCATCGAAGCCGCCTCGTGCAGCCACGTCGCACCTTGCTCTCCTTGCGTAAATGCGTTCGCCGCGTCACCAACAACCTCCCAGACACGACCATTCTAAGCCACTGCCCCGTGACCACCCTACGCCATGAAGAACACCGTGGTACCCGCACAGAGCATGGACGTCTCGCGACCGATTAAGACCGCCCCTCGCTATACCACTATGCGGATGACGATCACCGCAGACCACCACGTCGACATATGCCCTCTGCTATGCTGATAGCGCCCTATAGCAACGTAGCTGAGGAGCCTGAGCCATGCCGCACTGCTCGCTCGCCGGGGGTATAAATAGACCCCTCCCCAGCCTCCAAAGGCACACCATTCGACTCCCCTCTCCCCAGAAACCCTCTGACCATTCCTCGTAGCAAGGAGAGCACCACATTGCTGGTATTTTGTTGGATCCTGCCGCTACAGTGAAGGAAAGGAGCCATTGATTGGAGCCACCCCAGGAGCTACCACGACCACCATTCGACACACCGTCGTCTACCAACTCGTTTGCTCCCATCGCCGGACCTAGCTGGAGCCCTGGTAAGCCCCCAACGACCCCCACAGTAGCGTTAGGGTTGGAAATCCCCCACACACCGTGCGACGGAGATGATGACACTTAGCCATCTATCGCGCTCTAATCATGCGACCTAAATTTACAGATACCGTTTTGCTTAGACACTGCCGCTGACATGTGGGACTAGCCTGAGAGTAGCCCGTTGAGCACGTAGTGTAGTTGGGCTGACCCATTAGTATTCCCGTGCTTAGCCTAGAAATTCGAATATGGATTTTCCATATAACTCAAAACCCTATTTTGTTAGTGATTTCAAAATTTAATTCAGAGATATTTATTTAACCAAAATGCATGATTCCAATTTTGTTAGGAAGGTATTGAAAATCTATATACACTCCCATTGGATTAAAACCATTTGAAATTATACATCACCTATAGTAAAAATAACAAGATAGATACTTTTCCAACTTCAAACATTTTTCTAAAATTAACCATAAATGCTTTTGAGTTGATTCCAACTTAGAAAAATCACATTTGCCATGCTCTATATGAATATGTAAAAAGATTTAGTTTTACTTGCATTAATCATGGACTAGTATTAAAAGAATACTATATAAGCATTTCTAGTCACTTTAATATTATTAAATAGCAATATTAAACCTTGTAATTTATCGCAACCACTTTAAATCACATTTCCAAGTATTGGAATATGTGGTGATGACATGTGTCAACATTATCCCATAATTTAATTGGAGAATATTAAATCTTAAGTATTTTTCAATGAGTAGAAATTGCTTTTCCAAAATAAGATAAATAAGAATATGTCAATATTTCATGTTATGATTGAGATGATGCTAGATCATCTAGTGTGAGCCCTTGTGTGCTAAATATAAGTATCTAAGTATTTTTTGGTGATTGTATACCTTGTATTGATTTATAGACGCTAGTACTGACCCGGGCTACGAAGAGGAGGAGTACTACGAGGAAGAAGAAGAGAACTTCAACATATGCACTACCCAAGGCAAGCCTACTATGCAAGATAACCTATGCAAGATGCACTATGCCTGCTTAGTTATGCCACTTTGATTATACCAATCCCAAGTTTTACTTGCAAGATTTACTCTTTTACCTTTACCAAAGTTTTGTTACTTAGTTAATTAATTGTGAGTAGTGGTAGAAATAAGGTAGATGCCACCAAGAGCCTAGAAATAGGCTTGGTTATTTACCCTTGATACATTGCAAATGTATCTATAATTTTTGATGTTCCATGCTTGGTTTTATCCACTTGCTTGTGTTTTGTTCCAACTTTGGAGTACTTTTCATATGATTTCTTGGACTAACCTATTAACAAGAGCCACAGTGCCAGGTGCCTGTTTTCTGCTGTTTTTGGTTCTAGGAAAGTCAGAAAATGAATATTCTGGGAATTGGACGGGACAAAAGCCAAAGTGCCTATTTTTCAGGAAGTGATTAAGTGCCAGAATACGAGACGGAGAAGGGCCAGGGAGCCACCACACCACCTGGCCGCGCGGCCAGGCCTGGCCCACGCCAGGGGGTGGTGTGGCCGCTCCCGGCACCCCCTCGGCCTCTCCTTGCACCTATATATTGCCCTCGGGATGAAAACCCTAAGTACCCGATCAAAAATCCACGAAAGAGTCTGTAGCCACCGTTATCTCCATCCCTAGATCGGGAGGGATCTGAAGCTCTTCCCGGCACCCTGCCGGAGAGGGGAATTCATCCTAGAGGCCTTCTTCATCACCATGCAAGCCTCCTGTGTGATGCGTGAGTAGTTCATCCTTGGACTACGGATCCATGTAGTAGCTAGATGGCTGGTTTCTCCTCCTTTGTGCTTTCATGTTTAGATCTTGTGAGCTCCGTTCATGATCAGGATCATCTATTTGTAATTCATACATGTTGTGTTTGCGGGGATCCGATGGATATTGAGATGCTATTTCAGATTGATTATTGATTCTATCATGTCTTTGTTATTTGAGATCTTGCATGCTTTACGTTGTTAGTAGCTATCTTGGCCAAGTAGATGCTAGCAACTCCAAGAGTTAGTATTTATGCTCGATAGTGGGTTCATGCCTCTGGTAATCTGGGGAAGTGACAGAAATCTCTAAGGTACTAGATGTTCTGTTGCTACTAGGGAGAAAACAACAATCCTTTGTTCATAGAACAATCGTATTGTTTACTTTACACGCAGTTCGTAAAGCAATAATCTGTTGCTTGCAACTTAATACTGGAGGGGGTTCAGATGATAACCTGAAGGTGGATTATTAGTCATAGATGCAGTTGGATGGTGGTCTATGTATTATGTTGTAATGCCCAATCAAGTTTCAGAGGAGTCAAGATGATTAGTATATGCATGTATTGCTTTCTCGGTGTTTGTCAATTGCCCCGCTGTAATTTTTTCACCCAGCATGTTATCTATCTTAAGGAGAGCCACCTCTAGTGAACTATGGTTCCCGGTCCTTTGTCTTTTACATACAATCTACAACTGTTTACTGCTTTGCGTTTACTTTCTGCAAACTTTTAGTTCTTTCCATTCGATACATTTAATCCTTTGTTTTCTGCAAAACACGGTGTGATTGAAAACCTCATCGCAAGTTGGGGACAAAGTTCTGTGGTTGTGTTGTGCAGGTCTCCACGTTGCTACGAGCACCGGTAGTACGCCCTGCCAAAGCTCAGCTAGTAACACCTTTGGGGTGTTCCCTTGCTCCTACTGGTTCGATTAAACCTTGGTTTCATAACTGAGGGAAACTTACTGCTGTGCTCATCATACCTTCCTCTTGGGGTTCCCAACGAGCTCTACATCAACACCGCCATCAAGCATTTTTCTGGCTACTGCATTGAGCCATCAAGCATTTTTTCGGGCGCCGCTTGCAGAGTCAAGGACATCTTTACAAGGGGAGTCCCTCATAACCAATCTCTTTACTTTGTTGTTTTTGTTTTGCTTAGTTTCTTTTTTGCTTTGTTTGCTTGTTTTGTTCTTCAAAAAACACAAAAAAATTAGTTTTACAAGTTTGCTTTCTTATTTGAAAAACACAAAAAAATTATTTCCTATCTTGAGTGCCACTATGTCTAGCCTTGCTCCAATTACTATGTCACCCGAGGAAATGATTTTCACTTTTAAACAAGGAATTGAGGAAAGTTTTAAGGAAGCTTGGTCTAGAATCTCCGATCTACATGAAAAAACTGAGCCTAAAATGACTCAAAGCTTGTTTCTTAGCAGTTTTTACCTTGGGATTGCTCTTTGCTATAGATATGCTTTAGATTCTGTTGTGGGAGGAGATTTCCTCCAATGTAATGAGGATGATGCTATTAATGCTATAAAGAAATTGATCCTCACTTACAACTTTCCTAGCCAAACTGATATTTCTTTCGCAAAAATATTTGCTAGGTTGAACACTCTTGAGGCTAGCACTACTAGCTTAGAAAATTGCTATAACACGCTTAGGGAGCATTACAATTATGTTCCAATAAACTCTGAACCATCCAAGTGGTTCCCTACAGTAAAGATTGAGATGAACACCGAAACTTTTCAAGCTCGCTGTGATATCATGTCTGAATTTTGTCTTATGCCCAAAGATATTTATAAATCTCTGAATACTTGGGGGCTCACTGATGGAGGAAAAGAAATATCTCTTGCTAATAATACTACCATATTACCTCTTGGAATAGCTGAAGGAGTGTCTATAAAGATCCTTGGGAAAACGACTTCTATTGATTATCTTGTTATTGAATGTGCAGGAAAAGGACAAATTACTCTTGGAAGGTCCCTATTAGAAATCCTTGGAGCAATAATAGATGTGGGAAAGGGGACCATGCACCTTTCTTCTCCACCAAACAATTATATTTTCCCCAAGGTTAAGAATAAAATTAAGAGAGGTAAGGACAATAAAGTTGGTTTTAATGCTTCTTCATTTGAGAACACTTGATTCTTTCTTTGCTTCTTCTGCCTAACTTAAAGGCGTTAAAGAAAAGTACTTGTTGGGAGATAACCCAAGAGTTTTAGTTGAGTCTTGGAAGTTATTACCTCTGTAATAACCTCTCCTTATCCTTTTTATTTTCCTTTTGTGCCAAGAGTAACCTCTAATGAGAGAGAAGTAATGATTGGGAAAGTTGCTGTCCCGAAACAGATTTTTGTGCTTCACCGTAAAAATTTCTGAGAGAGCTCTGTACGTCGGATTGAGCTGTAATGTTTTGTATTTCTGCCCCAGGTTGTTATCTAACTTTTGTTAGTTCAACACTTTTTGATTTGAGCAACAGAACTTCTTTGAAATTATTCGTCTTTACCTACTGGTCTGTTTTGACAGATTTCTGCCATTTTTCTGCATTTGCTTCTTGTTAGTTCCTTCTTGAGTTCCTTTGGGGAATTAAGCTTTTTGAGGGAAGTGCTACAGTAGTTAGTGTTCTAATGGAAGTTTATTTGGTGTTATAACTGAACCTTGAGACTTATTTATCTTAAGTGCACTAATGTTGCTAATGAGATTGTGTGAAGTTTTGTATGAAGGAAAAATTTCAGGTGTATGGAAGGAATGAGTAATGAGATGAAGGATGAATGACTCAAGCTTGGGGATGCCACGCGTGTCACCCCAAGAAATATCCAAGAAGTACAAGCGTCAAAGCTTGGGGATGCCCAAGGCATCCCCTTCTTCATCAATAAAAATTCCAGGTTTCTTCCAAACGCTTCATTTTTATTGTTTCATGCACAGTTGTGTTTTTCTTGGAGCGTCTTCTTTTTTCGTTTTCGTTTTTGTTTTTTGTTTGCTTGGTTTGCTTAGTTTTCTGAATAAGTTGGTTGGACCCCCTCTTTCATACTTTGGTTTGCAAATAGTTTGGTTTGGTTTGGAAAAGAGTAGGAAAGTTCATGCTTTTGTGGTAAAAAGACCTCGTTTTTGACTGTGGCCTATGCTTTGTCATCCATGCTTGATATTGTTTTGGCTTTATGCTTAGTATTCTTTGTTGTAGCATGACTTGTTATAAACAATTGAAATTGCTTAATGTGCCTTGGATGAATCATGCGTTGTTTTAGCATATTAAAGCATAGTATAGTGGTATTCTCCTTTGATGCTTTATTTGGGTTGACTTGGCACATGCTCACACCATGTTATGACTATCTCAAGTAACCATAGCCTTTGTGATCCTTTAGTTTTCAACTTGTAGTATCACTTTATGCTTTGATCAATGATGTTTTGTCGCTCTGCATGATTATGGCCATTATTGCTCTCTTAGTTTGTCGCTCCCAGTCTTTTGCTAGCCTCCACAACAAAGTATGAGTTCCACTCATGCATCCAACTCCCAAAACCAAGCATCATACCTACCGACTAGCTTATGCTATTCCATGTACATTCATGCTTTTGTTTACCTTCCACTTGTTATGAGAAAACTAGTGATTAAAGCTCTCACGAACTTGATGGCACACTTTACTTTACTTTCCCTTAATAAACTTGAACTATTGTGTCTTGTATGTTGTATATGCTTGCACTTATTTGTTGGTAATTAGCAGAACCATGCTTTCATGGGAACGCTTTCAACATTGCACTTGGTACCTGTACCTAGTTGATATCATGCTCTTTTGTATATGGATGTCGTCGGTGTGAAATGAAAGGGGAGCTTGTAAGTCCATAGAGTTATGTATATGTGTTAGAGAAACGCCTGGACCGCTGGTCTAATCCATGCTGACATGGTGGAAACCTGCAGCGTAACCACAATGAGCTGTCTATGAAGCATTCTTCTTATAAAAAAAGAGTCCTATATTGAGAAAAAAGAGAAAAGAAAAAAAAGATACTATGAAAAGAGGAAATAGAGAAAAAAGCATCATATTCCCATGGTAAATAAGAAGAATGCTGAGATGCTCGTTGTCTGCTTGCCTTGTCATTTTGATATGGGGATTCTTCCGTATCATCGGGCAAGGGGTACCCCGTTGGCGGTTCTCAATGATACACATGTACTTACGATGACAAGAACTTACTGGTGACTAAACTTGAGTAGCATGAGGAGCGGCCCTCGTATACAAGGGACATGAGATTCCTGACTTATACTTCGTCAAGCATGTACACCATAGTTTGTTCACTTTAACCTTAATCACTTCAAGATGCTTATGATAGGGGCAATGAGAGCTGAAAGCTATAAGTACCATAATTTTTGGAAGCTCTTTATGAGACTTGAATCCCTACTTCCTTTTACAAAAGGCTTTTCTTCCACCATTATATTGAGTCTCCACCTTCTAACTTTATGCACCTACTTCGAGAGCATAGTGGCCATTCTTAGTTCTATGTGCATTGTCCCAAGACTAGTTGATTGATGCACAACGTGTTTTGCTTGTTTGAAACTATTGTATCTAGTCACTCTTATGAACTTTGAAGGTGTCCTATGCATTTATATTTGCTACTCTATTGAGGGACAAGCTGAATACTAGTATGCTATGTTTTCTTTATGTGAAACAAACAAACGTCTTGCGAAGCATTGTTATTCATGAATCTTTTGTTTATGCCTTTTCATGTTGCATCATAGTTTCTTTGCTTATTGCTAGAACTTTCTCTTTCATGTTATGATTGAAGTACTATGATCCCAGCTTTGAATGTTTTGCAAATACTTTGATCAAGTGTTTGATGGTGCATGTCACCTCAAAAATTCTTTCTTTTTATCACTAACCTACTCGAGGACGAGCAGGAGTTAAGCTTGGGGATGTTGATACATTGCAAATGTATCTATAATTTTTGATGTTCCATGCTTGGTTTTATCCACTTTCTTTTGTTTTGTTCCAACTTTGGAGTACTTTTCATATGATTTCTTGGACTAACCTATTAACAAGAGCCACAGTGCCAGGTGCCTGCTTTCTGCTGTTTTTGGTTCCAGGAAAGTCAGAAAATGAATATTCTCGGAATTGGACAGGACAAATGCCAAAATCCCTATTTTTTCAGAAGTGATCAAGTGCCAGAATACGAGATGGAGAAGGGCCAGGGAGCCACCACACCACCTGGCCATGCGGCCAGGCCTGGCCCGTGCCAGGGGGTGGTGTGGCCACTCCCGGCACCCCCTCGGCCTCTCCTTCCGCCTATGTATTGCCCTCGGGATGAAAACCCTAAGTACCCGATCAAAAATCCACGAAAGAGTCTGTAGCCGCCGTCATCTCCATACCTAGATCAGGAGGGATCTGAAGCTCTTCTTGGCACCCTGCCGGAGAGGGGAATTCACCCAGGAGGCCTTCTTCATGACCATGCAAGCCTCCGGTGTGATGCATGAGTAGTTCATCCTTGGACTACGGATCCATGTAGTAGCTAGATGGCTGGTTTCTCCTCCTTTGTGCTTTCATGTTTAGATCTTGTGATCTCCATTCATGATCAAGATCATCTATTTGTAATTCATACATGTTGTGTTTGTGGGGATCCGATGGATATTGAGATGCTATTTCAGATTGATTATTGATTCTATGATGTCTTTGTTATTTGAGATCTTGCATGCTTTCCGTTGTTAGTAGCTATCTTGGCCAAGTAGATGCTAGCAACTCCAAGAGTTAGTATTTATGCTCGATAGTGGGTTCATGCCTCTAGTAATCTGGGGAAGTGACCGAAATCTATAAGGTACTAGATGTGCTGTTGCTACTAGGGAGAAAACAATAATCCTTTGTTCATAGAACAATCGTATTGTTTACTTTACACGCAGTTCGTAAAGCAATAATCTGTTGCTTGCAACTTAATACTGGAGGGTGTTCGGATGATAACCTGAAGGTGGATTATTAGTCATAGATGCAGTTGGATGGTGGTCTATGTATTATGTTGTAATGCCCAATCAAGTCTTAGAGGACTCAAGATGATTAGTATATGCATGTATTGCTTTCTCGGTGTTTGTCAATTGCCCCGCTGTAATTTGTTCACCCAGCATGTTATCTATCTTAAGGAGAGCCACCTCTAGTGAACTATGGATCCCGGTCCTTTGTCTTTTACATACAATCTACAACTATTTACTGCTTTGCGTTTACTTTATGCAAACTTTTACTTCTTTCCATTCGATACGTTTAATCCTTTATTTTCCGCAAAACACGGTGAGATTGACAACCTCATCGCAAGTTGGGGACAAAGTTCTGTGGTTGTGTTGTGCAGGTCTCCACATAGCTACTAGCACCGGTAGTGCGCCCTGCCAAAGCTCAGCTAGTAACACCTTTGGGGTGTTTCCTTGCTCCTACTGGTTCGATTAAACCTTGGTTTCATAACTGAGGGAAACTTGCTGCTGTGCTCATCATACCTTCCTCTTGGGGTTCCCAACGACCTCTACATCAACACCGCCATCAAGCATTTTTCTAGGCGCCGTGCATTGAGCCATCACCTCTCAATAATGATACCCTCATTAATAGTGGCTAGTGCTAAACTAATATGGATCAGTTTAGATGGGAACACTTGGAGCAAATGATTATGAAAACCTTGGAATGATGAGTCATTCTACTGAAATGTTTTGACTTGGGTTATGAAACACAATGATTTGAAGGTGAAACTGAATGAGGCATGTGCCTTGACTTTGATAAAAACTGATGGTTGGGTTCAGATGCGATACCATTCCAATATTTACCGTACAACCATAATACCTAGAAGTTTATGTGTCTTAGTATGGGTTCCCTTGTGGAAAATAGGTTAAGCTGAGGCTACCTCGTGAAAATGAATGTCCACCTATGCAGTTCCCGGGATGGCAGATGGCCATGGCTAGGAGGCCAAACTCATAGGAGAGATGCCTATACTAGGGTGTGTAATTGAAAGGTTAAGATTGATTATCCGCATACCAAGTATGATGATTCAGGGTTATCCCTGACGAATGTTGTTGGAGATATGCCCAAGAGGCAATAATAAAAGTGGTTATTATTATATCTTTGTTTATGATGAATGTTTACATCCCATGCTATAATTGTATTATAAGGAAACACTGATACATGTGTGTTTTGTAAACATAAAAGAGTCCCTAGTAAGCCTCTTGTTAAACTAGCTTGTTGATTAATTGATGATCATGGTTTCCTGATCATGGACATTGGATGTCATTAATAACAAGGTTGTATCATTAGGAGAATGATGTAATGGACACCTCACCCATAGTAAGCGTAGCATTAGATCAAGTCATTAAGTTCACATTGCTATAAGCTTTCGATACATAGTAACCTAATCCTTCTACCATGAGGTTGTGTTAATCACCATCACCGGATGAGTACTTTGATGACCTCAAACACCACTTTGTAACTGGGTGGTTATAAAGGTGTCATTAGGTATTCTGAAAGTATGTGTTGAAGCGCATGGACCAAGATTGGGATTTGTCCATCCATATGACGGATAGATATGCTCTGGGCCCTCTCGGTGGAATGTCATCTAGTTAGCTTGCAAGCATGTGACTAGGTCACAAGGCATGGCATAACACGGAACGAGTAAAGAGTGCTTATCAGTAACAAGGTAGAACTAGGTATGGAGATACCGATGATCAAACCTCGGATAAGTAGACTATCCCGTGACAAAGGGAATTGGTTTCGTATGTTAATGGTTCTATCGATCACGAAGTCATCGTTGAGTATGTGGGAGCCGTTATGGATCTCCAGATCCCGCTGATGGTTATTGATCGGAGAGGTGTCTTCATGATGTCCACTTATTCACGAACCGTAGGGTGACACACTTAAGGTTCGAAGTTGTTTTTAAGTAGATATTGAATGTGCGTTGGAGACCGGATGTTGTTCGGAGTCTCGGATTGGATCCGAGACATCACGAGGAGATCCGGAATTGTCCGGAAATAAGATCCATATAATGGGGATCATTTTCTAAGTTAGGAAATGTTCCAGAGTGTTTGTATGGGGATTCTAGAAGGTTTCGGAATGTTCCGGAATGTTCTAGAAGATATCTTGGAGTTTATTTGAAAACCGAGATAAGATAAGATAAGATAAGGGGAGTTTAAAGGGGAAACTTGGGGGGGGGGAGGACTCTCCCCCCAAGCTCCCTAGTGCGCCGGCCCTAAGGGGTGGGCCTAGGGGTGGGAACCCTAGGCCACACCCCTCCCTCTATATATAGAGGGGTGGAGGCGCCACCCCTCCTTGCCCCCTCCCACTCCAAACCCTAGCCGCCTCTCTCTTCCTCCTTCCACCTGCTCCGGCTTAGGCGAAGCCCTGCAGGATTCTCTCCACCACCACCACCATGCCGTCGTGCTGCTGGGATTGCGTGGAGAAGATCTACTACCTCCGCTGCTCGCTGGAACGGGGAGAGGAAGGTCTGCTTCGACTCCGCACGTGTGACCGTCTGCGGAAGCGCTGCCGGAACGCGGCACCGGAAGGATCATCTACTCGATCTTGAGATCGGCAAGTGATCGACTACATCATCCACGAGATCTAATCTCGTTAACGCTTTCGGTTCTACGAGGGTTAGTACCGATCTATCTCGTTGCTCATGTCTAGTAGATTAGATCTTGGCTTTTATCTAGATTAGATCTGGGTTTTGTTCGTTCTTGCGGTAGAATTTTTTTGTTTTCCATGCTACGAACCCATCAGTGGTATCAGAGCCATGTCTATGCGTAGATCTGTTGCACGAGTAGAACACAATGGTGTTGTGGGCGTTGGTGCTCGTGTCGTCTTTTGCTGTGTGTACTTTGCATCTTGCGGTATGGTGGGATGAAGCGGCTCGGGCTAGTATTACATGTCATCGCACATGAGACTTGCTCCACGCTTGACGTGCAACTTGCTTTGCACAAGTGGCTTTGCGGGTGTCTGTCTCTCCCATCATAGTATAGATCAAATCTACGCTTTGCACTTGATAGCACTTGTATCAACGTTGTGGTTCAGTTTCATAGGTAAGATCCGTTCTTATTTGAAAGCCCCAAACCACGTAAAACTTGCAAAGAAAATTAGAGGCGTCTAACTTGTTTTTGCAGGGTTTTTTTTTGTGATGTGATATGGCCATCATGTGATTGTGATTATATTTGATGTATGCAATGATCCTTGTTGTAATATGGCAACCGGCAGGAGCCTAATGGTTGTCTTTAATTCTGTTAAGACCTGCGTGTCTATTCATCTTGTAATAGATTTATTCCAAGTAGTTGTAATAGTTGCTTGTGATGATGGACAACCATGAAGCGGCGCCACTGACCTTGACGCAATGCTGGTGATGATGGAGATCATGTCCGTGCTTTGGAGATGGAGATCAAAGGCACAAGAAGAAAGGGCCATATCATATCACATTAATTATGAATTGCCTGTGATGTTAATCATTTATGCATCTTGTATTGCTTAGATCGCGACGGTAGCATTATAAGATGATCCGTCTCACTAAATATCAAGTAATAAAAGCGTTCGTCCTTAGTTGGCACCGTTGCTAAGACTCGTCGTTTCGAAGCATCTCGTGATGATCGGGTGTGATAGATTCTACGTGTGCATACAACGGGTGCAGGCCAGATTTGCACATGCGGAAACTAAGGTTAATCTTGACGAGACTAGCATGTGCAGACATGGTCTCGGAACACGGAATACCGAAAGGTAGAGCACGAGTCATATGATTGATATGATGAACATGAAGACTGTTCGGCGATGAAACTACATCTTCTCTCGTGAAGATCGGACTTGGTGTAGTGGACTTGGTTCGTGTAATCATTAAGACAATGTGAGGGATGTTGTTTTGAGTGGGAGTTCACCTATTTAATTTAAGAATTAAAGTTGAACTCAGTTTATCATAAACTTAGTCTAAACTACTTGCAAATTTGTTGTAGATTATGGCGAACCTCTCCATCAATTTCAATGCGTTCCTAGAGAAAGAAAAACTTAAGAACAATGGAAGCAACTTCATGGACTGGCTCCGTGGTCTGAAAATTGTCCTCAGGGCTGGTCAAAATGACCTATGTGCTCGATGCACCGCTAGGTGACCAACCTGCAGAAGATGCCACCGATGACGTAAAAAATGTTTACGCCACTCGGAAAAATCATTACTCCACAGTTCAGTGTGCCATCCTGTACGGTTTAGAAACGGAGCTTCAGAAGCGCTTTGAGCACCACGACCCGTTCGAGATCATTAAGGAGCTCAAGCTCATTTTTGAGACTCATGCGGCCGTGGAGAGCTATGAGGCCTCCGAAAAGTTCTTTACCTGCAAGATGGAAGAGGGAAGCTCCGTTAGCGAGCACGTGCTCACCATGTCTGGGCACGCAAACAAGCTCCAAGAGTTGGGGATAACGATTCCTAATGAGTTAGGGATTCACCGTGTCCTCCAATCACGCCACGAGTTATAAGAACTTTGTGATGAACTACAACATGCCTTTGCATGAACAAGGCGTTACTGAACAATCGTCCATGCTGAAAACTGCTGAAGTGGAGATCAAGAAGGAGCACCAAGTGTTGATGGTTAATAAGACCACCAATTTCAAGAAACAGGGCAAGCCTAAGAACAAGGGCAACTTCAAGAAGGACGGCAAGAAAGCTGCCGCACTGCTAAGAAGCCCAAGGCTGGTCCTAAGCACAAACAGATGCTTCTCTCGCAAGGGTGCTGGTCCTTTGGAAGCAATCGCCCCAAGTACTGGCGGATATGAAGAACAGCAACATCAAGAAGAAAGGTATATTCGATATACATGTTATTGATGTGTATCTTACTAGTAATCATAGTAGTGCACAGGTATTTGATCTTGGTTCGGTTGCTCATATTTGTAACTCGAAGCAGGAGCTGCGGAATAAACGAAGATGGCGAGAGCGAGGTGACGATCTTGGCGTTGGAAATGGCTCCAATGTTGATGTGATCGCCGTCACGCTCCCTCTACATCTACCTTGGGATTAGTTTTAAATTTGAATAATTGTTATTTGGTGCCTGCGTTAAGCATGAACATTATATCTGGATCTTGTTTATTGAGAGTTACTCTTTTAAGTCGAGAATAAAGGTTGTTCGATTTATATGAGTAATATCTTTTATGGTAATGCACGAGATGAATGGTTTATTCTTACTGAATCTCGATAGTAGTGATACACATGTTCACAACATAGATGGTAAACGAACAAAATTGAATGATAATTCTACATACATGTAATCGCTGTCTTGGTCACATTGGAGTGAAGCGTATGAAGAAACTCCATTCGATGGACTTCTTGAATCACTTGATTTTGAATCACTTGAAAAATCTGAAGCATGTCTAATGGGAAAAATGACTAAGACTCCATTCTCGGAATAATGGAGCGAGCTACGAACTTATTGGAAATAATACATACCGATGTGTGCGGTCCAATGAGTGTAGCATCGTGGTGGATATCGTTATGTTCTCACTTTCACGGATGACTTAAGTAGATATGGGTATGTCTACTTTATGAAACATAAGTCTGAAACTTTCGAAGTTTAAGGAATTTAAAAGTGAAGTGGAAAATCATCGTAACAAGAAGATTAAGTTTCGTGTTACGACGGAGGTGAATATCTAAGTTATGAGTTTGGCATGCATTTAAAGAAATGTGGAATACTTTCGATTGACACCGCCGAACACCACAAGATAATGGTGTGTCCGAACGTCGTAATCGAACTCTCTTAGATATGGTTGGTCTATGATGTCTCTTACAGATTTACCGCTATCGTTTTGGGGCTATGCATTAGAGACAGCATTCACTTTAAATAGGGCACCATCTAAATTCGTTGAAACGACACCATACTTAATTGTGGTTTGGAAAGAAACCTAAGTTGTCGTTCCTCAAAGTTTGGGGTTCTTGGCGTATGTAAAGAAGTTACAACCTGATAAGCTAGAACCCAAAGCGGAGAAATGCGTCTTCATAGGATACCCTAAATAAACAATTGGGTATACCTTCTATCAAAGATCCGAAGGCAAAGTTTTCGTTGCCAAGAATGGATCCTTTCTTGAGAAGGAGTTTCTCTCGAAAGAAGTGACTGGAAGGAAAGTAGAACTCGACGAGGTTATTGAACCTTCTCTCGGGGTTGAGAGTAGCGCAGCACCGGAAGATGTTTTCGTGCCGCCTGCACCAACTGGAGAGGAAGCTAATGATGGTGATCATGAAACTTTGAACGGTTCTTCTGAACCTCGCAGGTCAACGAGGGTTCGTACCACTCCTGAGTGGTATGACTCTGCCTTGAACGTCATGTTGGTAGACAACACTGATGATCCTGCGACGTATGAAGAAGCTATGGTGAGCCCAGATTCCGACAAATGGCTAGAATCCATGAAATCCGAAATGGGATCCATGTACGAAAACCAAGTATGGACTTTGGTGGACTTACCGGATGGCCGTAAGGTTGTCGAGAACAAATGGATTTTCAAAAGAAAAACAGATGTTGATGGTAATGTTACTGTCTATAAAGCTCGACTTGTCGCGAAAGGGTTCCGACAAATTCAAGGTGTTGACTATGATGAGACTTTCTCACCAGTAGAGAAGCTAAAGTCTGTGAGGATTTTGTTAGCAATTGCTGCATATTTCGATTATGAGATATGGCAGATGGATGTCAAAACAACATTCCTTAATGGTGACATTGAGGAAGAGTTGTACATGGTACAACCCAAGGGTTTTGTCGATCCTAGTGATGCTGACAAGGTATGCAAACTTCAGCGCTCCATTTATGGACTAAAGCAAGCATCCCGGAGTTGGAATCAACGTTTTGATAAAGTAATCAAAAAATTTGGTTTTATACAAACTTATGGAGAAGCTTGTATTTACAAGAAAGTGAGTGGAGCTCTGTAGCATTCCTAGTACTATATGTAGATGACATACTATTGATTGGGAATGATGTAGAACTTCTTAATAGCGTCAAAGCCTATTTGAATAATAGTTTTTCAATGAAGGATCTTGGCGAAGCGGCATATATTCTAGGCATCAAGATTTATAGAGATAGATCAAGACGCCTGCTAGCGCTTTCACAAAGTACATACCTAGACAAAGTTCTAAAGAAGTTTAGAATGGAAGAGAGCAAGAAAGGGTTCGTGCCCATGTTGTCAGGTAAGACCTTGAGTAAGACTCAAAGTCCAGCTATGGCAGAAGATAGAGAGAAGATGAATAATGTTCCCTATGCCTCAGCCATAGGTTCTATCATGTATGCCATGTTGTGTACAAGACCGGATATAGCACATGCTGTTAGTTTGACTAGCAGATATCAAAGTGATCCTGGAATGGAGCACTGGACAGCGGTCAAGAATATCCTTAAGTACCTGAATAGGACTAAGGATATGGTTCTTTCTTATGGAGGTGATGAACAGCTTGTTGTAAACAGTTACCGATGCTAGTTGGAACACCGTCTGATGACTCAAGTCATAGTCTGGATACATATTTATTTTGAATGGTGCTGCGGTGAGTGGAGGATTGCCAAGCAAAGCGTTGTGGCGAAATCTTCAATGAATCGGAATACATAGCTGCTTGGAGGCTGCACAAGAAGCCATATGGATGAAGGAGTTCATTACTGAACTTGGCGTGGTTCCTAGCGTTGGACCCAATGGCCATCTATTGTGACAACACAGTGCCATAGCTAATGCACAGGAGCCAAGGTCATAGCAAGCAAGCACATCAAGCTACGCTTCCATGCTATTCATGCAGTATGTCCGAGATGGTGACATAAAGATTTGCAAAGTACACACTGATCTGAATGTGGCAGATCCGTTGACTAAACCTCTCCCTAGAGCAAAGCATGACCAACACCAGAACGCCATGGGTGTTAGGTATATTACCATGTAATCTAGATTATTGACTCTAGTGCAAGTGGGAGACTGTTGGAGATATGCCCAAGAGGCAATAATAAAAGTGGTTATTATTATATCTTTGTTTATGATGAATGTTTACATCCCATGCTATAATTGTATTATAAGGAAACACTGATACATGTGTGTTTTGTAAACATAAAAGAGTCCCTAGTAAGCCTCTTGTTAAACTAGCTTGTTGATTAATTGATGATCATGGTTTCCTGATCATGGACATTGGATGTCATTAATAACAAGGTTGTATCATTAGGAGAATGATGTAATGGACACCGCACCCATAGTAAGCATATCATTAGATCAAGTCATTAAGTTCACATTGCTATAAGCTTTTGATACATAGTAACCTAATCCTTCGACCATGAGGATGTGTTAATCACCATCACCGGATGAGTACTTTGATGACCTCAAACACCACTTCGTAACTGGGTGGTTATAAAGGTGTCATTAGGTATTATGAAAGTATGTGTTGAAGCGCATGGACCAAGATTGGGATTTGTCCATCCATATGACGGATAGATATGCTCTGGGCCCTCTCGGTGGAATGTCATCTAGTTAGCTTGCAAGCATGTGACTAGGTCACAAGGGATGGCATAACACGGAACGAGTAAAGAGTGCTTATCAGTAACAAGGTAGAACTAGGTATGGAGATACCGATGATCAAACCTCGGATAAGTAGAGTATCGCGTGACAAAGGGAATTGGTTTCGTATGTTAATGGTTCTATCGATCACGAAGTCATCGTTGAGTATGTGGGAGCCATTATGGATCTCCAGATCCCGCTGATGGTTATTGATCGGAGAGGTGTCTTCATGATGTCCACTTATTCACGAACCGTAGGGTGACACACTTAAGGTTCGAAGTTGTTTTTAAGTAGATATTGAATGTGCGTTGGAGACCGAATGTTGTTCGGAGTCTCGGATTGGATCCGAGACATCACGAGGAGATCCGGAATTGTCCGGAGAATAAGATTCTTATAATGGGGATCATTTTCTAAGTTAGGAAATGTTCCAGAGTGTTTGTATGGGGATTCTAGAAGGTTTCGGAATGTTCCGGAATGTTCTAGAAGATATCTTGGAGTTTATTTGAAAACCGAGATAAGATAAGATAAGATAAGATAAGGGGAGTTTAAAGGGGAAACTTGGGGGGGAAGGACTCTCCCCCCAAGCTCCCTAGTGCTTGACCCTAAGGGGTGGGCCTAGGGCTGGGAACCCTAGGCCACACCCCTCCCTCTATATATAGAGGGGTGGAGGCGCCACCCCTCCTTGCCCCTTCCCACTCCAAACCGTAGCCGCCTCTCTCTTCCTCCTTCCACCTGCTCCGGCTTAGGCGAAGCCCTGCAGGATTCTCTCCACCACCACCACCACCACGCCGTCGTGCTGCTGGGATTGCGTGGAGAAGATCTACTACCTCCGCTGCTCACTGAACGGGAGAGGAAGGTCTGCCGACTCCGCACGTGACCGTCTGGAAGCGCTGCCGAACGCTGGGAAGGATCATCTACTCGATCTTGAGATCGGCAAGTGATCGACTACATCATCCACGAGATCTAATCTCGTTAACGCTTTCGGTTCTACGAGGGTTAGTAGCGATCTATCTCGTTGCTCATGTCTAGTAGATTAGATCTTGGCTTTTATCTAGATTAGATCTGGGTTTTGTTCGTTCTTGCGGTAGAAATTTTTTGTTTTCCATGCTACGAACCCATCAAATGTATCGAATTTTGTGGTGAAAGTGTACCACCTCTATAGAGTGTCAAACAATTCGAATAGCCGCGTCCGTGGTCATGGACAATTGGAGTGGCCATACTGCTCCGTTGTCAGATGTTTTCAAATGACTTATGACTTGAACTATGACTGACTTGACCACAACAGGGTTGTGGACATGAAAACTAGGTTCCCACTTGAGTAATCTAGAGAACTAAAATAGGCTTTACTACTAAGTACTCCTAAAATAAAATTGGCTTGTTGCAAACAAGACTAGAGCTTAGGATTCCTACTAGTATTACTTTACTTGTGTTAGTGATAGTTTGTGAGTACTTTAAGAGTACTCATGGCTTTGTCCCTGGCTATTCCCGTGGCCATACTATGAGGAGGACTATCCTGAAGACGGATAGGAGGGGGTCTACGATAACTAGGATCATCTCCCATCGTCAGCATTGCCTGTGACAATGAAGATGGAGTCTACTATGTTTATTTCCACTGATTTGTTATGTATTCAGACTTGATCATGAGATCAACTATTTGTAAAACTATTATGGTTTCTAATGGATGATGTACTATGGTACCAATTCTGTTATGTCTCACAAAAATGGTAATCCTAGGATTGCGATGTATGGCATAATAACCATCTGGACTTAAAAATCCGGGCGTTGACAAGTTGGTATCAGAGCCATCCTGACCATAGGAGACCCTAGTTAGAATGGAGGTCTGAAAAATCTAGTTTCAAAAAAAATAAAGTGAGTATTTATGAAAACCTATTCTCACTCTTATCCTTGAGATTATTTCAAAAATATTTCACATGTTCCTCAAAATTCTTGCCTTTCTACATAAAAATTTGACACACTTGATCACCTCACTAACTTACTCATCCCAATTGCTTATAGATGGAAGTCAGGTACAACAAGTTCTACCAGCTGGGTAACGGAGGAGATCTCATTTTCGAGCGGGACTTAAGCCGGCTCGCGGAGTTTCTTGGATGCCCGCACCCCGAGTTCTTTGGAGCACAAGTTAATGATCAGCCAGGAGGAGAACTGCAGTGGTTGATCATTGCGGATCTGAGAGGCAAGATGGAGCCATGCACCTCTGAGAAGATACAGTTCACCTTGAGGGAGAACAAGTGGCTGGATGGACTAGATAGAGCAATGCAGGAAGCTCTTGCGCGTCCGTGTGCATAGAACATCAACCAGATCAATGGAACTCGCTTCACCCACTATGCAAGACCTGACTCTATGGGACAGCCTTTGGCTATGCCAGCACATCTGGAGCTGAAGCACCATGTGGATCACCCTGACTTCATGCTGCACGAGACCCCGAAGGAGTTCGACAACGCCCGTGCCTACGCCAACAAGAATCCATCTATCGCTGCCGAGAAGAACCAAACTCTCGCCATCCTCGCCAAGGAGCACAAGTCACTTCGTCGCCAGCATGATAAGAAGGACCGCATCATCGCTCGCCTCCATTAGAAGGTGGCAACCCTGGAGGAGACCATCCATGACCAGGAGATTCAGCTTGAGGAGAAGGAAGAAGAGGGTGAAAATATACATTGTGATATCACCTCTTACCTCGGTGATGATGACTACCTGGAGGACGCCGCCATGGAGTTCCACACTGACGAGGATGACGCCGACTTCCTGGATGATGAAGAACCCGCCAGTTCTGATGATGAGTAGTTGCACTAGAGCACTGTCATAGGAGTGAGTTTGTATTCGGTTCTATTGTATCGTAGCTTAACAGAATGGTTCTTAAAACCATCTACTTAATAGTGGTAATGTGTGTTTGTACTGTGTTGCTTGAATGAATGAAAGTGAGTTGTGGTTTTCAAACCTTAGCAATACTCAAGTTTTAAAAGCTTTTTGAACCATACCTATAAGCCATATAAATTTCCCTCTTGTCTTATGATCTATCTCAATCTTCAGATGACTCGTGGCAACCCCGGTGGTAGCAGCTCATCCCAAGATCCAATGCTTCAGATTCTGCAAATGTTAGTATCAGATCTTGAAGCCGGTAGAGCCGAGTGTCAATCCAATCTAGCCACTCTTCAACAGATCACCCAGATGGCACACAACAACCAAGGCCAGGGAAACAAGATCACCATGGATCTCAGCTCTAGAACTTCCAAAACACCAACCCTCCTATGTTTAGAAAATCAGAAGAGCACTTAGATGCTGATGACTGGCTGCAGACCATGGAGAACAACTTGGAAGTTGCAGGAGTAGAGGTTGCAGAGAAAGTACTATTTGCCATCCACTATCTGGCAGGTTATGCAAGATCATGGTGGAACAACACTCGTACAATGAATGGAGGACAGATGATGACTTGGGAAGAATTCAATCTCAAGTTCAACAAGACTCATGTGCCCCTAGGTTTGATCAAGAGGATGAGGGATGAATTCAGGGAGTTGAAGCAGGGAAGGATGACTATGGTAGAATACCGTGACAAATTCCTGTCTCTGACTAGGTATGCCCCTGATGAAATTGACACAAAAAAGAAGAAGGAGAGATTCCTGAATGGCCTGAATGATGAGATGTAGATAGTGTTGGTCAACATTCCCTTTGACGACCTAGATGCTCTAGTGGATTATGCGATCCAGATGGAAGATAAGATCAACCAAGACATTGAGAACCGCAAGCGTCGTATGATGCACCAACCTGGACCCCACCATACCCTGAAGTACCTCTCCAACCCGTCTACAGGATTTGCACCAAGGAACAACAGACCCCCTATGTCCCGTCCAAACTATCCCAATCGTGGCGGAGGAAACCCGAGGCCCGGAGGCAACAACAACCACAATCCTGGCAACCCCAATAACTTCAACCGTGCACCGCGAAGGTCCAACAACAACAACAACAACAATACTGCCCCAAGGACTAGAAGCAATGATGTGCCTGTCGCAGGGAAAGACAAGTTAATGATAACTTGCTTTGAATGTGGAGTCACGGGACACTATTCCAATGAGTGTCCCAAGAAGCTTGCTGCAGCCACCAATGTCACTGCACCTGCCCAACAGCAGCGCCATGTCCAACCTCGAAAGAGGTTTGCCCCAGGCAACCCGCACAACCATACCGTCTGTCTATTCCACATGAATACTGAAGAAGCCTAGGAAGTGCCAGATGTCGTGCTGGGTATGTTTTCTGTTAACTTAGTACTTGCAAGAGTGTTGTTTGTTTCTGGAGCATTGCACTTGTTTTTTATAGAAGAATTTGCATGCACTAGTAAGATTCAACCAACAAATTTGAAGCATGTTATGATAGTTCAAATACCTGGTGGTTCAACCACCAAAGCTAGAAAAAATTTCAAGGCCGTGCCTATCAGGATACATGGAATAGATTTTTATGCCAATTTAATAGTACTTGGAACAAAAGGTTTGGAAGTAGTACTAGGAATGGATTGGATGTCGAAACATTAAGGATTAATCGACTGTGCCAAGAAATCCATAACCATGACCAGTAGCACCGGAGTATCCGTAGAGCATGTGTCTAAGACGCTACCCCATCAATTCAAGTGCAATAAGAGTTTAGTCCAATCAACCCTAGACCAAGTCAGAGTAGTCTATGAATACCCCGATGTGTTTCTAGATGAATTACCCGGTATGACCCCAGATTAGGATATCGAGTTTATCATTGAACTAGTTCCTGGAACTGGACCCATAGCTCAGAGACCCTATAGCATGAACCCGGAAAAATTAGTGGAGCCGAAGAAGCAACTTGATGACATGTTGAGCAAAGGTTTGATACAACCAAGTGCATCACCGTGGAGATCACTTGTTTTGTTTGTGGATAAGAAAGATGGTGCCATCCGTTTGTGTACGGATTACCGGAAGCTGAATGACGTCACCATCAAGAACAAGTACTCACTGCCAAAGATGGAAGATCTGTTTGACCAACTGACTGGTGCCAGAGTATTTTATAAGATTGATCTTAGAACTGGTTATCATCAATCGAAGATCCGCGCAATGGATAACCCATAGACTATTTTCACGACCCTATATGGATTGCATGAGTACAATGTCATGTCATTTGGATTGACCAATGCCCCCGCTTATTTCATGAATCTCATGAATAATATTTTTATGAACTTCTTGGATAAGTTTGTCGTTGTTTTTATCAATGACATTCTGATCTACTCCAAGTCGGAAGAAGACCATGAGCAGGACCTAAGAACCATCATTGAAACCCTTAGGGAGCATCAGTTGTATGCCAAGTTTAGTAAATGTGAGTTCTCGTTAAAGGAAGTAGGATTCCTATGACATATCTTGGCAGCAGGAGGAGTTGCTGTCGATCCCGCCAATATTAAGAATGTTAAAGAATGGAGATCCCCAACCACTCAGACTGAAGTCCGCTCATTCCTTGGATTAGCCGGATATTACTGTAAGTTCATTGAAGGATTTTCAAGCATCGCAAGGCCGATGACCCAACTTTTGATGAAAGATAAGAAATTTGAATGGACAGACAAATGTGAAGCAAGTTTTCAAGAGCTCAGGAAGAGATTGATTTCAGCCCTAATTTTGATCATGCCGGATATCATGAAGCCTTTTGATGTATATTGTGATGCATCCAAGATTGGTCTCGGATGTGTGATGATGTAGGAAGGCAAAGTAATATCATATTTGTCCCAACAACTGAAACAACATGAGCAGAATTATCCTACCCATGACTTAGAACTGGCAGCCATAGTTTTGGCCTTGAAGACATGACGTCATTACCTCATGGGTAACCGCTGTGAGATTTATTCAGACCATAAGAGTTTGAAGTATATTTTCACCCGGAAGGAGTTGAATATGAGGCAACAGAGATGGATAGAGTTAATCAAGGATTATGAGCTTGACATTCACTATCACCCCGGCAAGTCCAATGTGGTATCAAATGCTCTTAGTAGACTGCCGTGTAGATTAAACACCATGATTAAGGAAGACCAGCCAAATTTGCATGAGGAGTTGGAGATTTTGAGAATGGAGCTAGTTAGCGAAGGATTTCTAGCCAGTATTGAACTTCAACCCACTTTGATCAGTCAGATAAAGGAGGCTCGGAAAGGAAATGCCAGTATCGACGGAATTAAGCATCGTATCATTACAGGGAAGGTACCCGGATTCATGAAAGATGAAGAAGGCGTTCTGTGGTATAAAGGAAGCATCTGTGTGCCGGCAGATTCAGAGTTGAAGGAAGTCATTCTGTAGGAATCCCATGATACTCTTTATTCTATTCATCCGAAAGGAATGAAGATGTATCCGGATTTGAAGGAGCAACTTTGGTGGCACAAAATGAAGAGAGAAGTCGGAAGCTACATAGTCAAGTGTGATATCTGTCAGAGAGTCAAAGCGGAACATCAGCGACCCGCGGGACTTTTGCAACCATTGAAAATTTCGGAATGGAAATGGGATTCCGTTGGAATGGACTTCATCACCGGTTTACCTACACCTAGTAAAGGAAATGATTCTATTTGGGTCATAGTAGCTAGACTATCCAAAGTAGCTCATTTCATACCCGTCAAGACCACTTACCAAGGCCTGAAGCTAGCGGAGTTGTATATCGCTAGAATAGTCAACCCTCAAGACAATAATGTTAGATCGAGGGACCCAGTTTACCTCGAGGTTCTAAAAGAAAGTCCAAGAAGGATTAGGAACCAAACTGAACTTCAGCACCGCTTATCATCCGCAAACCAACGGACAAATAGAAAGAGTAAACCATATAGTAGAAGATATGTTGAGAGCCTGTGTATTAGAATGTGGATCTAAATGGGAAGATTGTCTGCCTTTCGCAGAATTCTCATACAACAACAGTTATCAAGCCAGTTTGCAAATGACCCCATTTGAGGTTTTGTATGGAAGGAAGTGTCGTACCCCTTTGAATTGGTCACAAGTAGGAGAGAGTCAGATATTCGGACCAGATATCCTACAAGAAGCCAAAGAGAAGGTTCACAAGATCCGTGAACACCTCATGACCGCCCAATCCAGACAGAAGAGTTACGCTGACAAAAGACGTCGAGACCTGACCTTCAATGTAGGAGATTTTGTGTATCTCAAAGTATCCCCTTTGAAGGGAATGCAACATTTTCAATTGAAAGGGAGGCTTGCGCCTAGATATGTCGGACCTTTCAAGATTTTAAGCTGCAGAGGAGAAGTATCCTATCAGCTAGAACTGCCTGAAGAAATGTTAGCCGTACATGATGTGTTTCATATCTCGTTACTTAGGAAATGCCTAGAAGTTCTGGAGAAGACCAAAGTTTTCTAGAACATCAATAACAGAGCCATAGATATCAACAAGGATTTAACCTATCGTGATGTACCCATTCGTATCTTGGAAGAAGCCTTCAAAACCACCCGGACCAGAAGTATTAAGTTTCTAAAGATCCAATAGAGCAACCATACTGAAGAAGAAGCCACTGGGAGTGAGAAGATTATATTAGGACTGAGTTTCCCAATCTCTTTAGTTCCTAGTTTTCTTGAATCTCGGAACGAGATTCTGTTTATGGAGGGAAGGTTTGTAATATCTCAGAAATATTAAATAAGATTATCAATTTCCAATTACCCAAGATTAGGGTTAACAAAAACTTTTAAGCTTAAACCCTTATGAATGCATGTGTGTTTCTTATTAATGCATGAATGCTTGTTATGTCATGTTTTATTGCTATAAATCACGAGGATTAGTTTAAAGATGAAAACAATATCATCTAGATCAAATCCAAACAAAATCCAAGAAAAAGAAAATCAAATAATAAGGCATATGATCAAATGGTAATTTTTGCCAAAGTTAACCACTAGCCCACTTTGGGCATCTCTAGCAAATGATTTCCAATAGAAATAATTCTATTTCTTTTCCTCCTTGCTAGACCAGGTGAAAATGAACACAAGTGAACTTTACAAACTTACAGAAACAAATTCAAATCCATTTGAGAGCCATTTCAAAATTGAATCAAGTGTATGTATCTAGATGGGCATTTTTCAAAAACCAATCAAACCATCTCCAATTGACAACTCCTAGCAACCAGAGACACTCAAGCATATGACCAACACACCCACCAAATATAATTTGAAAATTCAAATGTTTAGCTCATACGACCATTTAATCAAACACTTAGCAGGCATAGTACAAGTCTACCAACTATCTACTGTTTTGATCAATCTAGTGCTCACCATGTACTCAATTCAGCTGCACTACTAGCCCACGATCACCCTAGTACCAGCCCGTGCAATTGAGCCTCTCTCACTTGCCAATTGCACCAATGCCAGCCATACCCGAGCGTGCCATGCCGGTCGAGCATGGACACGACGCCACAAGCCGCGCCGCCCTCTACCATGACCATGAGGAGGTAAGCGTGACCTCACTACACCCCTCAGTCCACGCCTCCGCCAACGACCGCTAGTGGAGAAGCCAGCAAAGCCGTGCCCATTTAACTCATTGCCATGCCGAGCGCATGCCAGAGCACCGAAGCCGCCTCGCGCAGCCACGCCGCGCCTCGCTCTCTCCTTGTATAAATGTCTTCACCGCGTCACCAACAACCTTCCAGACACGACCGTTCGACGCCGCGTGCCCCGTGACCATCGTACGCCATGACGAACACCGCGGTACCCGCACAGAGTACGGACGTCTCCCGACCGACCGTGCCACTATGCGCATGACGATCGTCGCAGAACACCACGTCGACCTATGCCTTCCGCCATGCCAATAGAGCCCTATAGCAACGTCGCCGACAAGCCCGAGCCTTGCTGCACTGCTCGCTCGCTGGGGGTATAAATCAAGATAAAAAAATAGCACGCTATGGTATTTAGCGCCGGGCTTCCCAGGATGCTATACATGCTATAGCATGTTATAGCACACGCTATTTAAAATAGCATTTGCAAAAAATAATGATATATTTAGTCTAAATATAAAAAATTTCAGCATCTAAAATTTGGCAAGGAACAATTACATGCGTAACAAAGTCAAGAATAAGACCAATCCATGACAAACAGTGTCACACAGTCACATTGTCATCGAAAATAGACCAATCCATGTTGGCAAGAAAACATGGTCCCATAACAGGACAGTCTACGTGTATAGAAAAATTAATTATACAACTACCGTAAGTACTAGTTCTTTTTCTACCAAGTATACAACAAATGCAAACCAAGATCCAGTACAAAATAGACTCCCATGGGATTTCAAGAATTAGTTCAATGCATCAGTACGGCTCAAGCTATAATGCTAATTCACCACAACACTACGACCGTACCAAGGATTTAATCAGTACATGCCAGAGCAAAATATCTCGCAGATCAGACCAAGAAAAATCAATAGATCGATGAATAACAAGACAGACTAACTGGCCCTGGTGCCTCACTTGCCGACGGTGCAGATGGCTGGGTCATGGTGGAGAACAGGGGAGGAGAGTGAACCGTCGCCACCACTCGCGAACTGGAAAAGCATCGCTGCCGCTCACGAGCCGATTTGATGACTACATGAACGATTTGGTGGGGGTGGGTGTGTGCCTGTGTGTGTGGTGGTGTTGGGGGGGGGGGGTTGGATCGATGGGTTATAGAGTGTAGTTTTTGTCTTTTTTGCAGCGCTAAAAAATATAACGACGCTACAACGTTTTATTAAATAGCGTGATTTAGCGTGCTATTTTGAAATTAGTGGTATAACATCTAAAATAGCTTAAACATAGCATCGACGCTCCAAATTTTCTATAGCGTGCTATAACATGCGCTATAGCGTGCTATTTTTTCCTTCGTATAAATAGACCCTCCCCAGCTCCAAAGGCACACCATTCGACTCCCCTCTCCCTCAGAAACCCTCTGACCATTCTCTAGAGCAAGGCGAGCACCACATCGCCGGAATTTCGCCGAAGCCCGCCGTTGAAGTGAAGGAAAGGAGTTGTTGATTGGAGCCACCCCAGGAGCTGCCGCGACCACCATTCGACTCGCCGTCGTCTACCAGCTCGTTCGTCCCCATCATCGGATCTAGCTGGAGTCCTGGTAAGCCCCCAGCACCCCCACCGTAGAGTTAGGGTTGGAAATCCCCAGCGCACCATGCGGCAGAGATGATGACGCTCAGCCGTCGATCGCGCTTTAATCGTGCGGCCTAGATTTGTAGATACCGTTTCGCTTAGACACTGCCGCTGACGTGTGGGACAAGCCTGAGAACAGCCCGCTGCACGCTCATAGTGCAGTTGGGCCGGCCCATTAGTATTCTCCCGCTTAACCCAGAAATTCAATTATGCCTTTTCCATTTAACTCATAACCCTATTCTGTCAGTGATTTCAAAATTTAATTCAGAGAGATTTACTTAACCAAAATGCATGATTCTAATTTTGTTAGGAAGATATTGAAAATTTCTATATACTCCCGTAGTATTCAAACCATTTGAAATTATATATCACCTATAGTAAAAATAACAAGACATAGACTTTCTCAACTTTAAACATTTTTCTAAAATTAACCATAAATGCTTTTGAGTTGATTCCAACTCTCAAAAATCACATTTGCCATGCTCTATATGAATATGTAAAAAGATTTAGTTTTACATGCATTAATCATGGACTAGTATTAAAATAATGCTATATAAGCATTTCTGGTCACTTTAATATTATTAAATAACAATATTAAACCTTGTAATATATGCCAACCACTTTAAATCACATTCTCAAGTATTGGAATATGTGGTGATGACATGTGTCAACATGATCCCATATTTTAATTGGAGAATATTAAATCTTAACTATTTTTCAATGAGTAGAAATTGCTTTTCCAAAATAAGATAAATAAGAATATGTCAATATTTCATGTGATGATTGAGATGATGCTAGATCATCTAGTGTGAGCCCTTGTGTGCTAAATATAAATAGCTAAGTATTGTTTGGTGATTGTATACCTCGTATTGATTTATAGACGCTAGTACCGACCCGGGCTACGAAGAGGAGGAGTACTACGAGGAAGAAGAAGAGAACTTCAACAACTGCACTACCCAAGGCTAAGCCTTACCCAATTCAGGTATTGTGGTTGTACGGTAAAATTGGAATGGTATCGCATCCGAACCCAACCATCAGTTTTTATAAAAGGGCTAAGGCTCATGCCTCATTTTCATCATCATAAACCATTTGTGTTTCTCAACACATGTCAAAACATCTCAATAGAATGACTCATCATTCCAAGGTTTTCACAAGTCATTTTCACCAAGTAATCCCATCTAAAGTGATCAAGTTTTTGGTTTAGCTCTAATCACTAAGTTAAGAGTGGTCACTAATGCGGGATGCTAATATCAATCTCATGCCATAGAATGACCTCTAGGTCTAACTAGATAGGTCAAGTTTTATACTTTTTATGCTATCTATAAACAAAGTAAAGAACTTTGGTAAAGTAAAAGAAAGTAAAGCTTGTAAGAAAACTTGGGGTAGTATGAATCAAAGAGGTATAATCAAAGCATGCCTAATGCATCTTGCTTGGGTTAACTTGCTTAGTTCTAGCTTGCAAGGGTTAGCTTGCCTTGTTAATGATGGCTTGCCTTGGTTGGTGCAGTGGTTGAAATTCTCTTATTCTTCCTTGCGGTAGAACTCCTCCTCCTTGAAGACTTGGTCGGTACTATCGTCTATAAATACATGTGGAATACACAATCACCAAACAATACTTAACTAGTCTATTTAGCACAGTAAGGCACACATTTGATGATCTAGTATCATCACGAACATCACAAGGTGTAATGAACTAGTTTCATTCTTTTTATTTGAGAAAAGTAATTTCTACTCATTGAAATTAACTAAGATTTAATATTCTCCAATTAAAATATGGGATCATGTGGACACATGTCATCACCACATATTCTAATATATGGTAATGTGATCTAAAGGTTGGATCACATTTTATAAAGTTTAAGTTTAATCTTTAATGATTTAAAGTGACTAGAATTACCTATATAGCATTATTTTGGTACTAGTCAAAGTCACTGCATGCAAACCTTAATATTATTACATATTCAGATAGGTATGGTTAAATATGATTTTTGAGAGTTGGAATCAACTCAAAAGCTATTATGGTTGATTTTAGAAAAATGTTTGAATATGAAAAAGCTTCTGACTAGTTATTTATGCTAGGAGAGATCTATAACTCTAATTGATTTAAATCCAACGGGTTTGGATAGAGAGTTAAATTATCTTTCCAACAAAATTGGAATCACTCAATTTGGGTTAGTAGATCTTTCTGAAATGATTTTTAAACTACATGGCAGAAACTAGATTTAGTTAAAAAGGAAAAATATAAATTTGAATCTGCGGGCTAAGGCGGGAACACTAATGGGCCAGCCCAGTCTCACTCCACGGCGCTGAGGACAGCTGACGGGGGGTCCCACATGTTCGTGTCTCTTTAAACGCGAAGCAGTATAGGGCAACGTGGACCGTAGGATTAGAACTAAGATCTATGGCTAGGGCTTGTCGTCGACGGCGGATAGGTCGCCGGTGAGGGAACGGGCGTGTCCTTTAGCCTCCTGGGACGCTAGTGATCGTGTAGGTGGGCGGCGAGAGCGAGGCGAGGTCTGGTTGAGTGGGGATAACATGTGAACTGCGGGTAGACACGGTCCCGGCACAACGGTTCTTGGCCTCTCCTCTCTTTGTCTTCGAGTTGTGGCTGGCCTGGAGGAGGTAGTGGAGCATGGGCGACGTGTTGGGCAAGGTGGGCGGGGCTGGCGGCGCTAGGGGCGTGCTATCGATGGTGGGGGTGCTCAAGGTGCTCGGCATTAATGGCCATGACCATTTGGTCGTGGGTATAGTGGTTGGCCGGGCTAGCAACGGGTAGGGGGTGCACTGGGGAGGCTGTGGTTGCAATGTGGGAGATCAGTTTGGCCAGAACATTGCTCACACTAGTGTTTGTGATTTTTCCAGATTTTTGCACACAAGGTGTTTGACAAAATGGCCAAAAGAATTCAACTTTGTAATTTTGAAACGAATTTTGGTGGAGTTGTTGGTCTTATGCTTGAGCATCTCTGGTTGCTAAGATTTGTCATATTGAATCCATTTGCATGGTTTTTGAAAAAGGGTGATCTATGTACCTACACTTGATTCCATTTTCAAATGTCTTTTAAATTTAGAGTTTGAATGTTTTTGGAAGATCACAAAGTGGGCCTTTGTACATCATTACTTGTACTAGCAAGGGGTGCAAAGATCCACAATTTTTTCTGTTTGAAATTGAGTTCTAGGAACACCCAAAATGACCTAGTTGATTAAAATGGCAAACGTGACCATTTCCATTATTAATTCTATTTGATTTATTTTTCTTTGGATTTTGCTTGGAAATGATCTAGAGGATGTGGCATTCGTCTTAGAATCATTTTACACCCATTAGAACAAACAATCATGGAAATTCAAAACAATTCGTATTTAATGCAACACACATATGCATTCTTATTTATTTTAATGATAAAAAGTTTTTGTTAACCCTAAATTGGGTGATTTGGATCTTAATAACTTTTATTAAAGATTTGGGATGTTACAGACCTTCCCCCTTTAAACAAAATCTCTTCCGAGATTTAAGAAAGAAAACTAGGAACTAAAGAGATTTGGGAACTCCGTCCTAATATAATCTTCTCGCTCCCAAGTGGCTTCCTCTTCGGTATGGCTACTCCATTGGATCTTGAGAAATTTGATACTCTGGGTCCTGGTGGTTCTGTAAGCTTCCTCCAAGAGACGGAAGGGCACTTCACGATACGTCAGATCCTTGTTGATATCAATGGCTCGGTGATCGATGTTCTTGAAAACTTCGGTCTTCTCCGGCACTTCTAGGCATTTGCGAAGTAACGAGATATGGAACACATCATGGATGGCTGACATCTCCTCTGGCAGTTCCAGTTGGTACGATACTTCTCCTCGATGATTCAGAATCTTGAAGGGTCCAATATATCTGGGGGCTAACTTTCCTTTCAGACTAAAACGTTGTGTTCCCTTCAATGGCGAAACCCTGAGATACACAAAATCTCCGACATTGAACGTCAAGTCTCTCCTTCTCTTGTCAGCATAACTCTTCTGTCTAGACTGGGCGGTCTTGAGGTGCTCATGGACTTTGTGAACCTTCTCTTCGGCTTCTCGTAAGATGTCGGGTCCAAAAATCTGACTCTCTCCAACTTGCGACCAATTCAAAGGGGTACGACACTTTCTTCCGTATAAGAACTCAAATGGGGCCATTTGCAAACTGGCTTGATAACTGTTGTTGTATGAGAATTCTGCGAAAGGCAGACAATCTTCCCATTTTGATCCATACTCTAACACACACGCTCTCAACATATCCTCTAGGATTTGGTTGACTCTTTCAGTTTGTCCATCGGTTTGCAGGTGATAAGCTGTGCTGAAATTCAACTTGGTTTCCAATCCTTCTTGGACTTTCTGCCAAAATCTTGAGGTAAATTGGGTTCCTCGATCCGACACTATGGTCTTGGGGGTTCCATGTAGACTGACAATTCTAGCAATATATAGCTCTACTAGCTTCGACTGGTAGGTTGTCTTGACAGGTATAAAATGGGCTACCTTGGAAAGTCTATCAACGATGATCTAGATTGAGTCATTTCCCCTACTAGAAGTAGGCAAACCTGTGATAAAGTCCATTCCGACGGAATCCCATTTCCATTCCGGAATCTCTAATGGTTACAACAGTCCTGTGGGTCTCTGATGTTCCGCTCTGACTCTCTGACAGATATCACACTTGGTGATGTAGCTTCTGATTTCTCTCTTCATCTGGTGCCACCAAAATTGCTCCTTCAAATCCTGATACATCTTCGTTCCTTCGGGGTGGATAGAATAAAGAGTATCATGAGCTTCTTGCATGATAAATTGCTTCAGCTCCGAATCTGCTGGCACACAGATACGTCCTTTATACCATAGAACTCCTTCTTCGTCTTCGGTAAATCCAGGTACCTTTCCTGTACCAATACGACGCTTGATTCCGTCTATGCTTGCATTTCCTTTCAGGGCTTCCTTGATTTGGCTAATCAAAGTTATTTGAAGTTCAATGCTAGCTAAGAATCCTTTGCTAACTAGCTCAGTTCTAAACTGCTCCAACTCCTCATACAAACTTGGTTGCTTCTCCTTGATCATGGTGTTTAACCTACACGGCAATCTGCTAAGAGCATCCTCTACCACATTGGCTTTTCCGGGGTGATAGTGAATGTTAAGGTCATAATCCTATATTAACTCTATCCATCTCCTTTGCCTCATATTCAGCTCCTTCTGAGTGAAGATATACTTCAAGCTCTTGTGACCTAAGTAAATCTCACAGCGATTACCGATAAGGTAATGACGCCAAGTCTTCAATGCCAAAACTACGGCTGCTAACTCATGATCATGGGTAGGATAGTTTTGCTCATGCTACTTCAGTTGTCTTGACAAATATGCTATGACTTTGCCTTCTTGCACCAATACACATCCGAGACCAATCTTGGATGCATCACAATACACAACAAACGGCTTCTTGATATCTGGCATGATCAATATTGGGGCTGAAATCAATCTCTTGGAAACTTGCTTCACATTTGTCGGTCCATTCAAACTTCTTGTCCTTCTTCAACAATTGGGTCATGGGTCATGCGATGCTCGAAAATCCTTCTACGAACTTGCGGTAATATCCCGCTAATCCGAGAAATGCACGGACTTGGGTTTGAGTGGTTGGGGCTTCCCATTCTTCGACATCTTTGATCTTGGCGGGATTAACATCGACTCCTCCTCCAGACACAATATGTCCGAGGAATCCTACTTCTTTCAGCCAAAACTCACATTTGCTGAACTTGGCATACAACCGATGCTCTCTAAGGGTTTCAAGGATGATTCTCAGATGTTGCTCATGCTCTTCTTCTAACTTGGAGTAGATAAGGATATCATCGATAAACACAACGACAAACTTATCTAGAAAATTCATAAAGATCTTATTCATAAGATTCATGAAATAAGCAGGGGCATTGGTTAATCCAAAAGACATGACCGCATACTCATATAATCCATATCTGGTGGTAAAGGCGGTCTTTAGAATATCCGTTGCACGAATCTTAAGTTGGTGATAACCAGTCCTAAGATCGATCTTATAGAACACTCTGGCACCGGTCAACTCATCAAATAGACCCTCTATCTTGGGCAAAGGGTACTTGTTTTTGATGGTGACGTCATTCAGCTTCCTGTAATCTATGCACAAACAGTTGCCTCCATCCTTCTTGTCGATGAACAAAACAGGCGATCTCCATGGCGATGCGCTTGGTTGAATCAAGCATGTTGCCAACATAGCATCCAGTTGCTTCTTCAGCTCCACTAACTCTGATGGGTTCATGCTATAGGGTCTCTAAGCTATGGGCCGGTTCCGGGGATTAGTTCGATAATGAACTCAATATCCCTATCCCGGGGCACACCGAGAAGTTCATCTAGGAATACATCGAGGTATTCACAGACTACTCTGACTTGGTATATGGTGGGTAGGGCTAGACTCTTGTTGCACTTGAATTGACGGGGCAAGGTTTCAGATATATGCTGTACTGATACTCCAGAGCTACTGGTCATGGTGATGGCTTTCTTGGCACAATCGATCAATCCTTTATGCTTCGACATCCAATCCATTCCTAGTACTACTTCCAAACCTTTGGTTCCAAGTACTATTAGATTGGCATAAAAATCTATCCCATCTATTCTGATAGGTACAACTTTGCAAATTTTTCTAGCTTTTGTAGTTGAACTAGGTATTTGAACTATCATGACATGCTTCAAGTTGGTTGGGTGAATCTTACTAGTGCATGCAAATTCTTCGGTGACGAATGAGTGTGATGCTCTAGAATCAAACAACACTCTTGCTAAAACTGAGTTGACAGAAAACATACCTAGCACTACATCTAGTGCTTCTTGGGCTTCTTCGGCATTCATGTGGAAGAGACGACCATTGCGGTTGTGAGGGTTCCCTGGGGCGAATCTTCTTCTGGCTGAACATGACGCTACTGTTGAGCTGGGGCATTTACATTGGCAGTGGCGAAAATCTTCTTGGGACACTCATTGGAGTAGTGACCCTTAACTCCACACTCGAAACAAGTAATCTGAGACATGTCTTTTGCTTCCATGGGCACAACATTGCTTCCATTTCTGGGTGCAGTGTTGTTGTTGTTGTTGGACTTGGGAGGTGCACCGTTGAAGTTGTTGGAGTTGCCGGGGTGGTTACTGTTGTGATTTCCTTCGAACTTCACATTTCCTCTATTATGGTTGGGGTAGCTTGGACGAGACATTGGGGTCGATTGTTCCTTGGTGCATATCCTGCAGACAGGTTGGGACGGTACTTCTAGTGACTATTGGATCCACTCTGGTGCATCATTCTACGCTTGCGGTTGTCGTTGGCTTGGTTGATCTTTCCTTCCATCTGGATGGCAGAGTTGACTAGCTCTTCGAGATCGTCAAAATAGATGTTGATGAGTACAGTGTGCATCTCATCATGCAGTCCGTTCAGGAATCTCTCCTTGTTCTTGACCTCCGTGTTGATCTCATCAGGTGCATACCTAGCGAGGGACAAGAATCTGTCACGGTACTCCACTACAATCATTCTGCCTTGCTTTAGCTCTCTGAATTCATCTCTCATTCTGGTAACTAAACCCTGCAGCACATGGGTGCGACTGAACTTGGTCTTGAAAGCTTCCCACGTCATCACTTGACCGTGGTTCATTGTGTGGGTGCTGTTCCACCATGCTCTTGCATCTCCTGCCAGATAGTGGGTGGCAAACAAAACTTGCTCATTTGCATCCACTCCTGCAACTTCTAAGTTATTTTCCATGGTCTGCAACCAATCATTTACATCCAGCGGGTCTTCAGACTTGCTAAAGATAGGGGAATTGGTATTCTGGAAGTTTTTGAGTTTGGATCCATGATGATCCTGATTTCCATGGTTCTGATTGTTGTGAGCCATCTGGGCGATCTGCTGCAAGGTGGTTAGATTTGCTTGGCGCTCTTCCCTACTAGCTTCATGGTCTGCAATGAGCATCTGCAGAATCTGCAGCATTGGGTCCTGCAATGAGCTGCTCCTTCCTTGGTTTCCACGAGTCATCTGAAGATGGAGATAGATAATGGGGTAAGAGGGAAAGTTATAAGGTTCATGGTTTTGTTATCAAAGCTAAAACTTTAAGTTTGACTCAGGTTTTGTAACTAACTTCTTTTCATTCATTCAAGCAAGGCACACGATACAAACACACACACACCACAACAAAAGGAAAACAGATGGTTTTAAGAACCATTCTGCAAGCTAAGATACAATGGGATCGATACTTCTCACTCCTACGATAGTGCTCTAGTGCATCTACTCATCATCGATGAAGTCGGAGTCATCATCGTCGGTGTAGAAGTCCATGGCATCATCCTCCAGGTAGTCATCATCATTACTGAGGTATGAGTCAATATCTCCTCGGATGTCTTTACCTTCCTCCTCTTCTTCTTTTGCTGCAAGCTGAGCTTCTTGCTCCTTGATGGTGTTGTCGAGGTCGTCCACCTTCTTACGAATACGGTCGATGGTGCGATCCTTCTTTGCACGTTGATGGCGAAGGGATTGACGATCCTTGACGAGCAGGGCGAAAGTCTTAGCCTTCTGGGCAGCAATGACAAGGTTGTGGTTGGCGTACTCTCTAGCATTTTCCAATTCCTTCTGCTTGTCGTACAGCAGGAAGTCAAGGTTCTCCACTTGACGCTTCAACTCAGGGTGACTTGGCATCTCTAGAGGCATTCCCATAGAATCACGCCTTGCATAGTGAGCAAAGCGGGTTCCTTGGATCAAGTTGACATTCTGTGCGCAAAGACGAGCGAGAGCTTCATGCATTGCCCTGGCTAATCCATCTAGCCAGTTGTTCTCTCTCACGGTGAACTGAATTCTCTCGAACATTGGTGCTTCTAACTTCCCTCGAAGATCAGCAACTACTAGCCATTATAAATCTCCTCCTGGGGGTCCATTGAGTTGAGCTCCAAGGAATTCCGGATGCGGGGGCTCCAAGTACTCCGATAGTGCATCGAGATCCCTCTCGAAGATCAGTTGGACTCCGTTGCCCAACTAGTAGAACTTGCAGTACTGAACTTCCATCTATATGAATTGAGGATGAGAAAGTTAGTGAGGTGATCAAGTGTGTCAAATTATTATGAAAACCTTGGAATGATGAGTCATTCTATTAAAATGTTTTGACATGGGTAATGAAACACAATGATTTGAAGGTGAAACTGAATGAGGCATGTGCCTTGACTTTGATAAAAACTGATGGTTGGGTTCGGATACGACACCATTCCAACATTTACCGTATAACCATAATACCTGAATTGTGTAGGTCTTAACTGGAAGTTTATGTGTCTTAGTATGGGTTCCCTTGAGGAAAAGATGTTAAGCTGAGGCTACCTCGTGAAAATGAATGTCCACCTATGCAGTTCCCAGGATGGCAGATGGCCATGGCTGGGAGGCCAAACTCATAGGGGAGGTGCCTATACTAAGGTGTGTAATTGAAAGGTTAGGATTGATTATCCGCATACCAAGTATGATCATTCAGGGTTATCCCTGACGGATGTATCGAATATTGTGGTGAAAGTGTACCACCTCTGCAGAGTGTCAAATTATTCGAATAGCCGTGTCCGTGTTCAAGGACAGTTGGAGTGGCCATACTATTCTGTTGTCAAATATTTTCAAAATGACTTATGACTTGAACTATGACTTTGACTTGACCACAACAGGGTTGTGGACATGAAAACTAGGTTTCCACTTGAGTAATCTAGAGAACTAAAATAGGCTTTACTACTAAGTACTCCTAAAATAAAATTGGCTTGTTGCAAACAAGACTAGAGCTTAGGATTCCGACTAGTATTACTACCAACACCCGGGTTTTTAATCCCAGATGCCTGTTATGCCATACATCGCAATGCCAGGATTACCATTTTTGTGAGACATAACAGATTGGATATCACAGTACATCATCCATTACAAACCATAATAAGGTCTTACACAAATAAAGGATCTCATGATCCAGTCTTAGTACACACAAATAGTGGAAATAATAAGCATAGTGGTGGGGTCTATCTTTAGTATCACAGGCATTGCTGACGATGGGAGATGATCCTAGTTGTCGTAGCCATCCTGTTGTCCTCCTTCGGGATAGTCCTCCTCATAGTCTGGCCACGGGAATAGCCAGGGACAAAGCCATGAGTACTTTTTAAGTACTCACAAACTATCACTAACAAGTAAAATGGTTCTAGTAGGAATGCTAAACTCTAAGTTTATTTTCAAAGTTTAGTTTGAAACTTAAGCTGAGTTCAGAGACAAAGAAAGATAAAATAAAGTTCTAAATCACCTAAGTGGGAACTTAGTTTTCATAGTCACAACTCTGTTGTGGTCAGGTCATGTCACAATTCAGTTCATAAGTCATTTTGAAAACATTTGACCACGGAATACTATGGCCACTCCAACTGTCCATAACCGCGGACGCGGCTATTCGAATAGTTTGACACTCTGTAGAGGTGGTACACTTTCACCACAAAATTTGATACATCTGTCAGGGAGAACCCTGAATCATCATACTTGGTATGCAGATAATCAAACATAACCTTCCCTTTACACACCCTAGTACAAGCACCTCTCCTATGAGCATGGCCTCCCAACCATGACCATCAGTCATCTTGGGCACTGCATAGGTGGACAACATTGAGAGGTAGCCTCAGCTCAAACCATCAGTAATGTGGTTGTACGGTAAATTTGGAATGGTATCGCATCCGAATCCAACCATTAGTTTTATAAAAGGGTTAAGGCTCATGCCTCATCATTTTCATCATCATAAACCAGTTGTGTTTCTCAACACAGGTCAAAACATATCAATAGAATGACTCATCATTCCAAGGTTTTCACAAGTCATTTTCACCAAGTAATCCCATCTAAAGTGATCAAGTTTTTGGTTTAGCTCTAATCACTAAGTTAAGAGTGGTCACTAATGCGGGATGCTAATATCAATCTCATGCCATGGAATGACCTCTAGGTCTAACTAGATAGGTCAAGTTTTATATTCTTTATGCTATCTATAAACAAAGTAAAGAACTTTGGTAAAGTAAAAGAAAGTAAAGCTTGTAAGAAAACTTGGGGTAGTATGAATCAAAGAGGTATAACCAAAGCATGCCTAATGCATCTTGCTTGGGTTAACTTGCTTAGTTATAGCTTGCAAGGGTTAGCTTGCATTGTTAATGATGGCTTGCCTTGGTTGGTGAAGTGGTTGAAATTCTCTTCTTCTTCCTCGGGGTAGAACTCCTCCTCCTCGAAGACTTGGTTGGTACTATCGTCTATAAATACATACGGAATACACAATCACCAAACAATACTTAACTAGTCTATTTAGCACACTAAGGCACACATTTGATGATCTAGTATCATCACAAACATCACAAGGTGTAATGAACTAGTTTCATTTATTTTATTTGAGAAAAGTAATTTCTACTCATTGAAATTAACTAAGATTTAATATTCTCCAATTAAAATATGGGATCATGTGGAAACATGTCATCACCACATATTCTAATATATGGGAATGTGATTTAAAGGTTGGATCACATTTTATAAAGTTTAAGTATAATATTTAAGGATTTAAAGTGACTAGAAATGCCTATATAGCATTATTTTGGGACTAGTCCATTTTCACTGCATTCAAACCTTAATATTATTACATATTCATATAGGTATGGTTAAATGTGATTTTTGAGAGTTGGAATCAACTCAAAAGCTATTATGGTTGATTTTAGAAAAATGTTTGAATGTGAAAAAGCTTTTGTCTTGTTATTTATGCTAGGAGATATCTATAACTCTAATTGATTTAAATCCAATGGGATTTGATAGATATTTAAATTATCTTTCCAACAAAATTGGAATCACTCAATTTGGTTTAGTAGATCTTTCTGAAATGATTTTTAAACTACATGGCAGAAACTAGATTTAGTTAAAAAGGAAAAATCTAAATTTGAATCTGTGGGCTAAGGCGGGAACACTAATGGGCCGGCCCAGTCTCAGTCCACGGCGCTAAGGACAACGACATGGGGTCCCTCCTGTCAGTGTCTCTTTAAATGTGAAGCGGTACAGGGCAACATGGACCGTAGGATTAGAACTAAGATCTACGGCTGGGGCTTATCATCGACGACGGATAGGTCGCCAGTGAGGTGGAACCCTAACGGCTCGGTGGGGGTCTGGGGCGGCTTATCGGAGCTCCGATGAGGGTCGGCGAGGCGGGCAACTGGATGAGTCGAGGACAGCGGTTCTCCTGGTACCGGCGGCGTCCCGAGAGATGGCCTGGATCAGTGGCGCCCCTCTCCTCCTTCCGTGGTGGTCGCCGGTGAAATTGGGGTGCTACGGGCAGCGGCTTCCTCTGGTGGGGCTCGGGGAGGTTTCTGAGGTGGAGTAGGTGGATATGGTGTGAAGAAATGGTGCTAGGGGCTTCCTTATATAGGCTCGGCGAGGCGGTAGAGAGCCATGGCAGAGCTCGATGGGGGTGGCGACACAGCGAGCTAGAGGCGTGGGCGGTGGGATAGGACGGTGGGCGGTACCCTGGCGGTCGTCACTGAGCCGGGTGTGCAGTGAATTGCGGTCGGGAGAAGCAAGCGTTGCGTGCGCACGATGCCTCTGTCGACGACGAACTTTCGGCGGCCGGCGATTACGGGTCACGGTCGAGGGAACGTGCATGTCCATTAGCCTCCTGGGACGCTGGTGATCGTGTAGGTGGGCGGCGAGAGCGAGGCGAGGTTTGGTTGAGCGGGGACAACGCGTGAACTGCGGGCGGCATCGGCATGGCAGACACGATCCAGGCACGGCGGTTCTTGGCCTCTCCTCTCTCTGTCTTCGAGCTAGGACTGACCTGGAGGAGGGAGTGGAGCATGGGCGACGTGTTGGAAAGGTGGGCGAGGCTGGCGGCTCTAGGGGCGCGCTATCGACGGTGGGGGTGCTCAAGGTTCTCGGCATTAATGACCATGACCATTTGGTCGTGGGCACAGTGGTTGGCTGGGATAGCAAAGGATAAGGGGTGCACTGGGAGGCTGTGGTTGCAACGTGGGAGACCAGTTTGGTCAGAACACTGCTCACACTAGTGTTTATGATTTTTCTAGATTTTTGCACACAAGATGTTTGACAAAATGGCCGAAAGAATTCATCTTTGGAATTTTGAAATGAATTCTAGTGGAGTTGTTGGTGTTATGCTTGAGCATCTCTGGTTGCTAAGATTTGTCAAATTGAATTCATTTGCATGGTTTTTGAAAAGGGTGATCTATGTACCTACACTTGATTCCATTTTCAAATGTCTTTTAAATTTAGAGTTTGAATGTTTTTGGAAGATCACAAAGTGGGCTTTGGTATATCATTACTTGTACTAGCAAGGGGTGTAAAGATCCACAATTGTTTCTGTTTGAAATTGAGTTCTAGAAACACCCAAAGTGACCTAGTTGATTAAAATGGCAAAAGTGACCATTTCCATTATTAATTCTATTTGATTTCTTTTTCTTTGGATGTTGCTTGAAAATGATCTAGATGATGTGCCATTCATCTTAGAATCATTTTACACCCATTAGAACAAAAAATTATGGCAATTCAAAACAATTCCTATTTAATACAACACACATATGCATTCTTATTTCTTTTAATGATAAAAAGTTTTTGTTAACCCTAAATTGGTGATTTGGATCTTAATAACTTTGATTAAAGATTTGGGATATTACAATTACCTTACTTGGGATAGTGATAGTTTGCGAGTACTTTAAGAGTACTCATGGCTTTGTCCTTGACTATTCCCATTGTTAGACTATGAAGAGGACTAGCCCAAAGACGGACAATAGGAGATCTATGATAACTAGGATCATCTCCCATCGTCAGTATTGCCTGTGACAATGAAGATGGAGTCTACTAAATTTATTTCCGCTACTTTGTTATTTATTCAGACTTGTTCATGAGATCAACTATTTGTAAGACTATTATGGTTTGTAATGGATGATGTACTGTGTTACCAATTCTGTTATGTCTCGCAAAAATGGTAATACTGGAATTGCGATGTATGGCATAACAGACATCTAGACTTAAAAATCCGGGTGTTGACATCATGATCTTTTGAAAAAAATCATTTTTAGACTCAGAATATGATATTTTTTTCAGAGATCTAATCCAAGTTTAGCGAGGCTTAGCCCCTAGCTAAGAACCTTCATGCCCGCCGTTTTAACCATAGTTTGAAAAGGGCATAAGAAATTCAAAATTGATCCGAACAATGTAAAACCTTCGCGCAGTGTCATATTTTGTGACATAGTTGCAAGAAAAAATACCAAACTTGGTATATTATTTGCATTTCGAAAAACTTTCACAGAAATAACCTATCATGTTCAAGGTTTTATAGCTTTCAGGCCAAACAGCCAATGTTATGGCTAGAATCGCCGTATAGTTTGTGATAATATGCCAATATTATGCATGCATGTGCACCATGGGTTGGCGAACAATGTTGCAGGAGGAAGTTTTGCTTTTCGTCGCACCAAAAGCCATTTTCAATTTTCCGAACGCAAAAAACGTGGAGTTTTGTGAAGCGACCACCAAATAAAAATTTCAATGGTACCACCCCATTATATTTAAGAATTCAAAATATTTCTAATTAACACTCTACGGTAATCCGCTGAATTTTATAAAAATTTAGAGGCATAACTAAATTATTTTGAATTTCATATGAAAAAGATACAAAAAATTAAGAAAAAATAAAAAAAGAAAGAACTTAACTGGACCAGCCGAGCTAGCCTAAAACTAGTCTACCGTGCGTGAGGCGTAGGCCGGCCCAAGAAAAAAGACCACAGCCCGCGTCTCACTGTCGAGGCCTATTCCCAGCGACAAAGAAGTTTCTTTAAATTAGCCAACTATGGTTGTGTGCATCAAATATGCGTGTGTTTTGGTGGTTGTTCTTAAGGTCCCTAGTTCAAATCCCCACCTGTTATGTACCTCTAGTCTTATGGTTAAGATCGCCCCTAGTCGCGGATTCGACTCTCCCTCGTACGATGCAAGTATTATTTTTTGGTAATTTTCTATTTATACATGTCACCACATATAAATGACACACGGGACGCAACAACTGATGTGGCTGCCACATCATTTGAACATTTCACGACTTGACAGTTACGATGATCTAAAATAGTTATAATCCCTTACAAATAAGGTATCAGGTTTTAGCGTCTGGTTATGACGATTATATATGAGACAATTACGATGATTTTGACCAAAATCATCATAATTTTGTAGGGTTCTGGTCTCTTTAAATGGCTTACGACGATTTTGTGCAAATTCGTCATAGATGTATGATGATTTTATCAAGGATCACTGACAAAACGTCACAAGTAAACACATTTTTTGTAGTCTACCCACCAGCTCCTAGGACAACAGAGTATGCGGCATGGAGAGACGACCTCGACGCGGAGCTAGAGTTCATCAAGCTGCATCAAGAGTCCGCCCGCGCTCGTTCCTAGTCCAACCTAGGGCCAAGGCGTGGGGTAGAGCGTGCTCCCACCACTACCGCAATACCCATGCAAAACCCTACCCGAGGTCGTGTTCTCGTAGCGCTGCCCCTGGGCCGGGGGTTGCTGGACCCCGCGATAGTGGAAGGTGATCTGACAACCATGCCATAGGCCACTTGGGGGTTAGCGACCCAAGACCTGCAGAACAAGATCACGTCTCTATGGGGTCATCCACCGACCCCGTGCACAAGCGCGTCGTAGGACGCCGTGGCAATTCTGCCGCTGCGAACGAGGCACTGGTTCCAGATTACCTACTACAGCTGCATCAACAAGCTGTGGGTGCGGGCATCCCAAACCCGCAGGGTGCAGCTGGGGCGGGGATCATGGCTCTGGGGTACGGAAGCGGCTGCCCCGCCGTCTCTCCTGTCTTACGACAGGTGGAGTGGCCGCCAAAATTTCGTCCCATTTTCCCCGTCAAGTTTGAAGGCAACACCAACTCAAAGGAGTTTCTAGCCATCAGCTCCACTACAATGGTGGTTGCGGGTGCCGATGAGAAGGTCATGGCCAATTGGTTCCCAATCGCCCTGAAGGGCACGACTTTATCCTGGCTCATGCATCTACCCAAGGAGTCCATTCGTTCCTAAGCCGAGTCGTGTACTCGCTTTGTGAATGTGTTCCAAGGAGCCTTCAAGCGCCCGGGAACACTCATTCAGCTCCACACAGTGGTCCAAGGGAGTGGTGAGCGTCTACGAGACTTCATGCTATGATTTTCACAGATCGCACACACTATCCCGGAGGTGGAGGACGCCACCATTATTGGCGCGTTCACCATGAACATGCGCGACAGCAGGATGCAAGAAGATCTTAACATGCATCCGTCAGAGCTCCCATGAGTTGTCGACATTGGCTGACCTCTACTCCTTGGTAGAGGAAGGATGCCTCGTGCCCGAAGACGCTGCCCGGGAAGCCGCTGGAGCGGCGAACCCGGGAAGCACTACTGCGAAGAAGAGCATCTTGCATAAGAAGGACCCTCGACAGGCTTTGGCTATGGAGCCTAGTGCTCCCACCGGGGCAGAAAAGAAGACCAAATCGGAGGAAGAAGTGGCGGCTGTGAAGCCCACCATGGGGAAGTGGTGCCCTATGCACGAGTCTGACGAGCATGATGCTCAAAACTGCCACTCCATCCTCCACTACACCGAGGCACATAAGAGGCGCATCATTGAACAGGAGGCTAACGGTGAAGGGAATATGCCCGAGAGGCAATAATAAAGTGGTTATTATCTTATTCCATGTTTATGATAAATGTTTATTTTGCATGCTATAACTGTATTGATCGGAAACGTCAATAAATGTGTGTTTAATAAACAAAAAAAGGATTCCTAGTTATGCCTCTCTTATAGACTAGCTTGTTGATTAACAAGATGATCAAGGTTTCCTGATCATGGACATTGGATGTTGTTAATAACAAGGTCACAACATTTGTGAAATGATGTGATGAACATTCATCCGAAGTATAGCATTATGATAAAGTCATTATGTTTATATTGCTATAACATCATACGAAGTAATCTTTATCCTTAGACCATGAGATCATGTTAATTTCTAACACCGGAAGAGTATCTTGATAACATCAAACGTCACACCATAACAGGATGACTATAAAGATGGGTTCAGTGCTACAAAGGTGTTATGTTGAGGATCATGGATCAAGAGTGGAATTTGTCAATCCCGATGATGGATAGATATACTCTGGGCCCTCTCGGTGATATCACATTAAGATAGCTTGCAAGCAAGTGATGTGATCACTAGAATGTTATATCATGGGAACGAGAAAAGAGTGCATGTCGGTAACGAGATCAAACTAGGTATTTGGATACCGATGATCGAATCTCGGACATGTATTATATCATGAGACAAAGGGATTAAATTACTAGCATTAAAGGTTCTCACGATCACAGAAGTCATCGTTGAATATGCAGGATTCAGTATGGATCTCCAGGTCCCGCTTCTGATTATTGATCAGAGAGGAGTCTCAATCATGTCTGCATTATTCGCGAACCGTAGGGTGACACACTTAAGAGTTACTGGACATCATTTTGGACCACATATGTTTCAGACAAAAGAATTGCAAAGCGCAGGAATTGTTTCGATAGAAACCGGAATTGTTTCATGTGAAATTGCAGAATGTGGTTCTGCATGTGATATTGAAATATTGCAAGGGGTTATATGTGAATGTTTGTTAATTAAAGTAATTAACAAAATTCTGAATAAATTTAATAAAATAGTTTTATTAAATGATAGAGCATTAAACTTAGAGAATTTTCATGCATTTAAAGTGGAGACTTTTAAAGGGAATGTGAAGAGGCATTTTAATGTGGAGGGAGTTACAACCACATGAATGGAGGAGGTGAGGGGTCACCTCCATGAGGCGCCGGCCATGGAGGGGGTACCCCCTCCTCCTATAAAAGACCCCTCTTCCTCCTTCTTCCTCACACCTCCTCGTGAAGCATCTCTCTCCCCCTCTAGAATTATTCCCCCATGGTCTTGGATTAGCGAGATACACGTTCATGGTGGCATTTCGTCTGGAAGGAGTTGCTGCTTCCACTCGATCGCTGGAGCGAGGAGGTGGAGGTTGTCCGGTGGCTTGAACATGTGTGCGAGGCCGGATGCGCTGTTGATTTGTGGCACTCGGACTTCGACACAATCTTGAGATCGGCAAGTGTACGACTACATCAACCACGATTTCCTACTCGTTAACAAAACTCGTTGTCTTGGAGGGTAAGTTCTCGATGGATGTATGTCCACCCGTTGCTCTGTACCTAGTAGATAGATCTTGGCGTATAGTTCTCATCATAGGAATTTTTTTGTTTTCTATGCTGTGAACCCCAACAGTGGTATCAGAGCCTGATCTATGCGTAGGTGCTTTGCACGGGTAGTACGCATATGTTTATATGTGTGCGATGATGATCATGTTATTGAATCTTCTATGTATTTTGGATATTGTTGGTATAGTGGGATGAAGCGGCCTGGACCAACCTTACATGTCACCGTACATGAGACCGGTTCCACGACTGACATGCAACTTGTTTTGCATAAGTGGCTGGCGAGTGTCTGTCTCTCCTACTATAGTCAATATCTGATTTACAACGAGTTGCTAATAACTTGGTTATCCTCGTTGTGGTTTATGTTCGTAGGTAAGAACGGTTCTATCTCTGAAAGCCCTAAGCCATGTAAAACTTGCAATTGATAAATTAGAGGCGTCTAGTTTAGATCGTTGCTGGGCTGGTGTATTGATATGGTATTGTTGTAATTAGATGTATGATAGATACTCTTACAACACATTAAATGTGTAAGTTCCATAGACCTTGGCCTTACACACAAATGAATGATAGAGATCATACCACGATGCAAATGATAGAGATCAAATGCATGGACCATATAATCTCACTTTACACATTAGCATCTTATACTGCTAGTTTGGCGTTTTTTGTAGCATTGTAAGATGATCCCTCATTTATATATCAAGATAAAAATGTGTTCTTCCTTAAGTATGCACCGTTCTGTGGATCGTGTTTCGAGACATCACATGATGATCGGGTGTAATCGAATCTACGCTTTCATAGGAACGGGTGTAAGACAGTTTTACACACGCGAATACTAAGATTCTTACTTGGCGAGCCTAACATGTACAGACATGGCCTCGGAACACGGACCGAAAGGTTAAGCATGAGTCATATAGTTGTCGCCTTTGAAGCTACATCAACTGACGTGATGATCGGACTTGGTGTAGTGGATTTGGTTCACGTAATCACCAAAAAGGCATGAGGGTTGTCGTTTTTGAGTGGGAGTTCATTTCTAATTTGGATTAGTCGAACTCAATTTGTCATAAACTAAATCGAAGTGAATTTGCATAATTTGTTGTAGTCATTGGCATCTGTTCACTACCTTATGCTTAGTTTTAATTGAGATAATAGAACTATATAATTCTGGATATTTACTTTAGGAACTCGTATCGTATTGTTTTGAATGTCAATTTAAAGGTTATAAGTCCTATTGCAAACTTTCAGCAAACTCTATTTACTCCATGAAGTTTAATAAGTAGTATTAAATCAAGAGTAAGAATTCCAATGTTAGTATCTAAAGTATCATGTTTGCCTCCATGATTATTGATATTCAAAAGTTGTTTTAATATCAAGATTATATTGGAGCTGAAAATTGTTTCAGAAACCATCATGTGTGAAATATATTGTGATATCTGAAACAATGTTTTTGGTTGCATTATGATAGAGTATAATTTAGCAAAATACATGTTCTCATATTGTATGAGAATTTGTGAAGGATGGAGATGCTAAGCATCCGGATCTCCCAAAAAGGTTTTGGGAACTAACATTATACTCACGATTCTTCCTTACAGGCTATACTAGCTTGATCATTAAAGATGTCATGATAAGGATGAATAGAAGATGTAAGTAAAATGTTTACTACACTAATAGATTACTAAAGAATGGATTTTTGAAAGAACACCAAACATTTGATGATGGTGACCCACTTCAAAGTGCAAGTTCAAAGGTATTAGTATTTGACTATATACACTTTGTACTATGTGTCATGTGAATGACACCACTATTGATGTTGATAGATTATTTTAAAAGAAAAGGAATTGTTGAAAGAGAATCTATAAAATATTTGGCAGAAAAGAAACGGTTGGAGATGTCCAACTTAGGTATATAGAAGATATACATGTTATGGCTGTATTCCTTGCTTGTTAAACAATGTGGTTCTGAGGTATTGGATACTGAATTGGTTGGTATGAAGTGTCATACAAGACAACACAATTAATGAACTACAATGGCCTAAGTAACTAGCAAGAGAATAAGTGATGATGTTCATCGAAAACAAATAAAGTGTTATTGTGTTTTTCGTTGTCATCAAACCTAGCCTTCAAGATTTGTTTTAATAATTGTTATTTTGTTCCGGTATTATGAGAACAATGGTTGTTCCAATAATTACCATATTCCATAAAGGATGGATGAACTTTTACAAGTCTAGTGGGAGAAATCATATCCATAAACACTATTGATAAAATGTCACAAGACAAATGATTAAAATATCACTTATGAAGTGACATCGCTGTTTTAAATTATATTGGAAAGAAAACATGAAGAAACTCCATGTTGATGGAATTTTGGAGTCTTTGATTTTGATCAATTGACGCTTGTGAAAGTTTCCTCGAGATAATTGAAACTCTGTCCATAGGCCAAAGAGGAACGGATGACTAACTTATTAGATATTATACATATTGATGTATATTGTCCATTATATGTAGCCATATGCGAGGGATATTTTTTTATTTATATGCTTTCTCCAGAAATTTGAGTGAATATATCTATATATTTACTTAATAAGGGAGAAGTATGAAACATTTGAAAATTGTTCAAAGACTTTCAAGATGAGGTGGAAAATCATTGTAACAAGAAAATAAAGAGTTTATGATTCGATCATAAAGGAAGATATTTGAGTTACATGTTGAGCAAAAACACCTAAGACTGGAGGAATTGTTCCATGATTTGTGTTTCCCGATAAACCATATGAGTATGGCATATTCGAGAAATGAAATCAAACCATGTTTGACAAGGTAAGATCGAGGGTGTCATTTATAAAAATGCCATTATGTTTTAAGGATTGAAGCTTTAGAGACTACCGCTTTTACACTAAAAAGAGCACCATCGTGATCCGTTGAAATGACACCATATAAGTTATGGTTTGGGATAAAACCCGAATTGTATTTTCTTAAATTTTGGTATGCTATGCATAAGTAAAATGTTTACAACCAAAGTCGGATAAGCACGTCTTTGTAGGTTATCCCAAAGAATTTGTTGGGAATTTCTCCATAACACCGAGGACAAAAGAGTTTTGGAACGTCAAATTTTTTGAGAAGGAATTTTCGTGAAAAGTTAAGTGGGAGGACAATAGAACTTTGATAATATTGTTGAACCTTAGCTATATGTGCTAAGTAGCGCAGCGCCGGAAAGTGTCCTGGTGGCCACAATGCTCATGGCTCCCGTGATTACAAAGGGTGTGATCTCGGAGATTAGAGTTTCTATTGAACCGTATGCATTGGGTAAGAATCAAATAGTGTGATTTGATAAGCAAGTCGTTATTGTTTTGACAATGATGAACCGACTAGATGCAAAGAAGCGATGATGGGCCCTGACTCCATAAAATGACTAGAAGTCATAGAATCCGTGATAGTATCCATACACGAGAAATCAAGTTTCTGAACTTGGAAGACCCTCCGGAAAGGCGTGAAGCCTATCGGTCGTGTTTGGATCTATAAAGAAATAAGACATGGATGTTTAACATATATGAAATAGTCGACATGTCGGAAAGAAGTTTACGACAATGTTCAAGGAGTTGACTTTGACAAGATTTGATCTTTCATAGCGATATTTAGTCTTGACGGATTAATATAGCAACCACTACATATAATTTGATGTATGGTAGTTGAACAAACAAAACAATGTTCTTCTAATAGAATGGTTACCTATGACGTGTAAAAGACATGGTCTGAAGGGTTTTGTTAATTTAAAGGGTGCTAAAAGGGCATGCAAACTTCAATAGTTGAAGTAAGCATAGAGGAGTTGGAATCTTCACCATGATGAAACTGTTAAAAGAGTTTTAATTCATCGGAGATGATGAAGATGCTTGAATTTGCAAGAAATTAAGTGGGAGCGCTGAGACATATTTCTAATACATTATGTAGAGGACATATTGTTGATTGGAAATGATGTATCTTGTATTGACACAAGTTATGAATTTCATTAAAATAAGATTTCGATGAAAGACTTGGGAAAACCTAGAATATTTGGCATCAATATCTATATGGATAGATTAAGGCGCTAATATGGTTATGCCAGACATACATATATGAGATATTGAAAGGGTTCAATATGGAAACAACAAGAAAGGTTCTTACTGCATGGAAAGAATTGTATCAAGATTCAAGTGTTTCAACACTTGGTGAGTAAAATCACATGAAGATTTTGATCGATTATACCATGATATGTATATATCCAAAATGTCCTATGCTCTAAATGTTATGAGCACATACCAGTATGATTCATAAGATGATCATTGGATGATAGTAAAGATATTCTTATGAGCTTTGGAAGAACTAAGAATATATCATGTATAAGTGACAAATAGTTAAAGGTAGTTCATTGTAAAGTGTTACATTGATACTATTTTTGTCACAAGATACAAATTAAATTTATCTCAATTTAGACTATGGGTGGCACAATGTAATGGAAAGGATGTTCCATGATGGATTTGGATGAGTTCCAAAATTGAGACATTGTGACGGATACTACAACAAAAGGCTAAGTATATAACTGCTATAGTAGTAGCAAAGGAGGGCATTTGTGTTAAGTAGTTTGTTATCAAACTAGGTGTGGTTCAAAGTGGGCTAATACTATGAAGATATATTGTGTGACAATAATATCAACATATTTTAACCCGAACGAACTAAAGGTCTCACCAAAGGACCAAATTTATACAATGCCATCTCATTTAAGAATGAGTGATGCGTAAGACGCAAAGACATGCAAATACACACGGACCTGCAACTATCAGATCCGAAGATTATGTTAACCACTAGCAATCGCGTATATGCAACACCAGAAATCCATAGGTGTTCAATACGCAAAGTTTTTCAAACTAGATTATTGACTCTAGTGCAAGTGGGAGACTGAAGGGAATATGCCCGAGAGGCAATAATAAAGTGGTTATTATCTTATTCCATGTTTATGATAAATGTTTACTTTGCATGCTATAATTTTATTGATTGGAAACGTCAATACATGTGTGTTTAATAAAAAAAAAGGTTCCTAGTTATGCCTGTCTTATAGACTAGCTTGTTGATTAACAAGATGATCAAGGTTTCCTGATCATGGACATTGGATGTTGTTAATAACAAGGTCACAACATTTGTGAAATGATGTGATGAACATTCATCCGAAGTAGAGTATTACGATCAAGTCATTATGTTTATATTTCTATAACATCATACAAAGTAATTTTATCCTTAGACCATGAGATCATGTTAATTGCTAACACCGGAAAAGTATCTTGATAACATCAAATGTCACACCGTAACAGGGTGACTATAAAGACGGGTTTAGTGCTACGAAGGTGTTATGTTGAGTCTCATGGATCAAGAGTGGAATTTGTCAATCTTGATGATGGATAGATATACTCTGGGCCCTCTCGGTGATATCACATTAAGATAGCTTGCAAGCAAGTGATGTGATCACTAGAATGTTATATCACAGGAACGAGAAAAGAGTGCATGTTGGTAACGAGATCAAACTAGGTATTTGGATACCGATGATCGAATCTCGGACATGTATTATATCATGAGACAAAGGGATCAAATTACTAGCGTTAAAGGTTCTCACGATCACAGAAGTCATTGTTGAACATGCAGGAGTCAGTATGGATCTCCAGGTCCCGCTTCTGATTATTGATCAGAGAGGAGTCTCAATCATGTATGCATTATTCGCGAACCGCAGGGTGACACACTAAAGAGTTACCGGACACCATTTTGGAGCACATATGTTTCAGATGAAAGAATTGCAAAGCGTGGGAATTGTTTCGATAGAAACCGAAATTGTTTCGGGTGAAATTGCAGAAAGTGGTTCTGCATGTGATATTGAAATATTGCAAGGGGTTATATGTGAATGTTTGTTAATTAAAGTAATTAACAAAATTTCTGAATAAATTTAATAAAAGATTTTTATTAAATGAGAGATCATTAAACTTAGAGAATTTTAAATGCACTTAAAGTGGAGACTTTAAAAGGAAATGTGAAGAGGCATTTAATGTGGAGGGAGTTACCACCACATGAATGGAGGAGGTGAGGGGTCACCTCCATGAGGCGCCGACCATGGAGGGGGTATCCCCTCCTCCTATAAAAGGCCCCCCTCTTCCTCCTTCTTCCTCACACCTCCTCGTGAAGGATCTCTCTCCCCCTCTAGAATTATTCCCCCATGGTCTCAGATTAGCGAGATACATGTTCCTGGTGGAATTTCGTATGGAAGGAGTTGCTGCTTCCGCTGGATCGCTGGAGCGAGGAGGTGGAGGTTGTCCGGTGGCTTGAACGTGTGTGTGAGGACAGATGGGCTGCTGATTTGCGGCGCTCGGACTTCCACACGATCTTGTGATCGGCAAGTGTACGACTACATCAACCACGATTTCCCACTCGTTAACAAAACTCGTTGTCTTCGAGGGTAAGTTCTCGATGGATGTATGTCCACCCGTTGCTCTGTACCTAGTAGATGGATCTTGGCGTATAGTTCTCATAATAGGATTTTTTTCTATGCTGTGAACCCCAACAAATGGTACCTTCGGGAACTGTTACCGATGTAACAAGGCCGGTCACCATGCGAAAGATTGCCCAGGCGTCCCAATCGGAGGTTGCAGGGGCAACATGGGTGCTGCCTAAGGAGGGGATGGAGGTGGTGGAGACGGAGCAAGAGTAGGGCACGGAGAGGGCCGTGGCAACGCAAGACACAACCACGCGGCAACGGCCCTACCGTTAACCAAGGTGGCAACAACGATGGATGTGGACAATACCACAAGTACAAGACTATGTGTGCGCACACAGAGGAGCCGACGCCATTACTTCCCATGGGGAATTTAAGCGTTTCTCTTGTGAACTATGCGCCGTCCAGCCAAGCCCGGAGGCGCAACGGCCACCTCGGTGGTCTCATGTGCCGATTACTTTTGATGCGGGAGATCACCCGGACCGCCTCGCCGGGGTCATCATGCTACCCCTGGTGGTCTCTCCCATCATAAAGAACGTCAAGGTTACCAAGATGCTGGTGGATGGAGGGGCTGGCATCAACATCCTCTCGACAAGGCTGCTAGATAATCTCTAGATCACGGAGGATCAGTTAGCCCCTACGGGGTCTTTTTCAGGCGTAATCCCGGGAGCTATCCAGACATCGGGGAAGATTGAACTGCCAGTCACCTTTGGCACTCAAGACAACAACCGCACTAAGAACATAAACTTTGATGTTAAGGACATCTCCCTATCGTATAACTGCATAATAGGGCGCCCTGCTTTGGCAAAGTTCATCGTGGTTTCCCACCATGCCTCAACTCTCTCAAGCTTCCCTCCTCGTGGGGGGCGTTTACCATCAAGGGTGATATCAGGGACGCCGTGTTTTTGTTTGAAAAATTGTTCCAATTGGCATCCACCGCTTCTCTTGTGACTCACACCGACTCTTTGTCCGATTCAGACCAACCTTTCGCCCCGATTCCCGGCTCGCCCGGGAAAAGAATGTGACCCTTTTCGTAACCTAGTTCCGATGACTATTCTGGTACTGGTGGCTCTCCGAGTAAGCTAAAAACTTCTCGCATCCAACCTACCAATTAAAAATGCTGGGAGCATGCATGCTGCTCCCGGCAAACCTTAAAAGCCCGGGTGGCGGTTCCCCTAGAAAATGAAAGCCCGGGAGCGTGCGTGGTGGGTGCTCCCGGCAAACCTTAAAAGCCTGGGTGTGAGTGGAGGTTCCCCCAGCAAATGAAAGCCTAGGAGCGGCGTGGTGCTCCCAGCAAACCATAAATCGCGGGAGTGAGTGTAGTACTCCAGGTAAATGCGATGAATACTAGCATATCTAGCCTATCCCGCGTATGTGTAAACTGCTTGTAACCCAGGGGCTACCCCCGTTTTGGAATGAGAATCTTGTTGCTCTCATTTTTCCGCCCATTTTCATTTTCCGAGCCTTTTTGGAATTGTGCATTCCTTTGGATTTTCTCGGGACCGTACGTGGGTAACGAAGACTGTCAGGCTAGGAAACGTCGTACTCTCATGATCCGCTCTAAGGTATGAGCGTTGTGATATAGGCCTTGCCGACGAGCACTAAATCTTGGAGACACACCTCCTATGTCAGGCCCTTGAGTAGACAATGCCGTGCATCCCGATCAAGCGCATGGCACCTTGTTTTAAACTTGAGGCATGGTAAGATTACGTAAGGTGCGTTCATCATGTTTCAGGATGAGTAGCAGAAGGATGGACAAGGGGAGGCCAAGGCAAGGTCTCGGCAAGGGTGTAAGGTGCACCGTCAGGTGGAGTGGCAACAACCACACGACCTCCAGGGGTGGCTGGCCCCGCAAGCAAGGTATGAGTCAACCGCAAAAGCTGGAACTAAGGAACTGGAGCAAGGCGCCTAACGCAACGTACAACACCCCCACGGTCCCTACAACGACACAAAGGCAACAATGAATGGATGGATCAAGGGCAACCTTAAGAATGACACGGCAGGAAAAAGAGCAAATAATGCGAAGGCAAAGGAAAATTCATTGATAATGGCCAGTTGGAATTACATTTGGGAAATATACAGTGCATCAACCGGCATACAGAAGGTGCTTGACGAAAGGGTGCAGGACAAGGGGTAAGTGCCACTCCCTACCCCTCCCAGCGGTGCCGCATTGCCCGGTCGGCCCCTGGCATCACCTGCATCACGATTAGAGCACCATCGACCCCCCGTCATCAGGGAGGTAGGGAGGGTAGCACTAGAAGCACATGGTGTTGTCAAAAATCTTTACTACGAGCTGGCCATCGCCACGATAATGGAATTTCAGCACATGGCTGGCCTGTATCTTGTACCAATCTGCGAATGAGGGCCACCCCTTTCCTAGGAACATGCGACCCTCTTCATCAATGTCCATCTGAAGATCCCAAATGGGATGACCCCCGCTGGTCTCGCACAATTCTACATCATGTGCACGAAGGCCATCCAAATCATCGGCCGGGGAACGGGGAAGCGCCATCTGCTTCCTGAACCCTGTGCCTAGGATGACCAAGAATTCAGAGCCCACCAGGTCTGCCATATACTCCTCCTCGGATTGGGAGGGCAAAAACAATGGATTGAGCTAGCAAGGAAGATGATAGCTGCCCTACCCATCACGCCGGGGGTTGCGTCCGCACCTTGGAGAAGAAGAGCGACAACCGGGAGGGTCTCCCCTTTCGCTGCTGCCTCCTCAATGGCCACGTCGGGGCGGGACATCAGGGTGCGGTTGCGGGAGATTCGCGCCAGCGGCGGAGGAGACGCGGCGGCCCTGACGCCTACGCCGCGGCTTCTCTGATGAGGCCGGAGCCATCTCCCCCACCAGTGAAGGAAAATCATCGTCACCGGAGCTGCCCGACGCCATCGTCTTCACCACCGAGAAGGGAGTTGGAGGAGAAAGGCTGTGAGGAGTGGAGAGTAAGCCACAGCCCTGAGCCTTCCCTCTCTTGTATAACAAATGATGAGGAGGGGAACGACTACTGTCCACCCCGCTGACTCGCGGGAGGGCAATAATCGTGCCCCACCAAAGTTATTTTGCAGGAACCAAAGCGGGCGCAGTCAATGAGGGCTACTGCGGAAGCCAAGGCATGGCTCGGTAGTCCCGCAGCTACATGAGTGCGCAGGCACGCACACGTTAGCTATGTACGATGGAAAGCATGTTGTCCAGTCATGTCGCACTTCCCGTGACGTGGACTGGGACCACGCGCAATTGAAGGGCGAAGCTCGGCAACGGCCTTTTCATCGAACCACAACCAACATTGCAAGTTGCTGGCCCTCTCCCGAGGGATTCTGTAACATCCCAAAACTTTAATCCAAGTAATCAAGATCCAAATCACCCAATTTAGGGTTAACAAAAACTTTTTCTCATTTAAATAATTAAGCATGCATATATGTGTTGCATTAAAGAGAAATTATTTTGAATTGCCATGATTGAGTGTTCTATTGGTTGTAAAATGACTCTAAGGTGAATTACACATCATCTAGATTATTCCTAAGCAAAATCCAAAGAAAAAGAAATAAAAAAGAATTAAAAAAGGAAATGGTCACTTTTGCCATTTTAATCAACTAGGTCACTTTAGGTGTTCCTAGAACTCAATTTCAAACAGAAACAATTGTCGATCTTTGCACCCCTTGCTAGTACAAGTAAAGATCTACAAAGTCCCACTTTGAATTCTTATAAAAACATTTAAACTCTAATTTTAAATGACATTTGAAAATTGAATCAAGTGTATGTACCTAGATCACACTTTTTCAGAAACCACTCAAATGAACTTAATTTGAAAATCCCAAGCAACCAGAGATGCTCAAGCATTAGACCAACCACTCCACCAAAAATCTCTAAAAAATTCAAATCTTTGTGTCATGCGGCCATTTGGTCGAACACCTGGCATGCATAGATCACACCCTAGTATAGCCTCACTGTTTCTACCGGAATTTGCAACCCCATTGACCCCAATTCACTCCCTCTATCCCTCTTTGATCTAACCAGGCCATAAACCAGCTACCCCTAGTCCCTAGCCATAGTCCAGCGCCACCCCGACGCCTGATGTCTACGCACTTCTATTCTTGTAGACAGTTGTTGGGCCTCCAAGTGCAGAGGTTTGTAGAACAACAACAAGTTTTCCCTTAAGTGGATTACCTAAGGTTTATCGAACTCAGGGAGGAAGTGGTCAAAGGTATGCCCTCTCAAGCAACCCTGCAATCATGATACAAGAAGTCTCTTGTGTCCCCAACACACCCAATACACGTGTCAGGTGTATAGGTGCACTAGTTCGACGAAGAGATAGTGAAATACAAGTGGTATGGATATAAGACAACGGTGCTAGAAAATAGCTTGATGGCGCGGAAGAGACTAAAGGCAAACTGAAATAAAGACGGAAGCAAGCAAACATGTAACATATCTAGTAGCAAACGGTGTTTCAGTGCTTAGAAACAAGGCCTAGGAATCATACTTTCACTAGTGAACACTCTCTCATAAATATATTATCTTCATGATACTACTCTTAACTACTCTCCGGTTGGACACTCTAATTGATGGTAGGGCTATAACAGCACTCCTCAAAGTAAGCCTTTCCCATCTAGATAACCCCACACTGTCACCTTGAGTACTAGATGAGTCCAACAAACACCACAATTTCATAGAAACATCCAACTCCAAATATAACTCATAACAAGTATTTGTAATCTCTAGCCTAAGTGCCACCATGGTGAGCACGCTGTCACTTTCACACACATGGGGAGAGCAGAGATTCATTAAAGCACTTGAGTAGCAGGGTAGATCTATAGATTACAAGCTCATGATCACAAACGATAATGCATAGAGAGAGAGATGAACACATATGTGAGATCTAGGCATATGGCTTAATAGGATTGATAGGATACCCATATAAACAAGTTGCAACTTCTTTTCCGGAAGCTCATTCGAAAAGACCTCTAAGGTTAAGCGTGCTTGGACTAGAGCAATTCTAGGATGGGTGACCGGCCGGGAAGTGGGTAACCGGGTGCACACGAGTGAGGACAAAGTGCGTAGAAAAGATTAGTGTTGGTCTGTGGGGCCAGTCTAGAAATCCTATTAAGCTACCAGGAGTGACACCCCCGGGGCCCAGGAGTGGACGCGGTGTTACAAGTGGTATCAGAGCCGACCCTTGTGATTACACAGGTGTGTGCGGGTTAGTGGCGGGACATGTGGAGCATGGCGCGTGTGGCCCGGAGTGGACACAACATGGCACATGTGCCGGCACTAGACGCACAGACGCGTGCCAAGAGGGAACGGTCCTGGGGTGTGCTTGATCGATGAGGGCATCGATCTTCTAAAGGGTGGGTGTATTTGAGATCCAGCCACATGGCTTAATAGGATTGATAGGATACCCATATAAACAAGTTGCAACTTCTTTTCCGGAAGCTCATTCGAAAAGAACTCTAAGGTTAAGCGTGCTTGGCCTAGAGAAATTCTAGGATGGGTGACCGACCGGGAAGTGGGTAACCTGGTGCACACGAGTGAGGACAAAGTGCGCAGAAAAGACTAGTGTTGGTCGGTGGGGCCAGTCTAGATATCCTATTAAGATGCCAGGAGTGACACCCCCTGGGCCCAGGAGTGGACGGGGTGTTACAACATAGCTACCGGTAGAACCTTTAGCCTCGAGAGAAAAACTACTTCCTCCTCATCATGGGAATCAACAATGGTGATGGAGATGGTGGTGGAGATCAATGGAGATGGCTCCGAGGGCACTTCCCCGTCCCGGCAGGGTGCCGGAACAGAGACTTTCTGTCCCCCGAATCTCCCTTTCGGTGGCGGCGGCGCTGCGGAACTTTTCGTGGATGGAGGCTTGACTCGTTAGGGTTTATGCATCGGGAGGATTATATAGGCGAAGGGGCAAGGTCGGTGGCCAGCCAGGGGGCCCACACCATGCCCTGACACGGCCTGGGGGACCCACGCCTAGGGTTGGTCTAGCCACCGTGTGGCCCCTCTTCGGCTCTCCTTCGGGCTCCGTGAATCTTCCGGGAAAATATCGACTTTGGCTTTTGTCCGGTCCAATTCCGAGAATATTGATTTTCTGACTTTCCTGGAACCAAAAACAACAGAAAACAGGCAACTGTCACCGTGGCTCTTGTTAATAGGTTAGTCCAAGAAATCATATGAAAAGTACCCCAAAGTGTGGACAAAACACAAGAAAGTAGATAAAACCAAGCATGGAACATCAAAAATTATAGATACATTTGTAATGTATCAACATCCCCAAGCTTAACTCCTGCTCGTCCTCGAGTAGGTAAGTGATAAAAAGAAAGAATAATTTTTGAGGTGACATGCACCATCAAAGACTTGATCAAAGTATTTGTAAAACATTCAAAGCTGGGATCATAGTACTTCAACATAGCATGAAAGATAAAGTTCTAACAATAAGTCATAGCAAATATGTTGCAACATGAAAAGGCATAAACAAAAGATTCATGAATAACAATGCTTTGCAAGAGATTTGTTTGTTTCACATAAAGAAAATATAGCATAGTAGCATTCAGCTTGTCCCTCATAGAGTAGCAAATATAAATGCATAGGACACCTTCAAAGTTCATAAGAGTGTCTAGATACAAATAGTTTAAAACAAGCAATATCAAGTTATGCATCAATCAACTAGTCTTGGGATAATGCACATAGAACTAAAAATGGCCACTATTCTCTCAAAGTAGGTACATAAAGGTAGAAGGTGGAGACTCAATATAATGGTGGAAGAAAGGCCTTCATAGAAGGAAGTAGAGATTCAAGTTTCATAAAGAGCTTCCAAAAATTAGGGTACTTATAGCTTTCAGCTATCATTGCCCCTATCATAAGCATCTTGAAGTGATTAAGGTTAAAGTGAACAAACTATGGTGTACATGCTTGACAAAGTATAAGTTGGAAACCTCATGTCCCTTGAATATGAGGCACGCTCCTCATGCTACTCAAGTTTAGTCACCGGTAAGTTCTTGTCATCGGAAGTACATGTGTATCATAGAGAACCGCCAACGGGGTACCCCTTGCCTGATGATACGGAAGAATCCCCATATCAAAATGAAAAGGCAACCAGACAACGAGCATCTCAGCAATCTTCTTATTTACCATGGGAATATGGTGCTTTTTCTCTCTTTCCTCTTTTCATAACATGTTTTTTTCCTTTTTCTCTTTTTTTCTCAATAGGACTCTTTTTTTATAAGAAGAATGCTTCATAGACAGCTCATTATGGTTACGCTGCAGGTTTCCACCATGTCAGCATGGATTAGACCAGCGGCCCAGGCGTTTCTCTAACACATATACATAACTCCATGGACTTACAAGCTCCCCTTTCATTTCACACCGACAACATCCATATACAAAAGAGCATGATATCAACTAGGTACAAGTACCAAGTGCAATGTTGAAAGCGTTCCCCATGACAACATGGTTCTGCTAATTCCCAACAAATAAGTGCAAGCATATACAACATAGACGACAGAATGGTTCAAGTTTATTAAGGGCAAGAAAAGTAAAGTGTGCCATCAAGTTCGTGAGAGCTTTAATCACTAGTTTTCTCATAACAAGTTTAATTTGGAAGGTAAACAAAAGCATGAATATACTTGGAATAGCATAAGCTAGTAGGTAGGTATGGTGGACTCTTTGGAATAACTTGGTTTAGGGAGTTGGATGCATGAGTGGAACTCATACTTGGTTACGGAGGCTAGCAAAGACTGGGAGCGACAAACTAAGAGAGCAATAATGGCCATAATCATGTAGAGCGACAAAACATCATTGATCAAAGCATAAAGTGATACTAAGTTGAAAACTAAAGGATCATAAAGGCTATGGTGACTTGAGATAGTCATAACATGGTGTGAGCATGCGCCAAGTCAACCCAAATAAAGCATCAAAGGAGAATACCACAATACTATGCCTTAATTTGCTAAAATAATGCATGATTCATCCAAGACACATTAAGCAATCTCAATTGTTTATAACAAGTCATGCTACAGAAAAGAATACTAAGCATAAAGCCAAAACAATATCAAGCATCGCATGACAAAGCATAGGCCACAGTCAAAAACAAGCTCTCTTTACCACTTAAGCATGAACTTTCCTACTCTTTTCCAATCCTAAACCAAACTATTTGAAAACTAATGCATGAAAGAGGGGGCCCTACCAATTTATTCAGCAAACTAAGAAAACCAAGCAACCAAAATGAAAAACGAAAAAGAAGACGCTCCAAGAACAACACAATTGTGCATGAAACAATAAAAAATGAAGCGTTTGGAAGAAACCTGGGATTTTTATTGATGAAGAAGGGGATGCCTTGGGCATCCCCAAGCTTTGATGCTTGTACTTCTTGGATATTTATTGGGGTGACACGCATGGCATCCCCAAGCTTGAGCTTTAGTCCATTCTTCATCTCATTACTCATTCCTTCCATACACCTGCAATTTTTCCTTCATACAAAACTTCACACAATCTTTATTAGCAAAATTAGTGCACTCAAGATAAATAAGTCTTAAGGTTCAGTTCTAACACCAAATAAACTTCCATTAGAACACTAGCTACTGTAGCACTTCCCTCAAAAAACTCAATTCCCCAAAAGAACTCAAAAAGGAACCAACAAGAAGCAAATGCAGAAAATGGCAGAAATCTGTCAAAACAGACCAGCAGGTAAAGACGAATTTTTTCGAAGACCTTCTGTTGCTCAAATCAAAAAGTGTTGAACTAAAGAAAGTTATATAACAACCTGGGGCAGAATCACAACAATTCACGCCTCAAGAATACGTTCAGAGATTTTACACGAATTTTTACGGTGAACCACAGAAATCTGTTTCGGGACAACAACTTTCCCAATCATTACTTCTCTCTCATTAGAGGTTACTCTTGGCACAAAAAGCAAATAAAAAGGATTAGAAGTGGTTATTACTGAAGCAATAACTTCCAAGACTCAACTAAAACTTTTGGGTTATCTCCCAATAAGTACTTTTCTTTAACACCTTTAAGTTGGGCATGATAGTTTGAGAAGATGCTCACATAAGAAATATGAATTGAAGTAAAAGAGAGCATCAAGAAGCAAATTCAAAACACATTTAAGTCTAACCCACTTCCTATGCATAGGAATCTTGTAAACAAACAAGTCATGAAAGCACAAAGCAATAAGCATGGGAAAGTAAAACAAGTGCACTTCAAAATTTTCAACATAAAGAGGGGAAACTTAATATTGTTGAGATAAATAAAACCATGTTTCCCTCTCTCATAATAACTTTCAGTAGCATCATGAATAAAATTAAAAATATAACTATCACATAAAACATTCTTATCATGAGCCACATGCATAAAAGAATTAATACTCTCCACATAAACATAGTCATTCTTATTAATTGTAATGGGGGCAAATTCAACAAAATAGCTATCATTATTATTGTCATCACCATAATCATCAAAAATAGGAGGCATATTGTAATCATAATTAATTTTCTCCTCAATAGTTGGTGGACTGAAAATATCATATTCATCATTGTAATCATCATATATTGGAGGTTTGGTATCATCATAAGCAATAGAATAGCTATCTTCCAAAGTTGGGGAACTAAAAAGATCATTTCGTAACAACTAGCTTCCCCAAGATTAGACTTTTCCATAGCATTCGCAATAATGGTGTCCAAAGAATTCATACTAACAACATTGCTATTAGCATGCAAATAAAGTTCGATAGGTTTTTTAATTTTCTCTTCAAACACTTCATGTTCTAACTCAATATAAATACTATAAAGCTCTCTAATTTTGTTGTTGTTTTCCATTAAGCCTAACTAGTGAAAACAAGAAAAAAAAAAGACAAAATTGCAGAATCTAAAGGAAATAACTTCGAACACTCACACCGGAGGATGTGGGTACCTTTTACCTTACTTCCCCGGCAACGGCGCCAGAAAATAGGCGTTTGTCGTGGGAGGTTCTTCTTCTTTAATCCTCCGGTGTGAATACCTTTTACCTTTCCTCCCCGCCAATGGCGCCAGAAAATAGCTTGATGTCTACGCACTTCAATTCTTGTAGACAGTTGTTGGGCCTCCAAGTACAGTGGTTTGTAGAACAGCAACAAGTTTTCCCTTAAATGGATTACCTAAGGTTTATCGAACTCAGGGAGGAAGTGGTCAAAGGTATCCCCTCTCAAGCAACCCTGCAATCAAGATACAAGAAGTCTATTGTGTCCCCAACACACCCAATACACTTGTCAGGTGTATAGGTGCACTAGTTCGGCAAAGATATAGTGAAATACAAGTGGTATGGATATAAGACAATGGTGCTAGAAAATAGCTTGATGGCATGGAAGAGACTAAAGGCAAACTGAAATAAAGACGGAAGCAAGCAAACATGTAACAGATCTAGTAGCAAACAGTGTTTTAGTGCTTAGAAACAAGGCCTAGGGATCATACTTTCACTAGTGAACACTCTCTCATAAATATATTATCTTCATGATACTATTAACTACTCTCCGGTTAGAGACTATAATCGATGGTAGGGCTATAACAGCACTCCTCAAAGTAAGCCTTTCCCATCTAGATAACCCCACACTGTCACCTGGAGTACTAGATGAGTCCAACAAACACCACAATTTCATAGAAACATCCAACTCCAAATATAACTCATAACAAGTATTTGTAATCTCTAGCCTAAGTGCCACCATGGTGAGCACGCTGTCACTTTCACACACATGGGGAGAGCAGAGATTCATTAAGGCACTTGAGTAGCAGGGTAGATCTATAGATTACAAGCTCATGATCACAATATGATCAGGAATAGAGAGAGATGAACACATAGCTACCGGTAGAACCTGTAGCCTCGAGAGAAAACTACTCCCTCCTCATCATGGGAATCAGCAATGGTGATGGAGATGCCGGTGGAGATCGATGGAGATGGCTTTGGGGGCACTTCCCCGTCCCGGCAGGGTGCCGGAACAGAGATTTTCTGTCCCCCGAATCTCCCCTTCGTTGGCGGTGGCGTTGTGGAACTTTTCGTGGCTAGAGGCTTGACTCTTTTGGATTTATGCATCGGGAGGAATATATAGGCAAAGGGGCAAGGTCGGTGGCCAGCCAGGGGGGCACACCATGCCCTGGCGTGGCCTGGGGGGACCCGCGCCTAGGGGTGGTCTAGCCACCTTGTGGCCCCTCTTCGGCTCTCCTTCGGGCTCCGTGAATCTTCCGGGAAAATATCGACTTTGGCTTTTGTCCGGTCCAAATTCGAGAATATTGATTTTCTGACTTTCCTGGAACCAAAAACAGCAGAAAACAGGCAACTGGCACTGTGGCTCTTGTTAATAGGTGATGGCTCAATGCACGGCGCCCAGAAAAATGTTGATGGCTCGTGGTTGATGTAGAGCTTGTTGGGAACCCCAAGAGGAAGGTATGATGAGCACATCAGCAAGTTTCCCTCAGTTATGAAACCAAGGTTTAATCGAACCAGTAGGAACAAGGAAACACCCCAAAGGTGTTACTAGCTGAGCTTTAGCAGGGCCCACTACCGGTGCTAGTAGCAACATGGAGACCTGCACAACACAACCACATTACTTTGTCCCCAACTTGCGATGAGGTTGTCAATCTCACCGTGTTTTGCGGAAAACAAAGGATTAAACGTATCGAATGGAAAGAAGTAAAAGTTTGCAGAAGGTAAACACAAAGCGGTAAAAGATTGTAGATTATATGTAAAGAAAAAGGACCGGGATCCATAGTTCACTAGAGGTGGCTCTCCTTAAGATAGATAACATGCTGGGTGAACAAATTATAGCGGGGCAATTGACAAACACCGAGAAAGCAATACATGCATATACTAATCATCTTGACTCCTCTGAGACTTGATTGGGCATTACAACATGATACATAGACCGCCATCCAACTACATCTATGACTAATAATCCACCTTCAGGTTATCATCTGAACCCCCTCCAGTATTAAGTTGCAAGCAACAGATTATTGCTTTACGAACTGCGTGTAAAGTAAACAATATGATTGTTCTGTGAAAAAAGGATTGTTGTTTTCTCCTTAGTAGCAACAACACATCTAGTACCTTAGAGATTTCTATCACTTCCCCAGATTACCAGAGGCATGAACCCACTATCGAGCATAAATACTAACTCTTGGAGTTGCTAGCATCTACTTGACCAAGATAGCTACCAACAACGGAAAGCATGCAAGATCTCAAATAACAAAAACATGATAGAATCAATAATCAATCTGAAATAGCATCTCAATATCCATCGGATCCCCGCAAACACAACATGTATGAATTACAAATAGATGATCTTGATCATAAACGGAGCTCACAAGATCTAAACATGAAACCACAAAGGAGGAGAAACCAGCCATCTAGCTACTACATGGATCCGTAGTCCAAGGATGAACTACTCACGCATCACACCAGAGGCTTGCATGGTGATGAAGAAAGCCTCTAGGGTGAATTCCTCTCTCCGGCAGGGTGCCGGGAAGAGCTTCAGATGCCTCCCGATCTAGGGATGGAGATGACGGCGGCTACAGACTCTTTCGTGGATTTTTGATCGGGTACTTAGGGTTTTCGTCCCGAGGGTAATATATAGGCGGAAGGAGAGGCTGACGGGGTGCCGGGAGCGGCCACACCACCCCCTAGGGTGGGCCAGGCCTGGCCGCGTGGCCAGGTGGTGTGGTGGCTCCCTGGCCCTTCTCCGTCTCGTATTCTGGCACTTGATCCCTTCCAGAAAATAGGCACTTTGGCTTTTGTCCCGTCCAATTCCGAGAATATTCATTTTCTGACTTTCCTGGAACCAAAAACAACAGAAAACAGGCAGCTGGCACTGTGGCTCTTCTTAATAGTTTAGTCCAAGAAATCATATGAAAAGTACTCCAAAGTTGGAACAAAACACAAGAAAGTGGATAAAACCAAGCATGGAACATAAAAAATTATAGATACATTTGCAATGTATCAATAGGTTAGTCCAAGAAATCGTATGAAAAGTACCCCAAAGTGTGGACAAAACACAAGAAAGTAGATAAAACCAAGCATGGAACATCAAAAATTATAGATACATTTGCAATGTATCAACGCCATGCCCGCCGATCGAGCACGGGTAGCTCGTAGGAGACCACCAGCCCCTCTCCACCGCTCTAGGAAGGAAGGCATGATCACACCACCGTCCCCTGTCCACCCCGCGGCCACTTCCACGCCCTAGTCCACATAGGACAAGCCCTGCACTAAGCCTCTGCGCCGCGCCAGCGTACGCCAGAGCGCCATCCCCGGCAAGGCAGCACATGCCGCGCCTCGAACATAGCCCGCGCGCGCCGCTCCACCTTGACCACAGCAACCCGCTAGACATGCTCTTCCCCCACCGCGCGACCCACAGCCGCCGGGAACCACATCGAGCACCGCCTCTGTCGCTCAGAGCGCGAGACGCTCCCGACCGTTAGCCACCGCCCCTTGCATCGCCATTAAGCCCTAGCTGACCGCCAGGGAACCGCCCACCGTCCGCCTACCTTTCCCACGCCGATAGCTCGTTGTGCCATCGTCTCTGACGAGCTCCGCCCATGCCTCTCTGCACCCCTCGCCCCGCTATAAATAGAGCGCCTCCCAGTACCGTTTCCTCACACCATTCCCATCCACTCCCCCTCAGAGAACACACAGAGCCCCACCGGAGCCAGGCATAGCCCATAGCGCCCCAATTATGCCAGAGACTGTGGCGGAAGGAGGTGAAGGGCGCCAGTGATCCAGGCCACCTCCCGGGACGCCGTCGGTACCAGGAGAACCACCGTCATCGACTCGTCCATTTGCCTGCCTTGCCGCCCTCGCTGGAGCTCTGGTACGCCGACCGTGCTAGGGTTCGTCCCCATCGAGAACTGTTCCGGCGTGGACTATGGCTATGAGCCGTTGATCCAGGATCTAATCTTGCGGCCACCGTCCTCCCATACCGATTCGGCAGCCCCTGTCCCACTGACACATGGGACCCGCACTTAAAGCCAGCCCGGGCGCTGCATGGAGTTAAGTGGGCCGGCCCATTTATTTCCTGTGCTGGCCCTGTGATTCAAATTAGGATTTTTCTTTTTTAGCTTAAACTTAATTATGTCCCTTAGTTCAAAAATCAATTCAGAGAGTTATGCTTAACCAAATGACATGATTCCAATTTTATTGGAAAGGTAATTGAAATCTATACCCAAGCCCGTTGGATTTAAATCAATTAGAGTTAGAGATCTCTCCTAGTAAAAATAACAAGACAAAAGCTTTTTCACATTCAAACATTTTTCTAAAATCAACCATAAGAGCTTTTGAGTTGATTCCAACTCTCAAAAATCACATTTAACCATAGCTATCTGAATATGTAATAATATTAAGATTTGCATGCAGTGACTTTGGACTAGTACCAAAATAATGCTATATCGGCATTTCTAGTCACTTTAAATCATTAAATATTAAACTTAAACTTATTAAAATGTGATCAAACATTTAAATCACATTCCCATATATTAGAATATGTGGTGATGACATGTGTCCACATGATCCCATATTTTAATTGGAGAATATTAAATCTTAGTTATTTTCAATGAGTAGAAATTACTTTTCTCAAATAAAAAGAATGAAACTAGTTCATTAAACCTTGTGATGCTTGTGATGATGCTAGATCATCAAATGTGTGACTTAGAGTGCTAAATAGACTAGTTAAGTATTGTTTGGTGATTGTGAATCCCGTATGTATTTATTGACGATAGTACCGACCAATCTTACGAGGAGGAGGAGTTCTACCAATAGGAAGAGGAAGAGAATTTCAACCACTGTACTACCCAAGGCAAGCTAGCACTTGCAAGTATTATACTTATGCAAGCCATCATTAACAATGGAAGTTAACCCTTGTAAGCTAGAACTAAGCAAGTTAACACTTGCCTCCTTAACTTGAGAAAATGCCTTAGGCATGCTTTGGTTATGCTTTTTGACTTATACCATCCAAAGTCATATTTACAAGCTTTACTTTCTTTTACTTTACCAAAGTTCCTTACCTTTCAATGTTGTCCACCTATGCAGTGCCCAGGATGGCAAATGGCCATGGCTGGGAGGCCAAGCTCATAGGAGAGGTGCTTGTACTAGGGTGTGTAAAGGAAAGGTTATGTTTGATTATGTGCATACTAAGTATGATGATTCAGGGTTATCCCTAACGGATGTATCGAATCTTGTGGTGAAAGTGTACCACCTCTACAGAGTATCAAACTATTCGAATAGCCGCATTCGCGGTCATGGACAGTTGGAGTGGCCATACTGTTCAATTGTCAAATGTTTTCAAAATGACTTATGAAATGAATGATGAATCTTGACTTGACCACAACAGAGTTGTGACTATGAAACTAGTTTCCCAACTTAAGTGATTTTAGAACTTTATTTTATCTTTCTTTGTCTCTGAACTTAGCTTAGGTTTCAAACTTAACTTTGCAAATAAACTTAGAGTTAGCATTCCTACTAGAACTACCTTACTTGATAGTGATAGTTTACGAGTACTTAAAGAGTACTCATGGCTTTGTCCCTGGATATTCCCGTGGCCATACTATGAAGAGGACTACCAAGATGAAGGACAGCAGGACGGCTATGATAACTAGGATCATCTCCATCGTCAGCATTGCCTGTGACATTGAAGATGGACTCCACCGCTATGCTTATTATTTATTCCACTGCTTGTTATATTAAGACTGGATCATGAGATCCTTTATTTGTGTAAGACCTTATTATGGTTTATAATGGGTGATGTACTATGATATCCAGTCTGTTATGTCTCGCAAAAATGGTAATCCTTGGATTGTGATGTATGGCATAACAGGCATCTGGGATTAAAAATCCGGGTGTTGACAGATTCTATCGGTGTAATGGAATCAGGGGTCCCTCGCATTGCGCCATATCGCGTGGGCTAGGACCACCGGGTAGCGGTGCAATATATTCGTGGCCTTTCCAGGAAGGGCGTCGCAAGGATGTGAGCACCATGTGCTCCAAGCAGTTATGGCCTTGGCATGATGATCTATGGAGACTGACTATCAACTATGATGTAGGTCCTATGGATGATACGAATACTACGAGACAAGACTCGATCCGCCAGCCGGGCACGGACAAGAAGGAAAAGACAATGGCACACACAAGGTGGCCCGATCCCTCATTTCGGGGGCTGCCCCGGATGGAGGGTAAGGGCATGTTTGGGAGCAGCGAGGCTAAGGAGTGGCCCCAACTAAGCCCTAGAAGGACCACGGGAATGCATCTCTTAGGCCAGACGTGGCCCGGGAACTGGAGTCAACTGATCTTGACAAGGCGTGCCAGGCCCAGCCTTCGGAACTCGCAATGTGCCAGCACTGCAGGACATCATGATGGTGTTGTAGTCTATTGCAGTGCGCCACCAAGAGGAGTGATAGCTTGGAGCCTAAGCTATCACTCAGCCATCGAATGCACCTGGGCACCGGCCCTAGCCATCCATTGGGCACAGGTGCTACCTGTCTACTCGAAGACCGCGTGGCACACCACAATTGAAGCCTTGGAATGCTCCTGGTGGTGCTCCAAACTTGCCCTTGTAGTGACCCCTTGGTGTATAAAAGGAGGCTCTTGGCCACGGGAAAAGGGGGAGGGTTTTTGGGAGATAAGTAGAAGGAGAGCCTGAACAAAGTTTCAAAGAGAAGGGTTTAGAGGGACAAGAGAGGTCGAGAGTGAGAGAAGAGAGACTAAGATGTATCCTCCTTCACATCGGAGAGAAGGAAGAGAGGTAGAGAAGTGAGAGGAGAAACAAAGCGGAAGCCCAGGGAGTGTAGAAGCTAGACAGAAAGCGGCTCCCCGGAACCATATTGATCATCTCCGTGTACCTCGTATCAGCAGGTTCCTTCGTTGACGCTGAGGCCGAAATGCCTTCGTGCCCACTACCAAACAAATAGGGGGTGTCCAACATCACTGATGTTAGCGTAGGTAAGATGCGACACTCGCGGACATGTGTGTCTAGAAGGTGACAACGCATCGGACGGCTCCACGTCGGAGTAGCGTAAGCTAGAAGCTTTGAACTAATTTATTTTGGTATGGATATAGGTGGTAAATTTGTGTTCTCCCAAGTGCATCCCCCATTGACTTTTCCCTACCCTTCTTCAATATTTACCTGCCGGCCCACTCCGACTTACACTAACTTTGTGGACCAACCATACAAGTGACCCACATGTCACTGAGCCAGAATTATGGGAAGTAGAGATTCCCATAGCTCGTTGTTCAAAATTCGAAATTTTTTCGCTAAACAAAGATAAAATAGTTAAAATCGGCGAACCTGGATCAGAAGATTGAAAATCCATGAAACTTGGGCATTATCCATTGAATTTTTATACTTTGTGAGAAAATTGGTGTGGTGAGATTCTGAACCACATATAGTGTTTGTAATTGCTTCACAATTGAAGCTAATGTTGTCACTTAGACAATTTAAACTAACTTCGAATTTGGAATGCCAATATGCAGTTATGCACAGATCTACCAAACATGCACACGTTATCGTAAATTATGCCAAACATATTGCCATGACCTTGGTCATCTCGCTTGAAAGCCATGAATGTTCATGCATGGAACGCCATATTGTGAAATAGGTTTCTTCAAAAGTTGTCAAGTTTTAGCATACTTTTTCATGGAAACTAGGAAGTGGACATAACAAGATACTCTGCAAAAGAAAGACATTGCTTCAATTTATATATTTTTTATTTGGATTTTTTTCAAAAGGTCCCAAATTTGACTACATTAGCATTCATAGCAAGAATTTGAGGGGTTGTTTGGTTAAGATTATCTATATCTTTAACTTTATTTTATAAGACACTTTAGATTTTGTCTTTTGTCTTATACCATCATTCAACTATGTCAGAGTAAAAGCTAAAAAAATAAAGCCAAAAACACGTTCCTAGCTTATAAGCCAAAAATCAAAAGTCAGAATTAGAGACCGACCAAACTACGCCTAAATATGATGAAACTCTTGGTGTTTCCCCCTTGTTTTAGTACTTGGGTACCTTCAATTGAATTTAACAAAAAAATATGACCAAGAAGGTACCATCGACTTGAAGATCAAATTTTGAGATACTTTCATTAAATTGCGCTAACACCATTCTATTCCACAAATATAACCATAAAGTTTGAACATATTATTGAGAATTCATGGAATCCTAAACCATAAACTCTAAACCCCTAAACCCTAACTAAGCACATATCGTGCACTTAATAGATCAAAATTTGAGATACTTTCATTAAATTGGGTAACACCATTCTATTCCACGAATATAAGAATACATCTTGAACATTATTGAAAATTCCCGAAACTCTAAACCCCTAAAACCTAAACCCCTAAACCCTAAACCCTGACCAAGCACGTAGCATGCACTTATAAATCAAAATTCGAGATACTTTCGTTAAATTGGGTAACGCCATTCTTTTTGAAAAATATAAGAATAAATTTTGAGCATTATCAAAAATTTCCTAAACCCTAAACAACCCCTAAAACCTAAACCCTAAACCCTCAGCCCATAAACCCTAACCAAGAAGGTGTCATGCACTCATAGATCAAAATTCGAGATACTTTCATTAAATCGGGTAACGCCATTCTATTCGACGAATATAAGCATGAGCATTATTGAAAAGTCGCTAAACGCTAAACCCTAAACAACCCATAAAACCTAAACTGTAAAACCGTAAAACCCTAAATCCTCGACCCATAAACTCTAAACAAGCAGGTATCATGCACTTATAGATAAAATTTGAGATACTTTCATTAAATCGGGTAACGCCATTCTATTCGACGAATATAAGCATGAGCATTATTGAAAAGTCGCTAAACGCTAAACCCTAAACAACCCATAAAACCTAAACTGTAAAACCGTAAAACCCTAAATCCTCGACCCATAAACTCTAAACAAGCAGGTATCATGCACTTATAGATAAAATTTGAGATACTTTCTTTAAATTGTGGTAACGCCATTCTATTCTATGAATATAAGCATAACACTTGAATATTATTGAAAATCAAAAGCCCTTAATGTAACATCCTAGTGTTTAAGAACCAACGAAGGGTAGAAATAGAAATTTGTGCATTGGCTTGCATTCATCTGAAAAATGGGGTAATTTTTTCCACCAAACAAAACCCTGGGGAGATTAGTGTTTCTTTCACTACTATGAGTTAGGGTTTAGCTCTTCGGAGTGTTTGCTATAAATTCTGACATGATCCTCAGGAATTATAATGATTTTGGGTCAATAATTTGAATTCATATTTAAATTTGAATCATTTGAAAAATATTTGAAAATTAGAAGTAATTAGTGCTTTATTGTTTTCCAAAACGAATTATTTAATATTATTTTAATATTTAATAATTATAAAACAATAAAGAGAATTGAAAATAGTACAAAAAGAATAACTCAAATAGATACTTCTTAATTCTTTCCTTTATTCAATAGCAATAATATAAATAGAAGAGTATATCAAGTAAAAACATCACATGGGCAATTCTCAAAGATTGGGAAGCTTTATTGAATAAAGAATAATATTACATTGATCTTTTACAAAGAGTAGAAATGAAAGACTACAGAAGAAACTAAATCAATAAAACCCTAAACTAATACCTATCTATTCCTAAACTATATATCTTGATCGGTAGGACTTCTGTACCTGAAAAAACAAAGAAAAGAAAGAAACCCAAAGAAAGTGATTATGTTAGTATTGATCTCAGTCTTATACAGTGTGATGCACTATTTTCAATACATGATTGAGCAAATTCAATTAAAAAGGGACTAATACCATCAAGTGTAGGATCTGTTCTTGTCAAATTTGAAAGCTTCAGGACAACATCATTAGCAAAAGGGGAAAGTTTCACCAGGGCAAATAATAGCAAAAGGAAGGGGCAGTTAACCAAATTCACTTGATCTCATCCAAAGATAAAGCCAATAGTGAAGCAGCTCACACACCAAATTGCATGCTATGTGTTGTCGATTAGCAGAGAGAGTAGAGAGAGGATAAGACCACATAAGAGCTTAGCAAAGCAAGCTTTGCTCACTACTTCACAAGCTCAACCATAGTTCTTTCACAAGCATACACAAGAACACCTTTGGTTCTTGCAACATACCACTAGATCAACACACCTTTCACAATAGAAACCTCCAGGAGATCAACAACAAGATGGATACTTGAAGGAGGGGGTAGTCTGGGTGGATAGAAAGGGCAAGCTGAAGCTTGGAGCAACAATACCAATCTAGGATATCAGTTCAAGGAAAGGATCAACCACTGGAATAAGAAGGATAAGCTACCACAACAAGTCTAACATCAGGGTATATCTCAAACCTCTAGATCCATCCATTCTCCATTTTACAACATCTATTCTCATGCAAGTGCATGATAAGTTGGACATTGGACACAACATATAATAGAAAGAAAGTACACAACATTTGTTCTTGCAAAGAAAGGTCTTAGACCAGCATCATTAACCAAAAGATCTAGTCTAAGCTGCATATCAATAAATCACTACCTGTAAGCATACAAGGCACATTCCCATTAGAGGGTAGCACCTATGTATCTAACAGATCAATACTAGCTTGAGTACAAGCTCAAGCACATCTCAATCACATATAATCATCTTGCTAAAAGATTTTAGGAATCATCAATTCTCTTCATTTAGAAAGAACAACAAGTGTCAACATTGTTTATCACTAGGTCACTTTCCTAAAAAACAATTAGGAATCATTCTTTCCTTAGAGTATCAAAATAATTAACTACGAAGATTGGGTTAAGTATTCTTAACCATGATTCCTATACAGCAGCATGATCAAACTTGGAGTAAGTAATAAATCATAGAGGTTCTTCATAAGCAAGTTATCAGAACAATAACCAACAACATAATTTCTGCAGTGAAGCATCCCAATGGAATAGAGAGAAGTAGCATGGAATAGAGAGAAGTAGAGAGCTAGAGGGGTTAGAGATATGAACTTACTCGAGGTCCTCGCTAACATATTGAAGAGGAAGCAAAGGAGGAGGATGACGATGGTGAGGTGCACGGCGGTATGGGGAGCACCCCAGAGGGGGCGCTGCAACCCGCGCCAGGCTGCGACGGTGGCGGTCATGGGAGGAAGACAACACCACATGCACCTAAGTAGTGACAGGGTAGCACCGGAGCGTCGGGACCACGACGAAGCCCAAAGCCTAGCCACCAGGGTGGGGTCAGTGAGGCTAGCAGAGAGCACAGGAGGTAGATCGAATTGGACAGAGAGGTGCGGCATTATCGTTTATGTCGTTTAGGACTACGGTAGTGGTCGACGTGGCCTGGAGCAGCCGGAGTCTAGCGCAATGACATCGGCGACATTGAGCCGTCACAGAGAGGAGAGCATCGCGAGAGAGAGGAGAGAGGAGGAAGAGAGTGGGGGTACTGGGCCGGGTGAGGCCAACCTAGTACAACACCAGGGGGTGTTGACCAGCCCTAGTGGGCCAGGCCCAAACTTTAAAAGAAGACCCATATAAAAATAATTAATTACAAATATACCCCTGGAATTAACTAGCCTCTAGAAAATAAATAAAAATCCTAAAAATACAAATGATATATCCATGAAGTCACAAAAACATCCTCTACCTAATAAAAATAGTAAATAGTAATTTCAAGTAATAAAATTTAGATCTATTATTGAAATTGAATATATTCCTTTTGGAATTTTATAAAAATACGTAAAATACTTAAAATTGAATAAAATTCACTTTTAAGATCCTAAATGGATATTCCACTTTAGAAAACTACTAACTTGTATTTTAGACAAGTAAATTAATTTTGTGATAAGTAAAATCTTTATTCCTTAATAGAATTTTAAGAAAATCTTTAAAAGAGTTAAAAATCAAATAAAACTCATTTTTAAACTCTTAGAATATTATTAGTCATCACAAAAATATTAAGTATAACAGTTGTGTGGTTATAGGAGTTCTCAATTATTATATTCCTTTTATTAATAAAAGCAATCAAAAAACTTTTATAAGGTGGGTAAAACACGCAAAGAAGAAATGTAATAAATCATTGCATGACATTACTATGCATAGCATATTTCTTCTTTAAATATTGTCCTTACCGGGCAATAATGGTGTTTTGTAGAAATAGGAGCTCAAGGTCGAGTGGAAGCATCCGACTTCACTACCTTGCAATCACAAGGCAAGTTCATCACTTGCTCATGTCCTTTGAAGAGTCTTTATGAAAGTATTTGCAAATTGTGTGTTATCACCTATATTCTAAAAGAGATAGAAAATCAGTATTTTCCCAAACAGATGAAATGCTATTATCATCCAAAGTGATGATAAATACTAAGAATGACAATGGAATCTAGGATTCCAATTGTAGGACAACTAGGACTTAATAACCCTTGACGTCAGTGATTCTAGCGTCGTATATTACGCGTTAACCGTAAGATTTGGAATGGGATGGAGAAGTCAGCTCGATCTTCTTCCTTTTGCATGGACGGATGACCTAATATTGAGGCTGTGGATTGCTCGTTGAGAACCTAGCACATGGGTTGGACCCCTTAGTTCCCCATGATTCTGGTGTCTAGATTATATGTGACCAGCTGTCGGAGGTATAGTTGGTCCTTAAGGGAGCTTAATAGGGGCACAACCATCTCATAGAGTCTTCAAGGGCCTAATAGCTGCTCCAAAAAGTGGCTTAACAGAGGTGGGGCATGTCCCGGGGGGTCGTGTCTTCATGCGGGGTCGCGGAGAAGGGCAGTGATTGGCTTGGATCAACTTCTTGGCCCCAGAACAAGGAATTGTGGACGGGAAAGTACGCTCGGTTGTGTGATGAATACAAGTGCACAGATCATTTGTAGCTAGTTTCGAAATAAAGATATCAATCCCACAGGGAGCAGTAGGCAAAAGACTGAAATGCTTTTAACTAAAACTAAACGAAGTACTTAAGGAATAATTTTGAGATGCAAGAAAAGTAAAGTTGTTTTTGGGTTTTTGATTGAATGAAGCAATTAAAGTAAAGTAAAACTTAATGCAGAAAATAAGAATCGCGTGTGTAAAAGAGCTTGGAACTACAATAGGGAAAAGGAGTTCTCAGGGAGTGGTGGATACACCGCTAGCAATTTAGACTAAGCAATCAAGATTACTATAAAAAATATTCCCATGATATGTATGTATGTGGGAGGAGCTCCATATATGAAAAAATAGGCAGCAACCACTGCTCACATCATCCTTCATAACCACAACTGACAGATAAACAACATCAGTCGTATTATCCCGCTATTAAGGGATTTCTCCCGTGGCATGGACAGGTCGTTATGAGTTCTCCTTGTTTCCCCAAGTTAGTGCGTAAAGAATGACAACAACTTTATAGTTGCAGTAAGTGCTATCATCCCTTCATCTACCAACAAGTAATCCCCTTCATCGTGTCCCCATAAGAGGCAAATATTAAGGAGGTGCACAACTCCCAACATCAAGATGAAGACAATTAACACATACACATAATGGTGTATAACATAATAATCTCTATCTTATCTCAATCATATGCTAGGCTTTTTCCATCTCCCCAAGAACTAAAGATCTACTCAGACATGGAGGCAATCAACATCATGAGAATGGTAATGGAAACAATTGTGAACGAATAGTTCTTGTATAAATCCACAACGAGTACGGAAATTACAACAAGATCTAGATGGGGTGAAGATGGGATGGATGGAGATGACAGTGGTGCAGTGGTTGATGAAGATGAAGATCGATGCCTTGGCCTCCTAGATCTGCGTAGGGAAAAGATGGATCCCTTGGGCAAGTTCCCCCTCCAGATGCCTTCCGGAGGTGAGGTTTTGGTAATTTCTAGGTGTTCTGTATGTCGACCTCTTGATCCAGTTGCACGGGCTGAAACTATTTGAGGAGGTTGTGGCGGCACCAACTATACGACGTGAACTATATGACCGTAAAATTATTCCCACTGTATAGTTGGTCGTTAAACCTTCTATTACGTTGATATTTCTTCTAGTGTTATTGATATTTCCCAAATAAGCAATTTACGTTGTTTTTTACTACTTTTCTCCCCAATACAACTGCTCCAAGAATTGTGTCCATTGTATCCATCATCTGTCCTAAACCTGGTGAAAATAGACATAAAATATGCGCACGAACACCGTAAAATACCAAGATCCTACAACTACAGTGCAAAATAATAATATAAAACATGATGAAAATATGCACTCATCAACTTCTCCAAGCTTAGACTCTTGCTCGTCCCGAGCAAGGCTGGCTTAGTGAATGTGATCCTCATATTCATGAAGCCGAGTCAACTGCAGCATGTGTTTATGCTATATGATACATAGGAATGAGTTAATGAATAGTACCTTACTCAAACTATCTGAATAATATTAGCATGCTTCCACACCTTAGTGATTAACAATTCACAGAATCTCAACATGATGTAAAAGTATCTCGTTTGACCGAATGAGTTAGCTTGGTAGTCCCAAGTGTTTCCTTCTCCTCTTTTGTGTATATATATGCTCACACTTTTTTTAAGTGATGTGCAAAGGAGCTAGCGATACATTCCACTTCATGTAGGAATTCAAAATTTAACGATCTCAATTATCAAATTCCAATTGTATATGAAGCATTTTTATGACTTGAAGCCTCTACCTCGACTTGTTCTCACTCTATTTTGATAGCACTTTTTAATTTTCCTTTGTTCAAGGTTTCTTTCTCATCTTGACTAATCAGATTACTTTTACTTATGTAAATCAAACCATGAACTTAGAACATGTCGATTTAAATTATCTTTATATGTTCCATTAATACCAATGGTGTGGAAGACTCCTATTGCTATCATCAAGTGCAAGTAAAATTATACTCAAGCCATTCATATATCCAATAAGATAACAACAAACTCAATAATGCTCCATATATGATAATAAACTCAGAATTTCACAAATGGGATCGACTATTCCTTAAGGGAATTCAAATGATGCAAAATTTATTTCTAAGATCGAACTCAAAAATAAAATAATAATATAAAACTTATAAGATAGATTACAAGGTCTTAAAGATCTCCCCAAGCTTGGAATCAAGCCAAGCGGGATCAAATAGCTCCTTGTTGGTACCTATTCCTCCTCATGGGTAGGAAGAGCATTGCCTTCTTCCCCCTTGTTGCAAACTTTATCTATGCTTGCAAGGCGGATGCTGAGCTCGACCATGTCGTATTGAAGCTTCAAAATTTTCTTCTAGAGGATTTTCTTCTCATCTGTCAACTCAAAAACAGTTTTAATCAAGAAACCAACTCTACCAACTCTACCATCTAGTAGTAGTCAATCCGTTCTCCAATTGTTTCAACACATGCTTTCGAAGCTTTTGCCAACTGATAGACCTTATCATGAATATCATCTTGCCGCACCTTCTTAGGCTTAAGAGGCGACATACCGAGAGGAGGTTTATAATAGGATCCTATATTGTGACTATAGGGATTAGGGAGATAATCATCCTTGCTTCTTCCCCACTCAGCTTGCCTCATCATCTCCATCCCTTGCAGGAACATGTCCTCCCAGTTTGGGAGAGGCTTGATCTCCGGGCTGGACGATGATGATGATCCTTTAGGTTCTACTTCTTCGATCCTATTCACGGGCTTCTCTTCTTTCTTCCTCCAAATCTTGTTGACATGGAAGGGATGCATGGCTTTGCTGCACGCATATGGTTAGAAGGAGCTTGTATAGGGATGGCGAGGATTTTTTGAGGATGGAGGTTGTAGCTCTACGAAAACTTAATGACAAAGGTTAGATGCAATCATCTTTAAAAGGGGAGGTCGAAAACCCTAGCCACAGTTCGTAATGAGCAACTATACAGGCACGACCCGTATAGGTCCCGCCGTATAGTTATGAACCGACTATAGATTTTTCTTCTATGGTGGAACCTGATGTCTACGCACTTCTATTCTTGTAGACAGTTGTTGGGCCTCCAAGTGCAGAGCTTTGTAGAACAGCAACAAGTTTTCCCTTAAGTGGATTACCCAAGGTTTATTGAACTCAGGGAGGAAGTGGTCAAAGGTATCCCCTCTCAACAAACCCTGCAATTAAGATACAAGAAGTCTCCTGTGTACCCAACACACCCAATACACTTGTTAGGTGTATAGGTACACCATTGCGGCGAAGAGATAGTGAAATACAAGTGGTATGGATATAAGATAACGATGCTAGAAAATAGCTTGATGGCGTGGAAGAAACTAAAGGCAAACTGAAATAAGGATGGAAGCAATCAAACATGTAATAGATCTAGTTGCAAATGTGTTTCAATGCTTAGAAACAAGGCCTAGGGATCATACTTTCACTAGTGAACACTCTCATATAAATATATTATCTTCATGATACTACCCTGAACTACTCTCCGTTTGGACACTCTAATCCATGGTAGGGCTATAACAACACACCTCAAAGTAAGCTTTTCCCATCTAGATAACCCCAGACTGTCACCTTGAGCACTAGATGGTTCCAACAAACACCACAATTTCATAAAGACATCCAACTCCAAATATAACTCATAACAAGTATTTGTAATCTCTAGCCTAAGTGCCACCATGGTGTGCACGCTGTCACTTTCACACACATGGGGAGAGCAGAGATCTATTAAAGCACTTGAGTAGCAAGGTAGATCTACTTGATTACAAAGCTCGTGATCACAATATGATCATGCATAGAGAGAGAGAGATGAACACATAGCTACCGGTAGAACCCTTAGCCTCGAGGAAGAACTACTCCCTCCTCATCATGGGAATCAGCAATGATGATGGAGATGGTGGTAGAGATCGATGGAGATGGCTCCGAGGGCACTTTCCCGTCCCGGCAGGGTGCCGGAACAGAGACTTTCTGTCCCCCGAATCTCCCCTTCGATGGCGGCAGCGCTACGAAACTTTTCGTGGATTTATGATTGACTATTTAGGGTTTCTACATCAGGGGGGATATATAGGCGAAAGAGGCAAGGTCGGTGGCCGGCCAGGGGGCCCACACCATGCCCTCGCGTGGCCAGAGTGGACCCGCGCTTAGGGGTGGTGTGACCACCCTGTGGCCCCTCTCCGTCTCGTCTTATGGCTCCATGAGTCTTCCGGTAAAATATCAACTTTGGCTTTTGTCCCGTCCAATTCCGAGAATATTCATTTTCTTACTTTCCTAGAACCAAAAACAGCAGAAAACAGGCAGCTGACACTATGGCATCTTGTTAATAGGTTAGTCCAAGAAAGTGTATAGAAAGTACTCCAAAGTGTGGACAAAACATAAGAAAGTAGATAAAACCAAGCATGGAACATCAAAAATTATGGATACGTTAGCAACGTATCAACATCCCCAAGCTTACCTCCCGCTCGTCCTCGAGTAGGTAAGTGATAAAAAGAAAGAATAATTTTTGAGGTGACATGCACCATCATAAACTTGATCAAAGTATTTGTAAATGATTGATAACTAGGATCATAGTACTTCAACATAACATGAAAGATAAATTTGTAACAATAAGACATAGCAACTATGTTGTAACATGAAAAGGCACAAACAAAATATTCATGAACAACAATGCATCGAAAGACATTTGTTTGTTTCAGATAAAGAAAACATAGCATAGTGGCATTCAGCTTGTCCCTCATAGAGTAGCAAATATAAATGCATAGGAAACCTTCAAAGTTCATAAGAGTGACTAGACACAAATAGTTTAAAACAAGCAATATAAAATTTATGCATCAATCAACAAGTCTTGGGACAATGCACATAGAACTAAGAATGGCCACTATGCTCTCAAAGTAGGTGCATAAAGGTAGGAGGTGGAGACTCAACATAAAAGTAAAAGAAAGGCCTTCTAGAAGGAAGCAGAGATTCAAGTTTCATAAAGAGATTCCAAAAATTATGGTACTTATTAGCTTTTAGCTCTCATTGCTCCTATCATAAGCATCTTGAAGTGATTAAGGTTAAAGTGAACAAACTATGGAGTATATGCTTGAAAAGTATAAGTTGGAAATCTCATGTCCCTTGAATACGAGGGCTGCTCCTCATGCTACTCAAGTTTAGTTAATGGTAAGTTCTTGTCATAGTAAGTACATGTGTATCATATAGAACCGCCAACGGGGTACCCCTTGCCCGATAGTATAGAAGAATCCCCATATCAAAATGACAAGGCAAGTAGACAAGGAGCATCTTAGCAATCTTCTTATTTACCATGGGAAAATGGTGCTTTTTTCTCTCTTTCCTTTTTTCTCATATCTCTTTTTTTTCTTTTTCTCTTTTTTTCTCAATATCTGACTCATTTTTTTATAAGAAGAATGCTTCATAGACAGCTCATTATGGTTACGCTGTAGGTTTCCACCATGACGGCATGGATTAGACCGGCGACCCATGCGTTTCTCTAACACACATACATAACTCCATGGACTTACAAGCTCCCCTTTAATTTAACACCGACGACATCCATAGACAAAAGAGCATGATATCAACTAGGTATAAAGTACAAGTGCAATGTTGAAAGCGTTCCCCATGACAGCATGGTTCTGCTAATACCCAACATATAAGTGCAAGCATATACAACGTAGACGACATGGTTCAAGTTTATTAAGGGCAAGAAAAGTAAAGTGTGCCATCAAGTTCGTGAGAGCTTTAATCACTAGTTTTCTCATAACAAGTTTAATTCGGAAGGTAGAAAAAACAGGAATATACTTGGAATAGCAAATGCTAATAGGTAGGTATGGTGGAATCTTTGGAATAACTTGGTTTTAGGAGTTGGATGCATGACTGGAACTCATACTTGGTTACGGAGGCTAGCAGAAGACTAGGAGTAGCCAAACAATAGAGCAATAATGGCCATAATCACGCAAAGTGACAAAACATCATTAATTAAAGCATAAAGTGATATTACAAGTCGTAAACTAAAGGACCATAAAGGCTATGGTGACTTTGGATAGTCATAAGATGGTGTGAGCATGCTCCAAGTCAACCCAAATAAAGCATCAAAAGAGAATACCACAATACTATGCTTTAATATGCTAAAACAACGCATGATTCTTCGAAGGCACATTAAGCAATCTCAATTTTTTATAACAATTCATGATATAGCAAAGATCACTAAGCATAAAGGTAAAACAATATCAAGCATGGCATGAGAAAGGATAGGCCACAGTCAAAAAAAACTCCTTTTACCACTTAACCATGAACTTTCCTACTCTTTTCTAATCCAAACCAAACTTATTTAAAAAATAATGTATGAAAGAGGGGGTCCAACCAATTTATTCAGCAAACTAAAAAAACCAAACAAATGAAAAACCAAAACAAAAACGAAAAAGAAGACGCTCCAAGAACAACACAATTGTGCATGAAACAATAAAAAAAGAGTGTTTGGAAGAACCCTGGGATTTTTATTTATGAAGAAGGGGATGCCTTGGGCATCCCCAAGATTTTACGCTTGTACTTGTTGGATATATCTTGGGGTGACAAGCGAGACATACCCAAGCTTGAGCTGTAGTCCATACTTCATCTCATTACTCATTCCTTCCATACACCTAAATTTTTTCCTTCATACAAAACTTCACACAATCTTTATTAGCAACATTAGTGCACTCAAGATAATAAGTCTTTGGGTTCAGTTTCAACACCAATAAAACACAAGATACTGTAGCACTTCCCTCAAAAAGCTCAATTCCCCAAAAGAACTCAAAAAGGAACCAACAAGAAGAAAATGCAAATAATGGCAGGAATCTGTCAAAATAGACCAGCAGGTAAAGACGATTTTTTCCGAAGACCTTCTGTTGATTAAATCGAAAAGTTTTGAAGTAACAAAAGTTATATAACAACCTAGGACAGAAGCACAAAAATTAATGCCTCAAAAGGACGTACCGAGAGTTTACACGATTTTTTTACGGTGTGTTTCGGGACAGCAACTTTCCCAATCATTACTTCTCTCTCATTAGAGGTTACTATTGGTACAAAAAACAAATAAAAAGGATAAGGAGCGGTTATTACAGAAGTAATAACTTTCAAGACTCAACTAAAACTTTTGGGTTATCTCCCAATAAGTACTTTTCTTTAACGCCTTTAAGTTAGGCATGATAAGAAATATGAATTGAAGTAAAAGAGAGCATCAGGAAGCAAATTCAAAGCACATTTAAGTCTAACCCACTTCCTATGCATATGAATCTTGTAAAGAAACAAGTCATGCAAGCACAAAGCAACAAGCATAGGAAAGGAAAACAAGTGTTGTCAACACCCGGATTTTTAATCCCAAATGCCCGTTATGCCATACCTCGCAATCCCAGAATTACCATTTTTGCGAGACATAACGGATTGGATATCACATTACATCATCCATTACAAACCATACATAAGGTATTACACAAATAAGGATCTCATGATCCAGTCTTAATACAACAAGCAGCAGAATTAAAAGATAAGCGTAGCGGTGGGGTCCATCTTCAGGGGCACAGGCAATGCTGATGAAGGCAGATAGTCCTAGTTATCATAGTCGTCCTGCTGGACGTCATATTGGTAGTATCCTTCATAGTCTGGCCATGAGAATAGCCTGGGACAAAATCCATGAGTACTCTTTAAGTACTCGCAAACTACCACTAAAAAGTAATATAGTTCTAGGTTAAAGTGCTAAATCTAAGTTTAACTATAAAGTTAAGTTTGAAACCTAAGCTGAGTTCTGAAGCAAAGAAAGATAAAATAAAGTTCTAGAATCACTTAAGTTGGGAAGCGATTGTCATAAACACAACCCTGTTGTGGTCAAGTCAAGATTCATCATTCATTTCATAAGTTGTTTGGAAAACATCTGACAACGAAACAGTATGGCCATTCCAACTGTCCATAACCGCAGATGCGGCTATTCGAATAGTTTGACACTCTACAGAGGTGGCACACTTTCACCACAAGATTCGATACATCTGTTAGGGATAACCCTGAATCATCATACTTAGTATGCAGATAATCAAACATAACCTTCCCATTACACACCCTAGTATAAGCACCTCTCCTATGAGCATGGCCTCCCAACGATGACCATCATTCATCTTGGGCACTGCATAGGTGGACAACAATGAGAGGTAGCCTCAGCTCAGACCTCTCCCGCGAGGGAACTAATACTAATGCATATAAATTTCCAACTAAGCCTTACCCAATTTAGGTAGTGTGGTTGTACGGTAAATTTGGAATGGTATCGCATCCGAATCCAACCATCAGTTTTATAAAAGGGTTAAGGCTCATGCCTCATCATTTTCATCATCATAAACCATTTGTATTTCTCAACGCATGTCAAAACATTTCAATAGAATGACTCATCATTCCAAGGTTTTCACAATTCATTTTCACCAAGTGTTCCCATCTAAAGTGACTCAAGTTTTTGATCTACTCTAAACTACTAAGTTAAGAGTGTCCACTAAGATGGATAAGATGGGTTCAATCTCATGCCATAGAATGACATCTAAAGGGTTCTAAATAGGTCAAGTTTTATACTCTTTATGCTACCTTCAAAACAAGTAAAGAACTTTGGATAAAGTAAAGGAAGTAAAGCTTGTAAATAAGACTTGGGGTAACTAATAGTCAAAGGAGTGTGACCAAATCATGCCTAAAGCATCTTTGCTAACCCATCTAGTTTGATCCTAGCTTGCTAAGCATTAAACTTGCAAGAGTTAGCTTGCATTGTTAATGGTGGCTTGCCTTGGTTGGTGTAGTGGTTGAACTTTTCTTCTTCTTCTTGGTTGAACTCCTCCTCCTCGTAAGCTTGGTCGGTACTATCGTCTATAAATACATACGGAGTACACAATCACCAAACAATACTTAACTAATCTAATTAGCATTCTAAGGCACACATCTGATGATCTATTCTCATCACAAGTATCACAAGTTTAATTCAATAGTTTCACTCTTTGTAATTTAGAAAAGTAATTTCTACTCATTGAAAAATTAACTATGATTTAATATTCACCACTTAAAATATGGGATAATGTGGACACATGTCATTAGCACATATTCTAACATGTGGGAATGTGATTTAAGGATTGGATCATAATTACTTTGGTTTAAGTTCAATATTTAATGATTTAAAGTGACTAGAAATGCCTATATAGCATTATTTTGGTACTAGTCCAAAGTCACTGCATGTAAACCTTAATATTATTACATATTTAGATAGATATGATAAAATGTGATTTTTGAGAGTTGGAATCAACTCAAAACCTATCTTAGTTGATTTTATAAAAATGTTGCAAGGTGCAAATGCTTCTGTTTTGTTATTTTTACTAAGAGAGATCTATAACTCTAATTGAATTAAATACAACGGTCTTGGATAGATATTTTCAATACCTTTCAGGCAAAATTAGTTTCATGCAATTTGGATTTGTCAAACTCCCAAAATTGATTTTTAAAACTAGTGGACAGAAACTAGATTAACTGTAAATAGAAAAACTAAATTTGAAACCTTAACATGCGCGGGAACTAATTGGGCCGGCCCATCTACGCACAGTGCACGCAGCGGGCTGCCTGACATGTGGGCTCCACTAGTCAGCGGCACAACATTACCGAAACGGTATCTAGCATCCTGGGCCACACGACCTAAAGACGATCCAACGGTGGAGAGTCATCATCAACGATGGATCACTCCGGCGAGAACCTGACCTAGACGCGGCGGTGGGGGTCAATTGGAGGCATACTAGGTCTCCAGCAAGGTCGGTGAGGTGGGCAAATGGGCTGGTAAACGACAGCGAGGCGAGACGCGGTTGTGGCGGAGCTTGGGGTGCCCTAAATCGCAGACGCCCTTCTCCTCCTGCTGCGGCGGCTTCAGATCCAATTCCAGCAAGACAGAGCTCGAGTGGCTTCGACTAGAGGTGGGTAAGGTTCAGAGAGAGGTGGGGAGTGAGTGGGTGTGGAGAAAAGAGGCTGGGGTGGCCGCTTTATATAGGGTTGACGAGAGGGCAGAGCGGGCACCGGTGAGTTCATCGGTGATGACGATGCAAGTTCTCTCGGCATGCGCGAGGGCGGCGGTGGATACTCTGTCCCCTGACAGTCCTCTAGGGATTAAAGGCGCGGCAAGGCAAGGTCTGTACTGGTCGAGAGCGTGCGGTGAACTACGCACGGACGGTGGTGTTCGAAGAGGTTCCTCCGGGCTGCTGGTCAGTAGGCAGCGAACGCAGATGTCTGGGCGGTTGCTGGGCCTGCTGCGGGTGCTGCCACACAAGGCTAGGGCTAGGTGAGGTCGATGCTGCTCTAGCGGGCGCGGCGCTCCGGGGTGATCGACATGGCAGACAGCGGCATGGGCTCGAGAAAATGAGGCTTGTCCTCCGCTCGATTTTGGTCGGGGGCTGGTCGAGACGATGCTGTGTGATGACGACTGTCTGCCAGCAAGCGAAGGAGAGCACGGACGGGCTGGGGCGAGCTGTCCGTGGTCGACCTAGCGCATGGCATCGGGCAGCGTGCTACTGGAGCAGACAGGCGAGAGGGACAGAGAGTTAGGGCCGGGGTTTTAGCTGGGGGGACAAGGGGACAAAGTTAGGCCCAAATGGTGGCCAAGCTACTACTCACTATAGTGTTTTAGGATTTTGCAAGTTTTGTGTCTACCACCTGTTTGATGAAATGGCCGCAAGAAGCAAAAGTATGAATTTTGGTTTCAAATTTTTTGAGTGATCTCCACTAGTGCTATGTAGCCTCTGGTTGCAAGGGTTTTGAAAATGGAGTTCAATTGGATGGTTTTTGAAATAGGGGTGATCTAGGCATATGCATTGAATTCAATTTTCACATGCCATTTAAAATAAGTACTTGAATGTTTTTAGCAGATCAAAAAGTGGGCCTTGGTACCTCATTATGTGTACTAGCAAGGGGTGTAAAGATCTAGAATTATTTCTGTTGAGAAATGAGTGTTAGGAATAGCCAAAGTAGGCATGATAGTTAATTTGGCCAAAATGACCATTCACTTCAATTATTCATTTTGAGTTATTTTTCTTTGGGAAAAGTTTGGGAAAGATTTAGATGATGTTTAATTTACCATACATACATTTTTCAACCAAAGAATCACAGAACCATGGCAATTCAAATCAATGCCTAAATTAAATGCACATACACATGAATGCTTTCATTTTTAATTTGGAAATGTTTTTGTTAACCCTAATTTTGATGATCTGGATCTTGATAAGCTTGGATTAAAGTTTTGGGATGTTACAAACCTTCCCCCCTTAAACAAAATCTTGTCCCGAGATTTACAAAGAAAACTAGGAACTAAAGAGATCTGGGAACTCTGTATTAATGTAATCTTCGTGCTCCCAAGTGGCTTCCTCCTCGGTATGGTTGCTCCACTGAATCTTGAGAAACTTGGTACTCCTGGTCCTCGTGGTTCTATAGGCTTCTTCTAAGATACGGATGGGAACTTCCCGATAGGTCAGGTCATTGTTGATCTCAACAGCTCGGTGATCGATGTTCTTGAAAACTTCAGTATTCTCGGGCACTTCCAGGCATTTGCGAAGTAACGACATATGGAACACATTGTGGATGGCTGACATCTCTTCGGGCAGTTCCAGTTGATACGATACTTCTCCTCGATGGTTCAGAATCTTGAAGGGCCAGATATATCTGGGGGCTAACTTTCCTTTCAAACTAAAGCGTTGGGTTCCCTTCAATGGCGAAACCTTGAGATATACAAAATCTCCGACATTGAAAGTCAGGTCTCTCCTTCTCTTGTCAGCATAACTCTTTTGTCTGAATTGGGCGGTCTTGAGGTGCTCATGGACCTTGTGAACTTTCTCTTCAGCATCTCGGAGAATGTCGGGTCCAAAGATCTGACTCTCTCCTACTTGCGACCAATTCAAAGGGGTACGACACTTTCTTCCATATAGGAATTAAAAGGGTGCCATCTACAAACTAGTTTGATAACTGTTATATATGAGAATTCTGCGAAAGGCAGGCAGTCTTCCCATTTTGATCCGTATTCCAAAACACAAGCTCTAAGCATATCCTCTAAGATCTGGTTGACTCTCTTAGTTTGTCCATCGGTTTGCGGGTGATAAGCGGTACTAAAGTTCAACTTGGTTCCTAATCCTTCCTGAACTTTCTGCCAAAACCTTGAGGTAAACTGGGTTCCTCGATCTGATACGATGGTCTTTGGGGTGCAGACTAACAATTCTAGCGATGTATAGCCCTGCTAGCTTCGCACTCTGGTAGGTAGTCTTGAAGGGTATAAAGTGGGCTACCTTGGACAATCTATCAAGTATGACCCAGATTGAGTCACTTCCCCTACTAGAAGTAGGCAAACCGGTGATCAAGTCCATTCCGACGGAATCCCATTTCCATTCCGGAATCTGCAATGGTTGCAACAGTCCTGTAGGTCTCTGATGCTCTACTTTGACTCTTTGACAGATGTCACATTTGGCGATGTAGCTTCCGATTTCTCTCTTCATCTTGTGCCACCAAAATTTCTCTTTCAAATCCTGATATATCTTTGTTCCTCCGGGGTGGATAGAATAAAGAGTATCATGAGCTTCCTTCATGATGACTTGCTTCAGTTCCGAATCTACTGGCACATAGATACGTCCTTTGTACCATAGTACTCCTTCTTCGTCTTCAGGGAATCTAGGTAGCTTTCCTGTACCAATACGACATTTGATTCCGTCGATACTTTCATTCCCCTTCTAGGCTTCCTTGATTTGGCTAATCAAAGTGGGTTGAAGTTCAATGCTATCTAAGAATCCTTTGCTAACAAATTCAGTCCTGAACTGCTCCAACTCTTCATACAAACTTGGTTGCTTCTCCTTGATCATGGTGTTTAGCCTACACGGCAATCTGCTAAGAGCATCTGCTACCACATTGGCTTTGCCGGGGTGATAGTGAATGTCAAGGTCATAATCCTTGATTAACTCTATCCATCTCCTTTGCCTCATATTCAGCTCCTTTTGAGTGAAGATATACTCTAAGCTCTTGTGATCTGAGTAAATCTCATAGCGATTACCCATCAAATAATGACGCCATGTCTTTAACGCTAGAACCACAGCTACTAGCTCAAGATCATGGGTCGGATAGTTCTTCTCATGCTGTTTCATTTGTCGAGACAGATACGCGATGGCTTTGCCTTCTTGCATCTGCACACATCCTAGACCAATCTTGGATGCATCATAATACACATCAAACGGCTTCTTGATGTCTGGCATGATCAATATTGGGGCTGATATCAATCTCTTCTTCAGCTCCTGGAAACTGGCCTCACATTTGTCAGTCCATTCAAACTTCTTGTCCTTCTTCAACAATAGGGTCATTGGTCTGGCGATGCTTGAGAACCCTTCTACGAACTTGCGGTAATATCCCGCTAATCCGAGAAATGCACGGACTTGGGTTTGAGTGGTTGGGGCTTCCCATTCTTCGACATCTTTGATGTTGGCGGGATCAACAGAGACTCCTCCGGCAGACACAATATGTCCTAGGAATCCTACTTCTTTCAGCCAAAACTCACACTTGCTGAACTTGGCATATAAGTGATGCTCTCTCATGGTTTGTAGGATGCTTCTCAGATGTTGCTCATGCTCTTCTTCTGACTTGGAGTAGATAAGGATGTCGTCGATAAACACAACTACAAACTTATCTAGGAAATTCATAAAGATCTTATTCATGAGATTCATGAAATAAGCAGGGGCATTGGTTAATCAAAAAGTCATAACCGTATACTCGTATAAACCATAGCGAGTAGTAAAGGCGGTCTTCGGAATATCCGTTGCACGAATCTTAAGTTGGTGATAACCAGTCCTAAGATCAATCTTTGAGAGTACCTGGGCTCCAGTCAACTGATCAAATAGATCCTCTATCTTTGAAAAGGGGTACTTGTTCTTGATAGTGACGCCATTCAACTTTCTGTAATATGTGCACAGACGATTGCCTCCATCTTTCTTGTCGACGAATAGCACTAGTGATCTCCATGGCGATGCGCTTGGTTGAAGCAAGCCTTTCTCTAACATGGCATCCAACTGCTTCTTCAGTTCCACTAACTCTGAGGGGTTCATGCTATAGGGTCTCTAGGCTATGGGTCCGGTTCCGGGGATTAGTTCGATAATGAACTCAATATCCCTATCCGGGGGCATACCTGGCAATTCTTCTGGGAATACGTCGAGGTATTCATAGACTACTCTGACTTGGTCTATGGTGGGCAGGTCAACACTCTTGTTGCACTTGAATTGACGGGATAAGGTTTCATATATATGCTCTACTGTTACTCCAGAACTACTGGTCATGGTGATGGCTTTCTTAGCACAGTCTATCAGCCCTTTATGCCTTGACATCCAGTCCATACCTAGTACTACTTCCAATCCTTTGGTTCCATGTACAATTAGGTTGGCATAAAAATCTATCCCATGTATTCTGATTGGCACAACTTTGCAATTTTTTCTAGCTTTGGTTGTTGAACCGGGGATTTGGACTATCATGACATGCTTCAGGTTGGTTGGGTGAATCTTACTAGTGCATGAAAATTCTTCGGTGACAAATGAATGCGATGCTCCCGAATCAAACAATACCCTTGCTAAAACTGAGTTGACAGAACACATACCCAACACTACATCTGGTGCTTCTTGGGCTTCTTTGGCGTTCATGTGAAAGAGACGGCCGTTGCGGTTGTGAGGGTTCCCTGGGGAAAATCTTATCGTGACTGAAGTTGAGTAGCATGAGGACCGGTCTTAATGATACACATATACTTACAATGACAAGAGCTTACTCGTGACTGAAGTTGAGTAGCATGAGGATCGGTCTTTGTAAGTAAGGGGCATGATATTTCGGTTTATAACTTGTCAAGCATATCCTCTTACTTGTGTCACTTTAACCTTAATCACCTTCAAGATGCTTATGATGGGGGCAATGAGAGCTGAAAACTACAAGTACCATAATTTTTGGAAGCTCTTTATGAGACTTGAATCCCTACTTCCTTTTACAAAAGGCCTTTCTTCCACCATTATATTGAGTCTCCACCTTCTATCTTTATGCACCTAATTTGAGAGCATAGTCGCCATTCTTAGTTCTATGTGCATTGTCCCAAGACTAGTTGATTGATGCATAACTTGTTATTGCTTGTTTGAAACTATAGTATCTAGTCACTCTTATGAACCTTGAAGGTGTCCAATGCATTTATATTTGCTACTCTATTGAGGGACAGGCTGAATACTTTTATGCTATGTTTTCTTTATGTGAAACAATCAAACGTCTTGCAAAGCATTGTTATTCATGAATCTTTTGTTTATGCCTTTTCATGTTGCATCATAGTTTCTTTGCTTATTGCTAGAACTTTGTCTTTCATGTTATGATTGAAGTACTATGATCCCAGCTTTGAATGTTTGCAAATACTTTGATCAAGTCTTTGATGGTGCATGTCACCTGAAAAATTATTTCTTTTTATCACTTACCTACTCGAGGACGAGCAGGAGTTAAGCTTGGGGATGCTGATATATTGCAAATGTATCTATAATTTTTGATGTTCCATGCTTGGTTTTATCCACTTTCTTGTGTTTTGTTCCAACTTTGGAGTACTTTTCTTATGATTTCTTGGACTAACCTATTAACAAGAGCCACAGTGCCAGCTGCCTGTTTTCTGCTATTTTTGGTTCCAGGAAAGTCAGAAAATGAATATTTTCGGAATTGGACGGGACAAAAGCCAAAGTGCCTATTTTTCCGGAAGGGATCAAGTGCCAGAATACGAGATGGAGAAGGTCGAGGGGCCGGCCACACCACCTGGCCGCGCGGCCAGGCCTAGCCCGCACCAGTGGGTTATGTGGTGGCTCCCGGCACCCCCTCGGCCTCTCCTTCCAACTATAAGTTGCCCTCAGGATGAAAACCCTAAGTACCCGATCAAAAATCCATGAAAGAGTCTATAGCCGCCGTCATCTCCATCCCTAGATCGGGAGGGATCTGAAGCTCTTCCCGGCACCCTGCCGGAGAGGGGCATTCACCCTGGAGGCCTTCTTAATCACCAAGCAAGCCTCCGGTGTGATGCGTGAGTAGTTCATCCTTGGACTACGGATCCATGTAGTAGCTAGATGGCTGGTTTCTCCTCCTTTGTACTTTCATGTTTAGATCTTGTGAGCCCCGTTCATGATCAAGATCATCTATTTGTAATTCATACATGTTGTGTTTGCGGGGATCCGATGGATATTGCGATGCTATTTCAGATTGATTATTGATTCTATCATGTCTTTGTTATTTGTGATCTTGCATGCTTTCCATTTTTTAGTAGCTATCTTGGCCAAAAAGTCTTTGATGGTGCATGTCACCTCAAAAATTGTAACTACCTCGGTGAATTACGCTCTTAGTTACAAGCCTGGATGAGCGGAAATGGTTAAAATAGTACGGTGGGGCCAAATGCCACTCACAGGTAGACCTTTCGGCCGTCCTAACTATTTCCAGAACATCAGGACAAGAACGAGCGGCGTAATCGGCAGGCGAAGGGATCAACTACATACACAAATGAGTATGTATGCAAGCCACATACAACAGTCCTCAGAGCCATTCCATCTAAAAGAAATAGAAATATTGCAGCATATACGGCAAGATCCAAACATCCTAGATAGATATAATAGTTTAGGATATCTCCTCATACATCAAACATCGAGTATCAAAGTGAAGCGGAAAACAAGATCCGAGTACGGATAAGAAGCAAATCGGCATAAGATGCCCCATAAATAAACACATCCCGCCCACAGATCTCACGGATCCCTGTTCCCAAAATCTCTACACTGAGTGGTCGTTGCCAACATCATCTGTCTCTTCCACCTAGTATCCATCTTGCGGGTACACCTGTTCATCTGAATCAAACAATTTATCGTGTGAGACCCTGAGGGTACTCAGCAAGTCTTTATGCCTCTAAAGGGGACACAACCTGGGGTGACGCAATTGCAGCAAAAGATAACACCTAACAATTCTATAGATACTCGCTAACCATCCGCCTAACCAAAGATAGACGGATGTCCGTTACTTAAGAACAACAGTTATAATAGTAATATTAACAGATCCATCCTCCTCCTCGCTTACCAACGAGGAAGCGGACGAACAACCCCCCATCCGTTGGCAGTTTTATTAACCATTCCATGAGTGTTGCACTATTTACTAGTCAGGTACTTAGTCAAATTAAAAGCGGTACTTTAGTTATACTTGTCTATGATCGAGAAACTGTGCGCCAAGTCGTCCATAACCGCGGACATGGCTTTCAGAAAGATTTACCCTGCAGGGGTGCACAAATAGCAACACACACTCGATCAACCTCGGAAAAACCAAATCAAAACCCAACGAGGCATTCACGACAAAGCGATCACAGGATTCAGAAATGTTTCAGGGGGCCACCCCACTAAGCTACCCGCAACGAAGTTGGCCGGCTCCGAGACGGACCCAGGGTTTGCGTCAGTGGCTGTAAACGACTGGGAACCCGAAAGTGTGACTGGGCTTGTCGATACCGCGAAAACACTCCGCATCCAAAACAGTACAGGTGCTCCTCGCACAATCTTAAATAAAGCAGTAAAGCACGGCATAAGTACAGGATAGTAATAAAGCCCCAAACTACTTTGTGGCCCCAAGAAATAAGAATGAATCAAGCTCTGGCTCAGGGGGGTCCATAAGGCTTCCCGGATGTAGATAGTGCGAATAGTCAAGGAACAGGAATCAAGTACTCGGGGTCCTACGGGACACAAGTGAGCATGAAGAACCAAATAGCAGATGTTGCTCACCGGTGCCGCTTTCATTAGTTATCCCATTACTACTCAGGTTAAGTTGTTTAGGTACCTCGTTATCCATCAGACACTCACACACCCTACACTTGCTGTTCTACGACCCGCATGGCTCAAACAACTCCTGTGGTAATGGCTCATGGGATGGAGGAACAAGCTTCGGTGGGGTTTAAAAGTAAAGGCTATGCAGTACTTGGGATTCAATTTAATGCAATCGCGACTCAATGATGCAAGAATAAGAGAGAGGCAATAGGTACTATATGTATGCAAGCATGTGGTAGTGCTTGCCTGGCAGCTCAGTTGAAGCGAGGGACGAATCTGGGTAGTGCTCCTGGGATTCCTGATATATCCCTTGCTCAGCGTCTATTCGAAGAAGAACCAAACAAACAAGGGCCAACATAAATAGAGTGCACAAGCATATGAATTATAATGCGACAAGCAAACAATCATGCCATGATGAATGATGCACAATTTGCATGGCAATAATGTAGTATGGCATGGGTGAGGTGTGGAGTACAAGAATAAAGCATTTTATTGAGTTTTAGTCACATTTTATACTGAAATAGGTTGCTGTATACTTTATATTTATATGATGCATGCTGCAATTCAGAACATGGAATGCATAGATAGAACGGGCTCGTCGCGCTGATCGATTTAGACATATTATTTGTCAAGTTTGGAGTTATAAAACTAAAGTTATTAATTAAATAAGAAAAGGGCATTTTATTGTAATTTTAATCATCTCGAAAATTGAAAGTGCTCAAACATTATTCTGAATGGCATATTTGAAATCCTCACATTTTTCTGATTCCAAAACATATATTATTTGTATTATTTGGATTTATATTTGAAAAGTTATTTAAGATCTGGTTTGAATTTACAATCTTCAGGCAAACTTAGCCCAGACGCTGACGGGTGGGCCACTGCGGACTGGGGCCACGCGCGCGAGAACAATCTTCTACTACCGCGGCTTAGCCAGCCCAGGCGCTGACATGCGGGCCCGACGGTGAAGCAGGTCCCACGTGACAGCGAGCGGGCATGGGTGAACCACGTCATGCCAGCAGGAAGGAGTCTTGAGTTGAGGGCCTGGGATGCTGGGGGTTTTTCTGCAAGTTGCCAGGCGGCTGACAGGTGGGGGCACTGGGGCTGCTAGGGACCTGGGCGTGATCGACAAATGCGCGGGGGTTCTTTTTGCAAAACAGCCGCGCGAGCTCTGACTGAACCTGGCGTCTCTGAATGGCGGCACGACCTGGCAACGGCGAGGTATTCCAGCGAGGGTGGCATCGCAACCGTGGCGAGATGGACCTGGCCGTAACAACAAAAACGAGAGAGGGCAGCGCCAGCTACGGATCTTGTTCAGGGAGGTTCGTCGGCGGCGGGCTGTGCTGGACGGGGCTCGTCGGGGAACAGAGGGGGAAGCTGCCAGTTGGGTCTGTGCGGCGGCGGGGCAGTCCACCGGCGGGAGCCAAAAACGGGCGGCGAACGGCACACAGAGGGGAGGAATGGAAGAGGGCGAGGGGGGCGCTCACCTCGTCCGATTCCCACAGAAACATAGGCAGGGAAGGCCGAAGCGGAGGGGATGGCGAGGTCGTGGCGGCGGTGATGGCGGCTCTCTGACGTGGGGCGGTTGCGGGCGAGCTCGGTGTCTCCCAGCGGGTGGGCTCGACTCCACGGTCTGCGGCGGGGCCCCCGACGAGTTCTCGGACACCAGCTTGGACGGCACCGGCGGCGCGGAGCACTGCCTGACGGCGGCGTGGTACGGTGGAGAAGGGGAAGGAAGAACAAGGACGGCGACTAGGGTTCACAGCACAGCGCGAGAGGATAAGGGCGGGGCAGATCACGTGCTCAGCGTGCCTGCTGACGCGGATGACGGCGGGGGAGACGGCCACCTGCTCCTCTCCGTCAGAGTAGAGGAGAGAGGAGGGCGAGACAGCGTCAGACGGGGGAGAAGAGGAACAGGGGAAGGCGACGGCGCTGAAGCGGTATGGGCTGGGGAGGCCAGCTGGGGAAGTGGGCCGGGAGATGGGCCGCGAACAGGTGAGGGCTGCTGCACCGGGCTGCAGGTAGGCTCTTCTCCTTTTATCTCTTTATTTTATTATCTGTTTTGATTTTTCTTTTGTTTTGTTGCAAATTTAAACAAGCCCAAGAATTAACCCTTTTTGGGAGTTTTGCAAATTTTGAAAATAGATGAGAAAGGCTGGCTATGGGGTGAGGTGGGGCTTAGAGGATGGACATACATTGTTGGTGAGGAAAACACAAAAGAGAGAGAGAGGGATGGGGTCTAAAATTAAATAAAAAGAGGATCCCATATGAACATGCTTGATGGAGAAAATGTTTTGATGGGACAAGGAAAAGGTGGAGAGAGGTGGAAAAGGTCCCACAAGGATAATCCACTAAACAAAGAGAAAAACAACGGAGATAAAGGTGGTGAAGAGAAAAGGTGATGGAGGTGAATAAAAGATATGCCCCCAACTCAACTTGGGCATTAAACAATATATCAACAACCAAATACAATATCAAGAGGCAAATACAATTAATAATGCATATGAGAGAAGATCCACATTGAAAAGGGTTTTATATGATGCTCAAATGCAAGGTGGCATGATGAAATGAGCATCATATAATTATGATGCAACAATTATATGTAGGAGGTAACATATATATAGACTAGGCTAGTAGCATTGCAATTGTTAGACAATTGGGATGCTACAAAAATTCTTTCTTTTTATCACTTACCTACTCGAGGACGAGCAAGAGTTAAGCTTGGAGATGTTGATACATTGCAAATGTATCTATAATTTTTGATGTTCTATGCTTGGTTTTATCCACTTTCTTGTGTTTTGTTCCAACTTTGGAGTACTTTTATTATGATTTCTTGGACTAACCTATTAACAAGAGCCATAGTGCTAGCTTCCTGTTTTCTGCTGTTTTTGGTTCCAGGAAAGTCAGAAAATGAATATTCTCGGAATTGGACGGGACAAAAGCCAAAGTGCCTATTTTTCGGAAGGGATCAAGTGCCAGAATACGAGACGGAGAGGGCCTAGGGGCCGGCTACACCACCTGGCCACGCGGCCAGCCTTGGCCCGTGCCAGGGGATGGTCTGGCTGACCCCAGCACCCCCTCGGCTTCTCCTTCCGCCTATAAGTTTCCCTCGGGACGAAAACCCTAGGTACCCGATCAAAAATCCACGAAAGAGTCTGTAGCTGCCGTCGTCTCTGCCCTAGATTGGGGGGATCTGAAGCTCTTCCCGGAACCCTGCCGGAGAGGGGAATTCACCTTGGAGGCCTTCTTCATCACCATGCAAGCCTCCGGTGTGATGTTTGAGTAGTTCATCCTTGGACTACGGATCCATGTAGTAGCTAGATGGCTGGTTTCTCCTCCTTTGTGCTTTCATGTTTAGATCTTGTGAGCTCCGTTCATGATCAATATCATCTATTTGTAATCCATACATGTTGTGTTTGCAGGGATCCGATGGATATTGAGATGCTATTTCAGATTGATTATTGATTCTATCATGTCTTTGTTATTTGAGATCTTGCATGCTTTTCGTTGTTAGTAGCTATCTTGGACAAGTAGATGCTAGCAACTCCAAGAGTTAGTATTTATGCTCGATAGTGTTTTCATGCCTCTGGTAATCTGGGGAAGTGACAGAAATCTCTAAGGTACTAGATGTGCTATTGCTACTAGGGAGAAAACAACGATCTTTTGTTCATAGAACAATCGTATTGTTTACTTTACACGCAGTTCGTAAAGCAATAATCTGTTGCTTGCAACTTAATACTGGAGGGGGTTCGGATGATAACCTGAAGGTGGATTATTAGTCATAGATGCAGTTGGATGGCGGTCTATGTATTATGTTGTAATGCCCAATCAAGTCTAAGAGGAGTCAAGATGATTAGTATATGCATGTATTGCTTTCTCGGTGTTTGTCAATTGCCCCGCTGTAATTTGTTCACCCAACATGTTATCTATCTTAAGGAGAGCCACCTCTAGTGAACTATGGATCCCGATCCTTTTTCTTTACATATAATCTACAATCTTTACCGCTTTGTGTTTACTTTCTGCAAACTTCTACTTCTTTCCATTCGATACGTTTAATCCTTTGTTTTCCGCAAAACACGGTGAGATTGACAACCTCATCGCAAGTTGGGGACAAAGTTCTATGGTTGTGTTGTGCAGGTCTCCACGTTGCTACTAGCACCGTAGTGCATCGCCAAAGATCAGCTAGTAACACCTTTGGGGTGTTTCCTTGCTCCTACTGGTTCGATTAAACCTTGGTTTCATAACTGAGAGAAACTTGTTGCTGTGCTCATCATACCTTCCTCTTGGGGTTCCCAACGAGCTCTACGTTGAAAGTCGAGCGCATCAGATACCAAGTTGTCAACACCCGGATTTTTAATCCCAGATGCCCGTTATGCCATACCTCGCAATCCCAGGATTACCATTTTGCAAGACATAACGGATTGGATATCACAATACATCATCCATTACAAACCATACATAAGGTCTTACACAAATAAGGATCTCATGATCTAGTCTTAATACAACAAGCAACGCAATTAAAAGATAAGCGTAGCGGTGGGGTCCATCTTCAGGGGCATCGGCAATGCTGACGAAGGCATATAGTCCTAGTTATCATAGCCGTCCTGCTGGCCATCATCTTGGTAGTCTCCTTCATAGTCTGGCCATGAGAATAGCCAGGGACAAAAGCCATGAGTACTCTTTAAGTACTCGCAACCTACCACTAACAAGTAATATAGTTCTAGGTTAAAGTGCTAAATCTAAGTTTAACTATAAAGTTAAGTTCGAAACCTAAGTTGAGTTCTGAAGCAAAGAAAGATAAAATAAAGTTCTAGAATCACTTAAGTTGGGAAGCGATTGTCATAAACACAACCCTGTTGTGGTCAAGTCAAGATTCATCATTCATTTCATAAGTTGTTTGGAAAACATCTGACAACGAAACAGTATGGCCATTCCAATTGTCCATAACCGCGGACGCGGCTATTCGAATAGTTTGACAGTCTGCAGAGGTGGTACAGTTTCACCACAAGATTCGACACATCTGTCAGGGATAACCCTGAATCATCATACTTAGTATGCAGATAATCAAACATAACCTGCCCATTACACACCCTAGTATAAGCACCCCTCCTATGAGCATGGCCTCCCAACCATGACCATCAGTAATCTTGGGCACTGCATAGGTGGACAACATTGAGAGGTAGCCTCAGCTCAGACCTCTCCCGCGAGGGAACTAATACTAATGCATATATATTTCCATCTAAGCCTTACCCAATTCAGGTAGTGTGGTTGTACGGTAAATTTGGAATGGTATTGCATCCGAATCCAACCATCAGTTTGATAAAAGGGTTAAGGCTCATGCCTCATCATTTTCATAATCATAAACCATTTGTGTTTCTCAACACATGTCAAAACATTTCAATAGAATGGCTCATCATTCCAAGGTTTGCACAATTCATTTTCACCAAGTGTTCCCATCTAAAGTGACTCAAGTTTTTGATCTACTCTAAACTACTAAGTTAAGAGTGTTCACTAAGGTGGATAAGATGGGTTCAATCTCATGCCATAGAATGACATCTAAAGGGTTCTAAATAGGTCAAGTTTTGTACTCTTTATGCTACCTTCAAAACAAGTAAAGAACTTTGGATAAAGTAAAGGAAGTAAAGCTTGTAAATAAGACTTGGGGTAACTAATAGTCAAAGGAGTGTGACCAAAGCCTGCCTAAAGCATCTTTGCTAACCCACCTAGTTTGATCCTAGCTTGCTAAGCATTAAATTTGCAAGATTTAGCTTGCATTGTTAATGGTGGATTGCCTTGGTTGGTGAAGTGGTTGAAGTTTTCTTCTTCTTTTCTTGGTTGAACTCCTCCTCCTCGTAAGCTTTGTCGGTACTATCGTCTATAAATACATACGGAGTACACAATCACCAAAAAAATACTTAACTAATCTAATTAGCATTCTAAGGCACACATTTGATGATCTATTCTCATCACAAGTATCACAAGTTTAATTCAATAGTTTCACTCTTTGTAATTTAGAAAACTAATTTCTACTCATTGAAAAATTAACTATGATTTAATATTCACCACTTAAAATATGGGATCATGTGGACACATGTCATCACCACATATTCTAACATGTGGGAATGTGATTTAAGGATTGGGTCATAATTACTTTGGTTTAAGTTCAATATTTAATGATTTAAAGTTACTACAAATGCCTATATAGCATTATTTTGGTACTAGTCCAAAGTCACTACATGTAAACCTTAATATTATTACATATTTAGATACATATGATAAAATGTGATTTTTGAGAGTTGGAATCAACTCAAAACCTATCTTAGTTGATTTTATAAAAATGTTGCAAGGTGCAAATGCTTCTGTTTTGTTATTTTTACTAGGAGAGATCTATAACTCTAATTGAATTAAATCCAACGGTCTTGGATAGATCTTTTCAATACCTTTCAGGCGAAATTGGTTTCATGCAATTTGGATTTGTCAAACTCCCTGCATTGATTTTTAAACTAGTGGACAGAAACTAGATTAACTCTAAATAGAAAAACTAAATTTGAAACCTTAACATGCGCGAGAACTAACTGGGCCGGCCCATCTACGCACAGTGTGCGTAGCGGGCTGCCTGACATGCGGGCTACACTAGCCAGCGGCACAACTTTACCAAAATGGTATCTAGCATCCTGGGCCACACGATCTAAAGACGATCCAACGGTGGAGAGTCATCGTCGATGACGGATCACTCCGGCGAGAACCTGACCTAGACGCGGCGGTGGGGGTCGATTGAGGGCATACCAGGGATCCAGCAAGGTCGGTGAGTCGGGCTGGTAGACGACGGCAAGGAGAGGCGCAGTTGCGGTGGAGCTTGGGGTGCCCTAAATCGCAGACGCCATTCTCCTCCTGCTGCGGCGGCTTCGGCTCCAATTCCGGCGAGACAGAGCTCCAGCGGCTTCGGCTAGAGGTGGGTAAGGTCCAGAGAGAGGTGGGGAGTGAGTGGGTGTGGAGAAAAGAGGCTGGGGTGGCCACTTTATATAGGGTCGACGAGAGGGCAGAGCGGGCGCCGGTGAGGTCATCAGTGACGACGATGTGGGGTTCTCTCGGCATGGGCGAGGGCGGCGATGGATACTATGTCCCCCGGCGGTCCTCTGGGCTTAAAGGCGCAGCAAGGCGAGGTCTCTACTAGTTGGGAGCGTGCGGTGAACTGCGTGCGGATGGCGGTGTTCGATGCGGTTCCTCCGGGCTGCTGGTCACTAGGCGGCGAATGACGATGTCTGGGCGGTTGCTGGGCCTGCTGCGGGTGCTGCCACGCAAGGCTAGGGACAGAGAGTTAGGGCCGGGGTTTTAGCTGGGGGACAAGGGGACCAAGTTAGGCCCAAATGGTGGCCAAGCTACTACTCACTATAGTGTTTTAGGATTTTGCAAGATTTGTGTCTGCCACCTGTTTGATGAAATGACTGCAAGAAGCAAAAGTATGAATTTTGGTTTCAAAATTTTTGAGTGATCTCCACTAGTGCTAGGTAGCCTCTGGTTGCAAGGGTTTTGAAAATGGAGTTCAATTGGATGGTTTTTGAAATAGGGGTTATGTAGGCATATGCATTGAATTCAATTTTCACATGCCATTTAAAATAAGTATTTGAATGTTTTTAGTAGATCAAAAAGTGGGCCTTGGTACCTCATTATGTGTACTAGCAAGGGGTGTAAAGATCTAGAATTATTTCTGTTGAGAAATGAGTGCTAGGAATAGCCAAAGTAGGCATGATAGTTAATTTGGCCAAAATGACCATTCACTTCAATTATTCATTTTGAGTTATTTTTCTTTGGGAAAAGTTTGGGAAAGATTTAGATGATGTTTAATTTACCATACAAACATTTTACAACCAAAGAATCACAGAACCATGGCAATTCAAATCAATGCCTAACATACACATGAATGCTTTCATTTTTAATTTGGAAAAGTTTTTGTTAACCCTAATTTTGATGATCTAGATCTTGATTAGCTTGGATTAAAGTTTTGGGATGTTACAAGTGCAACTTCAAAATTTTCACCATAAAGAGGGAAAACTTAATATTGTTGAGATACATAAAACCATGTTTCCCTCTCTCATAATAACTTTCAGTAGCGTCATGAATAAAATTAACAATATAACTATCACATAAAACATTCTTATCATGAGCCACATGCATAAAAGAATTAATACTCCCCACATAAACATAGTCATTCTTATTAATTGTAGTGGGAGAAAATTCAACAAAATACCTATCATTATTATTCTCATCACCATAATCATCAAATATAGGAGGCATATTGTAATCATAATTAATTTCCTCCTCAATAGTAGGTGGACTGAAAATATCATATTCATCATTGCAATCATCATATATTGGAGGTGTAGTATCATCATAAGCAATAGAATAATTATCTTCCAAAGTGTGTTCATTTGTAAACATATCATCATTGGAAGGATCATGGATAGCACTAATAGTAAAACAATTATTAATATCATCATTTTCTGAATTGGTACCAAAGAGATTTTCAATATCAAAAGAAGTGTTCTTTTCCCAATCATGATCACTACTATAGGTAACAGGCATAGGAACATCATCAAGTTCAGACTCATCAAAAACTATAATAGGAGCAACGTGCTTAGGGGAAAATACAGTTTCCTCTCTCCTTTTACTCCTGCTTTTCTTCTTTTTCTTCTTCTCTTTAGGAGGGAGAGGCTTGAAAGGAAGCTTCTCCATATACCCTGGTTTATTGTTAGATATGATAGAAGAAACTTTGGAGGATTCCTTCTTTTCATTAATAAGATCAAAACACATATTAGTCCTGTCATATTTTGGTAAAATCTCATCTTCTATAATATTTTGTATGTAAGTATTTGCATGAAAATTATCAACACAATAAAGATGACAACACTACTAGGAAACCCCTTATCAGTGGTGCACCTTTTTTCACTATCCGTGGCGCATATCTTAGTCGCCACTGATACGTCGCCACTGATAACTATCTTCTGTGGCGCATTTCAAAATGCGCCACAGAAGTCTCAAACTTCAGTGGCTCATATGGCCAATATGCGCCACAGAAGTTTTTTTCCAAAATTCAAAAAAAAGGCCAGCCAGATCTCAAACGTCTATGGCGGATATGGCCAATATGCGCCACAAAAGTTTTTTTCAAATTTCAAAAACAAACTGAGCCAGATCTAGATCTGGCCGGAGTTGTTGTTGGTGGTGGTGGCTGGTGGTGGCTGGAGGAGGGCTAGGAGGAGGTTGCCGGAGTTGGTGGAGGAGGAGGAGGAGGTCGCCAGAGTTGGTGGTGGAAGAGGAGGAGAAGGAGTTCGCCAAAGTTGGTGGTGGAGGAGGAGGAGGTCGCCGGAGTTGGTGGTGGAGGAGGTCACCGGAGTTGGTGGTGGAGGAGGAGGAGGAGGTGGTGGTCGCCGGAGTTGGTCACCGGAGTTGGTGGTGGTGGTGGAGGAGGAGGAGGAGGTCGCCGGAGAGTGGAGAAGGAGGGAGGAGAAGGGGAGAAGTGTGGAGGGGAGGAGAAGTGGGGAGAAGAAGTGGGGAAGGGGGAGAAAAAGGAAAAAGGGAGGGAGAAGGGCACCGGCAGGATTCAAATTTCGAATCCCGCCCAAGACTTCTGTGGCGCATATGGGGGAAATGCGCCACAGAAGTTTCTCCCCCTTTTTTATTTTTTGCAGTAAAAAATCTTCTACCTTAAATAACTTTTTAATCTTTTCGAATTTGGGGATTCTGTAAAATTAAGAATGACCGTGGGTGGTTGAATTCGAATAGGGAATTTCGAGACGATCATTTGGATAGGTTAAAGATTTTTTTCCGACATCATATGCAAAAGTTATAGCCGTTTTACCGTGCCATGACCAATTTTTGCAAAATACATCAAAATTCATGTTTTTCAATTTTGTCTAGATCTATACCCTAAAATCTAACTACAACTCAAAAAAATTATTTTTTTTAAGTTTCTATCATTTTTGTCTAGATCTAGACCCTAAAATCTAACTACAACTCAAAGGGATCTGTTTTTGCTTGTTATGTGGCGCATACACCTATATGCGCTACAGAAACATCACTTTCTGTGGCGCATATTGACATATGCGCCATAGAAGTTTCTCCCTCCTTTTTTTGTGCTTGGTCCCATCAACCTTCTATGCTGCATACGTCTATATGCGCCACAGAATCATCACTTTCTGTGGTGCACACGAAAATATGCGCCACAGAAATGGGGACTTTTGTGGCGCATATTGGTTTTATGCGCCACTGAAGTGCCAAACTTCTGTGGCGCATTTTTTCTAGTGCGCCACTGATATATATCTGTGGCGCATGGTTTTACATATGCGCCACTGATATCTTGTCTACCTATAAGTTGTTTCCAAGTAGTGCAACCATGCATGACGCTATTCATATCAAAAGCACTCCTATCTACCGAAGAAGTTTTTCTTGATAATTCTTCACACCCCAAAAATAATGTAAGTTCATCATGCTGATTAGGAGTGATCATGTCATCACAGTACAAACTTGCAGTACTCATTGGATTAGAATGACTATTATTATGGCCTGAGCATTGAATATTTCAATGACCCACTTCAAAGCAAAGTTCACAAATAAAAGGATAGAGGGCACAAACTTTTTTACCAATATCATTTAGAGCCCTATACCACGTTCTAGTTTTTTCATTCCTGTGGGTGATACAATACTCTTCTTCATTTTGACTATTCTCACAAGGTCTATGTATTCCACAAAAATGAACATGCTTATAAGAAATAGTACTTTCAGAGGTTTGAGCATGTTTATTGCTATCATTAATAACAATTTCATTTTCCCTACAAGTGTATTTAAAAGTTTCATGATACATGTCCCATTTTTCTTTAGGAGCATTAATATGAGAAGCAAAGGTTCTAAAACAATCAATAAGGATTTGAGGATCAAGACCATATTTAGCACTAAGCTCTTGAAAATCAGCAGTTTCAACAAAATACTTAATGCAATCATACTCATAGTTTATACCTGGTTCTTTACCTTTGTTGTTATCCCAATCTTTGGTATTGCTTTGAATTGTTTCAAGAAGATCCCACTTAGATTTGACCTCCTTACTCGTGAAGGATCCCTCTAAACAAGTCTCTAGATAGTCCTTGTAATGTCCTGAAAGCCTTGCATAAAAATTATTAATAACAATATTCCTGGGGAGCTCATGGATGGGACATTTGAGCATTAGTGACTTCAATCTCCCCCATGCTTGGGCAATACTTTCTCCATCATGAGGATGAAAATTATAAATATAATTCCTATCTTTATGAATTTCATGAGGAGGATAAAATTTAGAGTAAAAGAGAGATTCAAGTTCCTTCCACTGCAAATGATGAGCATCATCTAGTAGCTCATACCACTCCCTTGCTTTGCCCTTAAGTGATAAAGAGAATAGCTTCCTCTTAACTTGATTCATTGAAATACCTACACACTTGAACAACCCACATAATTCATGTATAAAGAGTAAATGATCACCAGGATGGACAGTTCCATCTCCAAAATAAGAGTTATTCATAAAACATTCAATAATTGCCATAGGTATTTTAAAAGGGACGTTTTCAGTATGTGGATTTAAAATATCACAAGTATCATTAGAATCACCACATATGGGACATAAGGTATGATTAGAGAAAATTTTCTTCTTTAAAGCTGGGGAATAAGAAAGATCATTTTAATAAATAATAACTTCCCCAAGCTTAGACGTTTCCATAGCATTAGTAACAAAGGTGTTCAAAAGATTCATACTAATAACGTTGCTATTAGCATGCAAAGAAAGTTCCATGGGTTTTTTAATTTTCTTTTCAGACAATTCATGTTCTAACTTAGGAAAAATACTAAGAAGCTCTCTAATTTTGTTGTTGTTTTCTATTAAGCCTAACTAGTGAAAACAAGAAACAAATTTTTTTTGCAGAATCTAAAGGAAATAACTTCGAGCACTCACACTTGAGAATGTGAGTACCTTTTACCTTAACTCCCCGGCAACGGTGCCAGAAAACCGCTTGATATCTATGCACTTCTATTCTTGTAGATAGTTGTTGGGCCTCCAAGTGCAGAGGTTTGTAGAACAACAGCAAGTTTTCCCTTAAGTGGATTACCCAAGGTTTATCAAACTCAGGGAGGTAGTGGTCAAAGGTATCCCCTCTCAAGCAACCCTGCAATTAAGATACAAGAAGTCTCTTGTGTCCCCAACACACCCAATACACTTGTCAGGTGTATGGGTGCACTAGTTAGGCAAAGAAATAGTGAAATACAAGTGGTATGGATATAAGATAACGGTGCTAGAAAAAACCTTGATGGCGTGGAAGAAACTAAAGGCAAACTGAAATAAATATGGAAGCAAGCAAACATGTAATAGATCTAGTTGCAAATGGTGTTTAAATGCTTAGAAACAAGGCCTAGGGATCATAGTTTCACTAGTGAACACTCTCATATAAATATATTATCTTCCTGATACTACTCTGAACTACTCTTCGGTTGGACAATCTAATCCATGGTAGGGCTATAACAGCACACCTCAAAGTAAGCCTTTCCCATCTAGATAACCCCACACTATCACCTTGAGCACTAGATGGTTCCAACAAACACCACAATTTCATAAAGACATCCAACTCCAAATATAACTCATAACAAGTATTTGTAATCTCTAGCCTAAGTGCCACCATGGTGTGCATGCTGTCACTTTCACACACATGGGGAGAGAAGAGATCTATCAAAGAACTTGAGTAGCAAGGTAGATCTACTTGATTACAAAGCTCGTGATCACAATATGATCATGCATAGAGAGAGAGATGAACACCTAGTTACCAGTAGAACCCTTAGCCTCGAGGAAGAACTACTCCCTCCTCATCATGGGAATCAGCAACGGCGATGGAGATGGTGGTGGAGACGATGGAGATCGCTCCGGGGGCACTCCCTCGTCCCGGCAAGGTGCGGGAACAAAGACTTTCTGTCCCCCGAATCTCCCCTTTGGTGGTGGCGGCACTGTGGAACTTTTCGTGGATTTCTGATTGACTATTTAGGGTTTCTGCATCAGGGGAGATATATAGGAGAAAGAGGCAAGGTCGGTGTCCGGCCAGGGGGCCCACACCATGCCCTGGCGTGGCCAGGGTGGACCAGCACCTAGGGGTGGTGTGACCACCCTGTGGCCCCTCTCCATCTCGTCTTCTGGCTCCGTGAGTCTTCCGGTAAAGTATCAACTTTGGCTTTTGTCCCGTCCAATTCCGAGAATATTCATTTTCTAACTTTCCTAGAACCAAAAACAGTAGAAAACATGCAGCTGGCACTGTGGCATCATGTTAATAGGTTAGTCCAAGAAAGTGTATAGAAAGTACTCCAAAGTGTGGACAAAACATAATAAAGTAGATAAAACATGTTGGAAATATGCCCTAGACACAAATAGTAGTAAGGACTATTATCATATTTCGTATAGTTTATGATTAAGTTTTATATCATGCTATAACTGTATTGAGTGGAAACATCTATACACGTGTGATATATAAACAACCATGGGTTCCCAGTGAAACTATAGTCACTAGTTCATTGGTCAACAGATGATCATGTTTCCTGATCATGTGGCATTTATGCCAGTTGGAAATGGAGTCATCTCATTCTGAGAATGAGATGATGAACCAATACCCAAGATAAACATCGTGACCCGATCATGTCACGAAGTTCAAGTCACGATGATTAGAAATGGATCCTCGTAGACTATTCCTTAGGCCGTGAAGCTATATCAATCACTATCTCCTGAGAGTGCTTAGATAGCATTAAACACGATCTGGTAATACGGTGGCTATAAAGGTGTGTTTAGGTACTCGGAGGAAACTGTAGAGGCAATATATGTCAAGAGCGGGATTTGTCTGTCCATGTGACGGGAAGATACTCAAGGGCCCACTCGGAGAAGTTATATCCAATAGTTGCAGCGCGTGATTTGATCATAGGGATATCACTTGTCGAAACGAGTCAAGTAGCATTGTTCAGTAACGAGATTGAACACGACATGGTGATGTCATTGATCAGATCTCGGGCAATTCAAGTATCGAATGACAAAGGGAATAAGACACGACTGTCCCGGTTCAAACGACGAAAGATCTTCGTGGAACGCATAGGGGTCACATGGCCATCCAGGTCCCTCTGTTAATCATTAGTGCGGGAGTGTCCCGACCATGTCTGGAGTGTTCCCGAACCGTGGGGTATCACGCTTAAGGGATTGATGATGCTTAGAGAGTGTTTATAGGATCAGTAGAATCATCGAAGAAGAGTAGGGAGAAAACCAGAAGGGTTTCGGTAAGTCCGGAGGTTATCCGGAGTGGAGGTGCAAGGTGTTCCATAGCCACGGAGATTGAATAATGTGTGAATGAATGTTAAATGTTGATTTAATCATTTATTCATAATTATTTAATAAAGAGAAAATCAATTAAAGGTCAAAAAGGCTTAATGGGCCAATTTCCGGGGGGGAGAGGGCCCATTAGGAAAAGGAGAAAGGGAGAAGGGGCAAGGGGGTTGGTCGGCTGGGCCTAGCCCCCTCGCGCGGGGCCCTCTAGGGGCCGGTAGCCTGCCCTCCCCCTTCCTCTCCTTTAGTCCCACCCCGGGACTTTTAGGGAGGGTGTACCCCCTCCTCCCCCTATATATAGTGGGGTATTTGGCCAAGATAAACACACCAATAATCAATAAAGGTCTCACCACTTTTGGAAGAACCTCTAATTGATATTTTCTCTCTTCCCCTCTGACATGAGTATACCCTACAGGTACTCGAGCTTGGTATATATGGTCAAAATACGTACAGGCCCACGGTGTCGCCAAGGCCCAAACAAAGGACTCGAGTAACCTATGGACTCTCGATTGCTTGAAGAACAAGAAGAAGTTAAAGATAGAAAGTTTGAAGGGGAAAAACCCTAACTTGTAACCGACTCGACCTGCTACCCGAGACCTAGCCTATCTATATAAAGGCTAGGAGGGGGCGGCGAGGAGGACACACACAACCCTAGTTTCCATAACCCTCGCCAGATTGCATCTGCGCACCATAGTTACTTTCGATTACTTCGATAATTCCACGAGCAGACAAGCAGGAGTAGGGACCTCTACGAGGCCTGAACCTGGGTAAATCTTTGTCCCCTGTGTGCTTGTTTGCTAGCCGATAGATGTCTCCAGCGCTCCTTCCTTCTCCAAAACCCAAGTCCATAACAATGGGCATTGATGAGTTAAACCCTCGTCAATTGGCGCCATCTGTGGGAACTGGGAGTGCTGATGTTGCGGCTTCTTCAGCCCCATCAACTGTGATCTACAACTCCGCAACAGTGGAGATTTGCCAGCTCTTCGGTGCGTTCGACTTCACCGTCCACACGCCAGCCACTCGCCCGGCCTTCGAGTCCATAGGCGACAGAATCAGCCTGGAAATCGGGAGCTTCCGCTTCCAAGTTGGTCAGATGGGCACGCTTCGCCTGCCCGATCAGCCGACAGCACTAGCGATTGCCCCAGCATCATGGTTCCCTCCATCGATCGGCACCCTCAGCGATCTCAACGCCCCGACAGCAGTCGAAAATACGGTCAGCGACAGCAGTCGCGACTCCGATCTGAGCAATCTAGCAACTGAAGATGGAACCTACGGTTCCAGATCTCAGAGTTGTGGAAGCAACAGCTTCCCCAATCACTTCATGTGCGCCGTCATCAACGCAGGCGACACCGCTGCCAATCGCGATAACGGTGGCAACCCTGGTAATGGCACCGATCCACCCAACGCCATTAACGGGGGCAAAGGCGGTAACGGTGGCAACCGCGCCCCCGTCAACAATGGAGGAGCAGTCAAACCTCCCAGCATAATCAATGAGCAAACCGGCGAACGCGTCGTAATCAAGCTCAACGAGCAAGAGTGGGATCGCTGCCGCGAGGCCTTACGAGGCACTCCTCTACCCTTCGTGTCCCTGCAAGAACTGCTGATGGGCTATCACTAGCTCCCGAAGGAGGAATTCAAGTGCTAACTACAAACAATCGCACAACTTGAAGCGCGTAAAAAGGCAGCGGACGAATCGAGCCTTCGTTGCGTTGGGCTCTCCTCCTATGGAGGATCCTCCTCAAGGGGCAACGAGTACCTCGCCAAGAAGAGGCAATCGCGGATGGCTCATCTCACTGAGAAAGAACGCATAGAAGCCGCGAAAGTCCTCAACTTCGGCTCTATGACAGTCGACACGAGAGGCAACATGGTCCCTAGGACGCCGCAAGCTGCGGTGATAGCAGCCACCATGTACCTCCTCAATAACCAGCCGCCAGCTGGAGATCTCCGAACTGCCATGCACCGATCTACGATCGCGGGCTTGGGATTAATCGAGGCCACCCTCGACAAGGAGCCAACACCAGATCAAAAAAAGGGGAAAGCGCTAGCAAAGCGCCACTCCTCACCCTTATCCAGCGATGACAGTCACGACCTGTCTCGGTGCCGCCGCTCACGGCGACACGATCGTGACTATGATGCGCGCGATGACCTCACGCAGCGCAAGATCGACAAATCAAGGGCACGACGTGCTTGGTCGACTGACACAGAAGAAGAAGATGGAGAGCTCTGCGGCGCCAGATGCTTCAGCAGATCCATTGGACTGAAGTGAATGCCTAAAGGGTTTAAACTCCTGTTGGAGAACCCAAAGTTTGATGGCCTACAGGACCCCAAGATCTGGCTAGAGGACCACATCTCCTCCGTCAGACTCCACGGAGGCAGTCGAAGCACTACCATGCAATGCTTGCAGCTACAGCTGCAGGGCGCCGCCCGAGCATGGCTCAATAACCTCCCACGCGGATCCATTCGGAGTTGGGATGAGCTGGTTTACAGCTTCGTGCACAACTTTAAGGGCACGTACAAGCGGACCGCATCAATCGAAGAGCTGAGATGCTGCCAGCAAAGATCTGGCAAATCGCTGCGCTCCTACATCCAAAGGTGGTCCATCATCAAGAACTCTGCGGAGAACATCTCGGAAGACCACGCTATTTATGCATTCAATGGTGGTGTCCGCCGCCTAGAACTCAGGGAGGAGCTGGGCTGCTCAAAGCCCCAGACCATCGACCACCTGATGGAGATCGCGAATCGGTGGGCCAATGGATAAGATTCGGTGAAGAATCACGTTCACTCTGACGAGGAGGCAGAACTCGAACGCAGACGCGACCATCGAGGCAAGCGCCGCATGCGCATCTATGATGACCGCGATGATGTCAACATGGTCACGACCGGCTACGCCGATAAACGCGACGATTACCGCAACAACGGATACCGTAGCGGCGGATACCGCGACTCTGGGAAAACCACGCAAGTATGGCAACACCGTACTCGCGATGAGGCACCCGCGATCTCCATTGAGGAAAAACTATCCAGGCCATGCACGGTACACCTCTTCATCGACAAGCATGATGGCAAGAGAAAGTCCAGCCACCTCCTCAAGGACTGCCACGAGTTCCTCAAACTACACGAGGGATTGGTTCGGATGAACCGCAATGCAGTCGAAAGAGGCTACGGAGCCGCTCTAGGCGCCGTGGCACATGGCGAACCGCCACCACCACCTGGGCCACCCCTGAACGGAGCCGCACCGGACCAGCACCACGGAGGCGAACCGTACCCACGGGCCATGGGCACCATGATGATCCAAAAGGGACGCCCCTCCAACAGGGTGCAGAAGGCCATCACTCGCCAAGTCAACTTGGCCATGCACTCGCCACCATCCACCACTGAGTACCTCAGTGGAAGCAGAGTCATGCATCACCTTCGACAAGAGCGACCACCCGCCTCAGATACCCCGTCCAGGTCATTGTCCCCGCGTACTCGAGGCGCAAATTGGAGGCTTCAACATGAGCCGCGTCTTCATGGATGGCGGAAGCGGCATCAACCACATATTCACAAGTACCTTGCGAGCAATGAGAATCCCTCTAACATGCCTGGAGGCATCAGACACAATGTTCCACGGCATCGTCCCAGGGAAAGGCGTATACCCCCGGGCAAAATCAACCTCGACGTCATCTTCGGCACTCCGAAGAACTTCCGGCGCGAGCGCATCGACTTTGAGGTCGTCAACTGGCCCTCACAGTACCACTGCATCCTCGGGCGTGTCGCGTTCGCTAGGTTCATGGCAGTGCCCCACTACGCCTACCTGCAGATGAAAATGCTAGGTCCCAATGGCGTCATCATGATCAACGGGAGCTTTGAGCAATCTGACAGTTGCGACAGGGAATTCAACAGAAGCTACCAGTCCTTCGGCATGCAGGAGGAACTCGCGAGATTGAAAGAGACGACAGACAATAGTCTGCCTCCCCTGAGCAGGCCAAGCTCACGTGATCTCTCCTTCGACGCATCTGTGCAGACAAAGAGAGTGCAAGTCCATCCATCGGATCCCGCCAAGATGGCCCTCATCACCAACAACTTGAGTCCCGCATAGGAACTCGCGCTCGTCGAATTCCTCCGTGAGCATTGGGAAATTTTTGCCTGGTGTCCTGCGGACATGCCAGGAGTTCCCAGGGAATTCGCCGAGCATGCACTCAACGTCAACCCCGTAGCAAGACCAGTCAAGCAAACAATTAGGCGATTGTCTGAGCCACGAGCGCAAACAGTTGGAATGGAGATCAACAGACTCCTTGAGGCCAAGTTCATATGCGAGATGAAGGAAAGCACTTGGCTCGCCAACACGGTGTTGGTACCAAAAAAGGACACGGATATCCTGCGGATGTGCGTGGACTTCACTTCTCTGAACAAGCACTGCCCAAAGGATCACTTCCCGCTACCACGGATCGACCAGATCATCGACTCCACTACGGGATGCGAGTGCCTCTGCTTCCTCGACGCCTACTCAGTCTATAATCAAATTCTAATGAAGGAGGAAGATCAAGAGAAAACAACATTTACAACGCCCTTTGGTGTGTTCTGCTACAACACAATGCCCTTCGGGCTAAAAAACGCGGGAGCCACCTACCAACGGTGCATGCAGGCTTGCCTCAAGGAACAACTGGGTCGCAACATCCAAGTCTATGTCGACAACATAGTAATCAAGACCAAGGAGGAAGCCTCTCTAATCGACGATTTTCGCAAAACCTTCGCCAACCTCGACCGCTACCGGATCAAGCTCAATCCGGACAAATTCGCCTTCGGCGTACCATCTGGGCAGCTACTCGGGTATCTCATCTCCGCGTGGGGAATCAAGGCGAACCCGAAGAAGATAAAATCCATACTGGCCATGGAGAAGCCGAAGAACATAAGAGGCGTCCAACAACTGGCCGGACGAATCGCGACCCTCAGTCGATTTATCAGTCAGATGGGCGAAAAGGCACTGCCCTTCTACCAGCCCCTCCGCAAAGCTGAAAAGTTCGAGTGGACCAATGAAGCGCAAGAAGCATTCGAAGATCTCAAGCGCCTGCTATCCACTTCGCAAGTGCTGGTGACTCCACGAGAAAGGGAACCACTATTGCTGTACATCACCACCACCAACCAGGTGGTCAGTGGAGTGCCTGTCGTCGAGCGAGATGAGGAAAACAAGGTCCACGGTGTACAACGCCCAGTATACTACCTCAGCGAGGTCCTCACACCAACAAAACAGCGGTACCCGCACTACCAGAAGCTGGCGTTCAGCGTCTTTATGCCCGCCCGGCGACTGCGCCACTACTTCCAGGAACACCCAATCGTGGTAGTCAACGACGCCCCGTTGGGACATATCCTCAATAACCCCGACGCCACGGGGCGAGTCGCGCTTTGGGGAATAGAGTTGTCTCCACGAGACATCACGTACGAAAAGCGCGACGCAATCAAGTCGCAAGTTCTCCCGTACTTCCTCGTGCACTGGATGGAGAATGAGCTCCTGGACAAGCTAGATATGTCCTACCTCTGGACAATGCACTTCGATGGGTCCAAGCGGAAAGACGGAGCAGGTGCAGGTGTCATACTGACATCACCTCAAGGGGACAAGCTGAAGTATATCCTGCGAATGCAGTTCACAGCCTCAAACAACGAGGCTCAATATGAGGCCCTGTTGCACGGGATGAGGATGTCGAAAGCCTGCGGTGCTAAGAGGCTCATCATATACGGCGACTCCAAGTTGGTCGTCAACCAAACAATGCACGAGTGCGACGCACTGAACGACAACATGATCGCGTACCGCGACCTCTACGATACACTCGAGGGAGACTTCGATGGTTGCGAGCTACGACACGTAGGTCGCGAAAGCAATGAACAAGCAGACGCACTCGCCAACATAGGCTCTACCTGCGCCCCCATACCACCTGGGGTATTTCTCAAGCGCATATGCGAACGCTCCATCAAGCCAAAGGCTGCAGAGAAGAAAACAAGCGCAGTAACAAACTCAAGGGCTACGTCACCCGATGAGCCAATGGCACTCGATGACTTGGAGCTGGACACAGAACTCGAGGGACCAATGAGTGTCATGATGATTGAACAATCCTGGACGCAGCCGTACATCACGTACCTCCTCAGCAAGAGGCTACTAGACGATCCGACAGATGCACGACACATCGCGCGGAGATCCAAGGCATTCGCCGTTATCAACGGCGAACTGTATAAACGCAGCATCACAGGAGTACTCCAACGATGCATCTCCCCGGCTGATGGAAAAGCAGTTCTCCTTGATATCCATGAAGGGACCTGCGGGCACCACACCGGCAGTCGCGCCCTCGTTGCCAAAGCTCTACGAGCTGGACTCTACTGGCGTACGGCCATGCGCGACGCGAAGGACATCGTCCAAAAATGCAACGCTTGCTAGCAATTCACGGACAAGCCGCACGCACCGGGCGCAGAGCTACGGCCAATCCCATTGGACTGACCCTTCGCACAATGGGGGCTCGACATGGTCGGAAAACTCCCAAGGTCCTCATGAGGAGGCTACGTCTACCTCTTAGTCGCAGTCGACAAATTCACCAAGTGGATTGAGGCCATGCCACTGACCAACCAATCAGGACACAGCGCAGTCAAGTTCTTCGAGTCCATCGTCTACCGCTTCGGAGTGCCGCACAACATCATCACCGACAACGGGACGAACTTCACATCCAAGGAGTTCCAAGAATTCTACGAGAACCTGGGGATCAACATCAGGTACGCCTCAGTAGCGCATCCACAGACCAACGGTCAGGTGGAAAAAGCAAACGGGCTCGTCTGCAGTGGCATCAAGAAGCGACTCCTCCGACCACTCGAAAAAGTCGCGGGTTGCTGGCCGGATGAACTGCAATCCATACTCTGGAGCCTACGTACAACTCCAAACAGCACCACGGGCTACACGACATTCTTTTTGGTGCACAGAGCAGAGGCAGTGCTACCCGCCGAAGTACGGTACAAGGCACCACGCGTGGTCGCCTATAGCGAGCAGGAGTCATCCCTCGCACTCGAAGACTCCGCCGACCTCCTTGACGAAGTAAGAGAAATCGCCACAGAAAGATCCATGATCTACCAGCAGAACCTTCTAGCGATGGGAGGCTTCACCAGATCCTTCGTCGAAGGTGACTGACACAGTCATCTGGCACGGCCTTGGGAATCTCAAGCTCGAGTCCCCTGGGAAGGACCGTATGTGATTACAGAAGTAATCCTAGGTGGCGCCTATCGCCTTCAAGATTTAGAGACAGGAGTCACATACTCCAACCCCTGGAACATCACACAGCTGCGATGCTTCTACCCTTAGTCGTTTTTACTTTTACATTGCAAATAAGGCTACTCAGCCAAGGCTACTTAGCCACACATTGTACCTCGCACTGTTCTTCGAATAAATAAAGCTAAGTGCCCCAAAACTCTGAGTTCTCCTTTACTTTCCCAATTTATATACTCGGGGGCTGCGCCACCCTGTACACATCTGCTCTTCGAACCAAAACGCGATATCCGGAGTAGCTGGTACATCAATCGAAACCCTTAACACAACATCAACCCAGCTGCAACGCCCCTGACAGGTTGACAAGGGACTGAGATACAAACATGACCAGGCTAACGAAAAGGACTCGCATAGTGCCACACACTTCTTACTAACAAATCTCTTTTTACGCATTCGACAAATAAATTATCTACAACATTTATACGAACTTTACAACACAAGTACACTTATGTGCAAGATACAAACTAGGCTACTATTGCAGCAGAAGAACGTTGGTTTGTTCCTCGAAGAAGTCGATGATCTCTTCTGCTGGGTGGTCCACTGCCTGATAGTGCGGCACCATATACCAAGTAGAACCTGCTGGTGGCGCAGGCGGCCCAGACGTAATTTCTGCAACATCCACGTCAGGCCTGTGTAGTCGCACCATTGACAAAGCAGCCTTAGCATCGGCCACCAACTGTTGCCTCACGCATTCGCGAACCGCGGACAGATCTTGAAACTTGGCTAAGAGGGCCAGCAAGCTTGATGGAGTATCATCTAGCGGGAACATCGCCCGATAAATGTTCTTCAAGCATGACTGCGACTTCTTCAGAAAGAGCAGCACTCGCGACGCATGATCCTGCAGGGTCGCCAGCACAGTCGCACGATCATGATATACCTAGAAGTATCCACTCTCTTGAAGTTGCTCCTGGGTAAGATCATGCAGGCGAATGGCAATTCTATCCTTCTCCTCCTGCGGATGACGCGCGCTAACAACTACACGAAGCAGCACCAGCAGCATGAGTACAACGTACCACTGCGAGTGACTACAAGGAAAAGATGAGAACAAGCAAACTAACACTTGAATTGGTCGCCCAGCTGCGTCACCTCACCAAGCAGATATTCCTCTCGGGCAGCGGCTTTTTCCGCCTTCGACTTGCACACGTCCGCGTTACCACGGAGCACGGGCAACTCACGCTCCAGCTGCTTCACGCGATCACGCAGTCGCGAAAGCAAGGACATCTCATCTACCCTAGAGCGCGGCGGTGCCACGGTATCATCAAGAGTTGCCGAGTCCTGGGTTCCCCTCATAAGATCACTTGATGTACCCTACCACAAGTCAAGATAGAAGCAAATAAGACGACCAAATCAACACAAAGACAAAAGGGTCAGATGCATTCAAGACCAGCATAAGTATCAGCATATACACTCGCCAGCAGGCATGTTCTTAAACAAAAGGACATAAACCAATCAACTATTACAAAGCTAACTAAGGAGCATCTGGCTTCTTCGACTTCGATGGCTTCGGGGGCTTCATCAAGTCCGTGGTAGTGTCAGACGCCACTGAATTTCCGCCGGCCCCTGAGGCCAAAGCTTTTGCCGCCTTATTGGCACGTTGGAGCTCCTCAGAGTACTTCGCAACAGTATTTATCAAATGATGCCCATATCTGCCACAGGCACTCGCGAAAGGAGCGAAGACTACCTGCTCACCGTTTGCGCCAACTGGCATCACTTTCGACACCGCGCAGGATCAATCTCGACGCTGTGGGCCTGCACCATGGCGAGCGACATGGACGCGCCAGTCGCGCGGAGTGAGTTCTTGTAACTGGAAGGCACACCCCCGGCGAGTGACTCAACCATCTCATCCATATTATCAATCAGCTCCGCCTTGGTCTTTAACTCCTCCCGGAGGCGACTAAGGGCGCCATTGGCCTTGGAAAGTGTATCCTGGATGGCGGCGCTATGGTCCTTGACTGCCGACAGCGCACCCGCTAGAGCGTCATCATGACGAAGGGCCTGCGGGTCGAAGCTCAAATCGCCAGCATCTGTACATAAACCCACACATGGACAAAAACATCAGCGCCACCGGCAAAAACATTAGAAGCAGAGAAGTATAACAATATCCACAAGCAAAAGTACCTGAGAGAGCCTTAGCGATTGAGAACAGTTGTTCTTCGAACAACTTTTCCCTGGCCACGAAGGAGGCACGCAGATCCTCTTCATGCTTCCACGCCTCGTCACGCGCTGCGATTGCCTCGTCATGACCCTTCACAGCCGCGGCAAGTGTCTTCTCCAGGGTGGCGACGTTACGCAATAAGGCATTATGTTTAGCTACACGACAATCAAAAGTTGATTATCAGTCAACTATATCAAAAGGAGAAGACGAAGAAGAATAAGTGTGGAACACTCACTTTCAACCACGCGGTGACGCGTCTCCAGCATTGCATGCTGGCGGCCCATCGCCATCACTTGTTCTGCCAAGTGTGCGGCTTCCTTCTCAAGGAGCTATCGCACAAACAAGTAATCAGCAGAGGCAACAGATAATGTTGACTGTAACACTAAAAAGAAGAAAATATATACTTACATGGTCCTCCAGTGACTCCGAAGATGTCTGTTGTACCGTCATCCGGGCAACCATTCGATGTTCTCCTCCACGAGGAGAACTGGAAGATTTGTGCCTGGAGTGGGCCGCCAATGGAGGGGAAGGAGCGCGCTCGACCTCTTTCTTGGCCCTTGAGGTCGCGACTCCTGATTCCTTCAAAAATTGGACGTCGCCAGAAGATGACGACACCTCTTGACTACACGACAAAACCCACATTGAGAAAGGGCAAACTCCGGGACAAGCCAACAAGGAGAAAACAGAGAAGAACAAATGAACTAGCAAACTCACCAGTCAAAGTCAAATGTGGCCTCCACCGACTCCGACGAAGACTCCTTCGGCAATCGCATCTTCTTGTGAGAAGATGGTGCCACAGCACTCACAGGAACAACAGGAATTGGCCACTCCGCACCAATGCCCGTACCTTCCAGAGTCGAAGGAGACGATGCATTGGAATCCTCGCTGCGCGAACGCTTGCGAGTGTCCGGACTATCGGACTCGGGGGCTTCCTCCTCCACATCAGAAGGGACAGTCGACTCAAACTCATCCTCTTCCAAGGCTTCGCGAGGAATAATCCCCTCAGGAAGAGGGGGCATACAAGGCGACACCACCCAATCCTGCGTACAGACAACAAAATTCAGCAAAACAACAAGTAAGCAACAGAAAAAGCAATCGACAAAATAAGCTACTGCGTAGCACAACTATACCTCAGGAGGAGGATTCGAAGCATCAAAGGGAGGAACAACTGGCTCACTGGGAAGCACATCCTTGACGGTGTACTTCATGACCAGTCGAACCCTCTTGTCCACCTCACTCGCGGACATGCCATCGGCAGACACGCGAGTGGCATCATCAGCTCCAACCCATTGAAACATGGGGTGGACTCTGGCTTGCAGGGGCTGGACGCGATGGCGCAACTAAGTGCGGATGAGAGCGTAGCCTCCCTCCTCTTTGCCTATGCGACTCTCGAGGTCACAGACGCGTTGATACAGCACGTTCATTTCCGCGAGCTCGCCAGGCATGACTATGTTCTTCTAGGAGTGCATCCTCCTGCACGGCGTCGCGGGATCGAAGGGCGTGAGTCCAAAGTGCTCACCATTGGCCTTCTGATCGCGGATGTAGAACCATTTGTCCCTCCACCCTTGGACGGACGTCGTGAGCTTGATGTCGAAGTAGGTGGCGGATGGGTCGACGTGGATTCCGCAACCACCTACATCGTAAACTAAAGAGCCAGATGCATACTGGCGCTTCAATTTGAAGATGCGCTTGAAAAGGCCGAAGTGTGGATCGATACCGAGCCAACACTCGCAGAGTGTGATGAACCAAGAGATATGGAGGATCGAATTTGGGGATAGCTGATGGAGCTGGAGCCCGTAGATCCAAAGAAGACCCCTAAAAAAGGGGTGAAGAGGCAAGGAGAGACCGCGAATGATGAATGCTAGAAACATCACTCGAAAACCAGCGGGAGGAACAGGAATAGTCTCACCGCTGGGGACGCGCGTGTCGGCGACTGCAGCGGATAGCACTCCGTCTTGGCGAATAAGACGGAGATCAGACGCCTTGATGATGGAAGGGTGCCACGCACCATTCGTGACGCGGGTGCCCGCGACCTTCTTCCCGCCGGCAGCGGTGCTGGTGCCCGCAGCGGCGAGGCCGCCCTTCTCCTTCGCCGCGGCAACAGTGGTCGCGGAATCAGCAGCAGTGCCTCCCATCTTCTTCCCCATTGCACGACGGTGATGCGAGCGAAAAAAGTAGGTCGGAAACGAGCGGAGCTGGTCCAGCGTCGTGCAGGAAACGGGCGCAGAGAAAAGCAGAGGAGCAGCAGCAATGGCGATGGCAGCAAGGATGACTGAGAACAGATGGGAAAAATTACCGTCGCATAACAGCTACTGAACCCTTGGAAGATGCAATCCAACGGCTCAGAAAAACCCTACTGAACGCGTGGCACACATCGTGTTGGACACGTGGAGAAGGGGAAGCGCGAACCGTCCCTCCACAACTCCCATCACGCACGGAAATCGAGGAGACACGGTTCAAATAAAGATTACGCATGTCCAGTCAAATCAAAGTCATAAAGTAGGACCCACTGCTCGTCACATCCTGTCAAACTCGCTCACGCGAAATGGCGAGGTCATATAAGCTGCCAAGATCGACGCGTCATCAAAGCTACGCAGCGGAAAACCTCAGCTACTTTAGTCCTTGCTGGAGTCTTCGACTCCACCAAGCACTCAGGGGCTGCTCCCATAGGGAGCGCTGGCCGCGCACCCTACAATTTTTCTTTTCTTCTTGCAGGAACATGGACAATCAGAAGCAAACCCAAACAATTCGACATACGATTCGACTATGGACATGGGTTAGTCCCATAGGGAGCGCTGGAAAAAATTCGACTGAAACAAGCAAGCAAAAGATGACAGCAGTCGCAAAAGTTCTTTAGTCCTGCCTGAGTCTTCGACTCAACCAGGCACTCGGGGGCTACTCCCATAGGGAGCGCTGGTCGCGCACCCTATGATTATTTATACAGAAAACTGTGTGTTGATAACATCCGCACTCGAAGCTCATGGCGACACCGCCTCATAATTTTTCCTACAAAGAGACTGCGTCTCCTTGGTCACCCGAATCGTCTCCGCGATGATAAAATTCGGATGCCGCACTTACAGCATGAAGGTAAGACCTGAATAAGGCCTGGCAACGCATTTAGCTACGCACTACCAGAAATATATCCGTTCCTACAGGTACGATGAACATGCCTTGACGGACGCATCGAGTGCTCACACCCATATAACTGGAATTCGACTCCTGTAAGACCTCCGCGGCCCGAGTCGAATTACACCAGCACTTTTCTGGATTCGAGTCCGGGGACTCGAGTTCGAGTAGATTGCGTTGTTTCACCCTAAGGTGGTTAACTGATACCGATACTTCGGTTATATCAGGCACGTATGTCAACAATCCCTATGACACAAATAAAAGCAGTCGAAATGCACTCATTTAGGCACTCGATGACTTCAAAAAGTCCCTAGTCGAATCTGCGATTCCACTGGACACTCGGGGGCTACTGACATGAGTATACCCTACAGGTACTCAAGATTGGTATATACGGTCCAAATACATACAGGCCCACGGTGTTGCAAAGGCCCAAACAAAGTACTCGAGTAACCTATGGACTCTCGATTGCTTGAAGAACAAGAAGAAGTTAAAGATAGAAAGTTTGAAGGGGAAAAACCCTAACTTGTAACCGACTCGACTTGCTACCTGAGACCTAGCCTATCTATATAAAGGCTAGGAGGGGGCGGCGAGGAGGACACACGCAACCCTAGTTTCCACAACCCTCACTAGATTGCATCTGCGCACCATTGTAACTTTCGATTCGTTCGATAATTCCACGAGCAGACAAGCAGGAGTAGGGACCTCTACGAGGCCTGAACCTGGGTAAATCTTTGTCCCCTGTGTGCTTGTTTGCTAGCCGATAGATGTCTCCAGTACTCCCTCCTTCTCCAAAACCCAAGTCCATAACAATGGGCATTGATGAGTTAAACCCTCGTCACCCTCTCTCTCTCGTGACCGTGGTCCGAAGTCTAGACTGCGCGAGCGAGAGACATCTTCACCGCGGAACACCGTCGCACTGCGGGATTCGGATCTGGAGGCTCTACTTCCGCAACTACTGCTGGATCAGGGAAGCGGGAGTCATTGTCAGGCACCGGACGTGTGTAACTCCCCGCGAGGTGTCACACTTGAGGCACTCAAGTCGTTGGAGCCAAGGAGTGCAAGGACTTCATCGCGACCTTGAGGTTGGCTTCGGCTTGTCTACATCAACCACGTTCTCCTGAGCGTTGACAACACTTTTCGGTCTTCGAGGGTAAGTTCGTGAAAAGCTCCTCCCATTACTGTATTACTAATAGATAGGTCTTGGCAGCTTCAGGGGTTCAGGGGCGTAGGATAAAATTCTATTGTTTTTATACGCGGAACCCCAACAAAACCAAGCATGGAACATCAAAAATTATGGATACGTTAGCAACATATCAGAACCAACTATACGGTCGGAACTATACGGCCAGAATATTTATTCCTGCCGTATAGTTGGTCGTTAAACCTTCTGTACTCCGAATAACATTTTTAGAGACCGGTCGATAAGTATACGATGGCAACTATATGGCCAAAAATTTTATTCCTGTCGTAGGGTTGGTTGTTAAACTTTCAGTACCCTAGGAAAGAATTTTGACAAAGGCATTGATATCTATACGATGGCAACTATACGACCAGAATTTTTATTCCCGCCGTATAGTTGGTCGTTAATCCTTCTGGATCCACCAAAAATTACTCCCTTCTTCGAGAATTCTTTATTGATCTAAAACTTAATGAAATATCAAGTTTTGACAGAAAAATGATAGCTTAAATTTTCGACCAATATTAGCATTACCAATCTTCTTTTTCTTCGCTAGAGCTTTAAATATTCCTTATTCAAGACAAGATGAACTAAAACTTAATTAAAATTTTAAAAACTTACTCAAACCTTTATTTCGCGTGGGTTGCCTTCCATGAAGCGCTCTTTTATGGTCAATAGCTTGACCATAGTGTTGCTCATTTCATCTTGATTCTATCCTTCTTGCAGTAATCACCTCTTCTAGGGTGATCACTTGTATGGTGACTGCACTTATATCTTCTTTTGCCCGATAATGCTTCAAGCTTTGTCCATTTACCACCCATGAAAGAGAGGGTGTTTTTCCCTGGAGCTTCACTGCTCCTGATGAATAAGCTTCTTCAACTATATAGGGTCCTTCCCACTTTGATCTGAGCTTTCCTAGAAACAACTTAAGATGAGAATGGTAGAGAAACACCTTGTCTCCACTTTTAAAGGCCTTATTTTCTATTTTTCTATGATGCAATTTGTTCACTTTTTCTTTAAACAATCTAGCATTCTCATAAGACTCACTTCTAAACTCATATAAAGCATGAATATCTAATAAATGTTTTTCTCCCGCTACTTTAAGATCATAGTTTAGGTTCTTGATTTCCCAAAAAGCTTTGTGTTCCAATTCTAAAGGTAAATGGCATGCCTTACCGTATACCATCTTATAAGGTGTCATACCCATTGGATTTTTAAACGTAGTACGATATGCCCATATAGTGTCATTTAACTTATCTGACCAATATTTTCTTGATTTGTCCATTGTCTTCTCGAGTATGGTCTTTAATTCTCTATTGGAGAGTTCCACTTGACCACTCGTTTGAGGATCATATGGTGAAGGAATGCGGTGAGTTACTCCATATTTGATGAGGATTTTCCTGAAAGTTCCTTTCATAAAATGAGAACCAGCATCCGTGATTAAAAATCTAGGAACTCCAAACCTGGGGAATATAACATCCTTGATCATCTTCACTGAGGCAACTGCATCTGCATGGCTTGTTGGAATAGCTTCAACCCATTTAGTAACATAATCGATATCAACAAGAATATGAGTGTAACCATTGATTCTAAAAAAGGTCCCATGTAATCCATTCCCCATACATCAAAGGGGTCGATTATAAGACTATAATTCCTTGCCATCTCTTGTCTCTTACCTATATTACCATTATTTTGCAAGCATCATAGTGTTCTACATACCTGTGGGCGTCCTTGAGCAAGGTGGGCCAATAGAATCCCGATTGAAGTACCTTTGCTGCAGTTCGCTTGCCTGCATGATGTCCTCCATATGGGCTGTCATGACAAGCTTACAAAATTGCATTCATTTCATGCTTAGGAACACACTTGTAAATCATTCTTCTGTCAGGTCCATGACGATATAGATACGGATCATCCGAAAAATAATATTTAAGATCATTAAAGAATTTCATTCTTTGATATCTTGTCATACCAGTAGGTATAAATTTTACTGCATGATAGTTAGCATAATCCGCAAACCAAGGATTAGCAATTTCAATGTTTGCTAAATATTCTCCTGGAAATGACTCATTTATAGGTATGGGGTTAGTAATTATTCCCTCCATCCTAGGGATATGATCTTCTACCGGATTATCCTTACCCCTCCTATCTACTATTTGCAAATCATATTCTTGAAGTACTAAAACCCACCTAATCAACTTGGGCTTCACATCCTTTTTCACAAGGAGGTGACGCAAAGATTGGTGATCCATATGAACTATTACCTTAAAATTAATGATGTAAAATCTAAATTTGTCACAAGCAAAAATTGTAGCTAGGAACTCTTTTTCTGTAGTAGCATAATTTTTCTGAATCTTATTAAGATTTCTACTAACGTAATTAATAACATTTAAATTCTTTCTATCTCGCTGTCCTAGCATAACCCCTAAAGTATAGTAACTAGCATCACACATGATTTTGAAAGGTTCATCCCATTTTGAGATTGCATGATGTGTGCTGAAACTAAATTGTTTTTAAGGTTCTCAAAAGCTGCAATGTAGTCATGATCTAAGTAGGATGGAGTTTCTTTCTCAAGAAGGTTGGTGAGAGGCATATCTATTTTAGAAAAATCTTTTATAAAAACCTACATGTCCTAGAAACATTTTTAAGTTTTTCATGTCCTGAGGTATTGGAAGATTTTCTATAGCATCTATATTAGTTTTATCTATTTCTATACCCTTCTCTGAAACCTTATGCCCAAAAACTTTAGCTTCTCTTTTGATGAAACAACATTGTTCCCAATTCAAAACCAATTTTGATTGTCTACATCTGCAAAACTTTGGTTTAATTGTAGAGGCAATTATCAAATGTTGTTCCATAAACAATGAAATCTTTTGTTAGAACTTCCATAGTTTTCTCAGCAAGATCATCAAAGATTTTTAAAACACATTCTTTAAAAGTTGTAGTTGCATTACATAAGCCAAACGGAATTAATCTATAAGCGTATGTGCCATAAGGGCAAGTAAAACTTGTTTTCTCTTGATCTTCCGGTTGTATAGCAATTTGAGAATATCCATAATAACCATCAAGAAAACAAAAATTAGAATTATTACTAATTGTTTCTAAAATTTTATCCATAAATGGTATAGGTTTATGATTTTTCTGTGTCTCACGGTTTAGTTTCCTAAAATCAATGCACATGCGATATCCAAGAATAGGTTTTACAGGAACTAGCTCACCATCCTCATTCATAGCAGCATCAAGACCCCCTTGTCTTGGTATGCAATGAGCTGGGATAACCCACTTACTGTCAGAAATAGGATATATTATGCCAGCATGTAATAAACATATAACCTCTTTTCTTACTACTTCCTTCATTCTCGGATTAAGCCTTATTTGTGTGTCAACTATAGGTTCAACATCATCAAGCATGGCAATCTTATGTGTTACAATAGATGGATCTATTCCTTTAATATAACTTAGAGTATATACAAAGGCTTCACGATGCTTAATCAAGACTGAAATGAGTTTATTTGTTTCATTTTCTAATAGATTTTTACTAATAATAACTGGACATTTATTTTCATTATCTAAAAACTCATACCTCATATTGTCTGGAAGTTGTTTTAATTCAATTGACGGAGGTTCTTCATCTCCTTTTCTTACCAGTTCTTCATAGTCATGTGAATTTTGTGCTTCCAGAACTGATCAAGGTAATCATCCATGTCTTCTCTCTCCTCATCATCTGGTTCTTCCTCCCAATTAATTAGGCTCCTTTCTAATTCATGTTGTGGAGTACTGAAATGAATTGCTGCCAGCTCGATAATCATTTTCTCTTCCTTGATATCTTCCACTTCATATGGCCTCTTCTTTAGTTTGGCGAAGTGGAATGTCATTTCCTCTTCTCCAAAAATCAATGAAATAGTCTTGTTAATCAACGAGCTAGTTTATAAGAGAGGCATACCTAGGAACTTTCCTTTTGTTTATTTAAGACACATGTATTGACGTTTCCAAATTAATATAATTATAGCATGCAAAATAAACATTTATCATAAACAAGGAATAAGATAATAACCACTTTATTATCGCCTCTCGGGTATATTCCCTTCAGTCTCCCACTTGCACGAGAGTCAATAATCTAGTTTGAAAAACTTTGAGTATTGAACACCTATGGCTTTTTGGTGTTGCATATACAAGATTGCTAGTGGTTAACATAATCTTTTAATCTGACAGTTTTAGGTCCGTGTGTATTTGCATGTCTGTGCATCTCTATGCATCACTCATTCTCAAATCAGATGGCATTTTATAAATTTGGTCCTTTGGTGAGACCTTTAGTTTGTTTGGGTTAAAACATGTTGATATTATTGTCATGCAATATATCTTCATAGTATTAGCCCACTTTGAACCACACCTAGTTTGATAACAAACTACTTAACACAAATGCCCTCCTTTCGTGCTACTATAGCAGTCATATACTTAGCCTTTTGTTGTAGTATCCGTTAGAATGTCTCAACTTTGGAACTCATCCAAATCCATCATGGAACATCCTTTCCATTACATTGTGCCACCCATAGTCTAAATTGAGATAAATTTTAATTTGTATCTTGTGACAAAACTAGTATCAATGTACCATTTTACAATAAAGTACCTTTAACTATTTGTCACTTATACATGATATATTCTTAGTTCTTCCAAAGCTCATAATAATATCTTTACTATCGTCCAATAATCATCTTATGAATCACTCTGGTATGTGCTCATAACATTTAGAGCATATGACATATCTCGATATATACATATCACGGTATAATCAATCAAAATCTTCACGTGATTTTACTCACCAAGTGTTGAAACACTTGAATCTTGATACAAAGCTTTCCATGCAGCAAGAACCTTTCTTGTTGTTTCCATATTGAACCCTTTCAATATCTCATATATGTACGTCTGGCACAACCCTATTAGCGCCTCAAACTATCCATATAGACATTGATGCCAAATATTCTGGTTTTTCCCAAGTCTTTCATCAAAATCCTATTTTAATGGAATTATTAACTTGTGTCAATAAAAGATACATCATTTCCAACAACAATATGTACTCTGCATAATGTATTGGAAATTTGTCTCAGCGCTCCCACTTAATTTCTTGCAAATGCAAGCATCTTCATCGTCTCCGATGAAATTAAACTCCTTTAACATTTTTATCATGGTGAAGATTCTAACTCCGCTATGCTCACTTCAACTATTGAAGTTCGCATGCCCTTTTAGCACCCTTTGAATTAAAAAAACCCTTCGGACCCTGTCTTGTACATTTCCTAGGTAACCATTCTATTAGAAGAACATTGTTTTGTTTGTCAACTACCATACACCAAATTATATGTAGTGGTTGCTACATTAATCCGTCAAGACTAAATATCGCTATGAAAGATCAAATCTTGTCATAGTCAACTGCTTGAACATTGCCGTAAACTTATTTTCGAAATGTCAACTATTTCATAGATGTTAAACATCCATGTCTATTTCTTTATAGATCCAAGCACGACCGATAGGCTTCATGACTTTCCGAAGGGTCTTCCAAGTTAAGACACTTGATTTCTCGTGTATGGATACTATCACGGATTATATGACTTCTAGTAATTTTATGGAGTCATGTCCCATCATCGCTTCTTTGCATGTAGTCGGTTCATCATTGTGAAAAAACTAACGACTTGTTTATCCAATCTCGCTATTTGATTCTTACCGATGCATACGGCTCAAATAGGAACTCTAATCTCCAAGATCACACCCTTTGTAATCACGGGACCCATGAGCATTGTGGCCGCCACCGAGACACTTTCCGGCGCTGCGCTACTTAGCACATATAGCTAAGGCTCAACAACCTTATCAAATTCTATTGTCCTCCCACTTAACTTTTTAAAAAAAATTCCTTCTCAAGAAACTTGACATTCCAAGTGACAAACTCTTTTGTCCTTGGTGTTATGGAGGAATTCCCAACAAATTCTTTGGGATAACCTACAAAGACGTGCTTATCCGACTTTGGTTGTAAACATTTTACTTGTGCATAGCATACCAAAAATTTAAGAAAATACAATTCAGGTTTTATCCCAAACCATAACTGATATGGTGTCATTTCAACGGATCACGATGGTGCTATTTTCAGTGTAAAAGTGGTAGTCTCTAAAGCTTTAATCCTTAAAACACAATGGCAGTTTTATAAATGACACCTTTGATCTTACCATGTCAAACAAGGTTTGATTTGATCTCTCAAACATACCATACTCTCGTGGTTTATCGGGAAATGCAAATTCATGGAACAATTCCTGGAATATTAGGTGTTTTGCTAAACTTGTAACTCAAATATCTTCCTTTATGATCAAATCATAAACTCTTTTAGTTTCTTCTTACAATGATTTTTCACTTCATCTTGAAAGTCTTTGAACAATTTTCAAATGTTTCATACTTCTTGCTTATTAAGTAAATATATAAATATATTCACTCAAATTTCTGTAGAAAGCATATGAAGCAAGAAGATCCATCGCATATGGCTACACATAATGGACTATGCACAACAACATGCACAATTTCCAATAAGCTAGTCATCCGTTCCTCTTTGGCCTATGAACAGAGTTTCAATTATATCGAGGAAAGTTTCACAAGCGTCAATTGATCAAAATCAAAAGACTCCAAAAATAATCAACATGGAGTTTCTTCATGTTTACTTTCCAATATAATTCAAATAGCAATGTCACTTCATAAGTGATCTTCCAATCATTTGTCTTACGACATTTTAGCAATAATGTTTAGTAAAAGTTCATCCATCCTTTATGGAATAAGATAAATATTTGAACAACCATTGTTCTCGTAATACTGGAACAAAATAACAATTATTAAAACAAATCTTGAAGGCTAGGTTTGACGACAACGAAAACACAATAACACTTTATTTGTATTTGATGAACATCATCACTTATTCTCTTGCTAGTTACTTAGGCCATTGCAGTTCATGAATTGTGTTGTTCTGTATGACACTTCACACCAACCAATTTGGTATCCAATATCGGTATCCAATACCTAAGAACCACATTGTTGAACAAGCAAGGAATACAGTCATAAGATGTATATCTTCTATATACCTAAGATGGACATCTCCAACCTTTTCTTTTCCGCCAAATACTTTATAGATTTTCTTTTAGCAATTCCTTTTCCTTTTAAAAGAATCTATCAACATCAATAGTGGTGTCATTCACATCACACATAGTACAAAGCATGTATAGTCAAATACGAATACCTTTGGACTTTCACTTTGAAGTGGATCACCATCATCAAATGTTTGGCATTCTTTAAAAAATCCATTCTTTAGTAATCTTTTAGTGTAGTAAACATTTTACTTACATCTTCTATTCATCCTTCTCATGAAAAAATTCATGATCAAGCTACTATAGGCTACAAGGATGAATCGTGAGTATAATTTTTGGTAGATTAGGACACCTAGCGTCTCCAACCTTCACAAATTCTCATACAATATGAGAACATGTATTTTGTTAAATTATACTCTATCATATTGCAACCATAAACATTGTTTCAGATATAACAATATCTTTCACACATGATAGTTTCTGAAACAATTATTTCAGCTCCTAGATAACCTCGATATTAAAACAACTTTTGAATATCAAGAATCATGGAGGCAAACATGATTGTTTAGATACTAACATTGGAATTCTTACTCTTGATTTAATACTACTTATTAAACTTCATGGAGTAAATAGAGTTTGATGAAAGTTTGCAATAGGACTTCTAAACTTTAAATTGACATTCAAAACAATACGATACCAGTTTGTAAAGTAAATATCTAGAAATCTATAGTTCTATTATCTCAAATAAAACTAAGCATAAGGTAGTAAACAAATGCCAATGACTACAACAAATTCTGCAAATTCACTTTGATTTAGATTATGACAAATTTGGTTCGACTAATGCAAATTAGAAATGAACTCCCACTCAAAAACGACATCCCTCGTGCCTTTTTGGTGATTACATGAACCAAATTCACTACACCAAGTCCGATCATCACGTGAGTCGGTGTAGCTTCAAAGGCGAGCATCAATATGAGCATCACATCAACTATATGACTCATGCTTAACTTTTTGGTCTGTGTTCCGAGACCATGTCTATACATTCTAGGCTCGCGAAGTAAGAACCTTAGTACTCACGTGTGTAAAACTGTCTTACACCCATTGTATGAAAGCGCATAGTCGAGTACACCCGATCATCACGCGATATCTCGAAACACGATCCATAGAACGGTGCATACTTAAGGAAGAAAACATTTTATCTTGATATTTAAATTAGGGATCACCTTATAATGCTACTAAAAAGAAAAACTAGCAATATATGATGCAAACAACATATGTGTAAAGTGGAATGATATGATCCATGCATTTGATCACTATCATGTGCATCGTTGTATGATATCTATCATTCCTTTGTGTGTAAGGCCAAGGTCTATGGAACTTACACGTTAGGTGTGTTGTAAGGATATCAACTATAGATCACCTTACAACATTTCCATATCATGACACTAGCCCAGCAACAATCTAAACTAGACGCCTCTAATTTATCAATTGCAAGTTTTTACGTGGCTTAGGGATTTCGCAGATAGAACCGATCTTACCTATGAACATGTAACCACAACGATGATAACTACGTTATTAGCTACTCGTTGTAAATCAGATATTGACTATAGTAGGAGAGACAGACACCCGCCAGCCACTTATGCAAAACTAGTTGCATGTCAGTCGTGGAACCGGTCTCATGTGCGGTGACATGTAAAGTTGGCCCGGGCCGCTTCATCCCACTATGCCACCAATATCCAAAATACATGAAAGAAACAATAACATGATCATCATCACCCACACATAAACATATGTGTACTACCTGTGCAAAGCACCTACGCATAGATCAGGCTCTTGTACCACTGAAGGGTTCGCAGCATAGAAAACAAAAAAATTCCTATGATGGGAACTATTATACGCCAAGATCTATCTATTAGATACAAGAAACATGTGGATATACATCTATAGAGAACATACACTCGAAGAAAACAAAGCTTTGTTAACGAGATGGAACTTGTGGATGATGTAGTCGTACACTTGCCGATCTCAAGATCGTAATGAAGTCTAGCAGGTCTAGCAGGTCCAGCTCCAGCACGTCCATCAAATCCAGCTCTAGCAAGTCCAGCACCACCAAGTCCAGCACCACAAAGCAGCGGTGCATCCATGATTGCACACACGTCCGGTACCCCGATAACCTCCATCCCTCGCTCCAGCAAAGCAGCAGAAGCAGCAACTCCTTTCCAGATAAAGCCATCGAGAAGATGTATCTCGCTAATCCGAGACCATGGGGAAAATACTAGAGGGGGAGAGAGATCCTTCATGAGGAGTTGTGAGTGAGAAGTGAGGAGAGGGAGGCCTTTTATAGGAGGAGGGAGGTGCCCCTCCCCATGGCCGGTGCCCAAGGGGTGACCCTTCACCTCCTCATTCATGTAGTGGTAAGTCCCTCCACATAAATTTGCCCCTTCACATTCTCCATTAAAGTCTCCACTTTAAATGCATTAAATTTCTCCAAATTTAATGCTCTCTCATAAAACACCTTTTATTAATTTTATTCAGAATATTGTTAATTACTTTGATTAACAAACATTCACATAAAACCCCATCAATATTTCAATATCACATGTAGAACCAGTTTCTGCAATTTCACCCGAAACAATTCTGGTTTCCATCGAAATAATTCTAGCGCTTTCTTAAATCTTTATATGGAACATATTTGTCCAAATAGTGTCGGTATCCCTAAAGTGTGTCACCCTATGGTTCACGAATAATGAAGACATGATCGCGACCCCTCTCCTATCAATAATCAATAGCGGGACCTGGAGATCCGTACTGACTGCCACATATTCAACGATGTCTCTTGTGATTGTGTGAACCTTTAACATCGTAACTAAATCGCTTTGTCTCGTGATATATTACATGTCCGAGATTCGATCATCGGCATACAAATACCTATTTTTACCTCATTACCGACATGCACTCTTTTCTCGTTCCCGTGATATAACATTCTACTAATCACATCACTTGCTTGCAATCTATTCTCAATGTGATATCATCCAAAGGGCCCAGAGTATATCTATCAGTCATAGAGATGGCCAAATCCCACTCTTGATCCATGATGATCCACATAACACTTTCGTAGCACTGAACCCACCTTTATAATCACCCTTTATTAGTGTGACATTTGATGTTATCAAGATACTCTTCCAGTGTTAGTGATTGACATGATGTCATGGTCTAAGGACTAGGATTACTTCGTATGATGATATAGCAATATAAACACAATGACTTTGATCGTAATGCTATACTTAGGATGAATGTTCATCACATCATTCCAGTAATGTTGTGACCTAGTTAGTAACAACATCCAATGTCCATGATCAGGAAACCTTGATCATCTTGTTAATCAATGAGCTAGTTTATAAGAGAGGCATAACTAGGAACTTTCCTTTTGTTTATTAAACTCACATGTATTAACATTTCCAAATTAATACAATTATAGCTTGCAAAATAAACATTTATCATAAACAAGGAATAAGATAATAACTACTTTATTATTGCCTCTCGGGCATATTCCCTTCAGTCTCCCACTTGCACTAGAGTCAATAATCTAGTTTAAAAAACTTTGCATATTGAACACCTATGTCTTTCTAGTGTTGCATATACGCGATTGCGAGTGGTTAACATAATCTCCGGATCTAACAGTTTGAGGTCCGTGTGTATTTGCGTGTCTTTGCGTCTCTACACATCACTCATTCTCAAATGAGACGACATTGTATAAATTTGTTCCTTTGGTGAGACCTTTAGTTTGTTCGGGTTAAAATATGTTGATATTATTTTAATACAATATATCTTCTTAGTATTAGCCCACTTTGAACCACACCTAGTTTGATAACAAACTACTTAACACAAATGCCTTCCTTTGGTGCTACTATAGCAGTCATATACGTAGCCATTTGTTGTAGTATCCGTCACAATGTCTCAACTTTGGAACTCATCCAAATCCATCATGGAACATCCTTTCTATTACATTGTGCCATCCATAGTTTAAATTGAGATAAATTTTAATTTGTATCTTGTGACAAAACTAGTATCAATGTAACACTTTATAATGAACTACCTTTTACTATTTGTCACTTATACATTATATATTCTTAGTTCTTCCGAAGCTCATAAGAATATCTTTACTATCGTCCAATCATCATCTTACGAATCATTCTAGTATGTTCTCATAACATTTAGAGCATAGGACATATCTAGATATATACATATCACGGTATAATCGATGAAAATCTTCATGTGATTTTACTCACCAAGTGTCTAAACACTTGAATCTTGATACAATCCTTTCCATGCAGCAAGAACCTTTCTTGTTGTTTCCATATTGAACCATTTCAATATCTCATATATGTACGTCTAGCACAAACATATTAGTGCCTCAATCTATCCATATAGACATTGATGTCAAATATTCCGGTTTTGCCCAAGTCTTTCATTGAAATCCTATTTTAATGAAATTCTTAACTTGTGTCAATAAAAGATACATCATTTCCAACAAAAATATGTACTCTGAATAATGTATTGGAAATTTGTCTCAGTGCTCCCACTTAATTTCTTGCAAATGCAAGCATCTTCATCGTCTCCGATGAAATTAAACTCCTTTAACATTTTCATCATGGTGAAGATTCTAACTCCACTATGCTTACTTCAACTATTGAAGTTTGCATGCCCTTTTAGCACCCTTTGATTTAAAAAAAACCCTTCAGACCGTGTCTTGTACATGTCCTAGGTAACCATTCAATTAGAAGAACGTTGTTTTGTTTGTTCAACTACCATACACAAAATTATATGTGGTGGTTGCTACATGAATCCGTCAAGACTAAATATCACTATGAAAGATCAAATCTTGTCATAGTCAACTCCTTGAACATTGTCGTAAACTTCTTTCCGAAATATCTACTATTTCATAGATGTTAAACATCCATGTCTATTTATTTATAGATCCAAGCACGACCGATAGGCTTCACGACTTTCCGGAGAGTCTTCCAAGTTAAGAAACTTGATTTCTCGTGTATGGATACTATCACAGATTCTATGACTTCTAGTATTTTTATGGAGTTAGGTCCCATCATCGCTTCTTTGCATGTAGTTGGTTCATCATTGTCAAAACAATAATGACTTGTTTATCAAATCTAGCTATTTGATTCTTACCCGATGCATACGGTTCAAATAGGAACTCTAATCTCCAAGATCACACCCGTTATAATCACGGGAGCCATGAGCATTGTGGCCGCCACCAGGAGACTTTTCGACGCTGCGCTACTTAGCACATATAGCTAAGGTTCAACAACCTTATCAAAGTTCTATTGTCCTCCCACTTAACTTTTTGCGAAAAATTCCTTCTCATGAAACTTGGTGTTCCAAGCGACAAACTCTTTTGTCCTTAGTGTTATGGAGGAATTCCCAACAAATTCTTTGGGATAACCTACAAAGACGTGGTTATCCGACTTTGGTTGTAAGCATTTTACTTATCCGGCAGTGGGATTTTTAGCCATATTTTGTAGTTGCTTCATGACAAAGCCATTGTTGTGCCTTAGAAAATTGAAATAACTTCGAATTTGGAAGCTTCCTTTGTAAATAATATTTTAAATGCAAATATGCACCAACTACCAAATATGGACATGTTATTATAAACTATATAAAATATATGGCCATCATGACCTTGGTCATGTGGTTTGAAAGCCATGCATATTCATACATGCTACTCCATATATTGTGAAACAAGTTTTTTTCAAAAGTTATCAAATTTTAAGATTATATTTTTCAATGGAAACTATCTAGTGCACATAGTGAGACACCAAGAGAGAAAAGAATGGTTGTATTTCATTTTATATTTTGTTTCTTTCTATTTTTTAAAAAAATGGCTGGAATTTGGTGTCATCACCATTCATATCGAGAAGTTTAATCTTGTGGAACTCTCGGTGGTTCTCCAATATTTGACTACTTGGTACCTTTGAATTATTTTAAAAAAAGTTAAGAGGAAGGTATATCACACACTTCGTAGTTGGAAATTAGACATACATACTTCAGATTATCAAAAATTCATGAAAGTAGGGCATTATCCATCAAATCTGGAATCTTCTTTTGAAATGCCAAGATGCAGCGATCTAACAGATATGTACACATTGTCATAAACTATAGCAGATATATGGCCGTGACCTTGTTCATCTTGTATGAAAGCCTTCAAAATATAATGTTTATCAATTTCGGGAAATGTGTGGAAACTCATTTAAATATCGGTAAGCATACTATCGCTGGCGTGTGGGACTATACGGGGACAACATGTGAGAGCGGCCGCATCAGAGTAGCGTACATCGGAAGCTTCAACCTCAAAATTTCTGCAGAGTGCCGAAACTTCTCGCACATCTATTCAAATATCCTACCCCACTTTTTGCAAATGCAAAATTACTCTTCTATCCCTAGTCTAGAAACAATGACCAGAGGAGTACTGCAAGAATAGAGGGGTATAGGTGGTAAATGTGCGTCATCCAACCTATATCCCCCATCGCTTCTTTCCCGCCCACACCCCTCTGACCTCAACCTTCCTCCAGCTGCTTCACCGCCGACCCTCTCTTCCACACTGGAGTTCCTTCACTATCATCGCTCTCTTCCACACCAGAACTATTTCACCGACTCCCTAAATGCACCAGATCAGCTTCACAAACACCATTGTCTACCCTACGGGGGTGCTTCACCAAATCACTCATAGCTGACCCTGAAATGCTCAGCCGCCGCCCCCGCCGCTCTCTTGCCCGTCCCACTCGTCCTCGCCGTGCAACGGTAATTTCTCTTGCCCACTTGCTATACTTTTGGTACTTGTAAGATACGAAATCAATAGTATGTTGCTCAATATCCTGCATGCTATTGCCATTTAATTTGCACCCCACATCTAGTAAGTCCTATCCACATCATTAGCTTCTCGCATTTATTCCCTTTCTTACATTCTCATGCTATTGGTATAATCATGCAACACTAACTCATAGATTCTATTCTTTATGAGTGCTCACACGGGTCATGCAAACAGCTCATAGAGGATACAACATTGACAATATGACGCCAAGCAAGGCTGAAGTGCGAGGTTTCCTCGTGTTACTTAGGCCAGTTTATTTTCATGTTTATAAGTTATATAACCTGCTTGCCTAATAAATTAATTAGTCATTCTACCTAAAACCGTGCCATGAAATTTACCATCATGTTTTGTTGTATTTCTATCTGCGAATACTTAATTTAGAAAATGGTCATCTTGTTCGAATCATATACCTGGTCATTTTTAATGCTATCTTTTTGGTGTTTTCACCTCCTTTCATCCTTCCAAACCAGCTATCTAGTTTGAATCATACATCTGGTAATTTGTAATACTATGTTTGTGGTGTTTTCCAAGACTTTTTATCCTTCCAAACTAGCTAACTGGGTTTTAAATGTCATGCCTTAATGTAGAGAAATAATAATGGAGTACAAGGACGAGAGTTCCAGTTGCTCGGCTTAGATTCTTCTGGCAGATTAACTAGGAGTCGCGCCTGTTTGAGAAGGAGGTACTGTCAGCCTGAACGTGCTACTATAAGTTCAGAATTACTCTAAGTGATCTCTACTTTATATAATACTAATTATTTCCCTTGTTCTTTATTTTAACTTGTTTTAACCACATTTTAGCAGGCTGCAGTTAAAACCAAGCAAGGGTCCTCGGAAGGCAGGACAGAAAGTTGTGATACCTTCTTCCATTCATCCTCCCATTGCATTTCTGAAGCAAACAACTTACTTAATAGTCCACCTAGAACAACACTGTATGTGATAAATAGATAAAGGCTATATTGCATGCAGAAAGAAAGGGTGTAGTTGCTCTTAGATCCGTAGGTCAAATGTTGAAGAAGTGGACAGATGATACACTGAAGCGAATCGCCATGTACCGATCTCTTATTGATGATACCAACACTCTGTAATCTTTCAGAATGTCGATCTTGTTGTATAATATGTGTAATAAAATTTTATTTTTGTGTAATAATTTTTTTAAATTTGTGCATGTTTATTAATTGATGTCTTGATATTCTTGTGTTGTTTTGCAAAAAAGTTGGCGCTAGAAAAAAGGCCGAAATAGTAACTGGTTGGAGTAGTAACATGTCGAACATTGAAACAACATGAACATATGATCCAAAACAAAAACTTAAAGGCCAGAACAGTAGAAGGCTAGAACAGTAGAACGCCAAAATAGTAGACAGGTGGAACTCTAAAGGCTAGAACAGTAGAAGGCCGGAATAGTGAAAGGCCAAAACAGTAGAAGGATGGAACAGCGAAATGCCAGAACGGTAGAAAGCCGGAACAATGAAAGTTCTAAATAGTGGAAGGCCGGAACAGTGAATGGCCCCAAAAGTAGAAGGCCGGAACTCATAAGGGTAGAATAGTAGAAGGCTGGAACTTTTAAAGGCCGGAACAGTAAAAGGCTAGAACGGTAGAAGGCCGGAACATTTAAAAACCAGTAGAGTGGCATGCCACTACAGTAACATGCCGAACTATACAAACTTGAATAGCCAAAAGCCCAAATACTAAATGGCCTCAACAGTAACGGGGTGAAAATACTAAAAGGCTGGAACAGTAACATGCCTGAACAGTAAAAGGCTAGATTGATACCTGGAATGAATAGAGATGGGCTGAAAGAGTATCGGGCTCAAAATTGTATGAGCCATGGCCAGCTGCAGTACTGGGCAGATTCCAAACAGTCTAGGACAAAATTAGTAAAGGGATGTATTCCTGTTGGGCTCTCCACATGGGTCGGCCTAGTTAATAATTAGCAGCCATTAGCTGGGCCTGGGTTCTACCATGGTTTCTGTCACCGTTAACAGCGGTAACCAGCCATTAACGATGGCGGCCACCTAGAAGTTTGCATGACGTCAGCAGTCAGCACGGCTGGCGGATAGATCTACGATCGAATAAGTTTTCGTGGCTGAAGGGTGTGATCCGCCACGAATGAAAAAACAGTGGTTGTTTCATTTGTGACGAGGCTTTTACCACGAAGGTCATCCATCATGGAAGACTTTTTAACCATGAAAAATGGGCCTTCAACTACAAAACTTGTCCGTTGTAAAAGCCAACTTTTCTTATACTGCCACCACTTGCCTTGCATGAATGGGCCAAGTGTTCCTCTAGGATTTTAGGAATTTATTGGCATATAATAAAGGGATTTCTATTTTCGTGCCCCTGGTTCGTTAGCTGTACTCAAATTTCCCCAGCCGCTTAACTTTTCCTCACTTTTCCCCTCTCCTTCTTGGAAACTCATCTAAGAGCTCGAACGGCAGCTACCATCAGGTTGATCATTGCCTGACGTGTGGGGCTGTGCGGTCTAGGACCACATGGGGTCGTTTGGTAAGGAATACGTTATGCTGACATGTGGGGTCATGCCATGTGGGACTGTGTGGGGCCTATTTATTGGGAAACGCATTATGGGGGACATGGTGTGGGACCATGTGGGGCGCGTTTGGTGGTTACATGCACCTTGTCGCCTAAATTGGAAGCTTTCCTTTTTGTTATATTTATGATTGGCATTTTTAAGAGCGCCTTTTCTCCTCTCTCGCTAACAGTTGTGTTTTTTGCCCAAAAAGGTAGCGAAACTAGAGTAGCTTCTGTCTTCATTCATTGTTCCTTTTGGCCCTCATTTTCCCCCAATCTGGTAGCAAATCTAGAGCAGCAAATCTAACCAGCAACATAAAAAAATTCAATAAATAGAGCATATGTAGATAAAGTAGCTAATATAGGATATACAATACGGTACTTAACGAGGTTTGACAACTAGGCTGCTCAGCAGCAACAGCGGACAAGTTCAACATAGACAAGACAAAAGAAGCTGCTTTACAACAGCAACTCATATTAGTGGCCCCTCATGGCCTCTGCTTCCTCCCTCTGGTGCCTCCTCCACTTATTGTTGCCGAGTCCCTTGACCTTGGGCGCCTTGGGCTTGATCGGGAGACCGATGGCCACCTTCTGGAGGTTGCGGAGGTGAAGACCGAGTGCCTGGTGCATCGCTCTAAAGCCGTGGACGTTCACGGACTCCCCGCAGGTCCTCACGTCCTCGGCATGCTTCACGAGGGAGTTGAAGTTGGTGGCGCGGAGCCTCATGGTGATGCATAAGAGGAACCTATAGACGTCGCCCGCGAAGAAGTTATCGTACTGGCCGGACTTCAACCTCCTCAGCACATGATGAGTCTTGGTGTACTTGGACTCATCATCGCTGTGAACGTCGCTGCTATCCTCCTGTTGCAAAAAATAGTAGAGTGCAGTAAGGACATGATTGCGATACGTTGATTATCGGGATTGATTATTTGCATAAATTAACTGATTGAGATCCCTTGATTATTCCCCAAATCGAATACTGATCCCAATTACGAACAAGGGGATTCAAATACGAACATGAGGATTCATTGAAATACGAACATGGGGATTCATTGAAATACGAACATGGGGATTCATCGAAATACGAGATCTAACACAAGAGGATTAGCTACTATAAAAATACGAATAGACAAACCCTAATAACAATCGATCTAGCATCCAAATATAGGAATGCGGGGGAGAACAAAGGAAGGGGAGAAAACCCTGGTTACCTCCGACCATGGGTTGGTGATGCTAGTGTCGTAGCGGTTCTCCGGCCTTATGTAATCAACCTCCTCGTAGGGGTCCCAGCCGAGCGGAATCTTCCTGAGACCGACGAGGGCCCCCTCACTGGCGGCTATGGCGGAAACAGGGACGAGGGTCTGGACAGGGACGACGGCTGCTTCGACGCCTCAATGAAGGCCTCCTTGCCGATGGCCTTGGAGGCGCCGATGTCCACTGCGCCGTTCTTCTCCATCACCGGCGTGGTTGGGGTTTTCTTGGGGGTTTGCATAAGGTGATGGGACAGTGGAGACGGTTGAGTGAGCGAGTGAGTGACGAGTGAGAGTGAGGAGGCCTCTATAAAGGAGAAGGGAAGCGATGTTTCGTTGCACCACCGTGCATCGTGTATCTGCGTACGCTACTGCACCATGCACGGCCACACGTGTCCGCTACCGCCTTGTGCACCGCACACGCGTATCGTGAGTCACGGTTTTTCCCTCGTGTCTAACCCTGGTGACTTAGTTGTGCTCAGTTTTGCCCTCGAGTGTAACACTGGCAGTTTGGTTGTACTCAGTTTTGCCCTCCAGTACTAACACTGCCGTGTGCAATATACTCAGTTTTACCCTCCGGTGGCTGGTCAACAGGGAGTCAACGAATGGGTTTTAGATAGATAATTTTGAGTCATTTTACGACAGAAAATTCAAAAAGATCAAAACATATTGGCATCTACCTAGGGTGTCATATTATGTGACCCGCCACCATAACAAATGTATATAAATCAAGTTTTAACCTAAATCACCTACTATATATGAAGTTTCATGGCTTTCTACTCAAGCCTCTTCCAAAAACACACCTCCCCAAAACATTGTTTGTCTAAATGAGGCAATAATTGTCAAACTGGTGTATATTTGAATTGCAAATAGTTTGATATATGCCAATATGTATTTTATTGTATAAAAGACACATTTTTCCATTTTTATATATCTTTCTAATTTCTATTTGAATCCCTTTGTCAGTCTTGCCCTTGGTTTTTAAGTTCTACTCAGTTTTGCCCTTGGTTCTTAAGTTCTACTCAGTTTTCCCCTCTCTTAGTCAGAATCTCTCACACATGTGCTCATCTTGGATGCTACGCTCTGATTGGTTGAGATAGTTGTCACACAAATCGTGCTCACCAACCGTTGATCCTTTGTGATCTAGTGGACATGATAACCCATATATCTGTCGAGGGCTCCCCTCTATCCATGCAAAATATCGAGTTTTCCACCGGTACTTTAACTCCATAAACAAATGAATTTGAATATAATTTGAAGGGAAAATGTTCAAAGGTGTATAATTTGTGCATTACATTCCACTCTATGAATATGATAATCTCTCAAGATTTTGTTAGCACAATATTATCACGTATTAAGTGTGATTTCAAAGAGTTCAAATGTGTATAATTTTCGTATACGCAAGTTTATACATTACATTCCACTCTATGAAAATGGGGGAGAAAATGATAATCTCTGAAATATTTCTAGCACGTCATTATCTCATTATTAAGTGCAATTTCAATGTGTTGAAAGGTTTAAAATTTTCGTATACGCAAGTTTATGCATTATATTTCACTCCATGGAAATGATAAATGATCAGGATTTTAATAGCACAATATTATCATGTCCTAAGTGCGATTTCAAAGAGTTCAAAGGTGTATAATTTTCGTATATAAAAGCTTGTGCATTACATTCCACTATATGAAAATGATAATCACTCAAGAGTTTCTTAGCACAACATTATCACGTATTAAGTGCGATTTTAAAGAGTTCAAATGTGTATAATTTTTGTATATGCAAGTTTATGCATTACATTCCACTCTATGAAAATGGGGGAGAAAATGATAATATCTCAAAATTTTGTTATCACATCATTATCACGTATTAAGTGCGATTTCAAAGTGTTCAAAGGTTGTCGTCGGATTGATGACAATTACGCCATGAGGGGGTTCTCGAGGCGTGCGGAAGAGAGGGGGTGAGACGTACGGTATTCCGGGACGGTGAGCACACAAGTTTACCCAGGTTCGAATTCGCCGGCTTTGGACGGATCCTACTCCTGCTAGCAATCCAGTAATACGGCAGAGCCGGAATATGGGGTACAAGGGTATCGCCTGTGTGAGTTGAGGGTCTAAAGTATTGGGTGCCCTAAAGGCTCTCCCTAGGACGGCTTATATAGATATCCGGCCTAGGGTTTACAGGAGAGATCAATCTAGCTACGACTAAGAGTTGGTTACAAAGTACATCTTGAACTACAAGTAACATTACGGGCCTAAGTCGGTAAGTCTTCTGGGCCTTCCCGTAGATGGATTGGACTCCGCCTTCTCTCCCTGACTGGGCCGCCCGTGAAGCAATGCTCTAACCCAAAGTGGGCCACCCTGGTTAGTGAGGAACTGTGAGGATACCCGGAAAGTATATCCCCAACAGCAGCCCCGGAGGCCTCCAAGATCCAAAGTCAGATTTATCATCGTCTAGCTTGATCTTCGGCTTGTAGAATCTTGAAGGGTTCCTGAAACTTCACAACAAATAATACAATCCGGATCTTAAAAGTAAGTCAGACCTTTCAATTAGTTACTCGGATTTTCCAGCTCGCTTTTGAACTAAGCCGGAATTTGGTCTCTAACGCCACCTGACACAAGCATGGTCAAGTCACATCATCTGACCGATCGTTCCATCAGCACGACCATTGGTGGGTCCGCGGTTCGCGGAACCGAGGCGCCGTTTCAATGCGTGCGTGGAGATCGAGGCGACGCAATCATCGGGGGGGGGCTTCCCAGTTCTTTCCACAACGCGTGGCGGTTATACTATAGCATTTGCACGAATATTGGCGCATGTAGGTGGATATAAGGGGTTTAGATTTCTTCTTCTCATCCCCACCAGTCCTTTGCCATTCATTGCTTCCCAATCTTCCCACGCGCACAGAGCCTCCTCGTCTTTCTCCCACAGAGCTCCTAGCGCCGCCACTTTAAGGTCACTTTTTCCACCGGAGAAAAATGGCTTCATCTTCATCTTCCTATGGTCTGGCGGCAGCGGCGGCGACGGCAGCGGCGGAAGCAACAGCGGAGAAAGAGAGTTTCCGAGGAGTCTGGATCCCCTGCGCCCTCAACGAGGAGGGCCTCAAGAACGTGGAGAAGGAGGGGCTTCTTGCTGCCGGCGACTGGCGGACTGACTTCGGGGAAATCGTCCCCAATCCGTGCGAGGGCGAGCGCGTCCACTTCGGCACCCATCTAGACCGAGGTTTGTCCTTTCCTCCCTTGGAGTTCTTCTCCGAGGTGATTGACCACTATGGAGTTCAACTCCACAATCTTCCTCCCAATTCCCTTCTAGAAATGAGCGCATATGCTGCGCTTTGTGAGGGATTCCTCGGCATTAGGCCGAGTTTGCTTCTTTTCCGGTATTACTTTCATGTCCGGAGAAATTCCATCACCACCGGTGTTCCTTATATCACCGGCACCATTAGTTTTTCGGTTAGACGAGACCGGGCTTATCCCAAAATTTCCGCCCGTGACTCGGTCAAACAATGGCCAGCCACTTTCTTCTATCATAGGGATATTCCGGCTCCTGGCAAACCTACTGCTCTGCCAGCTTTTGTTGATGGAGCTACTACGGCCCAGCCTTCCTGGGACGAGGCTGCTCCGGCTCTCACCGACGATATGATCCTTGCTAAGAGGCGGATCAAATATCTTATCAAGCAGAAGGGTCTGAAAGGATCCGACTTGGTCCAGTGCTGGGTCTCACACCGGATCCAGCCACTTCGGTACCACGGGGACAGATTGTTGCACTCCATCACATCTTCTCCAACTGACTCCCTCTGCATCAGCCCCAAAGCCTACACCACTCAAGGCTACATAACTCAAATTAAGTGGCTAATCAAGGAGCGGATCGAAAGGCGGATTCCAGAGGTTTCTCTGGACATGCATACGGCGGAAAGCACCGTGGTGCCGGTAAGATTTTATCATCACATCTTTTATGTGTTTCTATCTTTGAGTTACATTGCAATACTGATATGTTTCCTTATTTTCAGCTTGCTGACCTCCCCGAGTCGGAGTTTGCTCCACTCGAAGGATACCCTCCTGAGTTTTCTCAGGAGGCAGAAGTAGTCCCATTGCCGGATCTTGCGCTCAAGAAGCGCAAAGCTCCAATAGTTGCGGTTGGCACAAAGGAGGTGACAGTCGTGAAGAGGTAATCTTCTATCACAACTTTTCCATCTTTGTTCTTTACTCAAGTTCTTTCCAAGATGTAATGTTTCCGACTTTACTACCTTCTCAGAGCAAAATCAATCATCAAGGGCAAGGGGAAGGGGACTTCTTCGAAGCCCTTGCGCCAGATGAAGCTTACAATAGCTTCCCCTGCCGTGGCTCCTCCGACTCCGGTCCCTCAATCTTCTGCAACTCCGATGATCATCCCTTCTCTGGTGATTGCAGAAGATCCGGCTCCTCAAGCGGAGCCGACGATCCTTGGGTCGCATACTAACGTCACCACCAGTGCGTCAGCTCAAAATAAGGGTGAACCCTCTTTGGGTAATGATCCCTCGGCTGAAGTCTTCGCCGAAAACCTTCTCAACAATCCGGGTCTTGCCAAATTTGGCTTGACTCAGAAATCTGCAGAAGAGATCCAGCGGCTGGCTAGGCAAGTCCTGGACAAAAGCCATATATCCCCCGAAGAGGAGGCACAAGAAGCAGAGGATGTCAAGTTATCTGACCTTCTTGCTCAAGTCCGCCTTCGTGATGAGAAGATCAGGACTGGTGAGCTTCCAACAGCTCTAGTAGTCCCTCTTAGACTCGCCGAGAAGGTGGCAGCTAAAGTGAACGCGGGGTTAAACAAACTCACCCGCGAGCAATATGTAAGTCGGAATTCCAACTCGTTTTTACATTATGTTATATCATATCCTCTAGCCCCCAAGCATGAAGTAGGATATAGAAATCCGGATTTATGCTTTCGTTAGGATGCTAAAGAACGAACTAGTATAGCCCCAAGGCTCGTGCTGATATTTAGTAGAATATTAGCCCGAGTCTTAAGTAGCTTTCTGACCTTGGGTATTCTGACTTACAGAAAGTGTGTTCCTATAACCAGGAATTATTATCCAATGTCTGTGATAAGCGGAGAGAGATCAAAGCTCTCCGGCTGAAAAATGCTGAGCTCAAGGTAGCCAAGGACGAAGCCAAAGGTAAACATTTCGAGATTCAAACCTTGCCTTTTGCTTTTTAATGTCGAATTTTTCTGAACTGTTGTTCTTTTTTGACTTACATCGTTGGTGAAACAGTCCATCACTATGATTGAAGAGGCCGAGAACCTCAAGACCTTGGTGGTGGAGAACAAGGGACTTCGCCAAGAGCTGGAAAAGCTCCAGGTGGATCATGAAACGAGCATAGCTCAAGTCCTGGAATCCTCCTCCATGGCCACTGAAGAGCGCGGTCGCAAGATTGCCGATCAAGATAAAGTTATCTCGGACCTCAAGAATGAGGTTGATAGAGAGAAGGATATCTCCCATGCACTCCGGGCTGAACTCCAGAGTCTCCGGGAGGAGAAATCCAAGATTGACGATGTCATTCTTGGTAAGTTCCATCTATCTGACTTATCATTTCCTCGACTTTTATCAATGTCGGTTTTTCCTTGTCTTCATTTTGTGTATAGGTCCTCTGAACTTGACGGACTCATCCTCGTCCGAGCCCCTCACTCACCGGCTTACCCAAGTCGGTGATCTTCTTCACGACTACCGCCAATTCCTTGAGGATATTGGCGAGTCTCTCAGGATTCCGGACATGCCAAGCATGTCGGACTTCCAGGTGCGGGAGAAGGCCAAGGAGATGCTAGCTTGTTCGGGACTGGAACATGTCCTACGCGCGGACTGCCACGCAGAATGCCCTCTCCATGGTCATGAGCCACCATGGAAACATGGAAATATGGCAAGTGACTAAAGGGTACTGCAAGGTAGACGAAGACGGCCAGGAGCAAGACCTTCAAGCCATCATGCACTCCTGTGCCGGATATGGGTGCCACGTAGCTGATCTGACCAGCTACGAGGTGCCGTTCTTCACCCGCGTGGATACTCCGCCACCTCCTTCAGAAGATGCCGAAGAAGTTTCCGACGATGAACGCACCAACTCGGATGCGGATATCTCGGAACGATATCAAGACGGAGTGACCAGCGAGCCAGTAGATCCTTCATCTCCTCCTGCATCATAGACCACAAACTTATGTATTATTCTATGAAAGAACATGATGCGTTTTGTAAATACAAAGTACTATGACTTTTTGCTAGTGCTAAGTTTTTTATCTATTCAGCACTTTTGTTTTAGAATTTTTGTGTGCTTGAAATGTTTGCATAAGCACTTAGAATTTTTCGTCTCTACTTATTGTTTATCTGGCTTTCCGCCTTGTCCCTTTTGTGAGCCGGCTAAACCTTCAGCCGGAAACTTTGCTGAGCAACGGAACTCAATTGCCAAACCAGTTTAAACTTGGAAACAAAGCCGGCTTCCAGTACCAACAATTCACTACTCGGAAGATACCCGCATCCAGCAATCAGACAAATAACCTAAGTAAAGACTAGAATTTTTTAGAGTTATACCCGAAGGTAGCAGTTTTAGAGTCGGAAATCTAAACCAGAACGAACATGAGCATGAAGTACTTTCAAGCATTCTGGGATTTTCGACTATGACATGATTATTAGGAAATAAGATGGTAAAAACTTCTCAGGAAAACTTTGAGGTAACCAAAACTTTTATTTCTCACAGAGCATGTACATATGTATGATTACAAAGAAGGATAAACTAAGAATAAAAGGGATGTAGCTGAGCAATATTCCATGGTCTGTCTAACTCATCCGGATTTGTACTGCCTCCAGCTCTCTTTCTCTTCTTAGTAGCAGGTCTTTCTTTGACTGGCCTCATGTCAGTTAAGTAGTACGATCCATTGTGCAATACTCGCCTAACTAAAAAGGGCCCTTCCCATACTGGGGAAAGTTTGTGCTTTCTTTGTTGCACGAGCCGGAGAACCAAATCACCTTTATTGAAAGATCTAGTTCGGATTCTCTGGCTATGATACTTGCGTAACTTCTGCTGATAGGCTGTAGATCTCATTTCAGCAACGACGCGAACTTCTTCAACTAAGTCGAGATCATTTTGTCGAGAAATCTCGGCATCCTCTTGATATACACAGCCACTCTAGGAGAAGTATGAATTAAATCACTAGGAAGAACTGCTTCTGCACCATAGACCAAGAAGAAAGGTGTATATCCTGTTGACCTGTTCGGAGTTGTTCGCAAACTCCAAATTACAGAGGGTAGTTCCTCTGCCCAAGCCCCCGCAGCACGTCTTAGTGGTGCTTCGAGTCTCGGTTTCAAGCCTTGTAGAATTAAACCATTTGCTCTTTCGACTTGTCCGTTAGCCTGTGGATGTGCGACTGACGCAATGTCAAGCCGGATATTTTGCTCATCGCAGAATTCAACCAGTTCTCCCATAGAAAAGTTACTCCTGTTGTCCATGATAATGCTATGCGGATAACCATACCGGATTATAACATCCTCGACAAATCTTTTGGCTGTTGCTCCATCACAACTAGTGACAGGTTTAGCCTCGATCCACTTTGTGAATTTGTCCACCATCACTAAGAGGTGCGTGAATCCACTTGGTGCTCGTTTAAAAGGTCCTACCATATCAAGCCCCCAGACCGCAAAAGGCCATGTTATAGGTATTGTTCGTAGCTGATCAGCCGGAACATGAGCTTGCTTGGCGTACTTTTGGTAGCCTTTGCATGTCTTGACTAATTGTTCGGCATCTGCCTGAGCTGTAAGCCATAAAAATCCATGTTGAAAAGCTTTTGCCACTAAAGATTTGGCTGCAGCGTGGTGACCACACTCGCCTTCGTGGATTTCTCTTAAGATCTCCACTCCTTCTTCCGGACATACACAGCGCTGAAAAACCCCAGAAACACTCCGTTTATGGAGCTCACCTTTAACAATAGTATAGGCTTTTGCTCATCGGATAATCTGCCGGCTCAGCACCTCATCTTCGGATAATTTGCCATCTACCAAGTAATCAAGGTAGGGTTGAGTCCAGCTGGGAATTACAGCCAGAACTGCTATTAAAGGTGAGTCGGATTTGGTCGGATATTCCTCATCTACCCCTTTTATCGAAGGAACTTTGAGGTTCTCTAAAAACGCGCCATCCGGGACCTCTTTCCGTGCAGAGCCTATTCGAGATAGTGCATCTTCTTCCTCATTTTCTGCTCGAGGGATGTGTTGAACTTCAAACCCTTCGAACGATTTAGATAGATCATCCACGACAGCTTTATATGCTGCCATGTGCTTATTTTCATTACAAATATCCGATACTTGCTGAGCAACAAGATCCGAATCTCCGTAACACATCAAACGTCGGATGCCAATATCCTTAGCAATCCGGATTCCATGCAGCAGTGCTTCATACTCGGCAATATTGTTTGTCGCTGTGAAGTGGATCTGCAACACGTATAAAAGTTTATCTCCTTGGGGTGACTTGAGCACCATGCCAGCCCCCGAGCCCCCTTGGGCCTTAGACCCATCAAAAAAGAGGGTCCAATATTCCGACCCAGGGAGGGTCATGTTCTCCTTGGTCTCTGTCCAATCAGCGACAAAGTCGGCAAGGATCTGGGATTTGATTGTTGTCCGAGGTTTATACTCAATATAGAAAGCTGAGAGCTCTATGCCCCATTTGGCGACACGTCCTGTGGCGTCGCTGTTGTTGATTATGACTCTCATGGGAGCTTTGCTCACCACGGTAATTGGATGCTCCTGAAAATAGTGTCGTAACTTACGAGATGCTAGGAAAACACCGTAAGCCAACTTTTGATAGTGCGGATACCGCTGTTTTGATTCTGTCAGGACCTCGCTGACAAAATAAGTCGGACACTGCACCAGGTGTTCCTGATTTTCCTCTGGTCTCTCCACCACCATGACGATACTAACGACCCTATTTGTCGCAACAATATAAAGCAACATCGGTTCCTGAGGTTCCGGCGCTGCAAGGATAGGAATAGATGAGAGTACTTTCTTCAGGTCCTGTAGTGCAGCTTCAGCTTCATCAGTCTAGACAAAATCTTTGGTCTTCTTCAGGAGTTTCTATAATGGTGCGGCTCTTTCACCAAGCCGGCTTACAAATCGACTGACTGCAGCAATGCAACCAGTTAATCTTTGTACGTCCTTCAGGCGATTAGCCTAAAAATATTGAGAATAGCCTTGATCTTGTCGCGGTTCACCTCTATGCCTCTTTGAGACACGATGAAACCTAACAATTTTCCGGCTGGTATTCCAAAGAAGCATTTCTTCGGGTTAAGCATGATGTTGTATTTTCTTAAATTGGCGAACGTTTCCTCCAAGTCGGAAATTAGTGTTTCCTTCTTTTTGGACATCACCGCGATATCATCCACGTATGCATGTACATTGCGTCCGAGTTGGTCGTGGAGGCGACGCTGCATCGTGCGCTGGTACGTAGCTCGTGCGTTCTTCAGCCCAAAGGGCATCTTAACAAAACAGAAGGTTTCGAAGGGGGTTATGAATGTAGTCTTCACTTTGTCAGATTCCTTCATCCGTATTTGGTGATAACCGGAATATGCGTCGAGAAAACAGAGCAGTTCCGAGCCTGCCGTAGAATCGATAACTTGATCAATTATAAGGCGAACAACGGATCTTTGGACATGCTTTGTTCATGGCTGTATAATCAACACACATCCTTAAATCAGTGGTGTCCTTTTTAGGGACCATTACAGGGTTGGCCGACCAATCAGTATGGATGACCTCTTCTATGAATCCGGCTAACTCGAGCCGCGCTAGTTCCTTAGCTATTGCCTTACGCTTTTCATCACCAAACCGTCGTAAGGACTGTTTGACGGGTTTAGTGTTCGGGTTTACATTTAGAGAGTGCTCAGCAAGTTCCCTAGGTACTCTGGTCATGTCAGGTGGCTGCCATGTGAAGATATCTTGATTTGCTTGGAGGAACTTGACGAGCGTGCTTTCCTATGCGCTACTTAGGCCTAGGCCTATCTAGGTCACCTTGGAGGGGTCGTCATACTTCAATGGCGTCGTCTTCGTCTCTTCTGATGCCTTGAACTCCGGATTTGGCTTTGTCACCTCCTTCTTCATCGCAGGCATCTCGGACGGATCTATGCTTTTCTTGATCTCCTGGTACTCCTGGGCGTGCAGCACGGCTTTGGCAAAGGCGGGATTTCCGTCCTCGCACTCTCACGCCTTCTTCGGGTCTCCCCTGATGGTAATTACGCCGTTGGGACCTGGAATTTTCATCTTATTGTAAATGTAACACAGATGAGCCATAAAAGCCCAGTAAGCCAAACGTCCGAATATAGCGTGGTATGCGCTCTTGAACGGGACCACTTCGAAGGAAAGTGCCTCCGTCCGATAATTCTTTGGTGTTCCAAAAGTAACATCCAAAGTGATCTCTCCAGTGAATTAGCTTTGTCTTCACAGGACAACTCCGTGAAAGATCACAGAACTGTGGTTCAGCTGTGTTTCCGAGATCTTCATTCAGCGTAGCGTTTCGACATAGAGAATATTGATGCTGCTACCACCGTCCATGAGGGTCTTGGAGAAACCATAACCATCAATAAGTGGATTGACGATTAAGGCGTATTTTCCTCGCCTATGCAGCTTAGGCGGATGATCAGCGCGGTCAAACGTTATTGCTACTTTCGACCAGTCCAGATACTGAGGGACAGCCGGAACTGTTGCGTTGAGCTCGTGGAGAACTGCTTTCTTGACCTTTGCTGGTTGAGATCCGAGGAAGGTGACGTAAGTGTCCTTCTTGGTAGGAATACTTTTCTTCCCTTCCGACTTGAGATTTGAAGTGTCGGCTTCCTCCATGTCAGAATCTTCCTTGGTCTCTTTGTCTTTTTCGGGATTTTTCTTTCCCTTCTTCCGCTTAGCTTTGTAGCCCGCGGTATCATCTCTCTTGATGTTGTCGTTAAAACAACATTCGACGTTGGTGTGGGATGAGCCCCCATTGGCGTCCAAATGATGCACACATGGGTTATTGGTGATGTCGGCCCACGTGTAGGTTTTGCCCGGTTGTTGCTCTCCTCTACCTTGGACCCTTGATGTCCCACGGCCACGCCCGCGGCCTCCGCCACGTCCTCCTCGTCCTCCAGACCTAGAAACAATAGTGACTACCGCTGTCTCCGTGTTGGGCTTTTCTTCCGAGGTATTTTTGCGCTTCTGAGCTTGTTGCTTTGGTTGTTTTGCCGACTGAGGCACAGCCAGGGCATTGAGTAATCCCTCTGCATCGTCGTCAGCATCTGCATACTTGCTCGCTGTTTCTATCATTTCTCCCAGATTAGTAACCTTGTCACACTTCAAGCGATGGCGCAGTAAACCAACTAGGAGACTTGCGATGAAAGCTTCAATCGCAGTTTGATCATTTACTCCTTCGCAGGAGTTCTTGGTGTCAATCCATCATCCGAGGTAATCCCGGCAAGTTTCTCTGGCTTTCTGGGTTCAACACTGTAGGTCTCCAACCGTACAGGGCCTCTGATATGTGCCTTCGAAATTCCGAAAGAACGCACTTTGTAAATCATACCAGTTGTGGATGGTGTTCGCCGGAAGCTCATTGAGCCATGATCGTGCCGTCTTCCTCAACATGAGTGGGAGATATCGAGTTGCGACCAGGATGTTTCCGCCTTTGGCGATGCAGCAAGCTTGGAAGAAATCCTGTAACCAGGTGTCTGGCCGAGCCATGTCGTCGTAGGCTTGAATATGTCTTGAGATAACAAATCCTTTCGGGAACTTTGTAGCTCTGATGCGTGGACCGAAGCACTTTGGGCCCATGTACACGTCATCGTTTTCATAGCGCCGAGCCTCTATGTTGGAATTGATCCTATGCCTTGCGTCGTTCGGGGATAGGGATCGTCCCGAATTCCGTCTTTGGCTGCGGTGCCTTGGAGCCGGACTTTGGCTTCTGCCACCACCTCCTCCGCCATGTCGTCCTCCTTGCTCTCCATGGGAGCCGTTGTGATGACTGTGTGGTGGAGAAGGTGGAGCAGCTGGATAGTTTCCGGTTGATCGCCGGCCTCCGTCCGGAACGTCATTATTCCGATTCCGGGGAGGGTCTTGACTACGACGAGCCCTCTGCCGGCTTGTACCTGCATGGTTTCCGTTGTTCCCACCATAGTGAGGTTCAGCCGGACGGTTGTCATGTCTAGGAGGTGGCATTCTCTGACGATCCTCCTCCCGACGTTTCTCTTTATCTTCTCCCTTTTGGGGAAGATTCTTTGGATTCAGTGCAGCGATCGCGTCTTTCTCGGCTACTGGAGCGACGTTGCTCCAATCATGTGTAGTTCTGCGATGCTGTCCTGATGATCTGGTTCTTGAATAATTATCTTCCCTGTGTTCGGGATGACGATACTGTGCCCGGACGTAGGGGGTTTTGACGTCAGCCCATGCCGGATCTGTGCGGCATTGGTCGGAATCCGAGACCAGTTTTTGGCTTCCGGACAGGGCGACCTTCTGCTGCTCCAGTCCCTTATTGAGTAGCTTGATACCCAAACGGATCTCCTCTGGTCCTGGATTAGCCAATAGAATTTCTCGGGCTTCCACGGTATTTTGTACTGGTGTTGGGTATACCCAATCTCCATTGCTATCTTTCCGTGGCTTCCCCATCTCATCTCCGAAAAGGACGGCACGGACACGTGGGAATTGGTTGTCATCTATGTGACGCTTCCGTGTCTTCTGATGTAGACGAGACATGTACTCCTTGTTCGACATGCATTTCTTCTCCACCTCGATGTTTTTGGCTTCATCAAGGAGTTGTTGACGACACGCTTCTAGGGCCTGGGCCCTTTCGTCCAGCTCATCTGCAGTAAGTTCTGCAGCTGTAGGGATAGGTGTGGTTAGTGCGGCATCGATGAGTTTACATGCACCTTCAGTGATCACGTGTCCATCCACCGATGCTTCTTTTTTCGGCTCGTCTGGGATTAGTGCTCCATCCGAGTCTTCCTCGTATTCCTCGGCAATCACCTCCTCTGTCAGAGGGTCTTTTGTTGGGGTCTTGTTCTTCTTGTTCTTCTTCTTTGCCTTTTGGCAGCGCCGGTAGCAAAGACGGCTTTGGGTCCGTTTCCCGGAGTCAAGCTCGGATCGGTACTCTCGGACATCTGGACTTTGGGATTGTCTCTGACGTCCATGTCATCCTGCGCTTTGGGAGAGTGTTCCCCGGATCCTTTATCCATGGCTTCTCCTTCCTCTGCAGCTTTGGAGTTATACTCCTCTTCATATTCCACGGAGAACTTTCAGAAATCTGCTGACGTCATCGACTTGTCCGAGGATGCGGGTACGTCGGCGTTTGTTCCAATTGCCTCCAGCACCGAGTCGGCGTTTTCTCCAGCATCGGCAGAGCCGGATCCGGATCCCACACATCCGACGAAGTGCGACGCATGCTTCCTGAGGTACCTGCGGCTTTCGCGATCAGCCATATCAAAACTTTTAATGGTCTCGAGGATTGCATTTGCGCTTTCGCCTTGCAGTATCATATGTTTTAGTGTGTACCTTAGGAACGGCCTGTCTATTCCAGCATCATCAGAGCCAGAATTAGTGTCGTTGATATGTTTCTCCTGGATTTTGACTTCTGCGGGTGGGTCGATCTAGGATCCGGCTCCTCTGGGGAGATCCACTCCAGATTCGACGTTGACCGCTAGGTCTTCCTCAGGTTCGGATTTCTCCACTGTCTCCGCAACTGGTGCGGGCTAGGTGGGATTAGGGTTTTCTGAGATCCGGAACTCTACCGCCATTGCGGACAAAGGGGACCCAGAAAATTCTTCTGCCTCTATCATCACCGCTGGGGTGGGTTGGGCAGGTTCGGTGAAACCGATGTAAACATCGATCTCGCCAAAATACATGATTGTGTAGGCAGTCACGGCCTCCTTTGCCAGAATCCAAGTCTCGTCGAGAACGATGAGAGGTACGTCGCTGGCGTAGAGGATGCGACCGACGGCGATGGTCTCGCCGATTCCGATATTTGCAGATTCCGCTCGGAACGCAGATCCGTAGCTCACTTGCCCCACGGTGGGCACCAACTGTCATCGGATTGATGACAAGTACGCCATGAGGGGGTCCTCGAGGCGTGCGGAAGAGAGGGGGGTGAGACGTACGGTATTCTGGGACGGTGAGCACACAAGTTTACCAGTTGAATCCACCGCCTTTGGGCCGGATCCTACTCTGCTAGCAATCCGATGTCTGGTGAGCCGGAATATGGGTTACAAGGGTATCGCCTGTGTGAGTTGAGGGTCTAAAGTATTGGGTGCCCTAAAGTCTCTCCCTAGGACGGATTATATAGATATCCGGCCTAGGGATTACAGGAGAGATCAATCCGGCTACGACTAAGAGTTGGTTACAGAGTACATCTTGAACTACAAGTAACATTACGGGCCTAAGTCGGTAAGTCTTCTGGGCCTTCCCGTAGATGGATTGGACTCCGCCTTCTCTCCCTGACTGGGCCGCCCGTGAAGCAATGCTCTAACCCAAAGTGGGCCACCCTGGTCAGTGAGGAACTGTGAGGATACCCGGAAAGTACATCCCCAACAAAGGTTTATAATTTTCGCATATGCAAGTTTGTGCATTACATTCCACTCTATGAAAATGATAATCTCTCAAGATTTTCTTAGGACAACATTATCATGTATTAAGTGTGATTTCAAAGAGTTCAAAGGTGTATAATTTTCATATATGCAAGTTTATGCATTACATTCCACTCTATGAAAATGGGGGAGAAAATGACAATCTCTCAAAATTTCGTTAGCACATCATTATCACATATTAAGTGCCATTGCACAATGTTCAAAGGTTTATAATTTTCCTATATGCAAGTTTATGCATTATATTTCACTCCATGGAAATGATAAATGATCAGGATTTTATTAGCACAACTTTATCATGTCCTAAGTGCAATTTCAAAGAGTTCAATGGTGTATAATTTTAGTATATGCATTACATTTCACTATATGAAAATGACGCTAGACAAAGGGCATCCGTCGCCGGAGCAGAAGAAGAAAGGGGAGGCAACGACACGAGCGCGGGGCTAGTTCGGGATCCCATCTTGCAACGCCAACTTGGGTAAGCTGTGGGTCCGGTGCTCATGTGGATAAGTTGTGGGTCCGATGCTGATCTAGATAAGTGGAGAGAGGTGTCCACTACGGGTACCGACTGAATGCGATCCCACTTGTCATCATGTAATGGCAAGGGACCACTACGGGACCCGACAGAACACGGCCCTACTTGTCAGCACATAACGGTGAGGGTCCACTACGGGACCCAACTAAACACGGCCCCACCTGTCAGCACGTAACAGCAAGACTGACGAACAACGAGTTTTCAGACCGTGTGAGAGTTTCGTATAAGGAGATGGGAAAAAGGGAGGAAAAGTTAAGCGGCTAGGGAAAACTAAGTACAACTAACAAACTGAGCGTACGAAAATAGAAATCCCTATAATAAATGGGCTAGGCCATTTAGGAAAAATTTCCAACAATCCCCACCAGATCCAAGAGGCACATGAAGTTTGGCTTTGGTTCCAAAGCATTGTTTATATACCGGTACTACAGTGGAGATTGTTAAGTGGAACTTCCACCTAGAGCTTTATACTATACTAGGCTGCAACTTGTATAGTGGACTATGCCTTGAACTGCAAGTTTGCTGCAAACCTAGCTTCACACAAAGTCTTGTCCGATACTAGGCTACCTTGGGATTTCCCCGCGGGTGGATCTTATGCGTCATACTCCATGGACTTTCATGAGTTTATTAAAGAGCACCCTACTCTCATAGACTGTGATGTTTAACAGTCAGACTCATATAGGTGTGTTCTTCAAAATAAGTTCTGCAGGACAACATCTCTGCTTAAGATAAGCCACTTAGAACACATTAAGATAATAAATCAACCTGTCGTGTATAATAGGAAAGTATCACATCTTCATGGAGCGGTGTTTATTAAAGTAGGGACACTTTCCTCTCAGCTAACCAATAGCTTGTCTCCCAATTCTAATTCACGGGGATATCTGATCACATAGAGTGGTTTACCAATATGGGAAACTCATATTGTGGGTCTCATACACATCTCCTTCGATCCATTTTATATCACGTTGTGTGATAGACCCTTTGTGAAAGGATCTACCAAATTTTTAGATGTTTGGATATAATCCAATGCAATAACTCCGAAGTAACAGATTTCAGTCTCCTCTTCACATGTCTTGCTGACTTCATATTATCCTTAGAACTATTTACTTTGTAAATCATAGTTTGATTATCGCAATTCATAATGATTGTGGGTATTGGTTTTTCAACCACAGGTAAGTTCATCAAGAGTTGATGAAGCCACTTTGCTTCAACAGTGGCTATGTCTAATGTTGTGAGTTATGCTTCCATAGTTGACCTTGTTAACATGGTCTTCTTGCAAGACTTCCAAGAAACAGGGCCACCACCAAGTGTGAATACATATCCACTTGTGGCCTTTATCTCGTCAGCATCAGATATCCAATTTGAATCACTATAACCCTCTAGTTCCCTCGGATACCTGGTATAGTGAATGCCATAGCCCACATTTCATTTTAGATAGCGCATAACTCTCTCAAGCACATTCCAATGATCATCTCCTAGATTTGAAACAAATCGACTGAGTTTGCTTACAACAAAAGCGATGTTAGGGCTCGTGGCGCTAGCTAAATACATAAGCGAGCCAATAATTTGAGACAACCTCAGTTGGTCTCTTGCATTTCCTCGATTCTTTCGAAGAAACACACTAGGATCATACGGTGTAGGAGAATACTTGTAGTCGCTATACCCAAAATGACTCAAGACATTTTCCACATAGTGAGACTAAAGCAACATAATCACACTGTCATCATCTCTGAATAGTTTGATATTTAGGATAACATCAGTCACTCCTAGATATTTCATCTCAAAATAATGAGATAATAAATCCTTGACCTCCTTAATTGCATTAATGTTGGTTCCGAAAATCAGTATGTCATCAACATACAAACAAAGGATGACTCCCTCGCCCCCACCATGAAGATGGTACACACATTTGTCAAGTTCATTTAAAACAAAGCCTGCAACTATTAAAGTTCTTTCAAACTTCTCATGCCACTGCTTATGGGCTTGTTTTAGGCCATATAAATACTTCTTTCCTTCTTGACCACTTAACACAAAGCCATCTGGTTGATTTATGTAAATTTCCTCATCCAACTCCCCATTTAGGAAAGTTGTCTTAACGTCCATTTGATGAACGAGAAGACCATGAGAGGCGGACAATGAAAGTAGTACTCAAATGGTGGTTAATCTGTCAATAGGTGAGTAAGTGTCAAAGAAGTCTTCACCTTCTTTTTGAGTGTAACCCTTTAACCAGAAGTCGTTCCTTGTACTTCTCAATAGTACCATCAGGAATAAGCTTTTTCTTAAACACCTACTTGCATCCTATAGGTTTGCACCCATAAGGGCGATCAGTGATCTCCCATGTTCCATTAGCTAAGATGGAATCCATCTCACTAAAGATAGCTTCCTTCTAGTAGTCAGCATCAGGAGATGCATAGGCTTCTGAAATGAAAGTGGGCATGCCATCCATAAGATACATAATGCAATCATCCCCAAAGGACTTTGCAGTCCTCTATCTATTGCTCCTGTTGTCAGATTGATGACAAGTATGCCATATGGGGTCCTAAAGGCGTTGAGAAGATGGGTGTGAGCCGTACAATGTTCCGGGAGAGGTGAGCACAAGTTTACCCAGTTTCAGATCTGACATCGGTGATCGTATCCTACTCCTTCTAGCAACCTAGTAATATATCAACGAGAACCAGATGTTACAGCGAATGACAAGAGAGGTTCGCCAATGCGAGTTGGTTATGGTATTGTGCCCTAAAGTCTCCCTCGGTCCCGACTTATAAAGGCGCCAAGACCTAGGGTTTATGGGAGAGACCTATCCAGCTATGTTATAGAGTCGGTACTAGATACAGCTTGAACTACAAGTAATAATACATGCCTAAGTCGGTAAGTCCTTTGGGCCTTGTCGTAGCCAGAATTGACTCCGTCCTCTTTCCCTGACTAGGCTGCCTGTGAAGCAAAGATCTAACCCGTTAGTGGGCCACCCTGGTCAGCGAGTTTTGTGGGTATACCCGGAAAGTATATCCCAACAGTATCCCCTCGAAAGTCTCCAAGATCCAAATTCGGATTATCGACTACCTTGAAGGTTCTTCAGCTTGTAGAATCTTGAAGGGTCCTACAAACCTTCATTCAAATATGTAGGATTCCGAGTCTCGTCTGAGTCGGATATGTCTTGTAGGCTTTAGTTATTTCCACACTCGTTTTAAACTTGAGTCAGATTTTAGATGATGACGTTTGCCTAACAACTTTGCTGGTCCTGTCTTGTCACTAACAAGTATCTTGTCATCATGACCATTGGTGGGTATGCATTGCGCGGAACCAAGGAACCATTTCAATGCACGTGCGGAGATCGAGGGGGCGGAGGATTCACGAGGGAGCTGACTCTCTCTCCTATATGCATGGCGTTAATCTAGTGCACTGAGCATGAATCTCATAACAGAGGTTAATATATTGGGAAAATTTTCTCCTCCCTACATTCATTCCTCACTGTTCTTTTGTCTCCTCGTACTCATCGTATTCTCCTCGTCCATCGCCCCTGCAAAAACACCTCTAGCATCACCACTGCTTCGTCGCCTCCGACTATATGGCAGAAGCGGCATCAAGATCAGGCGCGGCACCGGCGTCCTCGATGGCGGCGGATGACAAGAAACACCGGGGCCTCTGGGTTGTTAGCATCATGGACAACCAGAAGCTCTAAACCATGGAGGACGAGGGCTACCTCGCCATCGGCGCATGGCAGAGTAGCCTCAATGAGTCCATTTTGGTGCCCTATGATGGCGAGCGAGTCCTCTTCACGACGCATGTCGATCGTGGCCTCAGCCTTTCACCATTGGAATTCCTCACAAAGGTACTCCAACACTATGGCATACAACTGCACAATCTTCCTCCCAATTCTCTACTCGAACTTAGTGCTCACACAGCTCTTAGCGAGGGATTTGTTGGCATTAGGCTGAATCTCACTCTTTTCCGGTACTACTATGGTACTCAGAAGAATTCTATTAGTGCCAGAATTCCTTATATCACTAGCACACTTAGCTTAGTTCTTAGGAGAGACTGAGTCTTTCCTAGGATTTTTGATAGTGAGTCGTTTAGAATATGGGCCGCCACATTCTTTTACAACAAAGATATGCCAGCTCCCGGAAAGACGAAAGGTCTTACAATTTTCGTCGATTCCGCTTCTCCCCACAGAAACATATGGGACGCAGAGGCGCCGAAACTTTCCAAACATATGATAGCAATTCCATCCTTACTAATGACATTACCAAGGAATTCAACCTTGTCCAACCAGATTTCTCACTTGCTGAACTTAGAATATAGCTTATGTTATCTTAGAGTTTGCAATGCTATCCTTAAGTGATCGGCATGCTCCTCTTTATCCTTCGAATATATCAAAATATCATAAAAGAATACTATGACAAACTTGTCCAGATATGGCATGAAGATCTTGTTCATCAGATTCATGAAAATTGCTAGTGCATTGGTCAACCCAAACAGTATGACTAGATACTCATGATGCACATACCTTAAGACAAATGTTGTTGTTGGAACATCCTCCGATTTGATTTTGATTTGATGATAACCTGATCTCGGATCAATCTTGGAGAACACTCTGGCTCCCTTGACCTGATCAAATAAATCCTGAATTCTTGGTAATGTATACTTGTTCTTGATGGTGACATTGTTCAAATTTCTATAGTCTCCACATATCTGTCGTCCTCCATCTCTTTTATCAACAAAAATCATTGGAGTTCCCCACGGGGATACGCTCTCTTGAATAAAACCTTTTCTAGCCAACTCATGAATTTGTTCTTTGAGCTCTTTCAGCTCTTTAGGACCCATCTTATATGGTGCTTGAGCAATAGGTGTTATACCAGGTATCAATTCAATAGTGAACTCGATCTCTCGACCAGGTGGCATTCATGGTAATTCTGTTGAAAAACATCTTGAAACTCATTTACCACAGGAATATCCTCCATCTTGACCTCACTCATAGAGTTTAATTGTAGATCTACATCTATATGTGTGCGCTTATCATCTGGGTAAACTAATCTTCCTCCCCCTGGAGTCCTTATTGAGACATTCTAGTATCCACAATTGATCCGTGCTCCATGTTCGGTCATCCAATCCATTCCCAGAACTACTGTTATTACTCTCAATGGGACAACATAAAGATCAACATAATAGGTTTGTCCACAGATTGAGATAACTTGGTTTAGTTTGATATTTCGCACTAACACAATCCCTCCAGCGGTAACTACGGTCATAGGTTTTTCTAATGGTGCCCTTCTAATCCCGAACTTATCACAAAATTGTTTAGATATGAATGAAGTAGTTGCACCAGTATCAAATAAACTTTTTGAGGATTGGTGAGAATATTGAGCGTACCTATCACCGCTTCATCCAAGTTATCCACGTCCTCCAAGTTTGTGCAATTCAGCTTTCCGGTAGGTCTGCTCCACTTGCCATTGTTGTTCTTGAAAAAATTTCCACCCTTGTTAGGTTGTCTGCCTCCACCTTTTGCTTGACCATCGCCTGATGTGGGATAACCACCTATTGGTTTGTTGGGACAATTAGGCTTCATGTGTCCCTTCTATAGCATATGATCACTGGCTTCTGACATTGACTTTTGAAATGCCCGGGTAACCCACATTTGTGACAGATGATGTTCCTCTAGGATGATGATGCCCCACGATTAGGATTATTAGAGGGTCTAACCCAGGGTTTAAATTCCAGGTTTGGTTTAGGCTTACTGGCTTGAACTCTCTTATTTTCTTTCTTCGCCCTCTTTCTTCTATCTTGTTGGAAATTTTTGTAATCATCCTCAAGGGTTATAGCTACATCTAGTAGTTGTTGGAAACTCTGCTTGGTTGCAAGCCTCAACTGCATCTTCACAAATGGATTCAGTCCATGTATGAACTGCTTCTTTCTATTCTCTTTAGTGCTTACCTCGTCAGCAGCATAATGAGACAAATCAGTAAACTCCCAGATGTACTTCATGACACTAGAGAAACCTTGCTACAGTTCTTCAAACTCTCTATGCTTCAGCTCAATAACACTCTCCGAAACATGATATTCATGGAATCTTTGTTTGAACTCCTCCTAGGTATACTCCCTTCCTAGAGGTTGCATTGCTAGCTGATTCTCCCACCAAGATATTGCAGGTCCAGATAGAAGATATGTTGCATACCTTAACTTCTCCCCATCATTGAACCCTACAGTATTCAGCTTTCTCTCAATATCATCCAACCAATCCTCTACATCCATTGGTTCTGGAGCTGATGCAAAAGGTAATGGCCTTGCATTCTAGAAATCAGAAAGATGTAAACCACAACCTTTAGGTTCCCTCTGGTTTCCAAATTGATCCATTAACCCCTCCATGAACTTATTCCGATGTTCCTGCATCATCTGCATATATCGCATGAAATTATTCTCCATCAGCAGCCTCATTGGTGGTGGTGGTAATTCTGCATGAGTTCTGGCGTCCTCATCCAGCTTCGCCTTAGCTTTGTGCTCCATATGCTGCTGTTCAGTCTCGTCTTCTACACCCATCTCCATAACCCCCAAAGTCCCATAACATAAAGCGAAACTCATAATTACATCATGCCATGCTTTTTGAGCTCAACTCTATGCCTAGAACTAATCACACAATGGAAATCAAGATCCAAATAAGAACCAAATATGCAACACATATATTATACATTACATTAACATAGTTGCTACAACAACATCACAACCCCTATGATACAAATACTACAAATCCCTGTGAGAACTATTTCACTTATTTAATTACATCAAGCTCTCAAACTCTACAATACACATGACCAAACTACTACTAACTCTTCTTGGTGATTCTATTACTAAGTAGCCTCCATGCTCGTTGTTCATGCCTAGAATCCACCCATGCTAACGTGAAGTCGGATGCACAGTCATGGAACAACTGGCCTCCAAGATGGAATGTACTCTCGGTATCATAAGAATCAGGACTCGACACGTCATCCGGCCGAAGTGCATCCATTCCCTCCAACTCATCTGAGTCATCTTGAACATCAGGTTCCACATTAGAGTTTCCGTAAAGCTCTCATGCCCATTCTCCATTCTGAATAGAATTATGAACATATACCGGAGTCATGGAATACCCAGAGGATTCAAACTCTACTTCCTCGGGATCTTCGTCATCTGACTCAACATCCACCATGTTGACATCCCTTCCATCCGCGGAATAAGACATAACTCCCATCCAACTAGTTTGCCCAATATCACCAACAAAATATTCTACCGGAATAGGATTCCCAGTACATCCATCAGTTGATCCATACCTACATCCTTCAGAATTCCCAATAGGAAGTTCTGAATCTTTGGTTCCTTGAGAACTCTATGGTATTGGATAACTAGTACCCTCATCTAGATATCTGGTAGGTTCTGTTATAGGTGAATAAGGATATGGTGTAAATGACTCTAGATCTATAGGTATATCCTTGAACAGTGGACTAATTTCACTTCCTGCTTCCTTCTCTAATTGTGTTGCCAATATCTCCCTTCTTTTAGGATCGGTAAGATCCTCTAGTATACTATCATTGTCTTCTAGTATGAGACGATGAGCATTATGGAAAGACTCCACTGATAGCCGATATTGATCCATGTACTTAGAAGCTAACTTTGGATGCTCCTTGACTAGCTAAAGATGATCCACAGCTAAATCTGAGTCCATGGAATCATGAGGAATCACAGTATATGTGCTCCCTATAAGCAATTCAGCCTTATGCTCCTGATTAGTGGCTAGTGCATCAACTAGGGTAATACTATACTCCACTGACTGGCTTCGACCCTAGCTAGATGGCATGACTAGAACTGGTCTAAGCTTCTTAGGTAGACAAATTTTGACTCTGTACTTCGCAATCATTTGACCATCAAAGTATGCAAAAGTCTTCACTGTAATATTGGCTTCACACCCAAATACTCCCAGAAGTTCTCGAAGCTGTATCGTCAACTCTCCTTGATAGTCATCCAGACTATCCTCCATCGTAGTAAAGGTCTGCTTAGGAAACCTAGGCGCCATTCTAGCTATATAAAAAATATTTATAATTAGTAACAGTGAATCATAATAAAGAATTGAAACACTAAAAATATATAATGAATTATTCCCAAATGAGTATTCATCATATATTCTAGAGAACTCTTTACCGTTGCTCCTAGACTCCTATAGGTAATACCCTTTACTAGGTTTCTAACCTAAGGTCAAAGGAATTGCTATGATACCAGCTATGGTGACCTAACATACCAATTAATGTTGTAGTATACCATAGTCATTGACATAACACTCATGGGACACCATTCCACAAATATTATATCCCTCGGAGTGGTACAACAGAAACATCTCGGGTCCAAATTACAAACATACACACATTATTATTACAATACCAAAAGATCAACATCTTTGAAAGGTTCAAACTTACAAACCATACAACTTATTTAATAAGTTCGGCAGAAGAACAAAAGACTCAACGATAAAGTAAACTATGAGCTCAACAACTTATTGTATAGAGTTCATCTTGCTTGTCTCATCCTAGATATTTAGGTTTTGACATGACAACTACTTGGACTCGTTGTCGTCAGCTCCGTAGTGTATACCATAGTCTACTCCTTCAACTCCACCGGATAGGTCCGGCTCTTCATAGTAGAGATCATTCTGGACTTCTGTAGCATACACCTGATTATCCTTCTGTTCCTTAGAGTCTAAGCAAAGGGTCAAAGGAAAGAGTGCGTAACAGCATTACCCAGCAAGTTCATTATATGCATGGTGGGAAGTTTGATGCTTTATCTACCACCTCAGACTATAAGTCTTTGGCACTATGTAGTTTTTAAAAACCTTTCTTCAAATATTGGTTTTATTATCAAAAACTATGCCCATCAGTCTTCACAGGTTAACCAGAACTTCATCGAGTTCCTTTCCTGCCGCGTCTATAGCTCCTTTCAGGAACAGGGAGTAACATGTCACAATTCTTACACTCTGTAGAGGTGCGTTGCTTTACCCATAAGAGACCGAATCCTTATTGCACCCCCGGGCGTACTTTCCCATCCACAATTTCTTGATGTAGGGCCCAAAAGTTAATCCAAGCCAATCACTACCCTTCTCCACGACCCCGCATAAAGACAAGACCCCCCAAGCAGGAATACCTCCGTTAACCCCCATATAGGCAGATATAACCTTGGTAACCCATCGGAGACTCCAGTGAGCAACTTATGTCCCTGGCAACCCCCACTGAAGTGGCAGAAATACCTCTGACAGCCCCTCAGGGATAATCTAGATGCCAATATTGCGGGGAACTAAGGGTCCCACCCATATGCTGGATTCTCCACGAGAAATCTACAGCCTCACGATAAGGTCATCCGTCCATGCGAAAGGAAGAAGATCCAGCTGACTTCTCCGTCCCATCCCAAATCTTATAGTTAACGCGTAATATACAGTGCTAGAATCACTGATGTCATGGGTTGTTAAGCCCTAATTGTTCTACAACTGGTATCCTAGATTCCATTGCCACTCTTAGTATTTATCACCACTTAGGATGAAATAACATTTCATTTGGTTGGGAAAATACTTATTTTCTGTCTCTTTTTAGAATATAGGTGATAACACACAACTTGCAAATACTTTAATAGAGACTCTTCAAAGGACATGAGCAAGTGATGAACTTGCCTTGTGACTGCAAGGTACTGAAGTCGGATGCTTCCAGTCGACCTTGAGAACCTGTTTCTACAAAACACCATTATTGCTCGGTAAGGACAATATTTGAAGAAGTAATATGCTATGCATAATAATTTCATGCAATGATTTTATTATTTTTCATCTTTGCATGTTTTACCCACCTTATAAAGCTTTTACATTACTTTTAATTAATGAAAGGAATGTAATAATTAAAGTCTCTTAAAATCTCATAATTACTATATTTAATATTTTTGTGATGACTAATAGTATTCTAAGAGTTTAAAAATGAATTTTATTTTAATTTTTAACCCTTCGTAATATTTTCTTAAAATTCTATTAAGGAATAAATATTTCATTTTGAACAAACTTACTTTACTTAATTAAAATATGTACTATTTCATTTTGAGCAAGTTAGTATTTTTTCCAAAATAATATATCCATTTAGGATCTTAAAGGTGAATTTTATTAAATTTTAAGTATTTTTTTTATAATATTCCATAAGGAATATATACTATTTAAATATTAGATATAAGTTTTATTATTTGAAATAACTATTCACTATTTTTATTGAGTAGGTTAAGTATTTTGTGACTTCATAGATATATTATTTGTATTTTAGGATTTTTATTTATTTTTCTAGAGCTCATTTAAATCCAAGGGTATTGTCGGGGGGGGTGACCCCCGGGTAGGCCAAGCAAAGATCAAGCTGGCCCGCTCCAGGAAGGTCTGGCCTAATGGCGGCAAAACAAAGATCCGCCACCGGGTGGAATGCTCCACTCGGCCCACCTCAAGGTTCTCTGGCTGGCCCGTCTAGCCGGAGGCCGGGAGAGCCGGTTGGGTTCAGAGCTAGACCGTGCTGTTGACTCACGAGTCCGCGCGCCATAGCCGGTTTATAGTATGCCGTCCAAGAACATGAGGGCCACGGAAGCTGCCACCATGGAGCTTAGCCACCTAGACGGCGATGAGCTGCGCCGCTAATAGGTGCACGTCCAGCTCCTCGTTGCTACAACAAACCAGCAATAGGCTGAGGCAGCACAAGCCTCGGAGGAAACAACAAGAGCCAGCAGCCTCGCCAAGTGGGTGATCTGACTACATTCGGAAGCACGGCCTCATCTCCAAATGTTATGAAGTAGAACAATCGTATGTGTGGAGGATTAGCCGGCCGTGGGCAAAACCCACGCGAGGCTACCAACAGGAATCCCGATTCGGCTGACGGAGCCAGAAGAGCCAACACGCTGCCTAAGTCCTGCCTTTCAGGATGTCTTAGCCCACATGAGCCGGAGGATCCATGGGACACACGTGCGTGCATCGACCTGTTGGCCCATTCATGTGTCCTGGAGGAGGAAAGCCCAGCCGACCCGAGATTTTTCTGACCGCGCATCCGGAATGAACCGTTTCCAAAGGGATTTTCGCTCCCAAGGGACACGCCAAAGTACAATGGCATAGTTAAGCTAGAGGACTGGCTAGTGGATTACACCACCGCGGTGGGCACCGTGAACGGCAACCGCCAGGTAGCTGTGCGCTACGTCCCTCTTATACTCCTCGACTCATCCAGGACATGGCTCAACAGCCTTCCCGATAATAGCATCACGCTTGGATCAATTTCGAGCAGGTGTTCGTCCACAACTTCTATGGAACCTATAGGCGCCCTGGTCGCCCTGGTGAACTCGCCCTGTGCATCCAAGGCAAGGACGAGACCGAGCGCTCCTACATCCCCCGGTGGACAAGAATGCACAACTCTTGCGAAGGGGTGCACGAGCACCAAGTGATCGACTTCTTCATCAACGTCTGTAGAGACGGCACCATGCTTAAGCATAAGCTTCGCCAGGTGGAGCCCGACACCATGACCAAGACCATGGAGATCGTAGACAAGTAAGCCACGCGGACGCGGCAATGAAGAGGTCCATCCGGCTAGACGACCAGGGGCAGATCATCCTCGAGGCCTCCACAGACCGGCACCAGTCAGAAGGGAACAATCACCACTCCTGGCGGCGCGACAACCGCCATGGAAAGTGGAAGGACGATCAGCTGGATAACCAGTATGGTTTCAGACAGGTGGCAGCTGTCCAAGAGGACCCGGATGCAGGCGGCAGCCAGAGACAGAAGCCTGATGATCAGCCACCTCGGCCCAAGTACACCATCGAATCAATTCTTGAAGGCCCGTGTAAGTTCCACAGCGGTGGTAACAAGCCGTCTACGCACACAACCCACTAGTGCACCTGGACAAAGAAGATGGCCAAGGTTTGTGGTTTACCACCGCCACCCCTTCCTCCGCCAGATGGCCAGCAAGACAATCGCGAGCTCCAAAACTGCTAGGATGAAGACGGAGGAGACTACCCTCGCCGGGTAGGAAACTACCACATCTTCACCACCAAGCTGGAGACCAAGCACAACAAAAGGCGTCGCAAGGCGGAGGTGAACGCAATCGTTCCCCCCCATTCCCTAGTTCGTAAACTTGTCGGAGAAAGTGGTCAAATAGTGCTAGAAGGACCAGCCGGACATGTTACCGCACCCAGGCACATATGCCATGGTCCTGGACCCCATCATCATCTCCAAGAATCACTCGTGCAGGTTCTCCCGTATCTTGGTGGAGCAGTATCAACTTCCTGTACCACAGCTCGCTAGACCGGCTCGGCATTAGTGAGTCCTAGATGGTCCCATCTAGCACCTCCTTCCATAGAGTTGTTCCGGGTCCATCGCACTCGCCCATCGGCAGGATCAAGTTGGGCATCATCTTCGGCACGCAGGACAACTTCCACCATGAGCCTATCTAGTTTGAGGTGGTCAACCTTTGTAGCTCTTACCACGCCATCTTGGGACACCCCGCGCTCACCAAGTTCATGGCGGTGCTCCACTACGCATAGCTCAAGATGAAGCTTCCCGGGCCAAAGGGGGTAATCACCGTCGAGGGTGACTACCGGCAATCGGCGGAATGCACCGCTGACGGCTCCAAGGTCGCCGAGGCCATGATCATCACGGAGGAAAAACGCATCATCATGTAGAATGTTGCAGCCCTGCAAGCGCACATGCCGGCTGGTGAGCCAAAGCCAGCCGAAGAGGCGCAATTCAAGCCATCCATGGGCACTAAGAATATCCTGCTGAGCAAGGGCAAGCGGGACAAGTTCGTCCTGGTTGGAGACGGCCTTGACAGCAAAGAGGGAAGCGTGCTTGTCGATTTCCTCCATGAGAATCAGAATATCTTCGCATGGTCCCCCAAGGACATGCCTGGTGTTCCGAGGGAGCTCGGAGCACTCTTTACATGTCAGGCTAGATGGAAAGCCGGTAAAACAATCACTACGACGCTTCGCAGAAGAGAAGAGAAGAACCATTGGTGAAGAAATCACCTGGCTGCTCGCAGCTGGATTCATCATGGAGGTTTTCTACCCGGAATGGCTGGCAAACCCAGTTCTGGTGTTGAAAAAGAACAAGGCATGGCACATGTGTGTTGATTACACCAACCTCAACAAGGTATGCCCCAAATATCCGTTCGCCCTGCCAAGGATAGACAAAGTGATCGATTCCATAGCTGGCTGCGAACTATTGTCGTTTCTAGATGTGTATTCTTGGTACCACCAGATCGGCTGAACCCTGCTGATCAAATAAAGACAACATTCATCACCCCATACGGGGCTTACTGCTACACCACCATGCAATTTGGACTTAAAAATGCAGGCGCCACATACCAGTGGTGCATGCAAAAGTTCCCGCAATCGCAAATTGGCAGAAACATGCATGCCTATGTCGATGATGTGGTAGTAAAGACAAAGGAGAAGAAAACACTCCTCGAAGACCTGAAGGAGACGTTCGCCAACCTTCGCCGGTTCTAGATGAAGCTGAACCCAGAGAAGTGTGTGTCCGGCGTCCGAGCCGGCTAGCTCCTCGGTTTCCTCATCTCCGAACGCGGAATCGAGGCCAACTCGGAAAAGATCGGCGCAATTGAGTGCATCTAGCTGCCACAAAATCTACGCGGAATGTAGAAGTTCACCGGGTTCCTGGCCTCCCTTAGCCGCTTCGTCAGCCGGCTGGGCGAGAAAGCACTTCCCCTGTACCATCTCATGAAAAAGACATACAAGTTCGTCTGGACGGCGCATGCGAATGAGGCCTTCTGCGACCTCAAGCGCATTCTATCGTGCCCACCGATACTGGCATCCCCCGCTGAAAAGGAGCCAATGCTAATGTACATTGCTGCTGCCAACCGGGTCATCAACGTCATGCTGGTGGTGGAGAGATCAGAAGAAGGAAAGGCCCAACCGGTTCAACGCTTGGTGTACTACCTTAGTGAGGTACTCTCGCTGTCAAAGCAGAACTACCCTCACTATCAGAAGCTGGTGTGCGGAGTGTACATGGCCACCAAGAAGCTGAAGCACTACTTCCAAGAGCACTCCATCCGGGTAGTGGCGTTAGCCCCTCTAGCGGAGATCATCGGCAACAAGGATGCCACAGGCTGGGTGGCGAAATGGTCAATAGAGCTCACCACACACTACATCTGGTACGAGCCAAGAACGGTGATCAAGTTTCAAGTCCTGGCGGATTTCATCGTCGATTGGGCAGAGACACAGTACCTGCCTCCATGCCCTGACTCCACACATTGGAAGCTACACTTCGACGGCTCCAAGATGTACGGGGGCTTGGAGCCGGAGTCGTCATCACCTCTCTAAAGGGAGACCGGTTGGGGTATGTCTTATAGATCCACTTCCACGTGTCCAACAATGTTGCCGAGTATGAAGCGCTCGTCCATGGGTTCAAAATGGCCAAGGAGATCGGCATCAGGCGCATCCTCTGCTTCGGCAACTCAGACTTGGTGGTGCAGTAAGTGTCAGGCGATTGGGACGCCAAAGACACAAACATGGTGCTATACCACTTCTTCGTACAACAGCTATACACCGGTTTCGAAGGATGCGAGTTTCATCATGTGCCTCGAGTAAACAATGAAGTCACGGATGCACTCGCTCGCATCTGGTCAACAAGGGAAGCAATTCCACCTGGAGTTGCCCTCGAACATTGCGCAAGCCCTCCATCACACCCTCTCAGGAATCCGACTCCATCGTGATCGACGCGGACCCGGGGACTGCCAGCTCCAAGCGGCTCGAAGATGCGACCAAGGTAGTGGGGACTGCCATGCTGCACCCGGGGACTGCCGCGCTGCACCCAGGGGCTGCCGTACCGAACCCAGGGACTACCGCCACTATCTCGGGGACTGCCGGTCGAAGGCCGTGACACCCCCAACCGGCTCCAGCAACCCGGGGACTGCCGGCTCAGGCCTCCCACCCGGCAGGCCGCCTGACAAGACCGAGATTGCCGGGAGCAAGGAAGTTAAACTGGTCATGCAAACCGTCTGCACCATCTGGGAAACACCTCCATGGGGCAACCCATTCATGGACTTCCTAGCCAAAGGGGAACTGCCGGATGGAGAGGTTAAGGCAAAACAAGTGAAGTGAAGGGCAAGTGCATAAACCATCATCAATAACGAGCTCTACAAGCGCAGCGTGGGAGGAATATACCAGCGTTGCGTGAGCTAAGAGGAAGGAACCCTGCTGCTAGAGGACATCCACCAAGGCAAATGCGGCCACCACGCATCATCAAGAGCGATAGTAGCAAAGGCATTCCACCATGGATTCTACTGGCCCACGGTACTGGAAGACGCTGAGCAGCTAGTGAAGACACGCAATGGGTGGCAGCGATTCGCCCAGCAAAAGCACACTCCATCTTCAGAACTCAAGACAATTCCTATCACCTGGCCATTTGCCGTCTAAGGCTTGGACATGGTAGGACCCTTCAAAACAGCACGATCTGGCATGACACACCTGCTGGTAGCCGTGGACAAGTTCACCAAGTGGATCGAGGAAAAACCAATCAAGAAACTGGATGGACCAACAGTGGTCAAGTTCTTCACCGACATCATCACACGTTTCGGCTACCCCAACAGCATCATCAACGACAACGACACGGATTTCGCCAAAGGAGCCTTCACGCAGTTCTATGGCGACAAGGGCATCCGCTTGGACTTGGCCTCGATTTTTTACCACCAATCCAATGGGAATTGTGAGTGATCAAATGGTCTTGTCCTAGCCAGAATCAAGCTAAGGCTGATCGAGCCACTCATGAGGACTCCCGGATGCTGGATAGAGGAGCTGGTTGTTGCGATGTGGATTCTACGCACAATGCCAAATTGCTCCACCGGCTACACGCCATTCTTCCTCGTTTACGGAGCAGAAGCAGTCCTGCCAACAAAACTCGAGTTCGACGCACCACGCAAGGTGTTATACAATGAGCAGCAGGCCAAGGAAGCACGGGAAGATAGCGTCGATCTCGTTGAATAAGCGCGAGAGCTGGCCTTGTCCAGGTCTGCTATCTACCAGCAGAACCTGTGCCGCTACCACGCTAGCCGGATTCACAACATCTCATTCCGATAGCGCGACCTAGTCCTGTGGCTAGTACAAGACACCAAGGGGATGCACAAGCTAGCTCCACCTTGGGAGGGGCCTTTCATCATTAGTCGAGCGTTGCACAACAACTCATACTACCTGATCGATGCACGCTAGCCAGCGAAGAACAAGATGGACCGCTCCGGCAAAGAAACCGAATGCCCGTGGAACGCGAACCTGCTTCGCCATTGTACACCAGAGTAAAAGGGAAAATGTATCTTACTTTTGTGTAATGAACAAGCTGAGGATCCTCGACATAGTCCTAGGGACTCTGTAATAATTTGGCATTTCCTGCTGCATAACTTGAAGTTTTCTGGTTGCATTATTTTTTAACCCCGGACCCGACAGTCTCTCTCGGGAACTCACTAGTTGACCCAGATGGCCGAACATTCTAAGAGGACGAAGTACAGTATGCGGCTCCATGAGATCCCTCTTCTATTCCGGCGACAGACCGCAAGCTGGTTGATAGACACGGCAAGAGCAGCAAACTCAAAGACCCATACAATAAAAGTTCTAGGAAAACAAGATGTTTGGACATTCCGGTTGCGCTCGCTCGTTCAAACCAGTAGCAAAGATCCGAAGTATTGTGTAGTACGCTAACTAAGCAAACCCTTGCTTCCAGCTAAACGCTGACAGGGGAACAGCTTCCATGGCCAGTGCTCGATAAGAAAAGGACCAAGCTATCAGCTTTGCATGAAACAATAGAGTTTTTCAACCAAACGAGCAACTAAAGACTATGCTTTTCCTACACACAACAAACGCACAATTTACTGCTTATGTTTCATTTCTGCATGATCCAAAAGTGCTAGAGCCGGAGGTCAACCCCCAGACAACAAAGAAAGAGCTTTGGCCCGGCTGGATTCTTGAGCTGGCGCGAACCTCGGGGACTACACCCTGCGTAAGGAATCGCACGCCCTCACACAAGTGACACTTGCATCAAGCAATCAGTGCAAAGGAGCTTCGTCCCGCCTGGCTATTACAGCCGTCCCGAACCTCGGGGACTACAATGTGTGGGTGTGCTCGCGTGCCCCCACATAGTAAACTTGCAGCAAGTAATAGCACAAAGGAGCCTCGACCTGACTGTATTCTCCAGCCTTCCGAGCCTCGGGGACTACGCCTTGTGGGTGCGCTCATGCGCCCGCACACAGAAGAAAGCATACAACAAATGCAACGCAAAAAGAGCACAAGTCAATATCACAAAAGGGAGCCAGCACTCCGAACAAAATTCACTGTGTTAGGACACATTGTTCAGGAAGGCAGACAAAGCAAGTTCTCAAAGAAATTACAAATACTCCTAGCATTCTGGGGATCAGACTTGGGGGTCGTTGGAAGGGCCGGAGGCGCCAGCTAGAGCGTGGCTGCTAGAGGCAAAGTCAGCAGAGGCAGGGCCTATCACAGTCAGAGCGTCGTCCTAGGCTGAAGCCGCCAAAGGGCTTTAATGGAACCCCTGTGAGGCGGTCGGGTCGCTGAAGTACTGGTCTAGCTGGACGAAGCTTCCAATCTTGAAACCACAGGAGCGGATGTCAGGAACTTCAGCCCGAAGCTGATCATAGCTGGTCCCCTGATGGAACCTTTTGGAGACACTATGCAGGTCCACGTCGGGGTACCAAGACTTTAGCAGCGCCAGAACCATCTCCATGCCACCACGAGCTGCCTAGTCCCACGCAACGTCCATCAGCTTAGGAGCGGCAAGAATCTTCTTCGCCAGGGCCTCCATTATAGCCGACAGAGTGGAGTCGGGCTAGACATACTCGTAGACGTCGAGGAAAGCATCCCACAACTGCTTGCCCTCTTCGCAAGCGACAGCCACCAGCTCCTCCGGACAGAGGTCGTGCCTAGTGTCTGCATCCGCGATGCAGGCTAGAGCTTGGTCGGTTGCCCCAGGATACTGGGCTGCACCCGGAAGAGAGCAGACCGTCAAAACCGGCTACAGGACAAGAAAAGGAAGATAACTAAGGGAAGAGCCACTTACTGACAATGATTTCAGCGATCTGGCACAACTTCGGCAACGCTGCTTCTCCTTGGCCTAGGCGGACTTGAGCATCTCCTCTGCTGGGCATGGAGATTTTCGAGGTTCTTCAGCGCCTCGGTCCGGATGCCGACAGTCTTCTTCGCCTGGCCCACCTTGATCTCCATCAGCTGCTGATGTTGCAGCAGCTAGTTGACTTGGGCCTGGCACGCCTTTTTAGACTCCTCCAGCTGGGCGACCTCTGCCCTCAGCCTATCAACTTCCCGCTCCCTGTCCGCTAGCAGAGCTGCAGGCGGATACCCAATGGTCAACAAGAAGTGCGAAAACACGCGCAGCCGGGAAGACAAAGCAGAGCAAGCAATCTTACGCCCTAGGTCCTGCGAGGTCTTGGAGGCTTCAGCGAAGGCTTTCTGCAAGCAAGGCGCGATCAAAAAAGGAGAACAGAAAGATCAACGGCAAAGAGGGCAACAAGACTGACGAAGGAGATATTTACCTCAAGAGACGCCCCCAACGCTCTGGCTTTGCCAAGCCCTAGCTTCATCACCTCCACGAGGTGGAGGACTTGGCCAAGGGCAATGAGCGTTGACTCGGAAATATGGGCCAAAACGGTCTCCGGCAGCGGTGCAACCGGAGCCTCCGGGCTGCCGGTGATCTGGAGCTCGTCGTCGTCGGAGGCCACGTGTGGCGCCTCTAGAGCCGTGGCCTCAGAGATGGATGCCACCGCGCTACCACTGTCTTCGATCGCCGGCTACGCGGGAGCCTCCCTTGCCGCATTCATGGTCTCTTCCACCTCATAGGCGGCGGAACCCATCTGAGCCTAGCCTGGAGCTAGGAACAAGTTGGCGGCCCTAGAGGCGACAGAAGACCGGTGCAAAACAAGGGGTCTAGCCGGCAGCACTGTCTCCCCCTTGTCCATCTCTACCACCATATCCAACACATCTGCGACAGCCCCGTCCGGCTTGGCAGCAGAGGCTCTCGCCTCGGCCTTCTTGGTAGTAGAGGCTACAGCCGTGGCTGGCTTAGCAGTAGAGGCCACAGCCGGTGCAACGGGCACCTCAACCCCAGCCGAGGGAGGGTCGGACGCGGTGGCGATGGTCGCAGAGCTGGTCAAGGACATCATGTTAATGAAAGAAGGGTAAGCAGAGCATAGTAAGCAAGGTGAAGATCAACATGCAGAGAAATTGACAGTAAGGGCATGTACCCGGTGATGCTTGGCGCGGCGGCAGTGGCCCTTGGCCAGCAAACCCTCTTCGAACGCCCACTGGCTGGTGTGGCGCTGGTCGAGGCGGCCCGCTTCCCCCTAGCCCGAGAGGTTGCAGCCTCAGCCAAGTCCGCGTCCTTGCCGTGGGCAACTATACCAAGATGCAGGCTCTATGTCAGGCATACAACAAGAGAAGAACAAGAAAAAATCAGAACAGAAAATCCTCTCATCGGGTGGGAACTCACAGCCCTTGTCAGCCCGGGTGGGGAACCGTTCCGGCTCCATAGGGTACTTTGACAACTTGTAGTCGGTAGTGAAGGCAGGAAGCTCATTGTCCCCCATGCCGTCATCCACTAGCTTCGCCGTAAAAATCTACTCAACAAGGAACATAAGAAACAAGGAGTAATTCCTTGAGAAAAGCTCACTTGGAGAATAAGAGGAGGGCCAAACCTTCGGGGGCAGTCGCCTGCGGTGGAACGACCGTCTGGAGAAAGCCCAGTCCTCTATCAGCGTCTCCTTCGAGATGGTGGTGAGCCACTCTTAAAGGGACACAAAGGGCATGCCTTGCCAGGACACCCGGGTGGGATCCAGTGAGCCGGACAAATGGAACATCTTGTGCGACCGCTGCTGTAGAGGAAGCACACGATTAGTCATCCAGAACAGTAGGATGTCTCGGGCGGTGAGTCGCTCCTTCTCCACCAGCATCATCGCGTGGGCGACCATCCACTCCATGTCCGCCTGCCGCCCAAGTTCTAGACGGTCCAGGCCTTCCGGGTGGAGGGGACGTTGGCAAATGCCGGCGCCTTGATCCAGTCGGCAGCGTTCTGCACGTAGAAGTACGACCGCTGCCACAGCTTGACGGTGATGGTGACGATGTCCTCGGATAGACGGCACATCAGCTAGCCTCCATCAGAGGGCCGCCCTTCCCCACCACCTGGACCTTGAAGTAGAAGAACATCAAGAAGTTCGCCAGGTCGAGGCGAACTCCCAGGTAGGCCTCGCAGAAGGCCGCATGGTGCGTCAGCTGCGCAATGGTGTTGGCACCGAGGCGGTGGAGGTGAAGGACGAAGGAGACCATCAGCTCCAAGATGAACCTGCTCAGAGGTAGGCCAAGCCCACAGGTGGAGTGGGCGAGGAATACGACAGCCTCCCCGGTCCGGGGGTTATGAACCCGCTCCCCCTCCGGCGCCAGGTGATGCTTCACCAGGCGCTCCTGTGGGATGAGTTTTCCCCACTGGTACTTATGCACGAGCTCGTCGGTGACATACGAGCCGCACCAACCGCCCGATTGATCAGGTAGCATATCGGCAGAAGTGGTGGCTGTTTTTGAGAATAGGAGTCCCGTCATCACGGTAGAGAAGTGGCGACATCGACGACCAAAGAGCGGCAATGCAAGGAAGTAGCAAGGAGGCGAGGCGCAAAGGGAAGTGGATGTAGACAGAAGACGAAGTGAGGAAGGAACCCTCCCCCACGCCCCTATTTATTGAGGCAGATCAACCGTGCCTCCTGCGCTCCTGATGGCCCAAAATATATCGAGCTCGTTGGGGAACCCCAAGAGGAAGGTATGATGAGCGCATCAGCAAGTTTTCCCTCAGTTATGAAACCAAGGTTATCGAACCAATAGGAACAAGGAAACACCTCCAAGGTGTTGTTTCCAACTTGGAATCCTGCACAACACAACCACAGAACTTTGCCCCCAACTTACAGTGAGGTTGTCAATCTCACCGCTTTTGCTAAAAACAAAGGATTAAACGTATTGTGTGGAAGATAGTAATAGCTTGCAGAAAGTAAACAGAAAACAGTAAATAGTTGGTAGATTGATAGTAAAAGAAAGGATCGGGGTCCATAGTTCACTAGTGGTGATCTCCTTAAGATAGATGACATGTTGGGCGAAAAAATTACAGCGGGGCGATTGACAAACATCGATAAAGCATACATCCATATACTAATCATCTTGACTTCTATGAGATTTGATTGGGCATTACAACATTATACATAGACCGTAATCCAACTACATCTATGACTAATAATCGACCTTCAGCTTATCATTCGAACCGCCTCCAGTATTAAGTTGCAAGCAATAGATAATTGCATTAAGCATTGTGTGTAAAGTAAACAATACGATTGATCTATTAACAAAGGATTGTTGTTTTCTCCCTAGTAGCAATAACACATCTAGTACCTTAGAGATTTCTGTCACTTCCCCAGATTCCTAGAGGCATGAACCCACTATCGAGCATAAATACTCCCTCTTGGAGTTGCTAGCATCTACTCGGCTAATATAGCTACTAACAACGGAGAGCATGCAAGATCACAAATAACAAAGACATGATAGAATAAATAATCAATCTGAAATAGCATCTCAATATCCATCGGATCCCCGCAAACACAAAATGTAGGATTACAAATAGATGATCTTGATCATGAACAGAGCTCACAAGATCTAGACATGGTAGCACAAAGGAGAAGAACCAACCATCTAGCAACTACATGGACCCGTAGTCCAGGGATGAACTACTCACGCATCACACTGGAGGCAGGCATGGTGATGAAGAAGGCCTCCAGGGTGAATTCTCCCCTCCAGCAGGGTAATGGGAAGAGCTTCAGATCCCTCCCGATCGAGGGATGGAGATGACAGCGGCTATAGACTCTTTCGTGGAATTTTGATCGGGTGCTTAGGGTTTCTGTATCGGAGGCATCTTATAGGCGAAAGGGGAGGCCTAGGGGATGCCCTAGGCGGCCGCACCACCCCCTGGCGTGGGTCAGGCCTGTCCGCACGACCAGGTGGTGTGGCCGGCCCCTGGCCCCTCTTCGTCTCGTATTCTGGCTCCGTGTCCCCCTCAGTGAAATATTGACTTTGGCTTTTGTCCCGTCCAATTCCGAGAATATTCATTTTCTCAATTTCCTGGAACCAAAAACAGTAGAAAACAGGCAGCTGGCACTATGGCATCTTGTTAATAGGTTAGTCCAAGAAAGTGTATAAAAATACTCCAAATTGTGGACAAAACATAAGAAAGTAGATATAAACAAGCATGGAACATCAAAAACTATAGATACGTTAGCAACGTATCAACATCCCCAAGCTTAACTCCTGCTCGTCCTCGAGTAGGTAAGTGATAAAAAGAAAGAATAATTTTTGAGGTGACATGCACCATCATAAACTTGATCAAAGTATTTGTAGAACATTGATAGCTGGGATCATAGTACTTCAACATAGCATAATGAGACATAGCAACTATGTTGTAACATGAAAAGGCACAAACAAAAGATTCATGAATAACAATGCTTTGCAAGACGTTTGTTTGTTTCACATATAGAAAGCATAATGAGAATGGTATTCAGCTTGTCCCTCATAGAGTAGAAAACATAAATGCATAGGACACCTTCAAAGTTCATAAGGGCGACTAGATACAAATAGTTTAAGAACAAGCAATATCAAAGTTATGCATCAATCAACAAGTCTTAGGACAATGCACATTAAACTAAGAAAGGCCACTATGCTCTCTCAATAGGTGCATAAAGATAGAAGGTGGAGACTCAACATAAAAGTAAAAGAAAGGCCTTCATAGAAGGAAGCAGGGATTCAAGTCTCATAAAGAGCTTCCAAAAATTATGGTACTTATTAGCTTTCAGCTCTCATTGCCCCTATCATAAGCATCTTGAAGTGATTAAGGTTAAAGTGAACAAACCATGGAGTATATGCTTGACAAATTATAAGTTGGAAATCTCATGTCCCTTGAATACGAGGGCCGCTCCTCATGCTACTCAAGTTTAGTTACAGGTAAGTTCTTGTCATAGTAAGTATATGTGTATCATAGAGAACTGCCAACGGGGTATCGCTTTCCCGATGATACGGAAGAATCCCCATATCAAAATAACAAGGCAAGAAGACAACGAGCATATCAGCAATCTTCTTATTTACCGTGGGAAAATGTTGCTTTTTTCTGTCTTTCCTCTTTTCTCATCTCTTTTTTTCTCTTTTTCTCAATCTCTATCTCTTTTTTTATAAGAAGAATGCTTCATAGATTGCTCATTATGTTTACGCTGCAGGTTTCCACCATGATTAGCCATGGATTAGACCAGCGACCCAGGCGTTTCTCTAACACACATACATAACTCCATGGACTTACAAGCTCCCCTTTCATTTCACACTAACGACATCCATAGACAAAAGAGCATGATATCAACTAGGGACAATGTATAATTGCAATGTTGAAAGCATTCCCCATGATAGCATGGTTCTGCTAATCCCCAACATATAAGTGCAAACATATACAACATAGATGACACAACGGTTCAAGTTTATTAGGGGCAAGAAAAGTAAAGTGTGCCATCAAGTTCGTGAGAGCTTTAATCACTAGTTTTCTCATAACAAGTTTAATTTGAAAGATAGATAAAAACATGAATATACTTGGAATAGCAAATGCTAATAGGTAGGTATGGTGGACTCTTTGGAATAACTTGGTTTTATTTTGAGTTGGATGCATGAGTGGAACTCATACTTGGTTATGGAGGCTAGCAAAAGACTGGGAGCGACCAACTAAGAGAGCAATACTGGCTATAATCATTCAAAGCGACAAAACATAGCATAAAGTGATATTACAAGTCGAAAACTAAAGGATCATAGAGGCTATGGTGACTTGGGATAGTATTAACATGGTGTGAGCATGTGCCAAGTCAACCCAAATAAAGCATCAAAGGAGAATACCACAATACTATGCTTTAATATGCTAAAACAACGCATGATTCTTTCAAGGCACATTAAGCAATCTCAATTGTTTATAACATGTCATGCTACAACAAAAATCACTATGCATAAAGACAAAACAATATCAAGCATGAATGATAAAGCATAGGCCACAGTCAAAAACAAACTCCTTTTTACCACTTAAGCATGAACTTTTCCTACTCTTTTCCAATCCAAACCAATCTATTTGAAAACTAATGTATGAAAGAAGGGGTCCAACCAATTTATTCAAGCAAACTAAGCAAACCAAGCAAAGGAAAACCAAAAAAATAAAAATAAAGACACTCCAAGAACAACAGAACTATGCATGAAATAATAAAAATGAAGCGTTTGGAAGAAACCTGAGATTTTTATTGATGAAGAAGGGGATGCCTTGGGCATCCCCAAGCTTTGACGCTAGTACTTCTTGGATATTTCTTGGGGTGACACGGGTGGCATCCCCAACCTTGAGCTTTAGTCCATTCTTCATATCATTACATCACTCTTTCCTTACCCCTGAAAATTTTCCTTCATACAAAACTTCACACAATCTTTATTAGCAACATTAGTGTACTCAAGATGATAAGTCTTTGACTTCAGTTTCAACACCAATAAAACTTCACTTAAAACACAAGATATTGTAGCACTTCCCTCAAAAATCTCAATTCCCCAAAAAGAACCCAAAAAGGAATCAACAATAAGCAAATGCAAATAATGGCAGAAATTTGTCAAAACAGACCAGCAGGTAAAAACCAATTTTTTCAAAGACCTTCTGTTGCTCAAATCGAAAAGTGTTGAACTAACTAAAGTTGAATAACAATCTGGGGCAGAAGCAAAACAAATCACAGCTCAAAACCACGTACAGAGATTTTACACGAATTTGTACAGGAAAGCACAAAAATCTATTTTGGGACAGCAACTTTCCCAAGCATTACTTCTCTCTCATTAGAGGTTACTCTTGGCACAAAAAGCAAATAAAAATGATAAGGAGAAGTTATTACTGAAGCAATAACTTCCAAGACTCAACTAAAACTTATGGGTTATCTCTCAATAAGTACTTTTCTTTAACGCCTTTAAGTTAGGCATAAGAAGCAAGAAAAGCATCAAGTATTCTCAAATGAAGAAGCATTAAGAGCAAATTTTGATTTAATAGGAGTGGAAAAGGAGTATTATCTCTCTTCTTAGGGAAATGTTCTATACCTTTCTCGAGTGGGAGTTGATATTTAATGGTGCCTTCTTTCATATCAATAATGGCACCAATAGTTCTAAGAAAAGGACTTCCCAAAATAATAGGACAAGAAGCATTGCATTCAACATCCAAAACATAGAAATCAACAGGGAGATATGCATTGTTAATCATAATAAGAATATCATTAATACTCCCCATAAGTTTCTTTTTAGCATTATCATCAAGTGGGACATTTAAATAACAATCTTCCAATGGTGGCAAATCAAGCATTTCATAAATCTTTCTAGGCATAATAGAAACACTACTATCAAGATCACATAAAGCTTTAAGATCAAAATCATTCACTTTCATATTAATGATGGGTTCCCAACCATCTTCTAATTTCATAGGAATAGAAGCTTTTTGTTTCATCTTCTCTTCTTTAATTTTTATGAGAGCATCAGTAATGTGTTTTGTAAAGGCCATATTCATAGCACTAGCATTAGGACTTTTAGCAAGCTTTTGTAGGAACATAATAACTTCAGAGATGTTGCAACCATCAAGATCAAAATCATAATTTTCATCTAAAGTAGTAGAGATATTGTTTCCCATATTTCGAAGAATTTCAGCATTTTTATTAGAAAAGGTTCCATTGGGTTTACTAGCTTCAACAAGAGTGGTAGTGATAGTGGAAATACTAATATTTATAGCAATATCATCTTATCTTTCCCACTTAGCATGCAATTCAGTTAATAGTTTAACATTTTCATCAATTCTAACTTGTATGGAATTAGTACCAGCAAAGGGATTTTCAATAGTTTCAGGTTTAGCAGCCATTTTATTAAAAGAAGATTGTGCTTCAGCCAATGATGGTATATTTATTTCAGCATTAGAGAGTTTTTCCTCAATAGTTCTATTGAAAGCAGTTTGTTTGCTAATAAAATCTTTAAGCATAACTTCTAGTTCAGAGGGTGCACTTCTATTATTGTTGTAGGAATTTCCATAAGCATTACCATTGTTGGAAGGATATGTCCTATAATTATTATTACCAAAATTATTCTTGTAGGCATTGTTGCTAAAATTAATCTTAGCAGGAGGATAGTATTTTCCAATGAAAGCATCTTTGCATTTAGTCCAAGAATCAATAGTATTTCTGGTTAGGGATTGCAACCATTCTTTATCTTTTCCTCTCAAAGAGAAAGGAAACAATTTAAGCTTAATAGTATCTCCATCTATATCCCTATGCTTTTGCATCTCACAAAGTTCAAAAAAGTTATTTAGATGAGCAGCAGCATCTTCAGTACCAATTCTAGAAAATTGTTCTCTCATAACAAGATTTAGTAAAGCAGGTTTAATTTCAAAGAAAGTAGCTTCAGGAACAGGTGGAGCAATAGGTGTGCACATGAAATCATTGTTGTTGGTGCTAGTGAAGTCACACATCTTAGTGTTTTCAAGAGGTAGTCATTTTTTGTGTGTTTTTAATAAAGAAAGCAAACTAGTACAACTATTTTTTTTATCTTTTGATAAAGAAACAAGCAAACAAAGGAGAAACAAACTAAGCAAAACAAAAATAACAAAGTAAAGAGATTGGTTATGAGGGACTCCCCTTGTGAAGATGTCCTTGACTCCCCGACAACAGCGCCAGAAAAATAGCTTGATGGCCCAAAATATATCGAGCTCGTTGGGAACCCCAATAGGAAGGTATGATAAGCACGGCAGCAAGTTTTCCCTCCGTTGTGAAACCAAGGTTATCGAACCAGTAGGAGCAAGGAAACACCTCCAAGGTGTTGTTTCCAACTTGGAATCCTACACAACACAAACATAGAACTTTACCCCCAACTTACAGTGAGGTTGTCAATCTCACCGGTTTTGGTGAAAACAAAGGATTAAACTTACTGTGTGGAAGATAGTAATAGCTTGCAGAAAGTAAACAGAAAATAGTAAATAGTTTGTAGATTGATAGTAAAAGAAAGGACCGGGGTCCATAGTTCACTAGTAGTGATTCTCCTTAAGATATATGACATGTTGGGTGAACAAATTACAGCGGGGCAATTGACAAACATCAAGAAAGCATACATGCATATACTAATCATCTTGACTTCTATGAGATTTGATTGGGCATTACAACATTATACATAGACCGTAATCCAACTTCATCTATGACTAATAATCCACCTTCAGGTTATCATCCGAACCACCTCCAGTATTAAGGTGCAAGCAACATATAATTGCATTAAACATTGTGTGTAAAGTAAACAATACGATTGTTCTATGAACAAAGGATTTCTGTTTTCTCCCTAGTAGCAACAGCACATCTAGTACCGTAGAGATTTCTGTCACTTTCCTAGATTCCTAGAGGCATGAACCCACTATCGAGCATAAATACTCCCTCTTGGAGTTGCTAGCATCTACTCGGCCAAGATAGCTACTAACAACAGAGAGCATGCAAGATCACAAATAACAAAGACATGATAGAATCAATAATCAATCTGAAATAGCATCTCAATATCCAGCGGATCCCCGCAAACACAGCATGTAGGGTTAGAAATAGATGACCTTGATCATGAACTGTGCTCACAAGATCTAGAAATGGAAGCACAAAGGAGAAGAACCCACCATCTAGCTACTACATGGACCCGTAGTCCAAGGATGAACTACTCACACATCACACCAGAGGGAGGCATGGTGATGAAGAAGGCCTCAAGGGTGAATTCTCCCCTCCGGCAGGGTGCCGGGAAGAGCTTCCGATCCCTCCCGATCTAGGGATGGAGATGATAGTGGTTACAGTCTCTTTAGTGGAATTTTGATCGGGTGCTTAGGGTTTCTGTATCGGAGGCATCTTATAGGTGAAAGGTGAGGCCGAGGGCGTGCCCTGGGCAGCCGCACCACCCCATGGCACGGGCCAGGCCTGGCCGCACGGCCAGGTGGTGTGGCCGGCCCCTGGCCCCTCTTCGTCTTGTATTCAGGCTCCATGTCCCCCTCGGTGAAATATTGACTTTGATTTTGTCCCGTCCAATTCCGAGAATATTCATTTTCTGACTTTCCTAGAACCAGAAATAGCAGAAAATAGGCAGCTGGCACTGTGGCATCTTGTTAATAGATTATTCTAAGGAAGTGTATAAAAAAACTGCAAAGTGTGGACAAAAAAATAAGAAAGTAGATATAAACAAGCATGGAACATCAAAAATGATAGATACGTTAGCAACGTATCATCTCCCCGTCACAACATCGCGCGGAACTGCTCCACTACCCCCACAACATTTCGGTTCCGGATCATATGCACCAAAGCAACTGCCACAGAAGATCCCGCAAGTGTTACCGTGAAGGGCAAGAGCACGCATGTTCCGCAACAAACCGTTATGATGAAGGCGTGTGCGTGGTTACCAAAACTGCAGCGGCAGGCGAAGAGGTCAATTTGATGCGACGCGCGCCAGACGTGGCAGGCGCAGCTAACGTTAGCATCGACGTCATTGACTATGCGATTCACCTCCCCAGACGAATGCGGCAGCCGAGAGATGCAATCATGGCTCACACCTTTTGGGTGGGCCACCGGACCGAAAGCCGAAAAAATTCCAGCCGGAGACCAAGAGCATCTCGAGCCAGAAAATGACAAGCACTACAAGTTAAGCACTAGAAGACAAATCACTTCAAGGGCAGCCAATGAGCACGCAGGAACTTCTCCACAGGAGGAAGTCCCAACACGCTCGGGGACTAGTGTCGGGGGGATGACCCCCGGGTAGGCCAAGCCAGGCTCAAGTTGGCCGGCTCCAGGAAGGTCTATCCTAATGGCCGCAAGACAAAGATCCGCCACCAGGTGGAATTCTCCACCCGGACCGACTCAAGATTCTCCGGCTGGACCATCTAGCTGGAGGCCAGGACATTCGGTTGGGTGACCACCTCTACCCGGCCACCTCGCATCCGGTGGCCACTCGTACGGGAGAGGGTGGCGCTCCTTGCCGAGTGCACCCTTGACTAGATAGGCTAGCGTGTCGCCTGGACTGTGCTACCAGATGAGGATGCCAAAGCATCAAGGCTGAAGGATGACGAGTAAAGCACCGTCTAATGGATAAAGCCCTAGGCTGATGGATAAAGCACCGGGTGATGCCCAAAGCAGCGATGTTAGGACGCTGAGGCGCTGCCCCCACCTGTACTGAGGCATGACCGGGTCCTGGACCACGGGATGGACCCGACAACTGGCCTGCTTTGTGAGCCCAAATCCCAAAACAGTAAACCCTATACCCGACATTGTAACCTACCTTTCTATCAGTATATAAGGAGGGGTGATACATTGCAAATGTATCTATAATTTTTGATGTTCCATGCTTGGTTTTATCCACTTTCTTGTGTTTTGTTCCAACTTTGGAGTACTTTTATTATGATTTTTTGGACTAACCAATTAACAAGAGCCACAGTGCCAGCTGCCTGTTTTCTGCTGTTTTTGGTTCTAGGAAAGTCAGAAAATGAATATTTTCAGAATTGGACAGGACAAAAGTCAAAGTTCCTATTTTTCCGGAACGGATCAAGTGCCAGAATACGAGATGGAGAGGGGCCAGGGGGCGGCCACACCACCTGGCCGTGCTTGGCTCCAGGCTGGGGTGGTCCCCGACCCCAGCACTCCCTCGGCCTCTCCTTCCGCCTATAAGTTTCCCTCGGGACGAAAACCCTAGGTACCCGATCAAAAATCCACGAAAGAGTCTGTAGCTGTCGTCGTCTCTATCCCTAGATCGGCGGGCATCTGATGCTCTTCCCGGCACCCTGCCGGAGAGGGGAATTCACCCTGGAGGCCTTCTTCATCACCATGCAAGCCTCCGGTGTGATGCGTGAGTAGTTCATCCTTGGACTTCGGATCCATGTAGTAGCTAGATGGCTGGTTTCTCCTCCTTTGTGATTTCATGTTTAGATCTTGTGAGCTCCGTTCATGATCAAGATAATCTATTTGTAATCCATACATGTTGTGTTTGTGGGGATCCGATGGATATTGAGATGCAATTTCAGATTGATTATTGATTCTATCATGTCTTTGTTATTTGAGATCTTGCATGCTTTCCGTTGTTAGTAGCTATATTGGCCAAGTAGATGATAGCAACTCCAGTAGTTAGTATTTATGCTCGATAGTGGGTTCATGCCTCTGGTAATCTGGGGAAGTGACAGAAATCTCTAAGGTACTAGATGTGTTGTTGCTACTAGGGAGAAAACGACAATCTTTTTTTCATAGAACAATCGTATTGTTTACTTTACACGCTATTCGTAAAGCAATAATTTGTTGCTTGCAACTTAATACTGGAGGGGGCTCGGATGATAACCTGAAGGTGGATTATTAGTCATAGATGCAGTTGGATGGCAGTCTATGTATTATGTTGTAATGCCCAATCAAGTCTCAAAGGAGTCAAGATGATTAGTATTTGCATGTATTGCTTTCTCGGTGTTTGTCAATTGCCCCGCTGTAATTTGTTCACCCAGCATGTTATCTATCTAAGGAGAGCCACCTCTAGTGAACTATGGATCCCGGTCCTTTTTCTTTACATACAATCTATAAACTGTTTCTGCTTTGTGTTTACTTTCTGCAAACTTTTACTTCTTTCCATTCGATACGTTTAATCCTTTGTTTTCCATAAACACGGTGAGATTGACAACCTCATCGCAAGTTGGGGACAAAGTTCTATGGTTGTGTTGTGCAGGTCTCCACGTTGCTACTAGCACCGGTAGTGCGCCCTGCCAAAGCTCATCTAGTAACACCTTTGAGGTGTTTCCTTGCTCCTACTGGTTCTATTAAACCTTGGTTTCATAACTGAGGGAAACTTGCTGCTATGCTCATCATAACTTCCTCTCGGGGTTCCCAACGAGCTCTACATCAACACCGCCATCAAGCAATTTTCTTTGCGCCGTGCATTGAGCCATCAAGCATTTTTCTGGCGCTGTTGCCTGGGAGTCAAGGACATCTTCACAAGGGGAGTCCCTCATAACCAATCTCTTTACTTTGTTGTTTTTGTTTTGCTTAGTTTTCTTTTTGCTTTGTTTGCTTGTTTTGTTCTTCAAAAACACAAAAAAATTAGTTTTACTTGTTTGCTTTCTTATTTGAAAATCCAAAAAATGACTACTCTTGAAAACACTAAGTTGTGTGACTTCACTAGCACCAACAACAATAATTTTATGAGCAGACCTATTGCTCCACATGTGGCTAAAAATACTTTCTTTGAGATAAAACCTGCTTTGCTCAATCTTGTTATGAGAGAACAATTTTCTGGTATTGGTAATGAAGATGCTGCTTCCCATCTAAATAACTTTGTTGAACTTTGTGAGATGCAAAAGCATAAGGATATAGATGGTGATATTATTAAACTTAAATTGTTTCCTTTCTGTTTGAGAGGAAAAGCTAAAGAATGGATGAATTCCTTGACTAGGAATAGTATTTATTCTTGGACTAAGTGCAAAGATGCTTTTATTGGAAAATACTATCCTCCTGCTAAGATTATATCCATGAGAAGTGAAATAATGAAGTTTAAACAACTTGATAATGAGCATGTTGCTCAAGCTTGGGAAAGAATGAAATCTTTGGTAAAGAATTGTCCTACTCATGGACTGACTGCTTGGATGATCATCCAAACTTTTTATGCAGGATTGAACTATTCTTCAAGGAACCTATTGGATTCAGCTGCTGGAGGTACCTTTATGACCATCACTTTGGGTGCTACAACAAAACTTTTGGATAATATGATGGTTAATTATTCTGAATGGCATACTGAGAGAGCTCCACAAGTTAAGAAGGTAAATTCTGTTGAAGAAACCTCCTCCTTGAGTGATAAGATTGATATTATTATATCTATGCTTGTTAATGGGAAAGCCCATATTGATCCAAATAATGTTCCTTTAGCCTCTTTGGTTGCTCAAGAAGAGCAAGTTGATGTGAACTTCATAAGAAATAACAACTTTGGCAACAATGCTTATGGTAATAATGCTTATAGGAACAATTTTGGTAACAACAATTATAAGCCATATCCTCCCAACAATGGTAATGCTTATGGAAATTCTAATAACAATAATAAGAGTGCTCCCTTTGAACTTGAAGTTATGCTTAAAGAGTTTATTAGTAAACAAACTGCTTTTAATAAAACTATTGAGGAAAAACTCTCTAATGCTGAAAGAAACATAGCATCTTTGGCTGAAGCTCAATCTACTTTGAATAAAATGGCTGCTAAACCCGAAACTAATGAGAATCCCTTTGCAGCTACTAATGCTATACAAGTAAGAATTGATGAAAATGTTAGACTATTAGCTGAATTACATGCTAAGTGGGAAAGAGAAGATGAAATTGCTAGAAACATTAGTGTTTCTACTATTACCACCACTAGTGTTGAGGCTAATAATAGTTCTACTACTTTATATGATAAAGTTGATTTTGATCTTGATGGTTGCAACATCTATGAAGTTATTAAGTTCCTACAAAAGCTTGCTAAAAGTCCTAATGCTAGTGCTATGAACATGGCTTTTACAAAACACATTACTAATGCTCTCATAAAGATTAAAGAAGAAAAGATGAAACATAAAGCTTCTATTCCTATAAAGCAAGAAGATGGTTGGGAACCCATCATTAATATGAAGGTGAATGACTTTGATTTCAAAGCTTTGTGTGTTCTTGATAGTAGTGTTTCTATTATGCCTAGAAGGATTTATGATATGCTTGATTTGCCTCCTCTTGAAGATTGTTATTTGAATGTCCCACTCGATGCTAATGCTAAAAAGAAACTCATGGGGAGTCTTAATGATGTTCTTATTATGGTTAATGATTCTTATGTCCCCGTTGATTTCTATGTTTTGGATGTTGAAAACAATGCTTCTTGTCCTATTACTTTGGGAAGACCTTTTCTTAGAACTGTTGGTGCCATCATTGATATGAAAGAAGGCACCATTAAATATCAACTCCCACTAAAGAAAGGTATAGAACACTTCCCTAAAAAGAGAGAAAAGATTTATTTTGCTTCTCTTATTAAAACAAAATTTGGTCTTAATGCTTCTTCATTTGAGAATACTTGATTCCTTTTTCTTGGTTCTTATGCCTAACTTAAAGGCATTAAAGAAAAGTACTTGTTGTGAGATAACCCAAGAGTTTTAGTTGAGTGTTGGAAGTTATTCCCTCTGTAATAACCTCTCCTTATCCTTTATATTTGCTTTTTGTGCCAAGAGTAACCTCTAATGAGAGTGAAGTAATGATTGGGAAAGTTGTTGTCCCGAAACAGATTTCTGTGCTTCGCTGTAAAAATTCCTGAGAGAGCTCTGTATGTCGGATTGAGATGTAATGTTTTGTGCTTCTGCCCCAGGTTGTTATCTAACTTTCGTTAGTTCGACACTTTTTGATTTGAGCAACATAAGGTCTTCGAAAAAAATCGTCTTACCTTCTGGTCTGTTTTGACAGATTTCTGCCATTTTCTGCATTTGCTTCTTGTTAGTTCCTTGTTGAGTTCCTTTGGGGAATTGAGCTATTTGAGGGAAGTGCTATAGTAGATAGTGTTCTAATGGAAGTTTATTTGGTGTTAGAACTAAACCTTAAGACTTATTTATATTAAGTGCACTAATGTTGCTAATGAGATTGTGTGAAGTTTTGTATGAAGGAAAAATTTTAGGTGTATGGAAGGAATGAGTAATGAGATGAAGGATGGACTAAAGCTCAAGCTTGGAGATGCCACGCTTGTCACCCCAAGAAACATCCAATAAGTACAATCATCAAAGCTTGGGGATGCCCAAGGCATCCCCCTTCTTCATCAATAAAAATCCAGGTTTCTTCCAAACGCTTTATTTTTATTATTTCATGCACAGTTGTGTTTTCTTGGAGCGTCTTCTTTTTCGTTTTTGTTTTGGTTTTCGTTTGCTTGGTTTTCTTAGTTTGCTGAATAAATTGGTTGGATCCCCTCTTTCATTCATTGGTTTGCAAATAGTTTGGTTTGGTTTGGAAAAGAGTAGGAAAGTTCATACTTATGTGGTAAAAAGAGCTTGTTTTTGACGGTGGCCTATGCTTTATCATGCCATGCTTGATATTGTTTTGGCTTTATGCTTAGTATTCTTTGTTGTAGCATGACTTGTTATAAACAATTTAGATTGCTTAATGTGCCTTGGATGAATCATGCGTCGTTTTAGCATATTAAAGCATAGTATAGTGGTATTCTCCTTTGATGTTTTATTTGGGTTGACTTGGCACATGCTCACACCATGTTATGACTATCTAAAGTCACCATAGCCTTTATGATCCTTTAGTTTTCAACTTGTAGTATCACTTTATGCTTTGATCAATGATGTTTTGTCGCCCTGCATGATTATGACCATTATTGCTCTCTTAGTTTGTCGCTCCCAGTCTTTTGCTAGCCTCCACAACAAAGTATGAGTTCCACTCATGCATCCAACTCCCTAAACCAAGTTATCCCAAAGAGTCCACCATACCTACCTACTAGCTTATGCTATTCCAAGTATATTCATGCTTTTCTACCTTCCACTTGTTATGAGAAAACTAGTGATTAAAGCTTTCACGAACTTTATGGCACACTTTACTTTATTGCCTCTAATAAACTTGAACCATTGGGTCCTTCTTTGTTGCGTATATGCTTGATCTTTATAAGTTGAAATTAGCAGAACCATGTTTCATGGGGAATGCTTTCAACATTGCACTTGTACTTTATACCCCGTTGATATTTTGTTCTTTTGCTTACGGATCCCGGCGGTGTGAAATAGAAGTGGAACTTGTAAGATCATGGAGTTTGTATGTGTGTTAGAGAAACGCCTAGGCCGCTAGCCTAAGCCATGCCTAATCATGGTGGAAACTTGCAGCATCACCATAATGAGCACTCTATGAAGCATCCTCAATAAAAACCTATGCAAATAGCAAATAAAAAGATCGCTAAGATGCTCATTGTCTGCTTGCCTTGTCATTTTGATTATGGGAAAGCTCCCGTATCATGTGCAAGGGGTACCCTGTTGGCGGTTCTTAATGATACATATATACTTACAATGACAAGAGCTTACTCGTGACTGAAGTTGAGTAGCATGAGGATCGGACTTCGTAAGCACTACTAGGAAACAACTCTTCTGTGGCGCACCTTTTTTCAACATCTGTGGCGCATTTCCTAGTCGCCACTGATACCTCGCCACTGATAACTAACTTTAGTGGCGCATTTCAAAATGCGCCACAGAAGTCTCAAACTTCAGTGGCGCATATGGCCAATATGCACCACAGAAGTTTTTTTCCAAAATTCAAAAAAAAGGCGGGCCAGGAAAAAAACTTTTGTGGCGCATATAGCCAATATGCGCCACAGAAGTTTTTTTCAAATTTCAAAAAAAAACCAGGCCAGATCTAGATCTGGCCGGAGTTGGTGGTGGTGGTGTCTGGTGGTGGTGGTGGTGGTGGCTGGAGGAGGGCTAGGAGGAGGTTGCCGGAGTTGGTGGTGGAGGAGGAGGAGGAGGTTGCCGGAGTTGGTGGTGGTGGAGGAGGAGGAGGTCGCCGGAGTTGGTGGTGGAAGAGGAGGAGAAGGAGGTCGCCGAAGTGGTGGTGGAGGAGGAGGAGGTCACCGAAGTTGGTGGTGGAGGAGGAGGAGGAGGAGGTGATGGTGGTCGTCGCCGGAGTTGGTGGTGGAGGAGGAGGAGGAGGGGGAGGAGGATGAGGAGGAGTAGTGGGGAGGGGAGAAGTGTGGAGGGGTGGAGAAGTGGGGAGGTGGACAAAAAGGAATAAGGGAGGGAGAAGGGCGCCGGCGGGATTCAAATTTCGAATCCCGCCCAAGACTTCTGTGGCACATATGGGGGAAATGCGCCACAGAAGTTTCTCCCCCTTTTTTATTTTTTTGTAGGAAAAAATCTTCAGTCTGCCATAACTTTTTACTCTTTTGGAATTTGGGGAATCTACAAAATCTTCAAAGGCTTCTAGCGGTTGAAATCGAGTAGAAAATTTCGAGACGAACATTTTGATAGGTTAAAGATTTTTTTTGACATCGTATGCATAAGTTAGAGCCGTTTTACCGTGCCATGACCTATTTTTGCAAAATACATCGAAATTTATGTTTTCAATTTTTTCTAGATCTATACCATAAAATCTAACTACAAATCAAAGAAATTATTTTTTTGAAGTTTCTATCATTTTTGTTTATTTTTTACAAAACTGAAAAGGCGATCCACGGGGGGGGGTGATCTGTTTTTCCCCCTATATGCTTGTTACGTATGCATACACCTATATGCGCCTACAGTAGGCATATGGACACATGCACCACAGAAGTTTCTCCCACTTTTTTTGCTGCTTGGCCCCATCAACCTTCTGTGGCGCATATGTCTATATGCGCCACAGAAGTTTGGCACTTCAGTGGCGCACACGAAAATATGCGCCACGGAAATATGGACTTCTGTGGCGCATATTGGTTTCGTGTGCGCCACTGAAGTGCCAAACTTCTGTGGCGCATTGTTTCTAGTGCGCCACTGATATATATCTGCGGCACATATTTTTACATATGCGCCATTGAATATCTTGTCTATCTATAAGCTGTTTCCTAGTAGTGAAGTAAGGGGCATGAGATTTCGGTTTATAACTTGTCAAGCATATCCTCTTAGTTGTGTCACTTTAAACTTAATCACCTTCAAGATGCTTATGATAGGGGCAATGAGAGCTAAAAACTACAAGTACCATAATTTTTGGAAGCTCTTTATGAGACTAGAATCCCTACTTCCTTTTACAAAAGGCTTTTCTTCCACCATTATATTGAGTCTCCACCTTCTATATTTATGCACCTACTTTGAGAGCATAGTGGCCATTCTTAGTTCTATGTGCATTGTCCCAAGACTAGTTGATTGATGCATAACTTGTTATTGCTTGTTTGAAACTATTGTATCTAGTCACTCTTATGAACTTTGAAGGTGTCCTATGCATTTATATTTGCTACTCTATTGAGGGACAAGCTGAATACTTTTATGCTATGTTTTCTTTATGTGAAACAAACAAACGTCTTGCGAAGCATGTTATTCATGAATCTTTTGTTTGTACCTTTTCATGTTGCATCATAGTCTCTTTGCTTATTGCTAGAACTTTGTCTTTCATGTTATGATTGAAGTACTATGATCCCAGCTTTGAATGTTTTGCAAATACTTTGATCAAGTCTTTGATGGTGCATGTCACCTCAAAAGTTCTTTCTTTTTATCGCTTACCTACTCGAGGACGAGCAGGAGTTAAGCTTGGGGATGTTGATACATTGCAAATGTATCTATAATTTTTGATGTTCCATGCTTGGTTTTATCCACTTTCTTGTGTTTTGTTCCAACTTTGGAATACTTTTATTATGATTTCTTGGACTAACCTATTAACAAGAGCCACAAAGGCCATTTACATTGTTGTTTTGGTTCAGAAAGTCAGAAAATGAATATTCTCGAATTGGACGGGACAAAAGCCAAAGTGCCTATTTTTCGGAAGGATCAAGTGCGAATCACGACGGAGAGGGGCCAGGGGCCGGCCACACCACCTGGCCGCGCGGCCAGGCTTGGCCCGTGCCAGGGGATGGTCTGGCCGACCCCAGCACCCCCTCGGCCTCTCCTTCTGCCTATAAGTTTCCCTCGGGAAGAAAACCCTAGGTACCCGATCAAAAATCCACGAAAGAGTCTGTAGCCGCCGTCGTCTCTGCCCTAGATCGGGGGGGGATCTGAAGCTCTTCCTGGCACCCTGCCGGAGAGGGGAATTCACCTTGGAGGCCTTCTTCATCACCATGCAAGCCTCCGGTGTGATGCGTGAGTAGTTCATCCTTGGACTACGGATCCATGTAGTAGCTAGATGGCTGGTTTCTCCTCCTTTGTGCTTTCATGTTTAGATCTTGTGAGCTCCGTTCATGATCAATATATATTTGTAATCCATACATGTTGTGTTTGCGGGGATCTGATGGATATTGAGATGCTATTTCAGATGGATTATTGATTCTATCATGTCTTTGTTATTTGAGATCTTGCATGCTTTCCGTTGTTAGTAACTATCTTGGCCAAGTAGATGCTAGCAACTCCAAGAGTTAGTATTTATGCTCGATAGTGGGTTCATGCCTCTGGTAATCTGGGGAAGTGACAGAAATCTCTAAGGTACTAGATGTGTTGTTGTTACTAGGGAGAAAACAAGGATCTTTTGTTCATAGAACAATCGTATTGTTTACTTTACACGCAGTTCGTAAAGCAATAATCTGTTGCTTGCAACTTAATACTGGAGGGGGTTCGGATGATAACCTGAAGGTGTATTATTAGTCATATATGCAGTTGGATGGCGGTCTATGTATTATGTTGTAATGCCCAATCAAGTCTCAAAGGAGTCAAGATTATTAGTATATGCAAGTATTGCTTTCTCGGTGTTTGTCAATTGCCCCGCTGTAATTTGTTCACCCAGCATGTTATCTATCTAAGGAGATCCACCTCTAGTGAACTATGGATCCCGGTCCTTTTTCTTTACATACAATCTATAAACTGTTTCTGCTTTGTGCTTACTTTCTGCAAACTCTTACTTCTTTCCATTCGATACGTTTAATACTTTGTTTTCTGCAAAACACGGTGAGATTGACAACCTCGTCACAAGTTGGGGACAAAGTTTTGTGGTTGTGTTGTGCAGGTCTCCACGTTGCTACTAGCACCGGTAGTGCGCCCTGCCAAAGCTCAGCTAGTAACACCTTTGAGGTGTTTCCTTGCTCCTACTGGTTCGATTAAACCTTGGTTTCATAACTGAGGGAAACTTGCTGCTGTGCTCATCGTACCTTCCTCTTGGGGTTCCCAACGAGCTCTACATCAACACCGCCATCAAGCAATTTTCTGGGCGCCGTGCATTGAGCCATCAAGGGGTAGTGCCAGGGTTCTAGGTAAGGCATGAGAAGTGAGAAGTTAGCCAAAATCGCTAAGTCAAGTAGTTCATCTTCCTCTAGCTCTCGATAGTAGCTAGGGAAATAGCTCAAGGAGCACTTGTATTGAGCATCTGCTCCCAAGATAGTAGATCCTTGCAGGAGTAGGAGCATTACCTCGACAAGAGGGCTCCGAACCTGGGTACATCGCTATGTCTGCAGTATCTGTGCCCGACCTGTTGCGAGTAGCTACCGACAACATCCTGATTGTCCCCTCTCATGCTATCCCCGATGGCACTGTCGTGCTCCACACCACGACAGGTATATCTGTAATTACTATTTATATTTGCTCTTGTTTTAAAACTTGGACCTAGCCCTCTGGGCTATCCCCGATGGTTTGATATAGTGGAGATCTTGCAAGTACTAGTGGTGTATATTGTGTCCTTGTGAAAGAACTATGGTTGTTCTTGTGAAGTGGTGAGCAACTCTTTATTTGCTAAGCTCAAATGTGGTTTTATCTCCACTCAACTCTCACTACTGGTCAACAGCTCACTTCATCTAGTTAGTTGTGTGAGCTGCTTCACGGTTGCCTTTATCTTTGGATCTGATCAAGTGAAATTGATTTACTGCCCCTTGCTTTTACTATTACCTGCTCTGGTGAAACTTGCCCCTTTAACATAATGATGTTGTCCTAAAGCTTTTAACTTTGAGAAGAACAGATACTTCATTTGATGAAATTTGTCCCTTATGGTTTAAATTTCTCAATGATGCATTGAAAACAATGCATCACACAGTTTATGACTGAGAGCTCTTCTAACACTAACCTTTCCCTTTTACTTTTTTTTCTGTTTTTGGTTTACAGGTACAAGTCTGAGTGTTGAAGAATAAGAAGATTTAGGATAGGATTTAGTTTAGTATTAGCCTTTTATTTTTATTTGTAATCTTTTTCCTTTTTCTTTTTGTAAAAAATAGTGTAAGATATATGTGTTATTCAATAAAGCTTTAATTTTCCTTGATTTCAATTGTTTATGTATTTCTCATTTGATTAATAATACTTTTATTATTATTATTTTATAATTAAAGAATATAAGAATAGAACTTTCCTATTTGAATTCTTTTATTTATATTATATCCATTTCTTTCTTTAATGTATCATATTTACTATACATTGAGAAATTCACCCTTTCTAATAATATACATTTCTTTTAAAACTATCAAAACTCTAATTCTTCTAATTCTAAACCTTTTTCAAAAGTGATCCACATTCAAATATGAATTCAAATTGTTCACCAAAAAGCCCTATAATTCCTAAGGATCATGTCCTTTATAGAAAACACTTCTAAGAGCTAAATCCTAACTCAAAGTAGGGAAATAAACTCTGATCTCCCTAGGGTTTTGTTTGGTGAAAAATTTACCCTAGTTTTCATATCAATGCATGCAAATGCTCAAATTTCTATTTCTACCCTTCGTTGGTTCCTAAAGGCTGGGATGTTACAAATATCAAGTCAGATCCCTTGACCTTCGCAAAATTCGGCTAATTCTCTCATGGAAAATTTTCTCCCATCATCGGTAATAATACTGTGTAGATAACCAAATCGGATAATTACGTCCTTGACGAACTTGCTAGCTATGGCTCCATCGCAATTTGTTACGGGTTTAGCCTCAATCCATTTTGTAAATTTATCTACCATCACTAGGAGATGGGTAAATCCACATTTTGCCATTCTGGACGGCCCTACCATATCAAGTCCCCAGACCGAAAATAGCCATGTTATAGAGATTATTCGTAGCTGATCAATCGGAATGTGTGCTTGGAGGGCGTACTTTTGGTAGCCTTTGCACGTTTTGACTAGTTTCTCGGCATCTAAAAGCTTTTACCACTAAAGATTTGGCTACAACATGATGGATGCATTCTCCTTCGTGGATTTCTCGCACGATTGTCGCTCCTTCTTCTGGAGAAACACAACGCTGAAATACCCCCAGAAACACTCCATGTATAGAGATCACCATTAACAATTGTGTAGATTTTGCTCGTCAGACTATCTGCTAGCTCAAAACTTCGTCTCCAGGTAATTTTCTGTCTACCCGAAAATCTAGGTAGGGGTTTTTCCATCTAGGAATCACAGCTAGAACTTCTAGTAAAGGAGATTCAGATTTCGTCGGATAGTCCTCATCAACTCTTGTAATGGAGGGGACCTTTAAGTGCTCTAAAAAACCACCATCCGGAACTGGTTTCCATGTAGAGGCTATTCTTGATAGAGCATCTGCTTCCTCATTTTCTGCTCGAGGGATGTGTTGAATCTCAAAGCCCTCAAACGATTTAGATAATTCATCCACAATAGCGTTTTATGCTGCCATGTGTTTATTTGCGTTGTAGATATCGGATACTTGTTGTGCAACTAAATCCGAGTCTATGTAACACATGAGTTAGGTAATGCCAATGTCTTTGTCCATGTGTATTCCATGTAAAAGGGCTTCATATTCAGCAATATTATTGGTTGCCGTGAAGTGAATCTGTAACACATAGAACAACTTATCTCCTTGGGGTGATTTGAGCACCATGCCAGCCCTCGAGCCTCCTCAAGCTTTGGACCCATTGAAGTGGAGAGTCCAAAATGCCGAGTCTAGAGAACTTGTATTTTCTACTGTTTCTTTCCAATCAGCAACAAAGTTGGTGAGTATTTGGGACTTTATTGTTGTATATGGCTTATACTCAATATCAAAAGATGCAAGCTATATTCCCCACTTAGCGACACGTCCTATGACATCATGATTATTGATTAAATCTCGCAGGGGAGTAGTACTCACCATTGTGATCTTGTGCTCTTGGAAATAATGTCTTAGCTTTCTAGCGGCAAAAATACGCCATAGGCTAGATTTTGGTAATGTGGATACCTTAGCTTTGACTCTCTCAATACCTCACATAAATAATAAGTTGGACATTGTACTGGATATTCGTGATTTTTTCCTCGCACTCCACTAATGTTACAATGCGTATGACTCTACTTGTCGTTGCAATGTAGAGTAACATAGGCTCCTGTGGATCGGGTGTGGCAAGGATTGGTGGGTTTGAAAGTAAATATTTCAAATTTTGTAGGGCGGCATCGGCTTCTTTAGTCTAGACAAAATTTTCGGTTTTCTTCAAGAGCTTGTATAAAGGTGCAGCTCTTTTTTCGATCTGACTGACAAACCGGATTACTGATGCGATGCATCCAGTGATTCATTGAACGTCCTTTAGGTGAGTCGGCCTGGTAATGTTGAGCATAGCCTTGATTTTGTTTTGGGTCACCTCTTTGACTCTTTCAGAGACGATGAAACCTAACAATTTTCTGGCTGGTATTTCAAAGAAACATTTCTTCAGGTTAAGCAACATGTTGAATTTGCATAGATTAGCGGATGTTTTCTCTAAGTGTTAAATTAGTGTTGCTATGTCATCCATGTACAGATGGATGTTGCGTCTGATTTGGTCGTTGAGACAATGTTGCATAGTGTGTTGATATGTTGCTCCTGCATTCTTTAAGCCAAAAGGCATAGTTTTGTAGCAGAAGGTTCCGAAGGGAGTGATGAAAGATGTCTTAATTTGATCCAAATTTTCATTGGTATTTGGTGATATCCATAATATGCGTCTAGAAAACAGAGTAATTTTGACCCTGCCGTGGAATCAATAACTTGATCGATTATTGGCAAAGGGAACGGATCTTTGGGACAAGGCTTGTTCAAGGCAGTATAATCAACACACATCCTTAAATCAATAGTGTCATTTTTATAGATGAGTACATGATTTGCCAATCAATCTATGTGGGCGACCTCTATGGTAAATCAGGCTAAATCTAGTCAGGCTAATTCCTTAGCTATAGCTTTGTGCTTTTCATCAACAAACCGTCGTAAGGATTATTTGACGGGTCTAGCATCAAGATTAACATTAAGAGAGTGCTCGACAAGTTCCATAGGTACTCCGGTCATGTTAGAAGGTTCCCATGCGAAGATATCTTTATTAGCTTTGAGGAACTCAATGAGTGCATTCCTATGCAAGGTTTAAACCTACCCCTATGTTGGTCGTGTTGGAGGGATCATCTTCCTTCGGTGGCGTCTTCTTCATCTCTTCCGATGCCTTGGACTACAGATTTGGTTTCAGCACCTTGTTCTTCATAGCGGGCATCTCGGACATGTCGGTGTTTTTATTGATCTTCGGGAAATCCTGGGCATGCAGCACGACTTCAGGAAAGGAGCCAGATCCTTCTTCGTAATCTCGTGCCTTCTTCGTGTTTCCCCTTATGGTGATGACGCCGTTGGGACCTAGAAGTTTCATCATGTTGTAGATGTAGAAGGGACGAGCCATGAACACCCAGTAAGCTGGACGCCAGAAGATGACGTGGTAAGCACTTTTGAACGGTATCACCTCAAAGGAAAGTGGCTCGATTCGGTAGTTCCTTGGAGTACCGAATGTCACATCAAGTGTGATCTCACCGAGTGAATATGTTTGTCTCCCTGGTACAGTGCCATGGAAAACCACATTGATATGGTTTAGCTGGCCTTCATGATTCATCATGAAGTGGAGCGTCTCGATATAGAACATATTGATGCTACTGCCACCATCCATTAGAGTTTTAGTGAACTCATATCCATCAATGAGAGGATTGACGACCAGATGGTAATTTCCCTAACGATGAGCTTTCTTCGGGTGTTCGCTTTGATTGAAGGTGATGGTTACTTCCGAACAATCCAGAAATTAGGGGACAGCTGGAACCGTGGCGTTAAGCTCATGCAGAACCACATTTTTTGACCTTTGCTAGCTAAGATCTAAGGAAGCAGACATGAGCATCTTTTTTGGCAGGAAAATCTTTCTTTCCATCTGACTTGGGTTGTGCGGCATCCGCTTCTTCCATGTCAGAATATTCCTTGGCCTCCTTGCCTTTCTCAGAATTTTTATTTCCTTTTTGTCGCATGGCCCTGTAGCCAGCGGATTCATCTCTCTTGATGCCATCAGTGAAACGACACTCGGCATTGGTGTGGGAAGAACCCCCGTTCTCGGCCAGGTGATGAACACAAGGATTACTGGCAATCTTAACCTAGGAATATGTCTTACCTGTTTGCTGATCGCCTCTACCGTGGACTCGGGAAGTTCCACGGCCTCGTCCCCGACCGCCTCCGTGCCCTCCTCGTCCTCTAGATCCGAAAATTGTGTTGAAAGCTGCATTATCCGTATTGGGTATATCTTCTGAGTTACTCTTGCGCTTCTGAGTCTGTTGTTTTGGTTGCTTGGCCAAGTTTGGCACGGCCAGGAGGTTCAGCACTCCCTCTAAATCATCATCAGCATCTGCATATTTGCTTGCCGTCTCTATCATTTCTCCCAAATCTTTAACTTTGTCACACTTTAGTCGTTGACACAATAATCCGACTAGGAGACCTGCGATGAAAGATTCAATCACGGTCTTATCGTTTCCTCCTTCACAAGAGTTTTTCGTGTCGATCCATCATTTGAGGTAATCCCGATAAGTTTCGGTGGGCCTCTAGGTGCAACATTGTAGGTCTCCGACCATGTAGGGCCTCCTATATGTACCCTCGAAATTCGAAAAGAACGCACTTTGCATATCATACCAGTTGTTTACCGAGTTCTTTGGTAACTCATTGAGCCATGATCATGCCGTCTTCAGCAGCATGAGTGGGAGATACCAGACTACGATGAAGTTGTTTCCTCATTTGGTAATGTAGCAGGCCTGGAAAAAGTCCTGGAGCCAAGTGTCTGGACGATCCACACCATCGTAGAGTTGAATGTGTTTTGAGATGCTGAAGTCAACCGGAAAATTTGTTCGCCGAAGGCGCGGACCAAAACACTTGGGTCCCATATACACATCCTCCTCCGTGTACGGCCGCGCTTCTATGTTAGATTTAATGTGGTGGCGAGCATCATTGGGCGAGAGAGATCTATGCCTCGCATGCTCCATGTGCATGCGGGGAGGCGGAGTCAGATTACTTCTTCTTCTCCTGCCGTTTCCTTCTCCACCTTGGCGGCTCCAATGGCTAAGGTGAGATCCCTCATGGTCGCTACTAGGTGGGGACGGTGGTTCCAATGGCTTATTTCTGGCTGAGCGACGACCTCCTTCTAGAGCTTCGTTGTGCTGGCTCTAAGGTGGATCTTCACGATGTCGGCCATCGTGCCGACTTGGCCCAGGACATTCTCCATTGTTTCCTCATCTGGCACTTTCGTTGTTGCGATGAGGTTCAGCCGAACGGCTAGTGTGTCTAGGAGGTGGCATCCTTTGATGGTCCTGTTCTTGCTGGGACCGTGCTTCTTCTTCCTCCCTGTGTGTCGGGGGATGACCCCCGGGTAGGCTAGGACAGGACTAACTAGTTGGCTCCAGAAGTGCCTCGCTGGATGGCCAAACGACATAGGATTTCAGCCAGTCGACCCTCAAGATTCCCCGGCTGGCCCATTTAGCCGGGTGGCCAAAAGAACCAGCTGGGTTGCCCCTTCCACCTGGGCACCTTGAATTCGGTAGCAAGGCTACGGAGGGGGTTATGCTCCTTTCTGAGCATGCCCCTGACTCCTTGAATCACCAAACAGGATGGTGCGCCGCCCTGTCGGCGCTAGAAGACAACTGCACCAAAGTGCCAAAGCTAGAAGTTGAGCAAGGCACTATAGGCTGACCGCTAAAGCTCCAGCTGACCATTAAAGCACCGGTTGACCCCTAAAGCACTGGCACTAGGACACTGTAGCGTTGTCCCCCTATACTAAAGGATTGACTGGGTCCTTGCCCACTGGCTGGGCCCTGCCAACCTGTCTGCTTTGTAAACCCGAATCCCAAATAGTAAACCCTAGAGCCCATATTGTAACCTACCTCTCCCAGCTAGTATATAAGGCAGGGTTGAGCTAAGGTTCTAGGTAAGTTCAAGTTCATTGTCATAGTTCACTAGTTCATCTTCTTCCTCTAGCTCTCCTAGGAGCTAGGGAAACAACTAAAGGAGCACTTGTACTGGGTGTTCGCCCCCACTATAGTAGATCCTTGCAGGAGTAGGAGTGTTATCTCTCCAAGAGGGCTCCGAACCTAGGTACATCACTGTGTCTGCAGTATCGGTGCCCAACCCATTGCGAGAAGCCATCGATAGCATCCTGATTGTCCCCTCTCATGCCATCCTCGGTGGCAGTGCTGTATTCCACACCACAATAGTTGGTGCCCACAATGGGGCACAACGCTTTGGTGATGACCCAAAAGTATAGGGGGTGTATCGCAGTATTTTCGATAAGTAAGAGTGTCGAACCCAACGAGGAGCAGAAGGTGCTGGCTAGTGGTATGGATCAGGAATTCTCTACAAATACTTAGCAAACGTATTTTTAGGAGTTTTCGATAAAGCAAGTACACAAAGTACGAGTAAATAAAAGACAGTAGGAATAAATGCAGCAAGTGGCCCAATCCTTTATGCAGCAAAGGATAACCCGGTTGTATTTCTATAGATGACCAAACGTTCTCGAGGACACATGGGAAGACAGTCAAGTGCTTTCGCTTCATATAGTCGATTAATCTTCTTTAGCTTGCTAAGTGTTGTGTGGGTGAACCTGTGCTAATGTACCGCCCCATCCAAGACTAATACATACTTGTGATTATACCCCTTGCAAACATCTGTAAGTACAAGAAAGTAATTAAGGTAGAAACCTAACCACAGCTTTAAACTCTAAGACCCTTACGTCCCTTGTGCAATGGTTTCCTAACGGGGGTTCAGGTTTCTGTCACTCCGATAACCCCTACGATTAGTAGCCAAATACACAATGCATTCCCCTAGGACAATATAGGTGAAGTGTCATGTAGTCGATGTTCACATGACACCACTAGAAGAAGTACACCACAACTTAAATAACAATCTATTGAATCTTTCTCAACACAACTCCACTACTACCAACAAGACTTCTCCCATGTCCTCAAGAACAAAACGAACTACTCACAAGACATCATATGGATCATGATCAGAGATGATGTGTAACAATCTGAACATAAACAATAATCCAATGGTTCACTCAATAGCATCAACTACAAAGAGTAATCAACACCAGGAAAGTTTCCCCTATGAACTATAGCAAGATTGAACCAATTGTTACAGCAATATGGAGATGGTGATGAGGGTGCTGATGGTGATGATGGTGGTGATGATGATGGTCCCGATGAAGTCCAGCTTGATGGTGGTGTTGATGGCGACGATCTTCCCTCTCCAGGAAGGAATTCCCCCGGCAGAAATCTGTCTGCCGGAGAGATCTTTCACTCTCGGTGTTTTCTGCCCTGCAGAGGCGGCGGAATCTTTCTATGGTCTCTCCTCGAGTCTTAGGGTTTCGTGGGGATGATATACGCCAGAGGAGAGAGCCTGGAGTGAGCCAGGGCGGCCACACACTCCCAGGCGCGGCCTAGGCCTACCCGCGCCATGGGATGGTGTGGGCCCCCTGTGGCCCACCTCCACTCCATCTTCTGGCATCCTGAGTCTTCTGGAAAAATAGAATTTTCCGTATATTTTCCCGGATTTTCTGATCTTCGCGAATTTTGCCTCCAAACAGCACCTTTTCCATCAGAATCCTGACTGCAGCGGTCCATGCTCCAAAAGTCATCAACCATGCAAAAATAGATGAAATAACATAAGTATCACCTCTCAATACGAAATATATCAATGAATAATAGTGAATTAAGACATAGAATAGTGATGCAAAATGGACGTATCAACTCCCCCCAAGCTTAGACTTCGCTTGTCCCCAAGCGAAACTGAGCTCAATAAACATGTCCTCAGGTTTATGGAGTGAAGAGTCGATAAAATAATACGGACAAGAAGCATCACATTCATCAAATACATAGATCATAATAGAAGACAACTCACTATTATATAACTCAACTTGCAATGAGTAAAGGAAACACAATAAAGATACATATAGTAAATCATAATTGGTAATGGCAAACTTAGCTCTTGGTCGAGGAATAGTTGATAATTTGCTGGAGTTCACAAATAGCTGGTTTTCAAAGAAAGCTTTCAAAGTAGTAAACTTCAAGATAAGAGCAATGTGCAAAACAAGGAACATAATAAACATGAATGCATAAATCATCATATGAATGAATGAAACACATCAACTCAAAATACTTGCTGAGATAGAAGGGAATAGGTTTACTGACTCAACTACAAAGTAAAAGAAAGGCCCTTCGCAGAGGGAAGCAGGGATTGCAAGTCTCATAAAGAGCTCCCAAAAATTATAATACTTACTAGCTTTCAGCTCTCATTTCCCCTATCATAGGAATCTTTTGGTGGTTAAGGTTAAAGTGACACAACTAAGAGGATATGCTTGACAAGTTATAAGTTGAAATCTCATGCCCCTTACTTATGAGTACTGATCCTCATGCTACTCAACTTCAGTCACGAGCAAGCTCTTGTCATTGTAAATACATGCGTATCATTGAGAACCGCCAACGGGGTACCCCTTGCACATGACATAAGAGCTATCCCATAATCAAAATGACAAGGCAAGCAGACAGTGAGCATCTCAGCGATATTTTTATTTGCTATTTGCATAGGTTTTTATCGAGGATGCTTCATAGAATGCTCACTATAATTATGCTGCAAGTTTCCACCATGATTAGGCATGGCTTAGGCTAGCGGGCCAGGCGTTTCACTAACACACATATAAACTCCATGATCTTACAAGTTCCACTTTTATTTCACACCGCCGGGATCCATAAGCAAAAGAACATGATATCAACTAGGTACAAGTACCAATGAAGTGTTGAAAGCGGTCCCCATGATACATGGTTCGGCTAACTTCAACTCATAAAGCGCAAGCATATACGGAACAAAGAAGTACACAATGGTTCAAGTTTATTAAATGCAAGAAAGTAAAGTGTGCCATCAAGTTCGTGAGAGCCTTAATCACTAATTTTCACATAACAAGTTTATTTTGGGAGGTAGATAAAACAAGAATTTACTTGGAATAGCAATAATGCTACTAGGTAGGTATGGTGGACACAAATGGCAAAGGTTTTGGTTTAAAGGAGGTGGATGCACGAGAAGAATACCCTCTCAGTACAGGTTTTTGGCTAGCAAGGCTGGGTAGCAAGTATAAGAGTTGAAGGAAGCAAACAAACATACAAGTGATAAAAACAAACATGCAATCTTCCTTGGAAGCACAAAAGATCTTAACTAGAGAATATTAAACTTCTGAGCAAATCAAGAAAGAAAGATGATGAAATTATTTTCCTCTAGAGTACTTCTATCTTTTCCTTTTCAACTCTCAAAAAGGTGTTGCTACTGACCGAGCCAGGTTTGCCAAAACTAACTAAATTAACTCAATGATCCCAAAGTGATACCAATACTAACAACAAGATCAATCATATAACCACGAATTGAATACTAATATAAGCTATGCAAAAGAGTGAATGATAGAACTTCTCATTAATAATCCATAACGGCAACTCACACCAAGGGATACATATCTAACGAGAGAGGGGACACTTCCATAATGCAAACTATCCTACATAATAATTCCTCTATTCATGATATGACTCTACTAAAAAGGTAAAAAGATAGAAGATAGTGATTTGATACCGCGGCACTCCCCCAAGCTTGGAACAAACCAAGGGGATGCCAAACCTGATGATGAATTACTCCTTTGGTGGTGGTGGTATCCTCTCGATGAGCTCTTTGATTAATTTCCCAAGGTCCTCAATCTCGAAGGTGAGAGTACGAATCAACTCCGAGTTGTGCTCAATACGGCCCATAATCAGTTCAGTTTGTGGATCCCAGCTCTTGTGATTCTTTTTTCATTCTTCCCTCTTGGATTCTTCTTTTTCTGCATGGTTAGGGATAAAGGTATGGAAGGGATTCTTGGTGTGTGGAGGAGGTGACCTTGGAGCCAAACTGTGACGGGGAACTTTCCCCCCAGTCTGCATCCATGCAGTCCTTCTAACCCTGGCAGGTTTCGTCACCACTCCAATGCTTGCAATGGTAGTGCCGGTGTGCGGATGTTGGCCTTGCTCCTCTTCACCTTCACTCTTGATCTCCTTCTCCTTCTCGGGATCTTGGAGATCTTCCTCCATGGGCTCCTTCCCTTTATCCTTGGCAGACACCATTGGCAGACACCATTGTGCTTCTAAACTTTCAAAGAGTATGTCCTGGCAGAAACAGATCGAAACAAAAACACGACGAAAACACGATATACGGACCTCGGGGGATCCGGGGGATTATATATTACGACGTTTCATATCAAAAGGAAGGTACTGGGAGAAAACGGGTCGGAGGCAGAGTCCGGGGTGGACTCACCACCTGGTGGCACGGCCAGGGAGGGCCCGTGCCATAGGGTGGTGTGAGACACCCTGGCTCCGTTTCCATCCCCTCTTCGCTTCGTAGCTTTCCTTATTAACTTAAAACTGCAAAAATATAGTTGGATAGTATTTTCGTGGAACTTTTCTTACCAGAACTATTACCTATTTGAAAATGGGCTCTGCAGGTCTCTGCATTTGGTATATAATAGATTCTTCCCGAGTCATCTCTTGAATATCATCGATATCTTCATCTTCATACACTTACTACTTGAGTCATAAAACCTTTCTCTTCCTTATTACACCATTATCTCCACTTCCTGGAAATTTCTTTCACACAAAACTTCACACGGTTCTCATTAGCAACATTAATATAAGTGAAGTGATAAAACCTATTGAGTCCAACTCAACTGAAAACCATCAAAACATAAGCTACTATAGCAACTCCTTCCAAAAACCAAAGAAGAATTCAAAAAGGAAATCGAATGAAGAAGCAAATACAAGATTGGCAAAATCTGTCAAAATAGACCAGCAGGTAAAGATCAATTTTTTTCGAAAATCTTATGTTGCTCAAATCAAAAAGTGCAAAACTAACGAAAGTTAAGTAACAGCCTAGGGCAGAAACACAAACAATTACAGCTCAATCGGACATATAGAGATCTCTCACGAATTTTTACGGTGAAGCACAAACCTCTGTTTCGGGACAACAACTTCCCCAAATATTACTTCTCTCTCATTAGAGGTTGATCTTGACACAAAAACCAAACAAAATGGATAAGGAGCGGTTATTACCGAAGTAATAACTTCCAAGACTCAAAGAAACAAAAACAAACTCAAAGCAAAAACAAATTGGGTTGTCTCCCATAAAGCCCTTTCTTTGTAGACCATAAGCATTTTTAATATTTTGAAAGTCGTCAGTTCCCATAAAAGATTCAATGCATTCATAATCATAAATTTATACCCGACTTTCTACCTTTGTCGTTCTCCCAAGCTTCAACATTGTCTTGAATATCGTCTAGAAGGTCCCATTTAGCTTCTTCTTCCATGCGAGTGAATGACCCAGCACAAGAAGCATCCAATAATTCCTTGTCATGTAGAGGGAGACTTGCATAAAAGTTATTGATGATAATATTGTTGGGGAGCTCATGAATGGGGATTTGAGCATTAGTAACTTCAATCTCCCCCAAGCTTGAGCTGTACTTTCTCCATCAAGAGGCCAAAAGTTGTATATTTGATTACGATCTTTATGAATCTCACTAGGAGGATAAAACTTTGAATAAAAGAGAGGCACTATTTCCTCCCATTCCAGAGCTTGACCATTCTTCAGCAGCTTATACCAGTCCTCAGCTCTTCCTCTCAGTGATAATGAGAATAACTTCTTCTTAACTTGATCTGTAGTAATACCTACACACTTGAACAACCCGCATAATTCTTGTATAAAGAGTAAATGATCACCGGGATGGACAGTTCCATCCCCAACATAGTAGTTCTCCATAACACGATCAATAATTCTTGTAGGTATTTTGAAAACATCTTTCTCTGCAGGTGGTGGCTTATCTACTACCTTAACAATGGTAGTAGCATTACCAAATAAGAAACTCAGCGAATTATCCATAATGAAAATAAAGCAAATAGAAGCAATAAACAATACTCACAATAGAAGTTTCCTTTACCAGCTCCACTCTCCAATAGCGCTTCACTCCCAGGCAACGGCGCCAGAAAATAGTCTTGATGACCCACAAGTATAGGGGGTGTATCGCAGTATTTTCGATAAGTAAGAGTGTCGAACCCAACGAGGAAGCTCTTGGCTAGTGGTATGGATCAGGAATTCTCTACAAATACTTAGCAAATGGATTTTTAGGGGTTTTCGATAAAGCAAGTAAACAAAGTACGAGTAAATAAAAGACAGTAGGAATAAATGCAGCAAGTGGCCCAATCCTTTATGCAGCAAAGGACAAGCCGGTTGTATTTCTACAGATGACCAAACGTTCTCGAGGACACATGGGAAGACTGTCAAGTGCTTTTGCTTCATATAGTCGATTAATCTTCTTTAGCTTGCTAAGTGTTGTGTGGGTGAACCTGTGCTAATGTACCGCCCCATCCAAGACTAATACATACTTGTGATTATACCCCTTGCAAACAGTTGTACGTACAAGAAAGTAATTAAGGTAGAAACCTAACCACAGCTTTAAACTCTAAGACCCTTATGTCCCTTGTGCAATGGTTTCCTAATAGGGGTTCAGGTTTCTGTCACTCCGGCAACCCCTACGATTAGTAGCCAAATACACAATGCATTCCCCTAGGACAATATAGGTGAAGTGTCATGTAGTCGACGTTCACATGACACCACTAGAAGAAGTACACCACAACTTAAATAACAATCTATTGAATCTTTCTCAACACAACTCCACTACTAACAACAAGACTTCTCCCATGTCCTCAAGAACAAAACGAACTACTCACAAGACATCATATGGATCATGATCAGAGATGGAATAATGATGTGTAACAATCTGAACATAAACAATAATCCAATGGTTCACTCAATAGCATCAACTACAAAGAGTAATCAACACTGGGAAAGTTTCCCCTATGAACTCTAGCAAGATTCAACTAATTGTTACAGCAATATGGAGATGGTGATGAGGGTGCTGATGGTGATGATGGTGGTGATGATGATGATCCCGATGAAGTCTAGCTTGATGGTGGTGTTGATGGCGACGATCTTTCCTCTTCGGGAAGGAATTCCCCCGGCAAAAATCTGTCTGCTGGAGAGATCTTTCTCTCTCGGTGTTTTCCGCCCCACAGAGGCGACAGAATATTTCTGTGGTCACTCCCCGAGTCTTAGGGTTTCGTGGGGATGATATACGCCAGAGGAGAGAGGTCGAGTGGGCAGGCCACACCACTCCAGCGCGCCTAGGCCTCGCCACGCCATGGGGTGGTATGGGCCCCTGGCCCACCTCCACTCCATCTTCGGCATCTGAGTCTTACGAAAAATAGAATTTTCCGTATATTTTCCCGGATTTTCTGATCTTCAATTTTGCCTCCAAACAACACCTTTTCCATCGTAATCCCGACCGCAGCGGTCCATGCTCCAAAAGTCATCAACCATGCAAAAATAGATGAAATAACATAAGTATCACCTCTCAATACGAAATATATCAATGAATAATAGTGAATTAAGACATAGAATAGTGATGCAAAATTGACGTATCATTCGGCTGGGGTCATCTTTCGCAAAGGACTTTTGCTCCTCGCCGGTGAGCGAGTCGCCACTGACCTTGTCCTCACTCTCGGATCCTTCAACTCCATCATTGACAACACTTCGTGCTTCACCGGGGAGACTTTCCCAAGTGACGGCTCCATCATGCCCTTCGGCGACAACCGTGTCTATGTCGCCACTGTCGCCGAGGCTTTCCTTGCAGAGTCGTCACCATCTTTGGTGCACCGTCCATCTTCGCCGCTCCACGCGCCGCTAGCGGCAGCATCGAGGTCATGATGGCCCGCTCGGGTGAAGGACGCTGTACGCCTCTGGAGTGCAATGTGGGAGGCAATAGCTCCACCTCGCGCGAACAAGACCAAGATCCACTGGCCACCTCCATCCAACACCTACGCAACCCCGTCGTCCCCGAGGTAGATCCGGCAATGGCTGCGGCCGCGCTGGAGGCCACCTACGAAAACCTTCTGGAGGAAGCCAACAAGGTCGCTGCCACCTAGCGCCGGCTAAGCACGACGATGCGTGAGTACAACACCGCTCACGGCTTCGCCTGCCTGCCCGATGCCAACTGTTAAGCTCAGCCCTAAGGCCGAAACTTTGATTCAGAGCTGGGCTGTGTTGCTGACCCACTTACTCCCGTGGTTCAACCAGTTTACAGTACTCCCGCCAAAACATGAGGGCTTCATAGGCGTCCGTCGCTGAGCTGAGCAACCTTTAGGGCGACGAGCTAAGCCGCTAGCAGGCGTGTGTCCAGATCCTCATGAATACAACCAATAAGAAGCAGGTCAAGCTACGTGCTAACCTGGCAAGGAACAACAAGAGCCAGCCACCCTGCCGAATGGCGGATCTGGCAGCAAGGCCTCCTCTCCAAACAGAACGAGGGAGAATAGCCGTCGACGTGGCGGATCGGCTGGACGCGGGCACCATATGCATGACGTCACGGAGGTCACCAACAAAAACCATGCTATGACTGACGGAGCCAAACAAGGGTAACGTCACCGTCCGGCTGACGAAGCCGAAAGAAGCCTCGCGCCATCCAAGTCCCGCTTGACAGGGCGACTCAGCCCATGTGAGCCAGAGGCGCATGACACACGCGAACGCATTGATCTCCAGATACAATCACGCACATTGGAGGAGGAAAGTCCAGCCTGTCCAAGATGTTTTGGACCATGCATCCGGAACAAACCGTTTCCAAAGGGATTTTTGCTCCCAAGGGACACACCAAAGTACGATGGCTCAGTCAAGCCAGAAGACTGGCTGGTGGATTACGTCACCGTGGTGGGCACAGCCACCGGCAACCGGCGAGTAGCGGTACGCTACGTCCCCCTCATGATCCTCGACTCGGCCAGTACCTGGCTGAATAGTCTCCTCGATAACAACATCAACGCCTGGGTCGACTTCGAGGAATGTAACATCCCATCATTAGAGCTTAGAAATAAGCTGAGATCAGGTGTGTGCATTGCATTCATGAATAGAAAATCTGGATAATTTTTGCGCTTTAAAATAAAACTTGTCAAATTGATTGAAGCTTCTCTTAACTTGGTGAAACTGAGGTAGATCATCAAGTTGATTGCGATAAGTTTCAATATAACCTTTGCTAAAACCTTATCTTTGGGAGATATACTTTGATCTATGTGTAGATCAAATAGTATAAAGCTAAAGCCACAAAACATTACTTGATAATTAAATACTTGATCTTCTAAAGATTATATCAAGGTATCAATTACAACAAACCCTTAATACCAAGTTAGGTATATAACTTAAGTAAAGAACCTCATAAATAAATCTTGATACACTTTCTTGCCATAGTTATTCATACCATGGGTATCATGGTAGTTCTTAAACATTATCTCTTATCACAAATAGAGTAGAAAAGGAAGTCAAGCCAAGACCATTCATCATATATCTTTCTTGTCATGCTAATAGATGACAATCCTACTTAACCAAGTCCTAGAGTCTATTGATCATCAATTCTTGACCAAGCGTTTATTAACATTTAGCCTTGACCTATTATATTGAACTTCCAAAGTCCTAAAGAAGCTTAATAAGAAGGAGGAACTAGTTATGGTAGAGTGTGTCATTATCAATGGAATGTGATCGTTAGTGGAAATCAAACCATTTGATGTTGGAGGAGTTAACTCACTCATGAGTTAACTAGAAGAAGTATCTAAACCTAAGACTTAAGTTTGTAATTATGAAGTTACAAGAAAGCTAGAAATGATAGAATGCCAAATAATAATCTTGTTAAGCCAAGTAGGTATAAACTTAAAGTAAGGTTCCCTAAATAGATAAGCCTATAGAGAGATTAGTACAAGTCTACTACTTAGTTGATTCTAGATCTTGATCAGACAAATAGAAGCCTAAGTTTAGCATGATCGTAGGATGGTGGTCATTATTCTCAAGTCGCTTGAGGATATATGACTAGGTGTTGAGGAAGAGTTATGAGTATATCAAATTAGGCAAATCCCTAGTAAGTTGACTAATCTAGCTTGATCACGAGAAGTCAAGCTAGTGAATGATGAATTGGAACATGAGGTGTATGGTGTAGTTGGAGCCATAGTGTCTTAATATAACACCCTGGAATCGGCCCTATGCCGATTTTAGCGCTTCCCGCCAAACCCGCATAGAAACGATTCAAAGATGCCCACTAGGCACTTGCATGCGGGTGGAAAACAAAGTAATATCATTACACAATAGTTCATGATGGAACCCGCATACCATATATATATAACAACGACTCAATGAGTCAAGAATGCAGATATACAATACAAAGATCAAAATCACCTTGAAATCGATACAACATCCGAGTACGGTTAAGATGCAAATTGAGTTAAGAGCCCTGAAGAATAACCAATAGCGTCCATAACCCTGCCCAGGCCAAGCCGGAAGGGTAACCCTGCTAACGATGTCGAACTTATACCTGTTAAACAAAAGGGGTGCCGAAAAAGGTCAAAGGAAAAAGGGATCGGTCAGTACCGATGATAGTACACGGCAAGTCTAGAATTCGGCGGCTCTCGCCTATATAGTTATGGTGGACTGAAGCAGCAGTGAAGCATGCACTAAACAACCTATAGAGACTCGGCCATCTGTCGACTTTCAGAGAAAGGTAAGAAAGACCTATGCGGGACCAACCTGATACTAACACCAATCATACACATCCTGGCATTTCCCCCTCAAGACCGAATGAGGAAGTCAAACTGAGGAAGTCACACTGTTGACAGTTTTATTAGTTCCATTATAGTTGCAGCACTTTCTAGTCATATATCAATGGCGTAAGACATTCCAATGTCACAAACAGTTAGCTCTTTTAATTAACCATTCCGTTGTAGTTGCATTACTTACTAGGAAGATATAGATAGCACGTTTATTAGTTGTTGGCACTTTTATTATCCATTCCATTATATTGGAGCTAATTACTAGTCATGCCAAAGTCAAATTTATATCACTACTTTTGTTATAGTTGTCTATGGTCGAGACACTATGCTCCAAGTCGTCCATAACCGCGGACATGGCTTTTCGAAAAGACTTATCCTACATGGGTGCACAAATAGCAACGCACGCACGATCAACCTCGGAAAAACCAAATAAAACCCAATGAGGCATCACGACAAAGCAATCACAAGATTCATAAAATATTTCAGGGGGCCACCCTAATAAGCTACCCGCAACGAAGTTGGCCGGCTTCGAGACGAACCTAGGGTTTGCGAGAACGGCTGTAAACTACTGGAAACCCGAAAGTGTGACTGTGCTTATCGATACCGCTAAATCGTGCCGCGATCCTAAACAGTACAAGCGTTCCACACGCAATCATAATAAAAGAAGTAAAACATGGCATAAGTACATGATAGTAATAAAGCCCTAAACTAGCTTGTGGCGCCGAGAAATAAGAAATGAATCAAGCTCTGGCTAAGGTGATTCATGGTCCCATATGCGAATAGTGCGATAGTCAAGAAATAGGTATCAAGTACTCGGAGCCTACGAGACACAAGTGGGTGATAGCCAAATATTAGCTATTTTCCACTGATGCCTCTGTATTAGTTATGTCTATTCCCAACATTTTAATTATCAAGTTGCAATTAAAGTCATGATCAACTCCACCATTAAGCATGTGCCAACCTCCCAACAACGGTGAAACAACAACGACGCGAAGCAGCAGCTGAGAAAGCAACTACGACTCGCAAGGCCGACTGTCTACAAAACAACAGGCAACAGGAGGTGTCCAAGGCTATATAGAGGCCACAAGAAACATAAATGGTACGGAAACTAAAGCATCGCAACATAGAAAGCAATAGACCAACAGGAGGAAGTGAAGACTATAAACGCAAAATCGGTAGAAAGGGGGAGAATGCTCGCCTGGAAAACATCGTCGAAGGTTCATTATTCGAATAACTTGTTGATACTCGCATCCACTCAACGGCCTAATCCATGAAGAAGGAAAGCACTAAAAAAAATACCAAATGCACTATTTAATACTATGCAGAAGATCCGACATGATTATGATATGATGCATGGCATGATAAAGATACGGTGCAATTAGACAATATTTAGCAGAACTATGGTCCGACAATTAGTTAGGTGGTTTATGTTACTAGTAAACGTGCATATTCAACGCACGCCATTCAAACTGATACAAATGTATTTTGATTTCTATTTTTTAATCAAGCTGATTTTTCCTTTATATAATTTCTTCACCGGGACACCTAAAATAGGTCTCATGGCCCCAACGGTGTAACCGCATGCGTGCGACATAGGATCCTGACGTACGTTTCTAAAATCCATTGGAAAAATATGGCATCGGTTCGCTCTATAAATTTAAATGGAGTCAAGATAAGACTAGATTAGTATGCATATAGTCTTCATATTTAATTATGAGGTGAATCGATAAAGTATCCGCAAACAAATGAATATATATGCGGTCATGAAAAATTTAATAAACAACAAGTGATAAAGTCATATTATAAAAATAGAGGGCTCAGAAAGAGGATCACATTGGCGTTCGGATCCAGGGTCTGAGAGGGGTTCGGGTTCGGGTCTTCGGATCCGAGAGGGAGAAAGGCGTCAGGTTCAGTCTTCGGAATTCATGAGGAGAACTTGGTGTTTCGGCATCACCGGATCCATGAAGGAGGACTCAGGTTCTTCAGGTTCGTGTCGGTGATCTTCGGGTTCATCAAATCAATGAAGGAGCTCTTGTCGATCCAGCGTCATCGCAACCGGTTTCCATGTGGAAGTCCTTGTCGTCCATATTCTGATTCATGGCAAACTTGGCTCGATGCCAGGGTCATGTATATTCTTCGAAGTTGTTGGCGTCAAGACGGCTTGTCATTGAGGAGATCTTAGCGACTATGACAGGACATCAAATCAGCGAAGATCTTGTCAGCAATATCTTGATTGCCCGAGTATTTGACTTAATAAGATACTCGCACATGACAGTACTGCATCTTTGGGCTTCAGGGTCACTTAGTCTCTTCGGAATCTTCCCATGAAATTGGAGATGCACAGGAAATACTTAACCTACCGTTGGCCTATAGGGACAACATCACGAGGGACGGCATCAGAAACATGGCAAGGCGGTTGTTGTCCTTGTGCACGCATGCCGGAAGAGGGAGACATGGGCCTCAGGTAAGGTCGCGCTCGCGGTGGAGTCCTGGAGCTCGTGGATGGATAGGAGACACCGCCAGGGACGATGTAGAGGGAGCGCATATGCGCGAGGCTGATGGCAGCCATCGTGTAGAACTTGCAAGAGAGGGTTCCGTGGCGGGGAACGATGCAGAGCCATGGCCGGCTAAAGACGACCTTGGCAGCGAGCGGTTTGAGCTTGGGTTGAGGGTGAGGACGCACAAGTCCTCACGGTGGCACCTCGAAGCAGAGGAGGCGGCAGAGAGGCATTCAGGTGGGGCAGAGACGAGGTCGACGGCGAGCTCGGACAGCGGCTGACCATGGCGGCAGCTCTAGGGTAAAGGGCCAAAGAGGACGCGGACACGGCGGCCAGGGACGCTACGGGGATGCGCGTGCTGCGGCGGTTGCAGGCAATGGCAGACGCTCGCAGTAGGGCAGGCTCGCAGGGGACGATGGCTTCCAAGGAGGAATACGCAGGTGTGGAGGGGCATCACGTACCCGATGGTCGGCAGAGTGGGAAGGGAGCCCGGTGGCAGGATCGAGGACAGCGGCCGGAGCTCTACATCGAGGTCACAGACGCAGGGGCGTCAGGCGGCTCGGCCGCTGGTGGCGGATCGGGGTCGAGCTCTGGCAACGGGGAGGAAGAGGGGCTGCTGCGAGATCTGGGGCTCATGATGAAGAAGGAGGAAGGTGGTCTCGTCGGGGTGGGGAACAGAATGAGGGTGCGGGGCGAGGTCACATCACAGAGCGAAGAAATGGGGGAGATAGGATGGGTCATGTGGCGAGCGGGGAGGTGGGGCCAGGGGAGCGTCGCACACGGGGTGGGCGGTAGCGTGTCGGTGCGGCTGTGTCCGTGTGTAGCACGCTATGTGTCGTGCGGGTTGCGTCCAAGTTTTGAGAATCATGAAATTTAAATCCCTATATTATAAACTACAATATTAGTTCATTATAAATTGTTGTATCATGACTTACACATAAAAAGGTCCAGTGACTACATATGACCACCCTAAGACTTTGAAATTGTAGTTGTCAACGTAAAGAGAAAATAATCTTTAAGGGATCTTTAAATAAGAACTTATCCCTAAAACCGTAATCTCAATTAATATTTTCTGATAGAACAATCCTTTATATTTTGAATAGTGAAGACACTAAAAAGGAATATCAAACCAGATTGTTACTTCAATCCATGTTGAACCCTAGTTGATTCAATAAATTTTGAATATTTTAATCATTATATAAATTTACATTGAAAAATAAAACAGAAAACAGAAATAGAAAAAGAATCAGGAAATAAAAAAACAGAAGCAGGCCGCATCCCATTTCCTACGCCACGTCCAGCGCATCAGTAGACATTTCTCTCTTACTTTGCTACAGCCCACAATGGCCCAATAGCAGCCTAGGTCCTCTCTCACTCTGTGATAGACAAGTGGGACATAGCCAGGGATCACGGGTTGAGACAGAAGTTTTGCCAGGGGGTTTTCTGCAAAAATAATGTTGTCGTCTTCCTCGCGCATCACAAGTAGCTCGCTAGAAGCTCTAGCACCGCCCGATGCCGTCGTTGTCGTCAGCAGTGCGCTACGATGCGCACAACCATCATCTGCATGGATAAGAAGGACACGTCGACGCCTTCATCCTCATGCCTCATTCTCTTCCTTCCAATCCCTTTCTCTTTGATCCACGAATAGAAACCCTAGCTGTTGTCGGTTGTCGAAGCTCGCCGATGTTCCTGACCTCCCCGAGCCAAGGGAAGAGCTCCATCGTCTTCACCATGATCTCCTTGGTCTTCCTCTGCAAATGAATCGAGCCGAGGTGTTCAGAGGTGACCAAATTGACTTCACCTTCCCGAGCGCCGGCCACCATGTTCATCTTTGATTTCGGCTTCACCGCGTCTCGCATTGCCTCCCCAAGCCTTCCATCACAACTGTGGTGAGCATCTGCTTCTTCCCGTGCCTCTTTCGCTCTCTAGGTGGCCTGAGTTGCCTTGCCATCCCATGCCACCGCTCGCCGCCGCTGTTGGTCTTCACCAACACTGTTCCGATGACCAAGAACTCGTAGCACCATCTTAGCTCGCCAAGTTTCCATCGTTCGAACATGCCACTCCACGATGCCTGGGGTGCCATAATCTAGTGTCGCCGCCATGCTCTGGCGAGCTGATGTCACCCCGACGCCGTGCTCACGTCACCCTTCCCTGGGTTGACCCAGTCTTGGCTCACATGGCTACTGACGTGGTGGAGACCCCACCCGTTAGTGACCGGGGAATAAGATTGGTGGCGGTGTAAAAAGAGTTTAGTGGAGGGAGATGTCATCATTGACTAGTCCGCGCTTAGGTGCCATCCAACATGCCCCTGGCGCACATGTCTGTGACTTAGGCTAGGTAGCACTTGGGTGTAAAAAGTATTTCCTGTTAAATAAAATTTCAGAAAAAGATTAAATCTTATTAATTTAATATCTTTTATTTTATTATTAAAAAAATATAAATTATATATTGAAATGTTCAAAAAATAAACTCTATACTTTCAACTTATTATTATACTTTATTATCCTATTTAAATAAAATAATTATTGTTAATTAGTAGATAACCTATTAAGGATAAATCTTTAAAAAAGTATCTCCTATTATTAATAATTCATAAAAATTAGTATAATATATCAAAATTCTTACAGAAACAAAATATACATTTTATAAACTTATTTTATACATTTATGTGTCACTGAACTAAATAGTATTAATTATTAAGTATTTATAAGGTGATAAAACTTATGCAAATCATATTTTATTATTTAAAAATCACAAAATAAATATTATATACCAAAATGGTCACAGAAGTAAAATAAAAGGTAAAGGTTTAATAAATCTTGTTTAAACCCTTTTCTTTTAATTTAATACATAAAAGTTATATAAACCTTTTGTTTATGCCTTTAATTTAAGTTGTTTAAAGACTAAAGGTGTAATAGAAAGTTCAATTGATGTATAAGTGAAGTCAACATAGGTCCAACCATTTTAAAGTGAAGTTCCTAAAAACTACCATTCAAAGTAATTATATTTTGTTCCTTAAAGAGATTTCATGAATTATAAAATCATCAAAATAGTATATCGTTTAACAAGCAGATCCTCCTGAGTTATAAAATAACAAACATAATATTTACTAATTCTTTTATAAGTTTAGGAATCCACTTAAAGATCTAAACAATTTTTTTAAGTAATTAAAGTTATTCCTATTCTATATTTATAAAGTATAACCATTAATTCTAAAAATAGTTAAGTGATTCCATTCACTTATAAAATTAAGAAAAACCACTTTCATAAACGCAATAATACTTTTATTCCATCTTTATGAAACCTTAAGAAGTGAACACATTCCAAAGAACTCATCACAAACTTCCAAACACTAGATTAGATATGATTATTCTAGGAATTCACGTTTATCAAACTGCATAATTGCATCTTGCTTATTTAAACATTAGTCCTTACCAGATCAATCATGTTATGTACAGATTTTGGATCTTCTTTTGTCTTGAAGACCATGAGTGCATAATCTTGCAATCACAAAAGACAAGTTCACACTTGCTCATGTCCTTTGGTTATTTTCTATCAAATTCTTGTAACTCAAATGTTGTCATCACCTACATTTCAAAAATGTCAGAAAACACTATTTTCATAATAATATGATTATGAATTATTTACCAAATGGTAATAATCTACTAATATAGTTCCAGTGGTAAAGAAACATAATATCTAGGACTTAACAATCAATATCGCCAGTGATTCTAGCACCGTATATTACGCGTTAACCATAAGACATGGAATAGGATGGGAAAGTCAGTTGTATCTTCTCCCTTTCGCATGGACGGATGACCTTATGGTGTGGCTAGTGGATTTCTCATTGACAACCTAGCACATGGGTGGGACCCCTTTGTTCCGCATGATATTGGTGTCTAGACTATCTGTGCATTGTTGTCTTGGTGGAGGTTCACTATATCTGATGGTGGATGCCAGGCAGAGCTGCTTACAGAGTCTTTAGGGGCCTACCAGATTTATGGCTGGTCCAAAAAGGGGCTTAACAGAGGTGGGGCAGGTCCTGAAGGTCGTGTCTTCATGCGGGGTTGTGGAGAGGGAAGTGATTGGCTTGGATCTTAGACTGGGCCCCATACCAAGGAAGTATCGACAAGGTCATGATTTGGTTGTGCAACAAGGGTAAGGTTCCTTATGGGTAAAGCAACGCACCTCTGCAGAGTGTAAGAACTATGACATATTACTCCCTGTTCCAGGAAGGAGCTACGAACGCGGCAGGAAAGGAACTCCACGAAAATTCTGGTAAACCTATGAAGGTTGACGGATATAGTTTTCAAGATAAAAGAAACCTTTGAAGAAATGTTTACAAAAACCTGCATTGCCTATGACCTATGGTCTATGGCTGTAGATAGTGCATCAAACACCCCTTTTTAGTGAATTTGCTGAGTACGCTCACACTCAACTATACCTTCTTAACCCTTGCTAGGTTCTAAGTCATTGAAGACGCTGTCAACGCCAACTTACGCTCAAGAAACCATCATCGACAACTCATGTTCTTCAGTAAAGTTAATGAAGTCAACATATACATCAACCCAAGTGAAGATGAAGTTTATGAGTACATAGGAGTAGATTCTCTAGCCACAAAACATACTTCTGTAGAGCATTACAATAGCAGCAACTGCAAGCCAATTAGTTTAGATACTAGTCTTAGTCATAAGATAGTGTTGAGTTGTTATTTCTTGTTCTTCTTTGTACGAAGTTATTTTCCTCCTCTTTAACCTAGAGTGTTCTTTGGATCTTTTGTAAAGAGTCGAGTTGTAATCTATAGTCATGTCTTGTACCTGTTGTGTTTCTGTTATACCACTCTGAGGGATGTAATACTAGTGGACAATGTTTCATTAGTGTTATGTAAACGACTATAGTGTACTACATCATGAAGTGGTATGTTGGGTCACGACAGCTGGTATCAGATCATATGATTTTGACCTTAGGATTAAAACCCTTTTAGGAGATCTATAGGTTGGATAGTGACTATAGGAAGCCATCTTATCTGAACCAAGACCTGTGATGGGTATCCACTTGAGGATAATCTTGTGTAACATCTCAAAAATATTAAAGGAGAATGTCCATTTCCATTCATCCAAAATTAGGGTGAACAAAAAGCTTTTAATTTTAAACAAACTATGAACGCAAGTGTGTGTTTATTAATGATGTATGAATGCATGATATACCATGTTTGTTTTTTATATACGATGAGAATTGGCTTAAGGATCAAACAAATATCATCTAGGTCAAATGAAAGCCAAACCAAAGCAAAAGAAAATCAATATATAAAGCATATGAGCTAATGGTCATTTTTGCCAATGTTAACACTTAGCCCACTTTGGGCATCTCTACTAAATAATTCAAAGAGAAACAATTCCATTTGTTTTCTCACCTTGCTAGACCAAGTGACAAAGAACACAAGTGAGCTTTCAAAACTTACCAGAACAAATTCAAATCCATTTGAGAGAATTTTCAAAATTGAATCTAGTGTATGCATCAAGATAGCCATTTTTACAAAACCATCCAAATTTTCTCCACTTGACCAATCCTTGCAACTAGAGACTCTCAAGCTTATGATGAACAAACCCACCAAAAAGAATTTGAAAATTCAAATGTTTTTCTCTTGCGGCCATTTGATCGAACACTTAGCAAGCACAGTACAGAGCTACTAACTCCACACAGTTTGGATCAATCTTGTGATCATCTTTGTACCACACTCAGCCTCCACTACTCGCCCACACTCACCCAGTACCAGCCCGTGCAGTTGAGCCTCTCTCACTTGCCCTTTTGACTGGTGCCAGCCTGTACCCGAGCTCACCATGTCGGTCAAACATGGAATCGACGCTACACGCTTTGCCGCCCTCGCCCATGACGTCTAGGAGATAGCCATGACCTCACCGCACCCTCCTGTGTATGCCTCGACCAACGCCAGCGCATGGAGATGCCAACACAGTCGCGCCCATTTTCTCTGTCTACCATGTCGTGCGCACTCTAGAGTGCCGAGCAATCCCTCGCAACCACGCCGCGCCTCTCTCTCCTTGCATCATTGCACCCGCCACGATGCTAGCAACCTCCTAGACATGCCCATTTGACCCCACGTGACCTGTAACCATCATACGCCATGATGAATGCACGCGGTACCCGAGGATGGCATGGACGTCCCCGTCCGATTAAGAGCGTGCCTCACCGTGCCACTGTGCGCATGACAATCTCCAAGGAGTCCTGCATCGACCTACACCCTCTGCCATGACCATATCTCACTGTAACGACGTTGCTGACAAGCCTGGGCCATGCCCCAATGCTCCCTTCCTAGGGGTATAAATATACCCCGCCCCTTTCCTCAAAACACACCCCACTTGACTCACCTCTCCCCTAGCAACCTTTCTGACCCATCCCCAGAGCAAGCGGAAGCTAGTAGTGCCGGAATTTCACCGGAGCTCGCCGCCGTGGTGGTGGAGAGGAGCCATCGCTAGGAGCCACCTAGGAGCCACCGCGACCACCATTCAAACCACCATCGTCGACCAGTTCATTCGCCTGCACCACCATACCTAGCTGGAGCCCTGGTAAGCCTCCGACGACCCCCGCCGTAGAGCTAGAGTTGAATCTCATGCGCGCCGTGCGATGGAGACGACGACGCTGAGCCATTGATCGTGCTCTAATCGTGCAGCTAGGATTAGCGTGTACCACTTCGCGTAGGAACAACCACTGATGTGTGGGGCCAGCGCGAGTGAAGCCCGTTGCGCGCGTGCTGTGTAGTTGGGTCGGCCCAGTAACTTTCCCGCGTGTGCCCAGCAATTCAAATCTAGATTTTTCCTTTTATTCCAAAACCCTATTCTGTAGTTGACTTCAAAATTGAATTCAAGAAGATTTACCGAACCAAATTGCATGATCACCCATAGTAAAAATAACAAGGCAAAGACTTTTCCATCTTCAAACATTTTTCTACAATAAACCATAAATGCTTTTGTGTTGATTCCAATTGTCAAAAATCATATTTGCCATGATCTAGCTGAATATGTAAAAATATTTAGTTTTACATGCAGTAGCCATGGGTTCATATTAAAAGAATGGCTATATAGTCATTTCTAGTCATTTTAATTATATTAAATAGAAATATTAAACTTTGTAATATAGGCCATCTACTTTAAATCACATCCGCAAGTATTAATAATGTGGTGATGACATATGTCAACATGATCCCATATTTTATAATTGGAGAATATTAAATCTTAAGTATTTTTCAATGAGTAGAAATTGCACTTCCACAATAAAATAAATAAGACTATGTCACAAATTCATGTGGAGATGGAGATGATGCTAGATTATCTAGTGTGAGCCTTTGTGTGCTAAATAGAAGTAGCTAAGTATTGTTTGGTGATTGTGTATCTTGTATTTATTTATAGACGCTAGTACCAACCCGGGCTACGAGGAGGAAGAGTTCCACGAAGAAGAAGAGGAGCACTTCGACAACTGTACCAACCAAGGCAAGCCCCACTATGCAAGCTAACCTATGCATGTTACAATATGCATGATATTGTGATGCAACCTTGATTATACCAATCCCAAGTTTTACATGCAAGCGTTACTTTATTTATTTTTTCCCTTTACCAAAGTTTCTTAAGTAGTTAATTAGTGATGATTAGGGGAAAAATAGGACAGATGCCATCAAGGGCATATAATTAGGCTTAGGTTGTTACACTTGATTAGCACCCCTCAATGGTGATACCCTCATTGATAGTTGCTAGTGCTAAACTAATATTGATCACTTTAAATGGGAACATTTGGAGCAAATGATTATGAAAACCTTGGAATGATGAGTGATTCTACTGAAATGTTTTGACATGGGTTCTGAAACACAATGACTTAAAGATGATGATGAATGAGGCATGTGCCTTGACTTTGAATAAAAACTGATGGTTGGGTTCGGATGCGATACAATTCCAGCTTTACCGTACAACCACAACACCTGAATTGGGTAGGGATTAACTAGAAGTTTAAGTGTCTTAGTATGGGTTCCCTCGCGGAAAAGAAGTTAAGCTGATGCTGCCTCGTGACTATGAATGTCCACCTATGTAGTTCCCGGGATGGCAGATGGCCATGGCTGGGAGGCAAAGCTCATAGGGGAGGTGCCTATACTAGGGTGTGTAAATGAAAGGATAGGATTGATTATCCACATACCAAGTATAATGATTCAAGGCTACCCGTGACGGATGTATAAAATTTTGTTGTGAAAGTGTACCACCTCTGCAGAGTGTTAAACTATTCGAATAGGCGCGTCCGCGGTCATGGACGGTTGGAGTGGCCATACTATTCCATTGTCAGATGTTTTCAAAATTACTTGTGACTTCTAATATGACTTTGACTTAACCACAACATGGTTGTGGAAATGAAAACTAGGTTCCCACTTGAGTAATCTAGATAACCAAACTAGGTCTTTACCACTAAGCACTTCTGAAATAAAACTAGCTTATTGCAAACAAGCCTAGAGATTAGGATTCCTACTAGAATTGTCTTACATGTATTAGTGATAGTTTGCGAGTACGTTAAAAGTACTCATGGCTTTGTCCCTAGCTATTGCCATGGCCAGAATATGAAGAGGACTATCCGGAGTATGGACAACAGGATGTCTATGATAATTAGGATCATCTCCCATTGTCAGCATTACCTGTGACAAATAAGATGGAGTCGCTACTACTTTTATTTCTGTTGCTTTGATGTGTATTAAGACTTGATCATGAGATCAACTATTTGTAAGACTATTATTGTTTGTAATGGATGATGTACTGTGCTATCAATTATGTTATGTCTCGCAAAAATGGTATTCCTGGGATTGTGATGTACGGCATAACAGGCATCTGGACTTTAAAATCCGGGTGTTCACAAGTTGGTATCAGAGCCATCCCGACCATAGGAGACCCTAGTTAGAATGGACGTTTGAAAAACTTAGTTTCAAAACAAAGGAAGTGAGCATTTGTGAAAACCTATTCTCACTGTTATCCTAGAGATTCTTTCAAAAGGAGAGTTCACATGTTCCTGAAAATTCTTACAATCTTACATAAAATTTGACACACTTGATCATCTCACTAACTTACTCATCCTAATTGCTTATAGATGGAAGTTAAGTACACCAAATTCTATCACCTTGGCAACGGAGGAGAACTCATCTTTGAGAGGGACTTGAGTCAGCTAGCGGTGTTTCTCGGATGCCCGCATCCTGAGTTCTATGGAGTGCAACTCAATGATCAACCAGGAGGAGAACTGCAGTGGTTAGTCGCTGCAGATCTGAGAGGAAAGATGCATCCACCCACCTCGGAGAAGATACATTTCACTGTGAGGGAGAACAACTGGCTGGATGGACTAGCTAGAGCAATGCAGGAAGCACTTGCCCGTCTGTGAGCGCAGAATATCAACCAGATCAATGGCACTCGCTTCGCTCACTATACAAGACGCGACTCTATGGGAGAGACCTTGGCCATGCCAGGACATCCGGAGCTAAAGCACCATGTAGATCACCTCGACTTCATGCTGGACGAGACCCAAAAAGAGCTGGACAACGGTCGTGCCTACGCCAACCATAAGCACACTGTTGATGTAGAGAAGAACCACACCCTCACCATCCTAGCCAAAGAGCACAAGACACTTCGCCGCCAGCGTGACAAGAAGGACTGCATCATTGCTCGCCTCCGTCCAAAGGTGGCAACCCTTGAAGAAACCATCCATGACCAAAAAATTTAGCTTGAGGAGAAGGAAGATGAAGGTGACGATCTTCGTAGGGATATCACCTCTTACCTAAGTGATGATGAAGACTATCTGGAGGACACCAACATGGAGTTCAACACCGACGAGGAGGACGAAGATTTCCTGGATGACGAAGAACTCACTAGTTCCGATGAGGAGTAGTCACACTAGATCACTGTCGTAGGTGTGAGATTGTATTCGGTCCCAATGTTCGTAGAATAACAGAATGGTTCTTAAAACCATATGCTTATTAGTTGTGGTGTGTTGTTTGGAATGAATGAAAAGAGTTGTGGTTTTCAAACCTTAGCAATACTCAAGTTTAAAGATTTTGAACCATACCCAAAGCCATAGAAATTTCCCTCTTGTATTATGATATATTTCAATCTTCAAATGACTCGCGGCAACCCCGATGGTAGCAACTCATCCCAGGATCCAATGTTTTAGATTTTGCAAATGCTAGTATCAGATCAAGAGGCCGGTAGAGCCGAGCGTCAAGCCAATCTCGCCACTCTTCAGCAGATCGCCCAGATGGCGCACAACAACCAAGGCCATGGAAACTAGGATCACCATGGATCTAAGCTAAAGAACTTTTAAAACACTAATCCCCCTATGTTTAGCAAATCAGAAGAGCCCTTAGATGCTGATGACTAGCTTCAATCAATGGAGAACAACTTAGAAGTTGCAGGAGTAGATGTTGTGGAGAAAGTACTATTTGCCACCCACTATCTGGCAGGTTATGCAAGATCCTTGTGGAACATCACTCATACAATGAACGGAGGACAAATGATGACCTGGCAGGAATTCAAGATCAAGTTCAGCAGGACTCATGTACCCCCAGGTTTGATCAAGAGTACGAGGGATGAATTTAGGGAGTTGAAGCAAGGGAGAATGACTGTGGTAGAATACCGTGACAGATTTCTATCTCTATCTAGGTATGCCCCTGATGAGATCGACACCGAGGCAAAGAAGAAAGAAAGATTCCTAAATGGCCTGCATGATGAAATGCAGACAGTGTTAGTCAACATTCCTTTTGATGATCTAGAAGATCTAGTGGATTCTGCTATCCAGATGGAAGGAAAGATCAATCAAGCCAGTGAGAACCGCAAGCGTCGTATGATGCACCAGCCTGGACCCCACCATACCCCGAAGTACCGCCCCAGCTCCAAGACCTAACAGGCCACCTATGTCCCATCCGAACATTCCCAATCGTGGCGGAGGAAACCCGAGGCCTGGTGGCGACAAAAATAACACCGGCAACCCCCATAACTTCAACCGTGGACCGCCAAGGTCCACCACCACCACCAACAACAACAATACTTCCCCAAGGACTGGAAGCAATGTTGTGCCCATCGCCGAAAAGGACAAGTAAATGATAACCTACTTTGAATGTGGAGTTACGGGTCACTACTCCAATGAGTGCCCCAATAAGCTTGCTGCAGCCACCAATGTCACTACACCTACCCAGCAGCAGCGCCGGGTCTAACCTGGAAAGAGGTTCGTCCCAGGCAACCCGCACAACCGTACCGGCTGTCTGTTCCACATGAATGCAGAAGAAGCCCAGAAGCGCCAGGTGTCGTGTTGGGTATGTTTTCTATTAACTCAGTACTTTCAAGAGTATTGTTTGATTCTGGAGCATCACACTTGTTTGTTACAGAAGGATTTGCATGCACTATTAAGATTCAACCAACACATTTGAAGCATGTTATGGTAGTTCAAATACCTGGGTCAACCACCAAAGCTAGAAAAAATTGCAAGGCCATGCCTATTAGAATATGTGGAATAGATTTTTATGCCAATTTAATAGTACTAGGAAAAAAAGGTTTGGAAGTAGTACTAGAAATGGATTTGATGTCGAAACATCAAGGATTAATAGACTGTGCCAAGAAAGCCATAACCATGACCAGTAGCACCGGAGTATCAATAGAGCATGTGTTTGAGACGCTGCCCCGTCAATTCAAATGCAACAAGTGTTTAGTCCAGTCGACCCTAGACAAAGTTAGAGTAGTCTGTGAATACCCTGATGTGTTCCCAGATGAATTACCCGGTATGCCCCTAGATCGGGATATCGAGTTTATCATTGAACTAGTTCCTAGAACTGGACACATAGCTCAGAGACCCTATAGTATGAACCCAGCCGAATTAGTGGAACTAAAGAAGCAACTTGATGACATGTTGAGCAAAGGTCTGATACAACCCAGTGCTTCACCGTGGAGATCACCTGTTTTGTTTGTGGATAAGAAAGATGGTGCCAACCGTTTGTGTACGGATTACCGGAAGCTTAATGGCGTCACCATAAGGAATAAGTACCCACTGCCAAAGATAGAAGATCTGTTTGACCAACTGACTGGTGCCAAAGTGTTTTCTAAGATTGATCTTAGAACTGGTTATCATCAATTGAAGATCCGCACAATGGATATCCCAAAGACTGCTTTCACTACCCAATATGGATTCTATGAGTAAAATGTCATGTCATTTGGATTGACAAATGCCCCCGCTTATTTCATGAATCTCATGAATAAGATTTTTATGAACTTCTTGGATAAGTTTTTCGTTGTTTTTATCGACGATATTCTGATCTAATCCAAGTCAGAAGAGGAACATGAGGGGCACCTAAGGACCATCTTTGAAACCCTTAAAGAGCATCAGTTGTATGCTAGCAAATGTGAGTTCTGGTTAAAGGAAGTAGGATTCCTAGGACATATCTTGTCGGTAGGAGGAGTTGCCGTTGATCCCGCCAAGATTAAGGATGTTGAAGAATGGAAAGCCCCAACCACTCAAACCAAAGTCCGCGCATTCCTTGGATTAGCGGGATATTACCGCAAGTTGATGTAGCTTTGACAAAGAGCATCCGCTATCACATTGGCCTTGCCGGGGTGGTAGTGAATGTCAAGGTCATAATCCTTGATTAACTCTATCCATCTCCGTTGCCTCATATTCAGCTCTTTCTGGGTGAAAATATACTTTAGACTCTTGTGATCTTAATAAATCTCACAGCGGTTACCCATGAGGTAATGACGCCATGTCCTCATGGCTAAAACTACTGCTGACAATTCTAAGTCATGGGTGGGATAATTCTGCTCATGTTGCTTCAGTTGCCAGGACATATATGATATTACTTTGCCTTCCTGCATCAACACACATCCGAGAACAATCTTGGATGCATCACAAAATACATCAAAAGGCTTCACGATATCAGGCATGATCAAAATTGGGGCTGAAATCAATCTCTTCTTGATCTCTTGAAAATTTGCTTCACTATTCAAACTTCTTGTCTTTCTTCAACAGCTGGGTCATTGGCCTTGCAATGCTAATCCCGCTAATCCTAGGATGTCTATGATAACTAGGATCATATCCCATCGGCAGCATTCTTGTGACAAAGAAGATGGAGTCGCTACTACGTTTATTTCCGCTGCTTTGATGTGTATTAATACTTGATCATGAGATCAACTATTTGTAAGAATATTATGGTTTGTAATGGATGATGTACTGTGCTATCAATTCTGTTATGTCTCGCAAAAATGGTATTCCTGGGATTGCGATGTACGGCATAACAGGCATCTAGACTTAAAAATCCGGGTGTTCATATCTTGTCACACTTAAGTTGGATGTTTTGTCATCTTTCTTAAGGATTAGTTATATATTTTCCCTAGAGAAATGACATCCTAGTGTAGCTCTAGATAGGTATAATACCACTAAGATATATTAAGTAAGTTAAAATATCAAAGAAGATTACGACTAAGTTTAGGATATAATGTGGAGTAGTATTAGTGATGGAGTCTATAGTTAGAATCCCTATGAAGTAGATTTTTTTACCATTAGTTGATACCACTATACCACATAATGTAGACCACTAGAACTTGTATAGTTACAATTGGAAGTAAATCATGTGGCATTCACTTGATAATTCCATGTGATGGAGTTGAATTTTGTTCAGAATCAACCATATTAGGATAAGAAGCAGAATCATCATGGAGACAAAATCTCTGAGACCATAATAAGTTTGTAATTAGGACAAGTACTCAATAACAAATCGCATAATAACAGTAAGTAAAGAATAGTGTAGGTCTATGATAGAAGTCATAGGTATCATAACATTACGATAAATTTTGGATTAAGGTAGTAACTACCATTTTGTTAGTAGTTTTGAGAGATCATGTAAGAATAGATTATGATAGAATGGAAAATTGGTAGTCTTTAGTAGTCCTGAAAGAAAGGTAAAGAAGTTAGTCAAAACCAAATTGAGACTACTTTTCTCAAAATTATCCAATTGCAATTGGGCAGTTTAGGTAAATGTTGAGGCAAAGAGTAATTTGACCCTATGTGTGAAGTATCACAAAGTAAACCTATACTAGAGGTGTCATATACTACACAGCTAAGCCTGCATTTTTAGATGTTTTACTCAACTACTATATTACAGGCTTATAGTAATGTGTGGTATATGCATCACATTTGGATTTCTTAGTTTTTCTTGGATTTCTTGGTTTTTTTGGTTTGACTTGGTATGCAAATACATGTTGCATCATCAAGTTATTGCTTGATTTATAGACCTATATAGAAAAGGGAATTCGTGTAAGGGAGTGACGAGTTCCAAAGGAAAAGATGAAGACATGTATGAAGAGTGAAGCCAAATATAAGGAGTATCAACAACATTTTGAAGAATGGATTAATCCCAACTCATTATTAGCCGACAATAAGAAGGAATATTAGTATAGAGAAGGTCGAGCAACATTAAAGGATGAATTAAGTCCACTCAAAGTAGATGATGTTGCTAAGAAGCTAATGAAGTACTTGTACCGAGTTCATGGAAGTAACATGAAATGGTGCAAGGTAGAAGTATTGGATCAAAAAGTTGTATTCCAGCCCTGAAAATTAAGACAGGATGCCATTAGTAAGTCAAAAACCTATAGGGTAATCCATCAGCTATAAAACCCTAGGAGGATCCGCAGCTAGTATCCTAGTGGTTTAGATAACCAGGTCATCTTGATATGTCATAAAAATCATAAAACCTTGCCTAAGATAAGTAAGACATAAAGGAGTATGAAATTAAAGTGATTGTCTTACGAGATGCTTCAGGAAATGGGATTACCAAAGAGAGAATGTACAAAAAGTTAAAAGTAAGACATCTAATGTTGGAAGATTTGTTTCGAAGATGCACAACTATGTGGGTGTGCCATAGATTCTTGTACAGAGACCAAGATCCTTACTATCGAGTGAAGGCGTATTATACTTGAAATTTAGAGACCATTAGAAAACCCCAAGGGGAGAGTAAACAGTAAAAGGAAAGAATTGTTATTCAACTCTCCAAATACAGGTTGGAGAAGAAGTATTAGAATATGATGAGGTTAAGCCTTATTTTTATAAGGTATAAGAGGTCATCATTATAAAGTATTCCAGAGAGTAGATCTGGATGTAACATCGAAGGAGATAAAATGGATTAACTCTAGTAGATTACTTCTAAATGAAACAACTCTTAAGTTGCCTTAAGATGGAAGAGTATATTCCAAAATAGACAAGTGTAGTTTGATAGAGAAACCTGATTGGAATGGACTGAATGTGTCCAAAACCAATCCTAAGGAGGACTGTAAGGACATAACCCATGGATTATAGTAAAAGGATTTATGATATAAATTGGAAACAACAATTGGATCATGTTAAGAATGAAGAGAATTCAAGGAAAAATATTTGGATACAGGATACCACAATTATCCCCAATTGTGATCACAACAGAGTTGAGTAATGTCATGATTAATATAATTCAATACCCCATGCCGAAATGTAAGAGAGTACGAACTTCGGGGACGAAGTTTATTTTAAGGGGGGAGAATGTAACAACCTAGCATTAGAGCTTAGAAATAAGCTGAGATCATGTGTGTGCATTGCATTCATGCATAGAAAATCTGGATAATTTTTGCGCTTTTAAATAACACTTGTAAAAATGATTGAAGCTTCTCTTAACTTGGTGGAACTGAAGTAGATCATCATGTCGATTGCGATAAGTTTCAATATGACCTTTGCTAAAACCTTATCTTTGGGAGATATACTTTGATCTATGGGTAGATCAAATAGTATAAAGCTAAAGCCACAAAACATTACTTGATAATTAAATACTTAATCTTCTAAAGATTATATCAAGGTATCAATTACAACAAACCCTTAATACCAAGTTATGTATATAACTTAAGTAAAGAACCTCATAACTAAATCTTGATACACTTGCTTGCCATAGATATTCCTACCATGGGTATCATGGTAGTTCTTAAACATTAACTCTTATCACAAATAGAGTATAAAAGGAAGTCAAGCCAAGACCATTCATCACATATCTTTGTTGTCATGCTAATAGATGACAATCCTACTTAACCAAGTCCTCGAGTCTATTGATCATCAATTCTTGACCAAGCATTTATTAAAATTTAGCCTTGACCTATTATATTGAACTTCCAAAGTCCTAAAGAATCTTAATAAGAAGGAGGAACTAGTTATGGTAGAGTGTGTCATTATCATTGGAATGTGATCCTTAGTGGAAATCAAACCATTTGATCTTGGAGGAGTTAACTCACTCATGAGTTAACTATAAGAAGTATCTAAACCTAAGAGTTAAGTTAGTAATTATGAAGTTATAATAAAGCTAGAAATGATAGAATGAAAAATAATAATCTTGTTAAGCCAAGTAGGTATAAACTTAAAGTAAGCCTCCTTAACAAGATAAGCCTATAGAGAGACTAGTACAAGTCTACTACTTAGTTGATTCTAGATCTTGATCGGGCAAATAAAAGCCTAAGTTTAGCATGATCAAAGGATGGTGGTCATTATTCTCAAGTTGCTTGAGGATAGATGACTAGGTGTTAAGGAAGAGTCATGAGTATATCAAATTAGGAAAATACCTAGTAAGCTGACTAATCCAGCTTGATCATGAGAAGTCATGCTAGTGAATGATGAATTGGAACATGAGTTGTATGGTGTAGTTGGAGGCATAGTGTCTTAATCAAGCTAGTAGAAGAATAATCTTGTATTATGGGGAATAATGACATACCTCTTCCAAAGGATTGATATCCATTGTTATATATAGTGAGGATTGTAATCTTGCAAGCCTCGTAAGTAGCTGCAAGATGGATTTAAAGGAGTAAATGGATGGAGTTAGAAATAGCTACATTGAGAGATTCATTAGTGGTAGCTCAGAAATGGATGTTATATATTATAGTAAGAATAGTGAATGAATATTATTGAAGTGGCATGACTATGTCATCATATGATGATGGATATGGTGGAGTCAGATAATTAGTTCATTTAGGCATAGGACATCTTAGTTAATCACATAAGAAATTAAATTGAGTATATTTAGGAAAGGAATTCCTTAAGTATGACACAAGCTTAGTGAAGTCTGAGGATAGGAATTCTTGAGAAACCTTTAATCAAGGTCATATCATGCCATGAACAGAACAATGTCTACCTTTTTGTTTAAAACCCTAGAATCAAATTAGAAGTGGAACCAATTCCTATTTTTAGATATCCAAAGAATAGTATATCCTAGTCAAATGAAGTTTCTAAGAAAGAATTAGAATACCAGTTGAGAATGTCTATTGATGGAAGCCTTGTCCACCTTATTATTTTAATCCCTAATAGAAACCTAGAATAATAGAACCATCAAGATCACATTAGGAAAGTAATCTCAATATCTCACTCTAAGTGAGATATTATTCATGGTCACAAAACATGATGGCAATATGTCTTAGCTCTTAATCTTCATCCATATCCCTAATAGAATGTGAGTCTATTAAATCCTCTCAGAACTCTTATATTTGTAAATGAACATTTTCATTCCTCCATTAGTGTTTGTTATTCATGCATAATGATTTAACCAAGGTTGCTCTAGGGTAATTCTAAAACCTACAAACCAAGTAGGTTTTGAATAGGAGCAGTCTCCAAGTTCTGAGAATCATGAAATTTAAATCCCTATGTTATAAACCACAATATTAGTTCATTATAAATTGTTGTATGATGATTTACACATAAAAAGGTTCTGTGACTAGAAATAACCACCCTAAGACTTTGAAATTACAGTTGTAAAAGTAAAGAGAAAATCATCTTTAAGGGATCTTTAAATACGAAGTAATCCCTAAAACCCTAATATCAGTTAATATTTTCTAATAAAACAATCCTTTATATTTTGAATAGTGAAAATACTAAAAAGGAATATCAAATCAGTTTGTTACATTAATCCATGTCGAACCCTAGTTGATTCAATGATTTTTGAATATTTTAATCATTGTATAAATTTAAATTGAAAAAGAAAATAGAAATAGAAAAAGAATTAGGAAATAACAAAATAGAACCAGGCCGTATCCCATTTCCTACACGACGCCCAGCGCAGCAGTAGACATTTCTCGCTTACTTTGCTACAGCCCAGAACGGCCCAACAATAGCCCATGTCCTCTCTCACTCTATGACTAACAAGTAGGACACAGCCAGGGATCACAGGTTGAGACGGAAGTTTTGCCAGGGGTTTTCTACAAAAATGGCATTGTCGTCTTCCTCACGCGTCACAAGTAGCTCGCTGGAAGCTCCAGCGTCGCCCGATGCTGTCGCCGTCATCAGCAGTGCGCTGTGATGCGTGCCGCCATCATCTGCAGGTATAAGAAGGACACGCTGATGTCGTCATCTGCATCCCCTCATTCTCTACCTTCAAATCCCGTGCTCTCTGATCCATGAATAGAAACCCTAGAAGCCATCGGTCGTCGAAGCTCGCCAATGTACCTGACCTCCGTAAGCCCAGGGAAGAGCTCCATCGTATCTGCCATGATCTCCTTGGTCTTCCTCTACAAATGAATCGAGTCGAGGTGTCTGGATGTGACCGAATTGACTTCATCTTCCCGAGCACCGGCCATCATGTTTGTCTTTGGTTCCGGCTTCACCATGTCTCACCTTGCCTCGCCTCCCCAAGCATTCCATCGCAACCGTGGGGAGCATCAGCTTCTTCCCGTGCCTCTCTTGCTCTCTGGGGTGGCCTAAGTCACCTTGCCATCCCATGCCGCCGCTCGCTGCAGCTATTGGTCGTCACTGGCACTGTTCCGGTGACCAAGAACTCGAAGCACCACCTTAGCTATGTTCGCCCTGTTTCCCTCATTCGAACGCGCCGCTCCATGATGCCTCGGGTGCCATAATCTGGCGTTGTCTCCGTGTTCCGGTGAGCTCATGTCACCCTGATGCCGTGCTCACGTCACCCTCCCCAGGGTTGACCTAGTCTTCTCTCACGTGGCTGCTGACGTGGTGGTGACCCCACCCGTCAGTGACTAGGGGCTAAGATTGGTGGCAGTATAAAAAGAATTTAGCGGAGGGCGACCTCATCATTGACTAGTCCGCTCTTAGTGGCATCCAACGTGGCCCTTGGCCCACAGTTCTGCGACTTAGGCTAGGTGGCAGTTGGGTGTAAAAAGTATTTCCTATTAAATAAAATTTCATGAAAAGATTAAATCTTATTAATTCAATATCTTTTGTTTGATAATTCAGAAATTATAAATTATATATTGAAATGTTCAGAAAAATAAACTCTATACTTTAAACTTATTATTTTACTTTATTTTCCAATTTAAATAAAATAATTATTATTAATTAGTAAATAACCTATTAAGGATAAATCTTTATAGAAAGCATATCCTATTATTAATAATTCATAAAAATTAGTCTAATATATCAAAATTCTTAGAAAAACAAAATATACATTTATAAACTTATTTTATTCATTTTTGTGTCACTTAACTAAATAGTATTAATTATTACGTATTTATATGGCGATAAAACTTATGAAAATCATATTTTATTATCTAAAAATCACAAAATTACAAATTATATACCAAAATGATCACAAAAACAAAATTTACACATTAAAAGTTTAATCCACCATGCTTGAAGTAAAATAAAAGGTAAAGGTTTAATAAATCTTGTTTCAACCCTTTTCTTTTAGTTTAATACATAAAAATTATATAAACCTCTTGTTTATGTTTTTAATATAAGTATTTTAAAGTCTAAAGGTGTAATATGAAGTTAAATTGATGTTTAAGTTAATTCAAAATAGGTCCAAACATTTTAAAGTGAAGTTCCTAAAAACTACCATTCAAAGTAATTATATTTTGTTCCTTAAAAAGATTTCATCAATTATAAAATCATCAAAAATAGTATATTGCTTAACTAGTGGATCCTCCTCAGTTATAAAATCACCAAGATAATATTTACTAATTCTTTGACAAGTTTAGGAATCCATTTAAAGATCTAAACAATGTTTTTAAGTAATTAAAGTAATGCATATTCTATATTTATAAAGTATAACCATTAATTCTAAAAATAGGTAAGTGATTCCATTCACTTATAAAATTAAGAAAACACTACTTCCATAAAGGCAATAATACTTTATTCCATCTTTATGAAACCTTAAGAAGTGAACCATCTGTAATATGATACTTAATCAAAACATATAAATTTTCATTACAAGTACTGTGATTGTTTAAATGTAGTAATGTTTTCCTCTTTGATAATTATTGTTAATAAGAAATTCTAAAGGTGTAACTTCAAGTTGAAATGCTTTTCCTTTGTAAAGTAATATTTTCCTCAAAAGTTGTATTGACCTCGGATCGATAAATATCATAAGTCCCTCTGATTAACATGCTAGTCCTTGGATCATTACCTAGCACTCACAGTCGATGAAATATCATGTAAAACATAAGTCTTTATTATATGTATCGAATAATCCAGAGATTACATTATTACATCAGAAGTGAAATATATACAACTTGGAGTCCCATCAATGCCACAGGCTAGTTGAGTGAAGACCCATGATCCTAGCGCACCTTTCAACAACGATCTCCAAATTCTGCACATGAAATGTGCAGCCAAACGAGTTGGTCAATACTTTGAATGTATTGGCAAATTACACCATGAAGGAAAAGACTTGGCCTATCTCTACATGAAAGGCTAAGATAAGGCTTTGTATTTTATTTGCGTAAATCCAATTTTCACTAAGTAAAAGAGAAGTAGAGAGAAAATATTTTATCCTACTTTGCAAAATTTTAATAAGTAAAATAAGGTTGAGTGGCTCGCACTGGGTCCTCTAGGCTACCATCCCCCAACCAAACACATGGCACCAAAATTCCCACTAAGTCTAAGTTCACAAGGCCCTCTAGATGCAACTCATGAACTTAGGTTTGCAAGCATTTGTCTTTGAACCAAAATCCCACCAAGTCTAAGTTGATAGAGCCCTCAGGATGCAATTGATGAACTTAGGTTTATTTGTTTTTGAAAAATATAGAGGAAATCCTTCAGAGGCTCCATCCCTCAGATGCTCAAAATTGTTCTTTTTCCATGAACACGGCTGATCGATCAGATTGATTACTCTCGATAGTTTGTACACTTTACCCATAATCCATGATCAAGTCCTTTTACAACAACACCATGGCAAGGCTTTCACTTAGTAGCCCCCACTACTAGGAAAACGGCTATAGGTAATACGCACATCTGTGGCGCACGTGCCAGTGGTGCCCCACGGCTAAAATAGGTAACTACAGTAAGCATGGCGCACATGTGCGCGGTGTGCCACGGATGTGTGCGGGCCAGGGCACTGCCGGCCGTATACCACATAGCCTTAGCGCACCTACGACTAGTGCGCTTTGAGTGTGACCGGTAGTTGTGGCGCACTTGGGCACCATGCGCTATAGGTCAAATCGGGCCACACTGCTGTGCAACTGGGAAAACAATTCTGTGGGGCACGGGTGGTATATGCGCCACAGCTATTCGTTATGCCTGTGGCGCACCACGCCACGTGCGCCACGGGTGTGCGTGTTGCCTGCTACATTTTGGCAGATCGCCTTTTGCACATTGCCTAGATCCACCATCTCCCACTTCACTTTCCCCTCCTTCTTCCTCTTTGGATCTCGCCCCCCTCCTCCTTACCACCTCAATTTCTCCACTCTTTCACCATTTGTATCTTGTAAAACTTACCTTGGATGCTACATACATAATAGAGGAAGGCTCTCCTTTCGACCACCATCTCTCGGTCTCTCACCTCTCCTTCGACATCTTCTCGCGGTCTCTCGTCTCGGTAAGTTGTCTATGTAAGAGGGATGTGTTTATGTGTATGGATGATATGGTCACATATCTATGGAGAGGATCGATGCTCTCATGTGTTTGGAGCGCATGCATGCATGCTCTCTCATATATTGGCATTGTTTTGCCAAAATGTTGATTTATTTCCATTTTGGCAAGACTTTGGCATTTCGCAAAGGTCCGAATTTTAGGATAGGTCATGCCAAAATTTTCCATCGACCATTCCATGCATGCATTGGTTCTGTGGTTGTAATAAACTTCTAATTCTACCGTGTACACCGCGCAGGCAACCATGGTCCGCATAATGAGTGAAGGCATTGTGGCTTTATTTTTGAAATGCACGACGGCCGACATGATACGAAATAACATGACGGAGATAAGATGTCCGTGTAAAAGATGCAAAATCAATTGGTTGATCGACCCAGATTCCGAAAATCTGCAGGCGCACCTGCTCCGCCATGGTTTCATGGATGGCTACACTCGGTGGATAAGTGATGACGAAAACGATGAGGCCGTAAATGGGGCGGCGGAAAATGAGGAAGGCGGGCAACATGATCATGATCACAGCAAGGACGGGCGAGATGAAGAAGAGTCTCCTGGAGATGGTGAAGGTGCGGAAGCAGACCAGGAAGATGATGATCTAGATGCCGGAGCAGACAATGGAACAACGTCAAGCTGGGTGCAGGACCCTTATGTTCAAGAACTGCTTCTCAAGCAGACGAGTAATTCTAGGGCTGCTGCTAGAGAGAAAGCCAAGCTTGTGCAACTTGAGAAAGACACGGTTACTCCATTGTATGAAGGATGTAAGCCCGATGATACCCGGTTGAATGTAACGCTCAAGGCTATGGAGATGAAGGCAAAACATAAATGGACCGACGCAAGCTTCGACGATATGATGGCATTCTGGCACGATCGTCTCCCGGAGGGGAACACGTGTCCAACTAGTATCGAGGACGCCAAGAAAATCGTGTGTCCTCTTGATCTACCGCACATTAGATACCACGTCTGCATCAACGATTGCATCATTTATCGGGGCGAGGACACGGAGAAAACCACATGCCCGGTGTGCGGCGTTAGTCCATACAAGAAAGGGAAGAAAGCTCCTCGAAAAGTGGTATGGTACTTTCCTATCACTCCTCGTCTGCAGCGCTATTTCGCAGACCCTGAGGAAGCAAATATCATGCGTTGGCATGCGGAAAGAAAGAAGCCAACAGATGACGATGACCCTGAAAAGGACGAGCTGCTGACGCACCCTTCAGATGGTAGCCAGTGGAAAGCATTAGACCTCAAATTCCCAGAATTCGGTGGAGATTCGAGAAACATCAGGCTAGGTGCAAGCAACGATGGACTCAATCCGTTCGGTAGCCAGAGAAGCACGCACAACACTTGGCCCGTGTTAGTATGGATGTACAACCTCCCTCCCTGGTTGTGCATGAAAAAGAAGTACATACAAATGAGTATGCTAATTCAAGGGCCAAAACAACCTGGTACCGACATCAATCTATATCTCGGGCTGTTGAAAGTGGAGCTAGCCATGTGATGGGAATACGGAGCCAATACGTATGACGCTGTCGCACACGATTATTTCACTATGAGAGCCGCGTTGTTCACTACGGTGCAAGACTATCCAGGTTGCGGATATTTCTCGGGGCAGGTTATCCAAGGATTCTACGGATGCGTTAGGTGCATGGATAACACGGCCTATCTACAACTAGAGAAAGATCCAGGGTCTTCGAAAACCGTGTTCATGGGGCACCGAAGGTGGCTTGGAAAGAATGGTGCATGGACAAAACATGGAGATCTGTTCAATGGAAAATTCGAGACCCGAGGAATCCCAGAGTAGAGGAGCAGCGAAGAAGTGAATGAATTGCTGAAAAACTGGAAAGAGTGTCCTAAACCGGGAAAGAAGCGAAAGAGGCAGCAAGACAAGCCGTTGATGAAGGTATGGAAAACAAGGTCTGTTTTCTGGGAGTTGCCATACTAGAAGTTTCTCCGCACGCCTCATAGCCTTGACTTCATGCATATCATGAAGAACGTGTGCGAGAGTCTAGTCGCCACCCTAATCAACATGCCAGATAGGACGAAAGATGGTCCTAAAGCAAGGAACGACTTGATATTCATGGACATCCGGAAGGATCTTCATGGAGGACGCCCTATTCCTAATGATCAGAAGATGACGATGTCAGAGGCGACACAAGGTCGTCGAAAGGGTAAAAAGGTCAAGAAGAACGAATATTACTGCCCCCTTCATGCTTCACACTAAGCCAGGATGAGATCAAACAGTTTTTCAAGTGCCTTCTCGGAGTCAAATTTCCTTACGGCTACACGGGTAAGATAAGAAGGTACCTAGATGAGGCTAAGCAGAGGTTTAGTAGGATGAAGTCTCACGACTGTGCCGTGATAATGACGCAGATACTTCCTGTTTCCCTACGAGGTATAATGGACGAGCATGTCCGAGAAACATTTTTTGGGCTCTGCAAGTTTTTCGACGTCGTCTCTCGAAAGTCAATTGACGTGAAACAGCTCGGGAGGCTACAAGAGGAGATCGTGGTGATACTATGCGAGCTCGAGATCTACTTCCCGCCCACATTCTTTGACATTATGGTGCATCTGCTGGTCCATATCATGGAGGATATCATGTAACTTGGGCCGATGTTCCTCTGCAGCAGGATGCCGTTCGAAAGGATGAACGGACACATCAAAGGATACGTTCGCAATAGGTCCCGTCCAGATGGAAGCATAGCCAAGGGCTTTCTGGCCGAATAGTGCATCTCTTTCTGCATGAATTATCTAGGCATCGAGAACCCTGTTGGTCTTCCCGTCAATAGGCACCTTGGCAAGCTCGATGGATCGGGTCACCGAGAGGGTTGTCACGTACTGCATGCAGACTACAATTGTCAACACGCAGACTTTGATAGAGCAAACCTAGTCACGCTACAACATTTAGAACTGGTCAATCCTTGGGTACAAAAGCACAAAAGGTCAATCGAGAAGAAGTATAGTGACCGGGGCATACAGAGGACGCATGGAGAAATAATCAAAGAGCACAACTCAGATTTCACGCGTTGGTTTAGGTAGACGCTCCTAGATAATCCCCCGCAATTGCATTCTGCGGAGGAAAACATCATATTCACCTTGTCGCAGGGACCCATGCACAACCTAGTGACCTATCAGGCATATGATATCAATGGTTACACATTCTACATGGAGGAAAAGGACAACAAGTGTGACTATCAGAACTCAGGCGTAACATCAGAATTCTACACCGATGACAACGTGAAGGAAAGATTTTACGGAAGGATCGAGGAGATCTAGGAGCTCGACTACTGTGGAGAAAAGGTGCCAATGTTCCGTGTCAAACAATGCGGTGCCGACGAACCCAGTGAATTATGTGTTCGTGACTCCGCCCGCTAGCATGGCGGCGACGGAAGCATTGGTGACTCCGCGCGCTAGCACGGCGGCGCCGGAAGCATTGGTGACTCCCCCTGCCATCACCATGGCGTCGGAGCTTAATGCAACTGATAGGGAGAATACACCGGCGGCCGGCACCGCGCCATCAAGCAGCCCCTCCGTCTCTTGCACGCCCGTCGTCGTATGCGGTGCCTCGACATTAGCCGAGCTCGACGCCATCACGGTAAACCAAATACTTTACCGCCTTGCCATTTATTACTCTTATAGCATCTTTTTAATGCCTTACATGTTTTTCACAGACGGATGTTCCATGCACTCTCTTAAGCTTCATCAACAACGAGTTGAGGGATGTTGCCAAGGGTACCATCATTCAACCCTTGCACCGCATGTTCCACTCAAAGCCGATGCCAGATAGCGTGCATAGGGTTAAAATTATCCGGGTGCTAAGGGGCTACGATGACCTGGAACCTCCCATTCAACCCCCAGGAGCGGATGAAGAAGAGCCGACTGTCCTCAGAAGTTGCTTCGGCTTATTCCTGCTATGGCCAAAGAGCATGATTCGTTTGGTGACGGCCGGGGCCATCACCGCACAGACAACAACACTGCCTGTCGTGCCAGAACCAAGACATGGCAAGACCCCCACACCGCTACTGCCATCACCTCCACGCGATTGTTTGGCTGGTCATATTGACATGAACATGGCACAGTATCCGAACGAGGATGACGAAGATTACTTTGATGATTTCATCAACACTAATCTTTTCTCCGGCAACCTAAACGAAGACCTAGCCGGTGGACCTGCAGAGAAAGCCACTTGCAACAAACGTCTCTTTGGTTCTTAGGAGACGCCTCCAGCTTGCACCTTCACCGAGCCAGCGGATACATCCAACCGGCCCTTTGTTCTAAGCCCTGACACACTACATAGGGCGATCGATGCTCAGATTGCGGTGCCTACCCACTTCCCAAAAGGCAAGAAGACCAGGAAAAGAAAATCTCGCAGCTCAAGCCAGCCGGTGGCGTCAACTGCGAATCCGATCAGGTTTTAGGACGGGCCACCAAGACCAAAGGGTATTATGTGGAGGATGCATGTGGTGGGTGAGCCCATGCTAACTAAGAAATTGCTCAGGATCGCCACATCAGAAATGAGGAGTGTGCATGACGGTGTGCTGACAATAGAGAGACGCCTTCTTGCAGAGAAAGATCCCTCGCATCCGGCATTCGTGGTTAAGGTGCCACGAGGCTTGGGCTTCGTTGATAATGTCCCCACGGATCTGTTCTTCCTGCGGTTTTATGACATCTTCAATATGTTCCACCTGTATCCACTGCACTATACCATGGTACGCCTGTTTTCTCTTAGCCTGGCCATTCAGATCATTAGAGAGAACACCCCGAGCATCGCTATAGTGGACCCCTACTACATGCGTGATGGCTGCTTGGGAAGCGCCATTGAACGGTGATTCGTGGCCTCGTACCTCCAAGGCATCTTGGTGGCGAACAAGACAAAGGAATACATTCTCGTGCCTTTCTTTCCCGAGTAAGTCACTATTCACTCGCCGCCATAACATGCTTTATTAGATTTTCATCATTCTTTTTCCAACACATTCCGTTTGAATTGTTTTGCGCAGAGATCAACACTGCACACTCATCTGCTTGTCGCCAAAACATTCGCAAGCCACGTATTTCGACTCAGGGAGTCAAGAAAAGAAGAAAAACTACGACAAGACCATGGAAGTTCTAGATGATGCTCTCACCGGCTATGCCTCAGCGGAAGGCGCCACCTTCGTACGTAAGAAGCTCAAGTTTGGCAGGCACGTCTTCACCCATGTGACGGAATTCCCCTGCGTGAAGCAGCCGGCAGTCAGTCAGAAGGAAGCCTACTATGTACTCCATCACATGAGGGCGTTCCTACTAGAGCAACAGAATTGTATGCTGCCAGATCATCTCAAACGGTGGGCTGAAGTCAAGGCCAGGATCAATGATTCAGATATTAGACAAGAGATGTATCGCATCCAGCAACAGTTTGGGGAAATCATCAGCCGTGATGTCATGACTTTAGGGGGGTATTCTACGGAGGCAATCCCCCGAATAACCGTGATGTAGTAGATCGCCTAAAGATGCAGGGTGACTATAGGGCGTTCATGACGAAACAAGGCGTCCTCCCGTGTCAACACCCGGATTTTTAATCCCAGATGCCCGTTATGCCATACCTCGCAATCCCAGGATTACCATTTTTGCGAGACATAACGGATTGGATATAAAAGTACATCATCCATTACAAACCATACATAAGGTTTTACACAAATAAGGATCTCATGATCCAGTCTTTAATACAACAAGCAGCGGAAATAAACGGTAGCGTAGCGGTGGGGTCCATCTTCAGGGGCACAACCAATGCTGACGAAGGCAGATAGTCCTAGTTATCATAGCCGTCCTGCTGACCATCCTCTTGATAAACCCCTTCATAGTCTAGCCATGATAATAGCCAGGGACAAAAGCCATGAGTACTCTTTAAGTACTCGCAAACTACTACTAGCAAGGAGTATAATTCTAAGTTAAAGTGCTAAATATAAGTTTAACTATCAAATTAAGTTTGAAACCTAAGCTAAGTTCAGAAGCCAAGAAAGATAAAATAACGTTCTAGAATCACTTAAGTTGGGAAGCTATCTTGATCAACACAACCCTGTTGTGGTCAAGTCAAAGTTCATCATTCATTTCAAGTTATTTAGAAAACATCTGACAACAAAACAGTATGGCCATTCCAACTGTCCATAACCGCGGACGCGGCTATTCGAATAGTTTGACACTCTGCAGAGGTGGTACACTTTCACCACAAGATTCGATACATCTGTCAGGGATAACCCTGAATCATCATACTTGGTATGCAGATAATCAAACATAACCTTCCCTTTACACACCCTAGTAATAGCACCTCTCCTATGAGCATGGCCTCCCAACCATGACCATCAGTCATCTTGGGCAGTGCATAGGTGGACATCATTGAGAGGTAGCCTCGGCTCAAACCTCTCCCGTGAGGGAACTAATACTAATGCATATAAATTTCCAGCTAAGCCTTACCCAATTCAGGTAATGTGGTTGTACGGTAAATTTGGAATGGTATCGCATCCGAATCCAACCATCAGTTTTATAAAAGGGTTAAGGCTCATGCCTCATCATTTTCATCATCATAAACCAGTGGTGTTTCTCCACACATGTCAAAACATCTCAATAGAATGACTCATCATTCCATGGTTTTCATAATTCATTTTCACCAAATGTTCCCATCTAAAGTGACTCAAGTTTTTCTTTTGATCTATTCTAAGATACTAAGTTAAGAGTGTTCACTAAGGTGGAAAGATGGGATCAATCTCATGCCATAGAATGACATCTAATGATTTCTAAGTAGGTCAAGTTTTATACTTTTTATGCTACCTTCAAAACAAGTAAAGGACTTGGGTAAACTAAGGGAGGTAAAACCTGTCAATAAGACTTGGGGTACTAATAGTAAAAGGGGTGGATCAAAGCATGCTTAAGGCATCTTTGCTAAACCATCTAGTTTTATTCTAGCTTACTATCCATAGCTTGCTAAAGTATGTTTTGCAAGGGTTTAGCTTGCCACTAATAGCTTGCCTTGGTTGGTGCAGTGGTTGAAGTTTTCTTCTTCTTCTTCTTCTTCTTGGTAGAACTCCTCCTCGAAAGCTTGGTCGGTACTATCGTCTAGAAATACATAGGGAGTGCACAATCACCAAACAATACTTAACTAGGCTAAGTAGCATTCTAAACCACCCAATTGATGATCTATTATCATCACAAACATCACAAGTTTAATTTAATAGTTTCAACCTTTTTATTTTTGAAAAGTAATTTCTACTCATTGAAAACTATAACTAAAATTTCATATTCACCACCAAAATATGGGATCATCTGGACACATGTCCTCACCACATATCCTAACATGTGGGAATGAGATTTAAAGGTTGGATCAATATTACTTTGATTTAAGTTTATTATTTAATGATTTAAAGTGACTAGAAATGCCTATATAGCATTATTTTGGTACTAGTCCAAAGTCGCTGCCTGTAAACCTTAATATTATTACATATTTGGATAGATATGATGAAATGTGATTTTTGAGAGTTGTAATCAACTCAAAAGCTAACTTGGTTGATTTTATAAAAATATTGCAAGTTGCAAAAGCTTCTGTCTTCTTATTTTTATTAGGAGAGATCTATAACTCTAATTGAATTAAATCCAACGGGCTTGGATAGAGCATTTCAATACCTTTCAGACAAAATTGGTTTCATGCAAATTGGATTTCTAAAACTCTCTGAATTGAATTTTGAAATAGGGAACAGAAACTAGATTTAAACTAAAAGAAAAATCCAGATTTGAATCTACGGGCTTGCGCAGGAAAGGAAATGGACCGGCCTAGTGGCGCTACGCGGCGCGGGGCTCAGCTGACAGGAGGGGTCCACTTGTTAGCGGCACTTAAAACACGAAGCGGTACGAGCGTTGTGGGTCGTGCGATTAGAGGCTAGATCTACGGCTGAGGGTCGTCGTCAACGACGAACAGGTCACCGGCGAGCTCGAACCCTAGCGGCTCGGTGTGGGTCTACTGGGGCGTACCAGGGCTCCAGCGGGGTCGGCGATGCAGGCGAACGAAGTGGAAGACGACAGCGAGGCGAGGCGTGGTCGCGGCGGAGCTTGGGGTGGCCGGAATCAATGGCACCCTTCTTCTCCAGAGGCGGCGGCTCCGACTCCAATTCCGGCGAGCTGTTGCTCCACTTGCTCCGGCGAGAGGTGGTGAGGTTCAGAGAGGAGAGGGGAGTGGAATGGTGTGAGTCTTTGGTGCTGGGGAGGGCTCCTTTAATAGGCTCGACGATGAGACCGAGCGGGATGGGCGGTCGACGGTGATGACATGACTACGGCGAGCTAGCGGCATGGCTGGGGATTGTGATCGGTGGGCGGTTCCCTGGCGGTGCTCTAGGACTTCAATGCGGCCGTAGGGGCGGTGGCATGCGGTCGGGGCGAGGTGGCGCTCTGCGCGGCCGAAGCGGCTGTGTCCACGGCGAGCGGTGGCTGTGGGGCTTTGGGCGGCAAACGGGGATGTCTGGGGTGTTCTCCAGGTCGAGGCGGAGCGGTGGGCGCGGGCTGGTGCCAAGGGGCGGTCGGTGCGAGCAGGGACAGTGCACGCTCTGGGGGCGGCGTCGGCATGGTCGGCAGGATCTGGGCACGGTTTCTCCTCGGTGGTCCACGACTGCTCTTGGCTCGGGCAAGGGACAGAGAGGGGTGGTGCGGTGCTGGCTACCTCCTAGACATGGAGAGGGGAAAAGGGGTGGTCTGCTGTAGCGGTTGCAAGTTTGGCCGGCGAGGCATGGCTCGGGTCGGCATGGCACTGCTGCTAGGGGTGTAGGGGATGGGTGTTTAGGCTTTGGTTAGATCATTGGGAGACCGAGGGAGTAAATGGAGATCAAATGGGGGCAAAACTCTGTTCAAAACAATGAGCTAGGATTAGGGGTGTGATTAAGCCTTCCAGGTGTTTGATGAAATGGCCGCAAGAGAAAAAAGTTTTGAATTTTGAGTTCAAATTTTTTGAGTGATCTCCACTAGTGATAGGTAGTCTCTGGTTGCAAGGGCTTTGAGAATGGTGCTCAATTGGATGGTTTTTGAAATAGGGGTGATCTATGCATATGTATTAGATTCAATTTTGAACTGTCATTTAAAATAGTTTACTTAATGTTTTTAGTAGATCAAAAGGTGGTCCTTGGTACCTAATTATGTGTACTATCAAGGGATGCAAAGATCAAGAATTGTTTCTATTAAGAATGGAGTACTAGGAATAGCCAAAGTAGGCATGAGGGTTAAATTTGTCAAAATGACCATTCCTTCTTTATAATTCTTTTTGATTTGATTTTCTTTAGGAAAAGTTTGGGAATGATGTAGATGATGTTTAAATCACCTAAGAAACATTTTACAAGCATTGGATCAATCAATCATGGCAAATCAAACAACTCCTATTTTAAATGCACACAACTATGAATGCTTTCATTTTAAATTTGAAAAAGTTTTGGTTAACCCCATTTTTGGATGATTTGATATTGATAAGCTTGGATTGAAGTTTTGGGATGTTACAAACCTTCCCCCCTTAAACAAAATCTCGTCCCGAGATTTACAAAGAAAACTACGAACTAAAGAGATCTGGGAACTCTGTCCTAATGTAATCCTCGCGCTCCCAAGTGGCTTCCTCCTCAGTATGGTTGCTCCACTGAATCTTGAGAAACTTGATACTCCTGGTCCTAGTGGTTCTGTAGGATTCTTCTAAGATACGGATGGGTACTTCCCGATAGGTCAGGTCATGGTTGATTTCCATAGCTTTGTGATCGATGTTCTTGAAAACTTCAGTATTCTCAGGCACTTCCAAGCATTTGCGAAGTAATGAGATATGGATCACATTGTGGATGGCTGACATCTCTTCAGGCAATTCCAGTTGATACGATACTTCTCCTCGGCGGTTCAGAATCTTGAAAGTTCTGATATATCTGGTAGCTAACTTTCCCTTCAGACTAAAGCGTTGAGTTCCCTTCAAAGGTGAAACCTTGAGATATACAAAATCTCCGACATTGAAATTCAGGTCTCTCCTTCTCTTGTCAGCATAGCTCTTCTGTCTAGATTTGGCGGTCTTGAGGTGCTCACGGACTTTGTGAACTTTCTCTTCTGCTTCTCGGAGAATGTCGGGTCCAAAGATCTGACTCTCTCCTACTTGCGACCAATTCAAAGGGGTACGACACTTTCTTCCGTATAGGAATTCAAATGGTGCCATCTGTAAACTAGCCTAATAACTGTTGTTATATGAGAATTCTGCGAAAGGCAGGCAGTCTTCCCATTTTGATCCATATTCCAACACACAAGCTCTAAGCATATCCTCCAAGATCTGGTTGACTCTCTCATTTTGTCCATCTGTTTGCGGGTGATAAGCGGTACTGAAATTCAACTTGGTTCCTAAACCTTCCTGAACTTTCTGCAAAAATCTTGAAGTAAACTGGGTTCCTCGATCTGACACTATGGTCTTGGGGGTTCCATGCAGACTAACAATTCTAGCAATATATAGGTCTGCTAGCTTTGCACTCTGGTAGGTTGTCTTGACTGGTATGAAGTGGGCTACTTTGGATATTCTATCAACTATGACCCAGATTGAATCATTTCCCCTACTAGAAGTAGGTAAACCGGTGATAAAGTCCATCCCGACGGAATCCCATTTCCTTTCCGGAATCTGCAATGGTTGCAACAATCCTGCAGGTCTCTGATGCTCTGCCTTGACTCTTTGACAAATGTCACATTTGGCGATGTAGCTTCCGATTTCTCTTTTCATCTTGTGCCACCAAAATTGCTCTTTCAAATCCTGATACGTCTTTGTTCCTTCGGGGTGGATAGAATAAAGAGTATCATGAGCTTCCTTCATGATGACCTCCTTCAGCTCCGATTCTGCTGGCACACAGATACGTCCTTTGTACCACAGCACACCTTCTTCGTCTTCGGTGAATCCAGGTACCTTTCCTGTACCAATACGACGTTTGATTCCGTCGATACTTTCATTCCCTTTCTGGGCTTCCTTGTTTTGGCTAATCAAAGTAGGTTGAAGTTCAATGCTAGCTAGTAATCCTTTGCTAACTAACTCAGTCTTGAACTGCTCCAACTCCTCATACAAACTGGGTTGCTTCTCCTTGATCATGGTGTTAAGCCTACACGGCAATCTGCTAAGAGCATCCGCTACCACATTGGCTTTGCCGGGGTGATAGTGAATGTCAAGGTCATAATCCTTAATTAACTCTATCCATCTTCTTTGCCTCATATTCAGCTCCTTCTGGGTGAAAATATACTTCAAACTCTTATGGTCTGAGTAAATCTCACAGCGATTACCCATCAAATAATGACGCCATGTCTTTAATGCAAGAACTACGGCTGCTAGTTCAAGATCATGGGTCAGATAGTTCTACTCATGCTGCTCCAGTTGTCGGGACAGATACGCGATGACTCTGCCTTCTTGCATCAATACACATCCTAGACCAATCTTGGATGCATCACAATACACATCAAACGGCTTCTTGATGTCAGGCATGATCAAAATTGGGGCTGATATCAATCTCTTCTTCAGCTCTTGGAAACTAGCTTCACACTTGTCTGTCCATTCAAACTTCTTGTCCTTCCTCAACAATTGGGTCATTGGTCGGGCTATGCTCGAGAATCCTTCTACGAACTTGCGGTAGTATCCTGCTAATCCAAGAAATGAACAAACTTGGGTTTGATTGGTTGGGGCTTCCCATTCTTCGACATCTTTGATCTTGGTGGGATCAACAGAGACTCCTCCGGCAGACACAATATGTCCTAGGAATCCCACTTCTTTCAGCCAAAACTCACACTTGCTGAACTTGGCATACAGCTGATGCTCTCTCAGGGTTTCTAGGATGATTCTCAGATGTTGCTCATGCTCTTCCTCTGACTTGGAGTAGATAAGGATGTCGTCGATAAACACAACAACAAACTTATCTAGGAAATTCATAAAGATCTTATTCATGAGATTCATGAAATAAGCAGGGGCATTGGTTAATCCAAAATACATAACCGTATACTCGTATAAACCATAGCGAGTAGTAAAGGCGGTCTTAGGAATATCCGTTGCACGAATCTTAAGTTGGTGATAACCAGTCCTAAGATCCATCTTTGAGAATACCTGAGCTCTAGTCAATTGATCGAATAGATCCTCTATCTTTGGCAAGAGGTACTTGTTCTTGATGGTGACATCATTCAACTTTCTGTAATCTGTACACAGACGGTTGCCTCCATCTTTCTTGTCGATGAATAACACTGGTGATCTCCATGGCGATGCACTTGGTTGAATCAAACCTGTTGCTAACATGGCATCCAACTGCTTCTTCAGTTCTACTAACTCTGAGGGGTTCATGGTATAGGGTCTCCGGGCTATAGGTCCGGTTCCGGGGATTAGTTCGATAATGAACTCTATATCCCTCTCCGGGGGCATACCTGGCAATTCATCTGGGAATACGTCAGGGTATTCACAGACTACTCTGACTTGATCAATGGTAGGCAGGGCTACACTCTTGTTGCATTTGAATTGACGGGGTAAGGTTTCGGAGATATGCTCTCATCATACTCGTAACTACTGGTCATGGTGATCGCTTTCTTAGCACAGTCTATCAGTCCTTTATGCCTTGACATCCAGTCCATACCTAGTACTACTTCCAATCCTTTGGTTCCAAGTACAATTAGGTTGGCATAAAAATCTATCCCATGTATTCTGATAGGTACAACTTTCCAAATTTTTCTAGCTTTTATGGTTGAACCAGGGATTTGAACTATCATGACATGCTTCAGGTTGGTTGGGCGAATCTTACTAGTGCATACAAATTCCTCGGTGACAAATGAATGCGATGCTCCAAAATCAAACAATACTCTTGCTAAAAACTGAGTTGACAGAAAACATACCCAGCACTACATCTGGCGCTTCCTGGGCTTCTTCTGCGTTCATGTGGAAGAGACGACCGTTGTGGTTGTGAGGGTTCCCTGGGGTAAACTTCCTTCCTGGTTGAACACGACGCTGATGCTGAGCTGGGGCATTTACAGGGGCATTGGCGGCAGTCTTCTTGGGACACTCATTGGAGTAGTGACCCTTTACTCCACACTCGAAACAAGTGATCTGGGATTTGTCCTTGACACCGATAGGTACAACATTGCTGCCAGTTCTGGGGGCAGTGTTGTTGTTGTTGCTCTTGGGAGGGGCACGGTTGAAGTTGTTGGCATTGCCGGAGTTGTGATTGTTTCCTCCGGACTTCACATTTCCTCCGCTACGGCTGGGGTAGCTTGGGCGAGAATTTGGGGGTCGGTTGTTCCTTGTTTCATATCCTGGTGAAGGGTTAGGGCGGTACTTCTGGTGGCTACTGGATCCAGACTGCTGCATCATACGGCGCATGCGGTTGTCGTTTGCCTGGTTAATCTTTCCTTCCATCTGAATGGCAGAGTCGACTAGCTCTTCGAGATCCTGGAAACGGATGTTGACGACACCGCATCTCGTCATGCGAATTGCTTAAGAATCTCTTTCTTCTTGGCCTCCGTGTTGATCTCATCCAGTGCATATCTGGGAGTGACAAGAATTTGTCACGGTACTCTACCATAATCATTCTTCCTTGCTTCAGTTCACGGAATTCATCTCTCATCCGGTTGACAAGACCTTGCGGCACGTGGGTGCGGCTGAACTTGACCTTGAATGCTTCCCAGGTCATTACCTGTCCATGGTTGATGTTGCGGATGCTATTCCACCAAGCTCTTGCATCTCCCGCCAGATAGTGGGTGGTGAAGAGAACTTTCTCATTTGCCTCTACTCCTGCAACTTCGAGGTTGTTTTCCATGGTCTCGTAACCACCATCGCATCTAATGGGTTCTCGATTGGTTGAAGATTGGGGATTGGTGTTCTGAAATTTTTGAGTTTAGATCCATGGTGATCCTGATTTCCATGTCCTGGTTGTTGAGAGCCATTTGGGCGATCTGCTACAATGTTGCTAAGTTATTTGACGCCGCCCTGCTTGCTTCACGGTCCACGATGAGATTCTGCAAGATCTGCAGCATTGGGTCCTGCGAAGAGTTGCTCCCTCCTTGGTTTCCACGAGTCATCTGAAGATTGAGATAGATATAGGGGTAAGAGGGAAATTCTAAGGTTCATGGTTTTGGGTTTCCAAAGCTAAAACTTGGAGTTAGACTCAGGTTTTTCAACTAACTTTACTTTCATTCATGAAAGCAAGCACACGATACAACACACACCACAACAATCAAAGGGGAAAACAGATGGTTTTCAGAACCATTCTGCAAGCTACGATACAACCAGATGATACATCTCATGCTACGACAGTGCTCTAGTGCATCTACTCATCGTCGATGAAGTCGGAGTCTTCATCATCAGTGTAGAAGTCCACAGCATCTTCTGCTAGAAAATCGTCATCGTTGCTGAGGTAAGAATCCATATCTCCCTGGATGTCTTCACCCTCATCTTCTTCTTCTTTTGCTGCAAGCTGAGCTTCCTGCTCCTTGACGGTCTTCTCGAGGTCGGCCACCTTCTTGCGAAGAGGGGCGATGGTGCGATCCTTCTTGGCACGTTGGCGCTGAAGAGACTGGCAATCTTGGACGAGTAGTGCGAAAGTCTGGGCCTTCTGGTCGGCAATGGCACGGTTCTGGTTGGCTAACTCTCTGGCATTGTCCAGTTCCTGCTGTCGGTCATGAAGTAAGAAGTTAATGTTCTCCACTTGACGCCTCAACTCTGGGTGACTTGGCATCTCCATCGGCATTCCCATGAAGTCACGTCTTGCATAGTGGGCAAAACGGGTTCCTTGAATCTGGTTGACGGTGAGGGCACATAGACGTGCGAGAGCTTCATGCATTGCCCTGGCTAATCCATCTAGCAAGTTTTTCTCTCTCACAGAGAACTGAATTCTTCCCGAAGTTGGTGCTTCAATGCTTCCTCGAAGATCTGTGGTGACTAGCCATTGTAGGTCTCCTCCTGGGGGTCCTGGAAGTTGAGCTCCAAGAAACTCCGGATGTGGGCGTCCTAGTAACTCTGAAAGTGAATCCAGATCCCTCTCGAAGATCATCTGACCTCCGTTTCCCAACTGGTAAAACTTGCTGAACTGAGTCTCCATCTACAAGAATTTAGGATGAGGAAGTTAGTGAAGTGATCAAGTGTGTCAATTTTAAGTAGTAATGTAAGAATTTTGAGGAACATGTATTTTTGAGAAAGAATGAGTTCACCAGGGTGAGAAGGGAAATAGTTTTTCATAAATACTCACTGTGGTTTTGAAGCTAAGTTTTTGGTTTGGACGTCCATTCTAACTAGGGTCTCCTATGGTCAGGATGGCTCTGATACCAACTTGTCAACACCCGGATTTTTAATCCCAGATGCCCGTTATGCCATACCTCGCAATCCCAGGATTACCATTTTTGCGAGACATAACGGATTGGATATCAAAGTACATCATCCATTACAAACCATACATAAGGTTTTAGACAAATAAGGATCTCATGATCCAGTCTTTAATACAACAAGCAGCGGAAATAAACGGTAGCGTAGCGGTGGGGTCCATCTTCAGGGGCACAGGCAATGCTGACGAAGGCAGATAGTCCTAGTTATCATAGTCGTCCTGCTGACCATCCTCTTGATAAACCCCTTCATAGTCTGGCCATGATAATAGCCAGGGACAAAAGCCATGAGTACTCTTTAAGTACTCGCAAACTACTACTAGCAAGGAGTATAATTCTAAGTTAAAGTGCTAAATATAAGTTTAACTATCAAATTAAGTTTGAAACCTAAGCTAAGTTCAGAAGCCAAGAAAGATAAAATAACGTTCTCGAATCACTTAAGTTAGGAAGCTATCTTCATCAACACAACCCTGTTGTGGTCAAGTCAAAGTTCATCATTCATTTCAAGTTATTTAGAAAACATCTGACAATGAAACAGTATGGCCATTCCAACTGTCCATAACCGCAGACGCGGCTATTCGAATAGTTTGACACTCTGCAGAGGTGGTACACTTTCACCACAAGATTCGATACATCTGTCAGGGATAACCCTGAATCATCATACTTGGTATGCAGATAATCAAACATAACCTTCCCTTTACACACCCTAGTAATAGCACCTCTCCTATGAGCATGGCCTCCCAACCATGACCATCAGTCATATTGGGCACTGCATAGGTGGACATCATTGAGAGGTAGCCTCGGCTCAAACCTCTCCCGTGAGGGAACTAATACTAATTCATATAAATTTCCATCTAAGCCTTACCCAATTCAGGTAATGTGGTTGTACGGTAAATTTGGAATGGTATCGCATCCAAATCCAACCGTCAGTTTTATAAAAGGGTTAAGGCTCATTCCTCATCATTTTCATCATCATAAACCAGTGGTGTTTCTCCAGACATGTCAAAACATCTCAATAGAATGACTCATCATTCCAAGGTTTTCATAATTCATTTTCACCAAATGTTCCCATCTAAAGTGACTCAAGTTTTTCTTTTGATCTATTCTAAGATACTAAGTTAAGAGTGTTCACTAAGGTGGAAAGATGGGATCAATCTCATGCCATAGAATGACATCTAAAGATTTCTAAGTAGGTCCAGTTTTATACTTTTTATGCTACCTTCAAAACAAGTAAAGGACTTGGGTAAACTAAGGGAGGTAAAACCTGTCAATAAGACTTGGGGTACTAATAGTAAAAGGGGTGGGATCAAAGCATGCTTAAGGCATCTTTGCTAAACCATCTAGTTTTATTCTAGCTTACTATCCATAGCTTGCTAAAGTATGTTTTGCAAGGGTTAGCTTGCCACTAATAGCTTGCCTTGGTTGGTGCAGTGGTTGAAGTTTTCTTCTTCTTCTTGGTAGAACTCCTCCTTCTCGAAAGCTTGGTCGGTACTATCGTCTAGAAATACATAGGGAGTGCACAATCACCAAACAATACTTAGCTTGGCTAAGTAGCATTCTAAACCAGCCAATTGATGATCTATTATCATCACAAACATCACAAGTTTAATTTAATAGTTTCAACCTTTTTATTTTTGAATAGTAATTTCTACTCATTGAAAACTATAACTAAAATTTCATATTCACCACCAAAATATGGGATCATGTGGACACATGTCCTCACCACATGTCCTAACATGTGGGAATGAGATTTAAAGGTTGGATCAATATTACTTTGGTTTAAGTTTATTATTTCATGATTTAAAGTGACTAGAAACGCCTATATAGCATTATTTTGGTACTAGTCCAAAGTCACTGCCTGTAAACCTTAATATTATTACATATTTGGATAGATATGATGAAATGTGATTTTTGAGAGTTGGAATCAACTCAAAAGCTAGCTTGGTTGATTTTATAAAAATGTTGCAAGTTGTAAAAGCTTCTGTCTTCTTATTTTTATTAGGAGAGATCTATAACTCTAATTCAATTAAATCCAACGGGCTTGGATAGAGCATTTCAATACCTTCCAGACAAAATTGGTTTCATGCAAATTGGATTACTAAAACTCTCTGAATTGAATTTTGAAATAGGGAACAGAAACTAGATTTAAACTAAAAGAAAAATCCAGATTTGAATCTACGGGCTTGCGCGGGAAAGGAAATGGGTCGGCCCAGTGGCGCTACGTGGCACGAGGCTAAGCTGACAGGAGGGGTCCACTTGTTAGCGGCACTGAAAACGCGAAGCGGTACGCGTGCTGTGGGCCGTGCGATTAGAGGCTAGATCTACGGCTGAGGGTCGTCGTCGACGACGAACAGGTCGCCGGCGAGCTAGAACCCTAGCGGCTCGGTGGGGGTCTACTGGGGGTGTACCAGGGCTCCAGCGGGGTCGGCGATGCGGGCGAACGAAGTGGAAGACGACGGCGAGGCGAGGCGTGGTCGCGGCGGAGCTTGGGGTGGCCAGAATCAACGGCACCCTTCTTCTCCAGAGGCGGCGGCTCCGGCTCCAATTCCGGCGAGCTGCTGCTCCACTTGCTCCGGCGAGAGGTGGGTGAGGTTCAGAGAGGTGAGGGGAGTGGAATGGTGTGAGTCTTTGGTGCTGGGGAGGGCTCCTTTTATAGGCTCGACGGTGAGACCGAGCGGGATGGGCGGTCGACGGTGACGACATGGCTACGGCGAGCTAGCGGCATGGCTGGGGATTGCGATTGATGGGCGGTTCCCTGGCGGTGCTCTAGGACTTCAATGCGGCCGTAGGGGTGGTGGCATGCGATCAGGGCGAGGTGGCGCTCTGCGCGGCCGAAGCGGCTGTGTCCACGGCGAGCAGTGGCTGTGGGGCTTTGGGCGGCGAACGGGGATGTCTGGGGTGTTCTCTGTGTCGAGGCGAGCGGCATGGGCTGGTGCCAAGGGCGGTCGGGTAGCAGGACAAGGCATGCCTGGGGCGGTGTCGGCAGGCTCTGGGCACGGTTTCTCCTCGGTGGTCCACGGCTGCTCTTGGCTCGGGCAAGGGACAGAGAGGAGCGGTGCGGTGCTGGCTACCTCCTAGACATGGAGAGGGGAAAAGGGGTGGTCTGCTACAGCGGTTGCATGTTTGGCCGGCGAGGCATGGTCGGGTCGGCATGGCATTGCTGCTAGGGGTGTAGGGGATGGGTGTTTAGGCTTTGGTTAGATCATTGGGAGACAGAGGGAGTAAATGGAGATCAAATGGGGGCAAAACTCTGTTCAAAACAGTGAGCTAGGATTAGGGGTGTGATTAAGCCTGCCAGGTGTTTGATGAAATGGGCGCAAGAGAAAAAGTTTTGAATTTTGATTTCAAATTTTTTGAGTGATCTCCACTAGTGATAGTAGTCTCTGGTTGCAAGGGTTTTGAAAATGGTGCTCAATTGGATGGTTTTTGAAATAGGGGTGATCTATGCATATGCATTAGATTCAATTTTGAACTATCATTTAAAATAGTTTACAGAATGTTTTTAGTAGATCAAAAGGTGGGCATTGGTACCTCATTATGTGTACTAGCAAGGGGTGCAAAGATCAAGAATTGTTTCTGTTAAGAATTGAGTACTAGGAACAGCCAAAGTAGGCATGAGGGTTAAATTTGTCAAAATGACCATTCCTTCTTTTTAATTCTTTTGGATTTGATTTTCTTTAGGAAAAGTTTGGGAATGATGTAGATGATGTTTAAATTACCTAAGAAACATTATACAAGCATTGGATCAATCAATCATGGCAAATCAAACAACTCCTATTTTAAATGCACACATATATGAATGCTTTCATTTTAAATTTGAAAAAGTTTTTGTTAACCCCATTTTTGGATGATTTGATCTTGATAAGCTTGGATTGAAGTTTTGGGATGTTACATCCCGTTCCCTGAGCCGAGCCAGAAGTCTTGATGTGTTGGTCTAGTTGTAGTTATTTATCCCCACGTGTACTTGCGTGTGTCGACATGTACATGCTACTACTTGGTATTTTTTGCTTACTTTGTTAGCTTTTTTGATAAGTATATCTTTATATGCGACTTTTACTTGTTTTTTCACCACCATTTAATTATTATTACCAACTTTTAGATGACGTGGTACGTCGTGTACAAGGGACGGTGTAACATCCCAAAACTACAATCCAGGCTTATCAATATCTAAATCATCAAATTTGGGGTTAACAAAAACTTTTCCAAATTAAAAAATGAAAGCATTGATGTGTATGTGCATTTAAATTAGGAATTGATTTGAATTGCCATGGTTCTGTGATTCTTTGGTTGTAAAATGTTTCTTAGGTGATTTAAACATCATCTACATCATTCCTAAACTTTTCCTAAAGAAAATCAAATCAAAAACATTTAAAAAGGAAGAATGGTCATTTTGGCCATTTTAATCCACTACACTACTTTGAGTGTTCCTAGCACTTATTTCTTAACAGAAACAATTCATGATCTTTGCACCCATTGCTAGTACACATAATGAGGTACCAAGGCCCACCTTTTTATCTGCTAAAAACTTTCTTTTACTTATTTTAATTGGCATGTGAAAATTGAATCCAATGCATATGCATAGATCACCCCTATTTCAAAAACCATCTATTTGAGCTCCACTTTCAAAACGCTTGCAACCAGAGACTACCTAGCACTAGTGGAGAACACCCAAAAATTTTGAAACCAAAATTCAAAAGTTTTTCTCTTTCGGCCATTTCATCAAACACTTTGTGGGCAAGATCAAAGTGGCCTAACTATTACTGTTTTGGACATGATCTTGTCTAGCAATTTGAAGTGCTTTGATCACCCTTGTCTCCCTCAAGACTAACCAGACCCACACCAGCACATCCCCTGCCTCCTACCTGCACTGCAATGCCATGCCGAGCCACTCCTCGCAGGCGAACCATGCACTCGCATCAGCAGACAGCTTCCCCCTCTCTTCGCCATGTCTACAAGCTAGCCAGTGGTCCACCGCCACCGTCCAACCAGCCCCAACCTAGAGACACAGAGCAGAACAGCCAGGAACTGCCGCGCCCGGAGCTGGTCGACCATGCCGACGCCGCCCGCAGATCACGTCCTGTCCCCGCGTGCACAGACCACCCCTCGACCGCAGCCCGCGCCTATCGCTCTGCCATGACCTAGGGAACACCCCAGACATCCCCGCTGGACGCCCAATGCACCCCAGCCAGCGCTAGCCGTCGAACCCGCCGCCTCTGCTGCCTAGAGCGTGTGACGCGCCCGACCAGCACAGAGCCCGCCTTGCCGCGCCTTTAAGCCTCAGCGCACCGCCAGGAGATAGGCCACCGCCCCTACCTCGAGTCACGCTGCTATCCCCCTGTGCCGCCCTCGCCGGAGTCGCCTGCCCACACCGTTCGGTCTCACCGTCGGGCCTATATCAACCGGCCTCCCCAGCACCATTTCTCCACACCCACTCACTCCGCACCTCTCACTGATCCTTTCCCCTCTCTCGCCGGAGCCAATTTAGCTCTGCCTCGCCGGAATTGGAGGCGGAGCCGCCGCAGCAGGAGGAGAAGGGCGCCTGCGATTTAGGGCACCCCAAGCTCCACCGCAACCACGCCTCACCTCGCCGTCGTCTTCCAGTTTGTTTACCCGCCTCGCCGTCGTCGCTGGAGCCATGGTACGTCTCCGGTAGACCCCCACTGACCCGCTAGGGCAAACTCTCGCTGCCGACCTGTTTGTCGTTGACGATGACCCTCGACTGTAGATCCCACTTCTAATCCTACGACCCACAATGCGCGTACCGTTTCGCGTGTTAAGAGCCACTGATAGCGGGACCCCCCCTGTCAGCTGAGCCCCGCGCCGTGAAGCGCCACTGGGCCGGCCCATGTTTGTTCCCGCGCTAGCCTAGGCGTTTGAAAATTAGAGTTTCCTTTTAAGTTAAATCTAGTTTCTCTCCACTAGTTTAAAATTCAATTCTAGGAGTTTTACAAATCCAAATTACATGAACCCAATTTTTCCTGAAAGGTATTGAAATTATCTATCCGAGCTCATTGGATTTAATTCAATTAGAGTTATAGATCTCTCCTAGTAAAAATAACAAAACAGAAGTATTTGCAACTTGCAACATTTTTATAAAATCAACCAAGCTAGGTTTTGAGTTGATTCCAACTCTCAAAAATCACATTTCATCATATCTATCTAAATATGTAATAATATCAAGGTTTACATGCAGTGACTTTGGACTAGTACCAAAATAATGCTATATAGGCATTTCTATTCACTTTAAATCATTAAATAATGAACTTAAACCAAAGTAATTATGATCCAACCTTTAAACCTCATTCCCACATGTTAGAATATGTGGTGATGACATGTGTGAACATGATCCCATATTTTAAGTGGTGAATCTTAAATCTTAGTTAATTTTCAATGAGTAGAAATTACTTTTCTAATTTAAAAAGAATGAAACTAGTGATTTAAACTTGTGATGCTTGTGATAATAATAGATCATCAAATGTGTGTCTTAGAATGCTATTTAGCTTAGTTCAGTATTTGTTTGGTGATTGTGTACTCCGTATGTATTTATAGACGATAGTACCGGCCAAGTCTACGAGAAGGAGGAGTTCTACCAAGAAGAAGAAGAAAACTTCAACCACTGCACCAACCAAGGTAAGCTAGCACTATCCAAGTTAACCCTTGCAGGTTGCACTTGCAAGCCAGCATTAACAATGCAAGCTAACAGTTGCAAGTTTAGTTCTTAGCAAGTTAGGATCAAACTAGATGGTTTAGCAAAGATGCCTTAGACATGCTTTGATCACACCCCTTTGACTATTAGTACCCCAAGACTCATTTACAAGTTTTACCTCCCTTAATTTACACAAAGTTCTATACTTGTTTTGAAGGTAGCATAAAAAGTAAAACTTGACATATTTAGCTAAGCTTTAGATGTCATTCTATGGAATGAGATTGAACCCATCTTTTCCACCTTAGTGAACACTCTTAACTTAGTAGTTTAGAGTAGATTAAAACTTGAGTCACTTTAGATGGGCACACTTGGTGAAAATGATTTATGAAAACCTTGGAATGATGAGTCATTCTATTGAGATGTCTTGATATGTGTTGAGAAACACAAATAGTTGATGATGATGAAAATGTTGAGGCATGTGCCTTAAGCCTTTTATAAAACTGATGGTTGGATTCAGATGCGATACCATTCCAAATTTACCGGACAACCACACTACCTGAATTGTGTAAGGCTTAGCTAAAAATTTATATGCATTAGTATTAGTTCCCTCGTGGGAGAGGATTGACCTGAGGCTACCTCTCATGATGTCCACCTATGTAGAGCCCAAGATGACTGATGGTCATGGTTGGGAGGCCATGCTCATAGGAGATGTGCTTATACTAGGGTGTGTAAAGGGAAGGTTATGTTTGATTATCTGCATACTAAGTATGATGATTCAGGGTTATCCCTGACAGATGTATCGAGTCTTGTGGTGAAAGTGTACCACCTCTATAGAGTGTCAAACTATTCGAATAGCCGCGTCCGCAGTTATGGACAGTTGGAATGGCCATACTGTTTCATTGTCAGATGTTTTCCAAATAACTTGAATTGAATGATGAGTCTTGACTTGACCACAACAGGGTTGTGTTTATGACAATAGCTTCCCAACTTAAGTGATTCTAGAACTTTATTTTATCTTTCTTTGCTTCTAAACTCAGCTTAGGTTTCAAACTTAACTTTATAGTTATACCTAGAGTTAGCACTTTATCTTACAATTATAGTACTTGTTAGGGGTAGTTTGCGAGTACTTAAAGAGTACTCATGGATTTTGTCCCTGGCTATTATCATGGCCAGCAGGACGGCTACGATAACTAGGACTATCTGCCTTCGTCAGCATTGCCTGTGCCCCTGAAGATGGACCCCACCGCTACGCTTTTCTGTTATTTCCGCTGCTTGTTGTATTAAGACTGGGTCATGAGATCCTTATTTGTGTAAGACCTTATGTATGGTTTGTAATGGATGATGTACTATGATATCCAATCCGTTATGTCTCGCAAAAATGGTAATCCTGGGATTGTGAGGTATGGCATAACGGGCATCTAGGATTAAAAATCCGGGTGTTGACAAGTTGGTATCAGAGCCATCCTGACCATAGGAGACCCTAGTTAGAATGGACGTCCGAACAAAAACTTAGTTTCAAAACCAAAGGGAGTATTTACGAAAAACTATCTCCTCTCTTATCCTTGTGGATTCATTCTTTCTCAAAAATTCATGTTCCTCAAAAATTCTTACATTACTACTTAAAATTTGACACACTTGATCACTTCACTAACTTCCTCATCCTTAATTCTTGTAGATGGAGACTCAGTTCAGCAAGTTTTACCAGTTGGGAAGCAGAGGTCAGCTGATCTTCGAGAGGGATCTGGACTCACTGTCAGAGTTACTAGGACGCCCGCACCCAGAGTTTCTTGGAGCTCAACTTCCAGGACCCCCAGTAGGAGACCTACAGTGGCTAGTCACCGCAGATCTTAGAGGAAGCATCGAAGCACCAACTTTTGGGAGAATTCAGTTCTCCATGAGAGAGAACAACTGGCTAGATGGATTAGCCAGGGCAATGCATGAATCTCTCGCACGTCTATGTGCCCTCAGTGTCAACAAGATCCAAGGAACCCGTTTTGCACTATGCAAGACATGACTTCATGGGAATGCCGATGGAGATGCCAGGTCACCCCGAAATTGAGGCGTCAAGTGGAGAACCTTGACCTCTTGCTGCATGACAGACATCAGGAACTGGACAACGCCAGAGAATTAGCCAACTAGAACCGTGCCATTGCCGACCACAAGACCCAGACTTTCACACTGCTCATCCAGGACCGCCAGTCTCTTTGCTGCCAGCGTGCCAAGAAGGATCGCACCGTTGCCCGTCTTCGCAAGAAGGTGGCCGACCTCGAGAAGACCGTCAAGGAGCAGGAAGCTCAGCTTGCAGCCAAGGAAGACGAAGATGAGGGTGAAGACATCCAGGGAGACATGGATTCTTACCTCAGCAACAATGATGACTTTCTGGAGGAGGATGCCGTGGACTTCTACACTGATGATGAGGACTCCGACTTCATCGACGATGAGTAGATGCACTAGAGCACTGTCGTAGCATGAGATGTATCGGTGTCATTGTATTGTTGCTTGTAGAATGGTTATTCAAACCATCTGTTTTCCCTTTGATTGTTGTGGGGTGTGTTATATCGTGTGCTTGCTTGCATGAATGAAATGAAGCTAGTTGAAAAACCTAAGTCTAACTCAAAGTTTTAGCTTTGAAATCCCAAAACCATGAACCTTAGAATTTCCCTCTTACCCCTGTATCCATCTCAATCTTCAGATGACTTGTGGGAACCAAGGAGGGAGCAGCTCGTCGCAAGACCCAATGCTGCAGATCTGGCAGAATCTCATCGCAGACCGTGAAGCAAGCAGGGCAGAACGTTAAGCCAACTTAGCAACACTGCAAAAGATCGCCCAGATGGCTCTCAACAACCAAGGGCATGGAAATCAGGATCACCAGGGATCCAAACTAAAAAAAATTCAAAACACCAATCCCCCAATCTTCAACCAATCTGAGAACCCATTAGATGCTGATGACTGGTTACAAACCATGGAAAACAACTTAGAAGTTGCAAGAGTTGATGAAAATGAGAAAGTTCTCTTCCCCCCCACTATCTGGCAGAAGATGCAAGAGCTTGGTGGAATAGCATCCGCAATATGAACCATGGTCAAGTGATGACATGGGAAGCATTCAAAGTCAAGTTTAGCCGCACCGACGTGCCGCAAGGTCTAGTCAACAGAATGAGAGATGAGTTCCACGAATTGAAGCAAGGAAGGATGACTGTGGTGGAGTACCATGACAGATTCCTGTCCCTTGCCAGATATGCACCGGATGAGATCAACACGGAGTCCAAGAAGAAGGAGAGATTCCTGAACGGACTGCATGATGAGATGCAGACTGTCCTCGTCAACATCCGTTTTCAGGATCTCGAAGAGCTAGTCGACTCTGCCATTCAGATGGAAGGGAAGATTAACTAGGCAAACGACAACCGCAAACATCGTATGATGCAGGAGTCTGGATCCAACAGTCACCAGAAGTACCGTCCCAACCCTTCACTAGGATATGCACCAAGGAACAACCGACCCCCAAATTCTTGCCCAAGCTACCCCAACCGTAGCGGAGGCAATGTGAAGTCCGGAGGAAACAATCACAACTCTGGCAATGCCAACAGTTTCAACCGTGCACCTCCCAAGAACCACAACAACAACAAAAACAACACTGCACCCAGAACTGGCAGCAATGTTGTGCCTGTCGCAGTCAAGGACAAGTCCCAGATCACTTGTTTTGAGTGCGGAGTGAAGGGTCACTACTCCAATGAGTGTCCCAAGAAGATTGCAGCCAATACCAATGTGAATGCCCCAGCACAGCAGCAGCGTCGTGTTCAACCAGGAAGAAGACTTGCCCCAGGGAACCCGCACAACCGCAACGGCCATCTTTTCCACATGAACACAGAAGAAGCCTAGGAAGCGCCAGATGTAGTGCTGGGTATGTTTTCTGTCAACTCAGTTTTAGCAAGTGTATTGTTTGATTCCGGAGCATCGCATTCATTTGTCACCGAAGAATTTTCATGCACTAGTAAGATTCACCCAACCAACCCGAAGCATGTCATGATAGTTCAAATCCCCGGTTCAACAACCAAAGCTAGAAAAATTTGCAAAGCTGTACCTATCAGAATACATGGGATAGATTTTTATGACAACCTAATTGTACTTGGAACCAAAGGATTGGAAGTAGTACTAGGTATGGACTGGATGTCAAGGCATAAAGGACTAATAGACCGTGCTAACAAAGCCATCACCATGACCAGTAGTTCTGGAGTAATAGTAGAGCATATCTCTGAAACCTTACCCCATCAATTCAAGTGCAACAAGAGTGTAGCCCTGCCTACCATAGACCAGGTCAGAGTAGTCTGTGAATACCCGGATGTATTCCCAGATGAATTGCCAGGCATGCCCCCGGATAGGGATATTGAGTTCATTATCGAACTAATCCCCGGAACCAGACCTATAGCCCAGAGATCCTATAGCATGAACCCCTCAGAGTTAGTGGAACTGAAGAAGCAGTTGGATGCCATGTTAGAGAAAGGCTTGATTCAACCAAGCGCTTCGCCATGGAGATCACCAGTGTTATTCGTCGATAAGAAAGATGGAGGCAACCGTCTGTGCACAGATTATAGAAAGTTGAATGATGTCACTATCAAGAACAAGTACCCCTTGCCGAAGATAGAGGATCTATTTGATCAGTTGACTAGAGCTCAGGTATTCTCAAAGATTGATCTTAGGACTGGTTATCACCAACTTAAGATTCGTGCAACGGATATTCCAAAGACCTCCTTTACTACTCGCTATGGTTTATATGAGTATACGGTTATGTCTTTTGGATTAACCAATGCCCCTGCTTATTTCATGAATCTCATGAATAAGATCTTTATGAATTTCCTAGATAAGTTTGTAGTTGTGTTTATTGACGACATCCTTATCTACTCCAAGTCAGAAGAAGAGCATCAGCAACATCTGAGAGTTATCCTAGAAACCCTGAGTGAGCATCAGTTATATGCCAAATTCAGCAAGTGTGAGTTTTGGCTGAAGGAAGTAGGATTCCTAGGACATATTGTGTCTGCTGGAGGAGTCTCTGTTGATCCCGCCAAGATCAAAGATATCGAAGAATGGGAAGCCCCAACCACTCAAAACCAAGTCCGTTCATTTCTCGTATTAGCGGGATATTACCGCAAGTTCGTAGAAGGATTCTCGAGCATAGCCCGACCAATGACCCAATTGTTGAAGAAGGACAAGAAGTTTGAATGGACAGACAAGTGTGAAGCCAGTCTTCAGGAGCTAAAGAAGAGATTGATATTAGCCCCAATATTGGTCATGCCAGACATCAAGAAGCCGTTTGATGTGTATTGTGACGCATCCAAGATTGGTCTTGGATGCGTGTTGACGCAAGAAGGCAAAGTCATCGCGTACCTCTCTCGACAACTGAAGCAGCATGCGCAGAACTACCCGACCCATGATATTGAGTTAGCAGCTGTGGTTCTAGCGTTGACGACATGGCGTCATTATTTGATGGGTAATCTCTATGAGATTTACTCATATCACAAGAGCTTGAAGTATATCTTCACTCAGAAGGAGCTTAATATGAGGCAAAGGAGATGGATAGAGTTAATCAAGGATTATGACCTTGACATTCACTATCACCCTGGCAAAGCTAATGTGGTAGCAGATGCTCTTAGCAGATTACCGTGTAGGCTAAATACCATGATCAAGGAGAAGCAACCAAGTTTGTATGAAGAGTTGGAGCAGTTTAGGACTGAATTAGTTAGCAAAGGATTCTTAGCTAGCATTGAACTTCAACCCACTTTGATTAGCCAAATCAAGGAAGCCCAGAAGGGGAATGAAAGTATCGACGGAATCAAACGCCGTATTGGTACAGGAAAGGTACCTGGATTCACTAAAGACGAAGAAGGAGTACTGTGGTACAAAGGACGTATCTGTGTGACAGCAGATTCAGAGCTGAAGGAAGTTATCATGAAGGAAGCTCATGATACTCTTTATTCTATCCACCCCGGAGGAACAAAGATGTATCAGGATTTGAAAGAGCAGTTTTGGTGGCACAAGATGAAGAGAGAAATCGTAAGCTACATCGCCAAATGTGACATCTGTCAACGAGTCAAAGCAGAGCATCACAGACCTGCAGGATTGTTGCAACCATTGCAGATTCTGGAATGGAAATGGGATTCCGTCGGAATGGACTTTATCACCGGTTTACCTACTTCTAGTAGGGGAAATGACTCAATCTGGGTCATAGTTGATAAACTGTCCAAGGTAGCCCACATTATCCCTGTCAAGACTACCTACCAGAGTGCCAAGCTAGCAGAGCTGTACATTGCTAGGATTGTTAGTCTGCATGGAACCCCCAAGACCATAGTACCAGATCGAGGAACTCAGTTTACCTCGAGATTTTGGCAAAAAGACCAAGAAGGATTAGGAACCAGGTTGAACTTCAGCACATCGTACCTCCCGCAAACTGATGGACAGACTAAGAGAGTCAACCAGATCCTAGAGGATATGCTTAGAGCTTTTGTGTTGGAATAAGGATCAAAATGGGAAGACTGCCTGCCTTTCGCAGAATTCTCATATAACAACAGTTATCAAGCTAGTTTGCAGATGGCACCATTTGAATTCCTATACGGAAGAAAGTGTCGTACCCCTTTGAATTGGTTGCAAGTAGGAGAGAGTCAGATCATTGGACCCGACATTCTCCGAGAAGCAGAAGAGAAAGTTCACAAAGTCTGTGAGAACCTCAAGACCGCCCAATCCAGATAGAAGAGTTATGCCGACAAGAGAAGGAGAGACCTGACTTCCAATGTAGGAGATTTTGTATATCTCAAGGTTTCACCATTGAAGGGAACTCAATGGTTTAGTCTGAAAGGAAAGTTAGCCCCTAGATATATCGGGCCCTTCAAGATTCTGAACCGTCGAGGAGAAGTATCGTATCAACTAGAGCTGCCTGAAGAGATGTCAACCATCCACAATGTGTTCCATATTTTGCTACTTCGCAAATGTCTGGAAGGGCCCTGAGAAGACTGAAGTGTTCAAGAACATTGATCACAAAGCTATAAAAATCAACAATGACCTGACCTATCAGGAAGTACCCATCCGTATCTTTGAAGGAGTCTATAGAACCACCAGGACCAGGAGCATCAAGTTTCTCCAGATTAAATGGAGCAACCATATCGAGGAGGAAGCCACTTGGGAGCGAGAAGATTACATCAGGACCGAGTTCCCAGATCTCTATAGCTCCTAGTTTTCTTGTAAATCTTGGGACGAGATTTTGTTTAAGGGGGGAAGGTTTGTAACATCCCAAAACTACAATCCAAGCTTATCAAGATCTAAATCATCAAATTTGGGGTTAACATAAACTTTTCCAAATTTAAAAATGAAAGCATTCATGTGTATGTGCATTTAAATTAGGAATTGATTTGAATTGCCATGGTTCTGTGATTCTTTGGTTGTAAAATGTTTCTTAGGTGATTTAAACATCATCTACATCATTCCTAAACTTTTCCTAAAGAAAATCAAATCAAAAACATTTAAAAAGGAAGAATGGCCATTTTGGCCATTTTAATCCACTACACTACTTTGAGTGTTCGTAGCACTCATTTCTTAACAGAAACAATTCATGATATTTGCACCCCTTGCTAGTACACATAATGAGGTACCAAGGCCCACCTTTTTATCTGCTAAAAACTTTCTTTTACTTATTTTAATTGGCATGTGAAAATTGAATCCAATGCATATGCATAGATCACCCCTATTTCAAAAACCATCTATTTGAGCTCCACTTTCAAAACCCTTGGAACCAGAGACTACCTAGCACTAGTGGAGAACACCCAAAAATTTTGAAACCAAAATTCAAAAGTTTTTCTCTTTCGGCCATTTCATCAAACACTTTGTGGGCAAGATCAAAGTGGCCTAACTATTACTGTTTTGGGCTTGATCTTGTCTAGCAATTTGAAGTGCTTTGATCACCCTTGTCTCCCTCAAGCCTAACCAGACCCACACCAGCACATCCCCTACCTCCTAGCTGCACTGCATTGCCATGTCGAGCCACTCCTCGCCGGCGAACCATGCACTCGCAGCAACAGACAGCTTTCCCATCTCTCGCGATGTCTACAAGCTAGCCAGTGGTCCACCGCCACTGTCCAACCAGCCCAGCCCAGAGACAGAGAGCAGAACGGCCAGGAACTGCCAAGCCCGGAGCTGGTCGACCATGCCGACATCACCCGCAGAGCACGTCCTGTCCCCGCGTGCACAGACCACCCCTCGACCGCAGCCCGCGCCTATCGCTCCGCCATGACCTAGGGAATACCCCAGACATCCCTGCTGGCCGCCCAATGCACCCCAGCCACTGCTCGCCGTCGAACCCGCTGCCTCTGCCGCCTAGAGCGCGTGACGCGCCCGACCAGCATAGAGCCCGCCTTGCCGCGCCTTTAAGCCTCAGCGCACCGCCAGGAGACAGGCCACCATCCCTACCGCGAGCCACGCTGCTAGCCCCCTGTGCCGCCCTCGCCGGAGTCACTGCCCACACCGTTCGGTCTCATCGTCGGGCCTATATAAACCGGCCTCCCCAACACCATTTCTCCACACCCACTCACTCCCCACCTCTCACTGATCCTTTCCCCTCTCTCGCCGGAGCCAATCGAGCTCTGCCTCGCCAGAATTGGAGCCGGAGCCGCCGCAGCAGGAGGAGAAGGGCGCTTGCAATTTAGGGCACCCCAAGGTCCGCCACAACCGCGCCTCGCCTCGCCGTCGTCTTCCAGTTCGTTTGCCCGCCTCGCCGTCGTCGCTGGAGCCCTGGTATGTCTCCCGTAGACCCCCACTGAGCCGCAAGGGCAAACTCTCGCCGGCGACCTATTCGTCGTCGACGACGACCATCGACCGTAGATCCCACTTCTAATCCTACGGCCCACAGCTCTCGTACTGTTTCACGTGTTAAGAGCCACTGACAGCGGGACCCCCTTTCAGCTGAGCCCCGCGCCGCGGAGCGCCACTGGGCCGGCCCATGTTCGTTCCCGCGCTAGCCCAGCCATTTGAAAATTACATTTTACTTTTAAGTTAAATATAGTTTCTGTCCACTAGTTTAAAATTCAATTCTGGGAGTTTTAAAAATCCAAATTCCATGAACCCAATTTTGCCTGAAAGGTATTGAAATTATCTATCCAAGCCCATTGGATTTAATTCAATTAGAGTTATAGATCTGTCCTAGTAAAAATAACAAAACAGAAGTATTTGCAACTTGCAACATTTTTATAAAATCAACCAAGCTAGGTTTTGAGTTGATTCCAACTCTCAAAAATCACATTTCATCATATCTATCTAAATATGTAATAATATCAAGGTTTACATGCAGTGACGCTGGACTAGTACCAAAATAATGCTATATAGGCATTTCTATTCACTTTAAATCATTAAATAATGAACTTAAACCAAAGTAATTATGATCCAACCTTTAAACCTCATTCCCACATGTTAGAATATATGGTGATGACATGTGTCAACATGATCCCATATTTTAAGTGGTGGATCTTAAATATTAGTTAATTTTTCAATAAGTAGAAATTACTTTTCTAATTTAAAAAGAATGAAACTAGTGATTTAAACTTGTGATGCTTGTGATGATAATAGATCATCAAATGTGTGTCTTAGAATGCTATTTAGCCTAGTTAAGTATTGTTTGGTGATTGTATACTCCCTATGTATTAATAGACGATAGTACCGACCAAGTCTACGAGGAGGAGGAGTTCTACCAAGAAGAAGAAAACTTCAACCACTGTACCAACCAAGGCAAGCTAGCACTATCCAAGTTAACCCTTGCAAGTTGCACTAGCAAGCCACCATTAACAATGCAAGCTAACACTTGCAAGTTTAGTGCTTAGCAAGGTAGGATCAAACTAGATGGTTTAGCAAATATGGCTTAGGCATGCTTTGATCACACCCCTTTGACTATTAGTACCCCAAGTCTCATTTACAAGTTTTACCTCCCTTAGTTTACACAAAGTTCTTTACTAGTTTGGAAGGTAGCATAAAAAGTATAAAACTTGACCTATTTAGCTAAGATTTAGATGTCATTCTATGGCATGACATTGAACCCACCTTTCCACCTTATTGAACACTCTTAACTTAGTAGTTTAGAGTAGATCAAAACTTGAGTAACTTTAGATGGGCACACTTGGTGAAAATGATTTATGAAAACCTTGGAATGATGAGTCATTCTATTGAGATGTTTTGACATGTGTTGAGAAACACAAATGGTTGATGATGATGAAAATGTTGAGGCATGAGCCTTAACCCTTTTATAAAACTGATGGTTGGATTCGGATGCGATACCATTCTAAATTTACCGTACAACCACACTACCTGAATTGGGTAAGGCTTAGCTGGAAATTTATATGCATTAGTATTAGTTCCCTCGCGGGAGAGGATTGAGCTGAGGCTACCTCACATGATGTCCACCTCTGCAGTGCCCAAGATGACTGATGGTCATGGTTGGGAGGCCATGCTCATAGGAGAGGTGCTTATACTAGGGTGTGTAAAGGGAAGGTTATGTTTGATTATCTGCATACTAAGTATTATGATTCAGGGTTATCCCTGACAGATGTATCGAATTTTGTGGTGAAAGTGTACCACCTCTATAGAGTGTCAAACTATTTGAATAGCCGTGTCCGCGGTTATGGACAGTTGGAATTGCCATACTGTTTCGTTGTCAGATGTTTTCCAAATAACTTGAAATGAATGATGAGTCTTGACTTGACCACAACAGGGTTGTGTTTGTGACAATAGCTTCCCAACTTAAGTGATTCTAGAACTTTATTTTATCTTTCTTTGCTTTTGAACTCAGCTTAGGTTTCGAACTTAACTTTATAGTTATACTTAGAGTTAGCACTTTATCTTAGAATTATAGTACTTGTTAGAGGTAGTTTGCGAGTACTTAAAGAGTACTCATGGCTTTTGTCCCTGGATATTATCATGGCCAGACTATGAAGAAGATTATCAAGATGATGGCCAGTAGGATGGCTATGATAACTAGGACTATCTCGCCACAAGATTGCCCGCGTGCTCAAGATGGACCCCACCGCTACACTTATTTGTTATTTCCGCTGCTTGTTGTATTAAGACTGGATCATGAGATCCTTATTTGTGTAAGACCTTATGTATGGTTTGTAATGGATGATGTACTATGATATCCAATCCGTTATGTCTCACAAAAATGGTAATCCTGGGATTGCGAGGTATGGCATAACGGGCATCTAGGATTAAAAATCCGGGTGTTGACAAACGGGTTCCCGGAGTCTACAATGATTGGGAAGACTGTCGGAGACAGGTGCACCGTTTCAGCCGCAATAGCTACAAAGGGTACAACACTATGGCGGAGGCGTAAGCTAGATACGCGCGCTATCTATCGGGAGTCAGGACGAGGAACCGGATGAAGACTATACCTCCATCGCGGTGATGGTTATCGTCCTTGGTTGTCTGTCCTGCATGTTCCTACTTTAGATGTCTAGGCGAGCTTCCGCAAGCTCTAACTTGGTTGAGACATGTATTCATGTCATCACTAGCTACTTTGTAACTTGATCGAAATAATGTAACTTATATTGTGTATTTATGTATGTAACTTATCTATATGTATTTGTTTCTATCTTGTCTATGTATTTATTTCTGTATTGTATATCTGTGTATTTATTTATATACTGTATATCTATGTATATCAGTTGTATTCTATATAATCTATATTGAATATCATCTGTATTGAGTATTTTTTTTGAAAATCTCAGCCGTGGCGCACATATACTTGGTTAGTGGTGCACTACGTTGGTGGCACACGTGGTCAAATACTAGTAGCGGCGCACCAGGCAGTGCGCTACGACTAACTAGATAGTAGTAACGCACTATGTCATGCGCCACAGGAAAAATAGTAGTGGTGCACAAGGCAGTGTGCTACCACTAACTCGAGATACCTGTAGCGCACCTGGCAGTGCGCTACGGGCACTTTTTAGCCGTAGCGCAGAAGTAGTGGCGCACCCCTAGTGCGCCACGAAAGGGGAAATTAGGTGCGCCACAGATGTGCGTTTTCCTAGTAGTGCCCTCTACCTTCCGGATCCACCCATGCCAAAAATCCTCCAAGTGGTGGTACCCGAGTGAGGTTTCCCACTAAGTACTAGACCAAGACAGAGCACATATGTACTATGGCTACAGTAGAAGCTTCTGAATTCTGAAACATGGCAGACTTCTTTGATCCTGGGCGGCTGTCCTCCACCAAAATTCCACACGTTGTCCCGACAACCATTTCGCCTAGAAGAAAACATAGTTTTTATTTTGAAGAGGATTTTCGAGAGGAAAAGGTTCGCTCAAGAGAGCTTTAATCTTAGAAATATTTTTGTCTTTGAACCCCCATTGATAATTTATATATAGCATAGTACAAGCATAACACTTAGAAAAATTCAAGGATTACTATTGGAAGTGGAAATATCCTAAGTATAGAGCTCCTCATGGCATACTACAAAACATCATCGCACATGTAAAACACTTAAATTATTTCTTCTAAAACATCCTACACATGCATACTACTCATTTAAAGATCAAAACATGCATAGTAGCAAAACTAGGGTAAAAACATGAACAAGGTGTGACTTGCCTTATGTTAATAATGTGTGTGATGATTGTATTCCTCCGCAGCAATCGCACTCTCTGATCAATATAATGCGACGACAAAGTAATTCCAATCAAAAAAATTACAACCATCACAATATTGCAAACATATAATACAAAAATGATGACCAAAAGCATGCATGATGATTTAATTTGTCACAAGGGTTATACTTAGTTCTCTAAATAATATTAGATCACATGAGGCATACATAGAAAATCATTTAATGCAATAGGGTGTTTATTATTAATACTTGTTTGCCATTAAGGTGGTTTTAATATATTTATTGCAACACATTTATATTTGTCGAATTAAATTTGTATTTGGGTTTTGCTGAATAGAGGTCATTAATAACTAGTAGAAATTGGATTCACCCTAGGAATTTAGTTAGTACTTAATAGAGTTCAAATCTTTTAAATAGTTCACATTGTCTAAAAATTAAACTAAAACCAGATCTGTAATCTACATGATATTATGATTCCAGGGACATATTATTTGTATTTTTCAAATAAGTGAGTAATTTACTATGTATTTAATGATTTATAAAGCCATTAAAACCAATTAAATTATAACCAGCTAAAAATTCTGCAAAAACTAGATCTAACCAGATAAATTTGAACTACATCAAAGTAGGCTTAATTTGATATATTATTCATATTTTTATGACCTATAAATAATTTATAATGAATTTAACATTCTAAAAGGCCTATAAAACTATTTAAATCATTACAGCAAATATATACTACAAAGGTTAGATTTAATCCCATATTAATATTCTACACAAGTTTCTAAATCCATTGATATATTATATGCTATTTTTGGATATACAAATCTTTTATTATGAATTTTCTAAGATTACTTCAATTTCTGCCAATTATTCCAATTTTATGAATAAAGATATTCTAAGGAATATTTCACGCTGACTGGGACGCGGGTGCTAACCTGGCTGATGATGTGGTGTTGACGAGGCGGTGATGAGGTGAGGCTGACCCAATGGGACACGTGGCACACACCGATTGGTCAATACCCCTTCGCGGGACCGATCTAATCTGGACCACCGCCCGATGGGGATCCAACGGCCTAGAACCAGAGCCTCCTAGGCCTCACCGGAGATGACGTCACCAGTGGCGAAGTGGCTCGGATGGTGACATGGGACGGTGGTCTGGCAGCTTCCTGAGATGGTGAAGTGGACGATGTCGACGGGCTTCTCCTCGCGGTCACGCATATATCGTTGGATCCATGCTTCGCTTTCCCCCAATGACGACAGGTGGCGTCTGGTCCTCCACGACTTCGGCGAATCAACGACAGGCAATTATCGGAAGCGCAGTGCTCTGTGGATGGGGAAAACAACACTGGGTGAAATGGTGGTTCAAGGAGGTTCTGTGTCAACCTTTTGTAGCTCGTGGCAGCGGTAGAACTCCGCCGAGTTCTAACCGAGATCGAACTTCGTGATTTTTGCGAAAACAATCAGGGACCGGTTTGGGAGTATTTATGGGGCAGACTTCATGGTGTAGGGGTCATGGACTCGGCCGAATTCGGTATTTTATGTGGGGATTTCCTTTCGGGATCAGGGACGAATTCGTGGCAAGCTGGGTCTCCTAGCTGGGGTGGCGGATGACAGGCGGGACCATGCTGTCAGGGAGAGATAGGGAGCATGCTGGCTATCTCCTCTGATGGGTTGCGCTGGGCGAGGAGAGGGCTGGCAGTGGTTTCTGCGTGCCGCGCAGTGCGGAGAGAGAAGCGGGGGAGGGGAGAGTTGGTGGGCTAAGCCAGGAATCTAGGTAGCTCGGTTAGTTTTTTCCTTTTAATTTCTATTTTCATTTCTCTTTCATATCTTTTTCAAATGGACTCCAAATTACATGAATTTTGTTTCTAAATTTTTCTAAAAATTAGTAGATCATCATAGCATCCTTTTGGCAATAGTTTTATGTTTAAAATAAATGGATTTATAAGTCCTTGTCTGTACTCTTCTAGTGGTATTTTGGTAATTCAAAATAGCATTTTGTAAATGAGGTTTTAACTTAATGATTTGCATGAATGCAATGGTGTAGTATTATGAATGCAAGGCAAGAACAATTCTTTGGTTTTGTTCAAACTTCTCAACCAATGTGATAGTCATGTTAATCCACTTCTTTTAGTGTGGCTTAATAAGATTTCAAAAAATTATCAAAAGTTTCTTTTCATTCAAAAGTTTCAACAAGATCATACAATGCAATCAATTTATTTTAATCATACCGAAACTAGGAAAAATTTGGGATGTTACAAAAGTTATTATTTTGTAACACCCTCAAATCGGCCCTATGCAAGTTTCAGCGCTTCCCGCCAAACCCGCATAGAAACGATTCAAGGACGCCCACCAGGCACTTTCGTGCGGGTGGAAAACGAAGTAATACCATTACACAATAGTCCACGATCGAACCCACAGAACAGATATATACAACACGACTCCATGAGTCAAGAATACAGATATACTGTACAAAGATCCAAATCACCTTGAAAACGATAGAGCGTCCGACTATGGACAAGATGCAACTGGGGCTAAGAGCCCTGAAGAATAGCCAATGGCATCCATAACCCTGCCCAGGCCAAGCCGGAAGGGTAACCCTGCTAACGACGATGATCTAAAACCTGCTAAGACAAAAGGGGTGCCGACAAAGGGCAAAGGAAAAAGAGGAGCGTCAGTACTGAGGCCAGTACACGGCGATGCTAGAATTTGGTGGCTCTCGCCTACATAGGTATGGTGGACTGAAGCGGCAGCGCAGCATGCACTAAACAACCTATAGAGACTCGATTCAACTGTCGGCTATTAGAGAGGGTAAGAAAGACCTATTCGGATCCTACCTGAAGCTAACACCAAACATACCCATCCTGGCATTTCCCCCTCGAGACCAAACGAGGAAGTCAGACCAAGGAACTCACACAGTTGGCAGTTTTATTCATTCCATTATAGTTGAAGCACTTATTAGTCAGATATAGATAGCATGAGACATCTTGATAGCATAAGTAGTGGGCATTTTTAATCACCATTCCGTTATAGTTGGAACATTTACTAGTCAGATATAATTGTCCCGAGGAATCCCAAAACCCAGCAGTTGTTGGCACTTTTATCACATTCCATTGGAGTTGCAATACTTACTAGGCAGGTATAGCATGACACAGATCACCACAGATCCACCAGTTGTTGGCATTTTTAATATCCATTCCGTTTTAGTGGCATCTGATTACTAGTCACATATTAAGTCAAATTCGTAGCACTACTTTAGTTATGCTTGTCCATGATCGAGATACTGTGCTCCAAGTCGTCCATAACCGCGGACACCGCTTTCAGAAAGTCTTACCCTGCAGGGGTGCACAAATAGCAACACACACTCGATCAACCTCGGAAAAATGAACTCAAAACCCAACGAGGCATTCACGACAAAGCGATCACAGGATTCAGAAATATTTCAGGGGGCCACCCCACTAAGCTACCTGCAACGAAGTTGGCCGGCTCCGGAACGGACCCAGGGTTTGCGTCAATGGCTGTAAACGACTGGGAACCCGAAAGTGTGACTGGCCTTGTCGATACCACCAAAACACTCCGTGATCCTAAACAGTACAGGTGATCCACGCACAATCGTAAATAAAGCAGTAAAGCATGGCATAAGTACAGGATAGTGATAAAGCCCCAAACTACTTTGTGGCCCCAAGAAATAGAAATGAATCAAGCTCTGGCTCAGGAGGGTCCATAAGGCCTCCCGGATGTGGATAGTGCGAATAGTCAAGGAACAGGTATCAAGTACTCGGGGTCCTACGGGACACAAGTGAGCGTGGAAGAACCAAATAACATCTATTGCCCACCGATGCCTCTACATTAGTTATATCTAACCTTTTAATAGTTGTAATTAAAGTCATGATCATCTCCACCGATAAGCATCTCCACCAATAAACATCTGCCAGCATTCCAACAACTGTGGTACTCGACAACACAAGATCACACCTGAGTAAGCAACTACGACTGGCAAGGCCAGCTATCTACCAAACACAGGTAATAGGAGGTGTCCAAGGCAATATAGAGGCTGCACGGGATATAACTAGTGCACGGAAACTAAAGCATCGCGACACAGATAGCAATAGATCAACAAGAGGAAATAAAGACTATAAATGCAAAATAGGTAGAAGGGGAAGGGATGCTCGCCTGGGAAACACTGCCGGAGATTCACATCCGGAGAACTTGTCGATACTCGCATCAGCTCATCGTCCTAATCCGCGAAGAAGCAAACACTAGAAGAAACACCAGATGCAATATTTAATACCACGGCAGAAGATCCGGCATGATTATGATATGATGCATGCATGGCAAGATGCGGTGCAATTAGGCAATATTAAGCGGAACCGGGGTCCCGATAATTAATTATATGGTTCAAGTTATTTAATTATATGCTTCAGATGCGCCCGCGAAGGAGGTCTTGGTGTCCGGGGTCTCGTCGTCTTCTGGTCCAGGTGTCGAACTTGGATTCAACCTGGTGGGTATTCGTCTCATCTCGACCATCGGTTGCAGCGTCGGTTGACACGAACGGGAGTAGCTCTTGGTGAAGGGGATCAACGCATACATGGGCCTCGTGGTCTTCGGACAGAGCCAACATTCCCCGTACTGGTCTTTACCGCGCAGGGAGGGGCGGCCGGGAACATCTACATGCGGCCATGGCGGGGTCAGGACTTGCCGGCTCGATAGGGAGCGAGCGACCGCCAGGGCGAAAAGGCCACAGGCGGCGTCGGCCAGTGAGGAAGAGGGAGGCCACGGCTGGGGAGCTCGAAGGCGCGGAGATGAGTAGGGGAGAGGCCGGGGCGACGTCGAGTCGGTCGGTGGCGAGACCGGCGCGGACGCGGCCGGCGAGGAGGTCGAGCGGCGGCGTCCTGAGGAGGACGCGGAGCCGCGGGGCTAGCAGCGACGGAGGAGCGAGGCAGGGCGAAGCCGCGTGAGCGCGGTCGTCGGGAGCGAATGACGGAGGGAGGCGACGAGGGGCAGAGGAGCTCGGGCCCGGGCGGACGGAGGCCGGCGAAGGGCAGCGCGGAGCTTGGCGGCGGCGTCCGCTCGGAGGAAGCAGAGGCGATGCAGGGAGGAAGAACGGCGAGGCAGGGGAAGGTAGGTGGCGGCGAGGGACAGGAAAGGGGAGAGAGGCGCGGGCGTGTTGGGTGTGGGGCCGATGGGCGTGGGGTTCGAGGGAGGCAGGTGGGGTGGACGGGGCGTGTTTGTCCATCCCGGGAGGGTGGGGCCCATGCGGGGTAGGTGGACACGGGAGTGGCGGGAGGCTGGGATTGGGGAGCGCGCCCAGGAGGGGTTTGGGTGGCGGGTGACGTGGCGGCTGGGCGGGAAAGGAGGAGGAGGTGGGGCCCAGCGCGGCTGGGTGGAGCGGCGCGTTTGGTGGGCGATGGGCAGGTGGGATGAGGTGGCAGTGGGGTGGCTGTGTGAGGTGGAGGGAAAAAGGGAGGGGCTGGTGAGGTGGCGCGCTGCGATTGGGCGGGGTGAGGTGGAGGGGGCTGGGTAGAGTAGGGATTTTGGAGGTGGCCGACCGGGCTTTTGGGCCGAGCTGGCTGCCTCCATAACCATACCCAGGCCAAGCCGGAAGAATAACCAATGGCGTCCATAACCATACCCAGGCCAAGCCGGAAGGGTAACCCTGCTAACAACGACGATCTCAAACCTGCTAAGACAAAAGGGGTGCCGACAAAGGGCAAAGGAAAAAGAGGAGCGTCAGTACTGAGGCCAGTACACGGCGAGGCTAGAATTCGGTGGCTCTCGCCTACATAGGTATGGTGGACTGAAGCGGCAGCGCAGCATGCACTAAACAACCTATAGAGACTCGATTCAACTGTCGGCTATTAGAGAGGGTAAGAAAGACCTATTCGGATCCTACCTGAAGCTAACACCAAACATACCCATCCTGGCATTTCCCCCTCGAGACCAAACGAGGAAGTCGGACCAAGGAACTCACACAGTTGGCAGTTTTATTCATTCCATTATAGTTGAAGCACTTATTAGTCAAATATAGATAGCATGAGACATCCTGATAGCATAAGTAGTGGGCAGTTTTAATCACCATTCCGTTATAGTTGGAACATTTACTAGTCAGATATAATTGTCCTGAGGAATCCCAAAACCCAGCAGTTGTTGGCACTTTTATCACATTCCATTGGAGTTGCAATACTTACTAGGAAGGTATAGCATGACACAGATCACCACAGATCCACCAGTTGTTGGCATTTTTAATATCCATTCCGTTTTAGTTGCATCTGTTTACTAGACACATATTAAGTCAAATTTATAGCACTATTTTAGTTATGCTTGTCTATGATCGAGATACTTTGCTCCAAGTCGTCCATAACCGCGGACACGGCTTTCAGAAAGTTTTACCCTGTAGGGGTGCACAAATAGCAACACACACTCGATCAACCTCGGAAAAACCAACTCAAAACCCAACAAGGCATTCACCACAAAGCGATCACAGGATTCAGAAATATTTCAAGGGGCCACCCCACTAAGCTACCCGCAACAAAGTTGGCCGGTTCCGGAACGGACCCAGGGTTTGCGTCAATGGCTATAAACAACTGGGAACCCGAAAGTGTGACTGGGCTTGTCGATACCGCGAAAACACTCCGCGATCCTAAACAGTACAGGTGCTCCACGCACAATCGTAAATAGAGCAGTAAAGCATGGCATAAGTACAGGATAGTAATAAAGCCCCAAACTACTTTGTGGCCCCAAGAAATAGAAATGAATCAAGCTCTGTCTCAGGGGGGTCCATACGGCCTCCCGGATCTGGATAGTGCAAATAGTCAAGGAACAGGTATCAAGTACTCGGGGTCCTACGGGACACAAGTGAGCGTGGAAGAACCAAATAACATCTATTGCCCACCGATGCCTCTGCATTAGTTATATGTAACCTTTTAATAGTTGTAATTAAAGTCATGATCATCTCAACCGATAAGCATCTCCACCAATAAACATCTGCCAGCATTCCAACAACTGTGGTACTCGACAACACAAGATCGCACCTGAGTAAGCAACTACGACTCGCAAGGCCAGCTATCTACCAAACACAGGTAATAGGAGGTGTCCAAGGCAATATAGAGGCTGCACGGGATATAACTGGTGCACGGATAGCAATAGATCAACAGGAGGAAATAAAGACTATAAATGCAAAATAGGTAGAAGGGGAAGGGATGCTCGCCTAGAAAACACTGCCGAAGATTCACATCCGGAGAACTTGTCGATACTCACATCAACTCATCGTCCTAATCCGCGAAGAAGCAAACACTAGAATAAACACCGGATGCAATATTTAATACCACGGCAGAAGATCCGGCATGATTATGATATGATGCATGCATGGCAAGATGCGGTGCAATTAGGCAATATTAAGCGGAACCGGGGTCCCGATAATTAATTATATGGTTCAAGTTATTTAACTACCCCGCAATTTAAATGTTGTATTATCAAGGCAAATCATAGCATCTGTTCTCTACACCAATTTAAATGGAGCCAATATAAGACTAGAAAAGCCCACATATAGCCTCCATATTTAATTTAGGTGAATCGGCATAACGCCCCCAAACCACAGACAATTATGCATGCATGAACAATTTAATATGCGACAATTGATAATGTCATATTATAAAAAAATAGGGGCTTAGGGTCACACATCTGGGTTCGGCAGAACTTGGGTTCCGGGGGTCCGGGGTTCGACAGGGTTCGACGGGGGAACGGCTCGACCGGATCGGTCTCGGACAACGGAAGTAGATCTTGGCGTTCCAGGAAGAAGGACTTGTCGCATCTGTGGATTGGTCCTCAGGGGTGAAGAGTTGGTGCGCCAGGGTTCGGTCTTCGGATCCACGTAGAACAACTTGGCGCTCCGAGGGTTCGACGAGGTGCTTCAGATTCGCCCACGAAGGAGGTCTTGGTGTCCGGGGTCTCGTCGTCTTCTGGTCCAGGTGTCGAACTTGGATTCAACCTGGTAGGTATTCGTCTCATCTCGACCATCGGTTGTAGCGTCGGTTGGCACGAACAAGAGTAGCTCTTGGTGAAGGGGATCAACGCATACATGGGCCTCGTGGTCTTCGGAAAGAGCCAACATTCCCCGTACTAGTCTTTACCGCGCAGGGAGGGGCAGTCGGGAACATCTACATGCGGCCATGGCGGGGTCGAGACTTGCCGGCTCGATGGGGAGCGAGCGACCACCAGGGCGAAAAGGCCGCAGCTGGCGTCGGCCGATGAGGAGGAGAGAGGCCACGGCCAGGGAGCTCAGAGGCGCGGAGATGAGCAGGGGAGACGCCAGGGCGATGTCGAGTCGGTCGGTGGCGAGACCAGCGCGGATGCGGCCGACGAGGAGGTCGAGCGGCGGCGTCCTGGGGAGGACGAGGAGCCGCGGGGCTGGCAGCGACGGAGGAGCGAGGCAGGGCGAAGCCGCGTGAGCGCGGTCATCAGGAGCGAACAACGGAGGGAGGCGACGAGGGGAAGAGGAGCTCGGGCCCGTGCGGACGGAGGCTAGCGAAGGGCGGCGCAGAGCTTGGCAGCAGCGTCCGCTCGGAGGAAGCAGAGGCGGCGCAGGGGGGAAGAACAGCGAGGCAGGGGAAGGTAGGTGGCGGCGTGGGACAGGAAAGGGGAGAGAGAGGCGCGGGCGCGTCGGGTGTGGGGCCAAATGGCGTGGGGTTCGAGGGAGGCAGGTGGGGTGGATGGGGCGTGTCTGTCCATCCCGGGAGGGTGGGGCCCGCGCGGGGTAGGTGGACACGGGAGTGGCGGGAGGCTGGGATTGGGGAGCGCGCCCAGGAGGGGTTTGGGCGGGAAAGGAGGAGGAGGTGGGGCCCAGCGCGGCTGGGTGGAGCGGCGCGTTTGGTGGGCGATGGGCAGGTGGGATGAGGTGGCGGTGGGGTGGCTGTGTGAGGTGGAGGGAAAAAGGGAGGGGCTGGTGAGGTGGCATGCTACGATTGGGCGGGGTGAGGTGGAGGGGGCTGGGTAGAGTAGGGATTTTGGAGGTGGCAGGCCGAGCTTTTGGGCCTGGCTGGCTGCCTCCCAAAATAATGCAATCTTTTTTTTAATTTAAAATAGACTTTTGTAATTAGTTTTTAGACAAATAAAAGACCCGAAAAAGCCCGGCGTTTTGATTTGAAATAAAGACGGGGTATTTTAGAAAACCAAAACTAGACTTCTCGAAATTAGTTTTATGCGAACAAATGCAAGATGACATGACGATTCTCAAATGCAAGGCAGCATGATGACATGAGCATGCGGTCATGATGATGCAATGCACAAAAACACCGCGATTTTCTAGTAGTGGTTTTTGCGGGGTGCCACATATTTTAAAGTAAATACAAATGAACTCAACATTTGTCTTTAACTCTCTAAGTTTTAATAGAAATCTTGTGCAGAATAAACTTTGAATCAATTATCAACCCCTTGAATATTATATCAATGTGTGTTACTTTTCGTATTTTTGTCTCACACACTCACAAGCCTTAATAAGAAGCACAAGTATGAAACTAGTATAAAAGTGCAACACATTCCAAAGAACTCATCACAAACTTCCAAATCCTAGATCAAATACGATTATTCCGGGAATTCGCGTTTATCAAACTGCATTACATTACTTATGCATTATTGCATCTTGCTTCTTTAAACATTAATCCTTACCAGACCAATGATGCTATGTACAGATTTTGGATCTTATATTGTCGTGAAGACCGTGAGTGCATAATATTTGAATCACAAAAGGCAAGTTCACACTTGCTCATGTCCTTTGGTTATTTTCTATCAAATGCTTGTAACTCAAATGTTGTTATCACCTGCATTTCAAATAGGTCAGAAAACACTATTTTCATAATAATATGATTATGGATTATTTACAAAATGGTAATAGTCTACTAATATAGTTCCAGTGGTAAAGGAGCATAATATCTAGGACTTAACAACCAATGTCGCCAGTGATTCAAGCACCGTATATTATGCGTTAACCATAAGACTTTGAATGGGACGGGAAAGTCAGTTGTATCTTCTCCCTTTCGCATGGACGGATGACCTTATCGTGTGGCTAGTGAAATTCTCGTTGAGGACCTAGCACATGGGTGGGACCCCTTAGTTCCCCATGATACTAGTGTATAGACTATATGTGCATAGTTGTCTTGGTGGAGGTTCACCATATCTTATGGTTGCTCCCAGGTAGAGCTGCTTACAGATTTTTCAGGGGCCTACCAGAGTTATAGCTGGTCTAGAAAGGGGCTTAACAGAGGTTGGGCAGGTCCTCAAGGGTCGTGTTGTCATGCGGTGTCACGGAGAGTGCAGCCATGCTTGGATCTTAGACTGGACCCCATACCAAGGAAGTATGGACAAGGTCATGACTTGGTTGTGCAGCAAGGCTAAGGTCTCGTAATGGGTAAAGCAACGCACCTCTGCAGAGTGTAAGAACTGTGACATGTTACTCCTTGTTCAAGGAAGGAGCTACGAACACGGAAGGAAAGAACTCCATGGAAGTTCTGGCAAACCTGTGAAGGCTGATGGACATAGTTTTCAAAATAAAAGCAACCTTAGAAGAAATGATTACAAAACCTGCATTGCCTATGACCTATGGTCCGTGGCTGTAGATAGTGCATAAAACACTCCTTTTGGGGAAATTGTTGAGTACGCTCGTACTCAACCAGTCCTTCTTAACCCTTGCTAGGTTCTAAGCCATTGAAGACATCGTCAATACCAACTTACGCTCAAGAAACTATCATCGACAGCTCAAGTTCTTCAACAAAGTCAATGAAGTCAACACATACATCAATCGATGTGAAGACGAAGTTCTTGAGTAGATAGGATTAGATTCTCTTGGCATAAAACCTACTTCTATAGAGCATTGCAATAGCAGCAACTACAACCAATTAGTTTAGATACTAGTCTTAGTCACAAGATAGTGTTGAGTTGTTATTTCTGGTTCTTCTTTGTAAGAAGTTATTTTCCTCCTCTTTAACCTAGAGTGTTCTTTGGATATTTTGTAAAGAGTCGAGTTGTAATCTATAGTCATGTCTTGGACTTGCTGTGTTTCTGTTGTACCACCCTGAGGGATGTAATACTAGTGGACAATGTTTCATTGGAGTTATGTTAACGACTATAGTGTACTACATCATGCAGTATTATGCTGGGTCACCGTAGCTGGTATTAGAGCATATGCTTTGACCTTACGATTAAAACCCTTTTAAGAGATTTGTAGGTTGGATAGTGACTACAGGAAGCCATCTTATCTAAACCAAGACCTGTGATGGGTATCCACTTGAGGATAATCTTGTGACACTTAAGTTGGAGGTTTTGTCATCTTTCTTAAGGATTAGTTGTCTATTTTCCCTAGCAAAATGCCATCCTAGTGTAGCTCTAGATAGGTATAATACCACTAATATATCTTAAGTAAGTTAAAATATCAAAGAAGATTACGACTAAGTTTAGGATATAATGTGGAGTAGTATTAGTGATTGTAACATCCCAAAAATATTAATCAACCTTATCAAGTTCTAATCACCCAAGTTTAGGGTTAACAAAAACTTTTATTATGAAACTTAATATGAGTGTATGTGTCATTTGCATTAGTGTATGAATGCTTGCAATTGTCATGATTGATTGTTACTAATGATAAAGATGGGTTTAAAGATGAATACTAAATCATCTAGATCACCTCCAAGAAAAATCAAATGCAAAGAAAATAAAAAACAAGTCATATGATCAAATGGTCATTTTGGCCAAACTTATCCACTAGACCACTTTTAGTTTTCCTAGTAAAGGATTCCCAACAGAAACAATCCAATTCTTTTCACCCCTTGCTAGACCAAGTAAAAGTGTATACAAGCAAACTTTACAAAGTGGCAGAAACTATTTTCAAATCTATTTAAGAGGCAGTGTAAAATTGAATCAAGTTCATATGTATAGATCATCACTTTAAAAAAACCCTCCAAATCAATACCCCTTGACAATTCCCAACAACGACAGACTACTAAGCAAGCAACAAGAGCACTCACCAAAATTCATTCAAAAATTTGAAAGTTAAATTCATGCGGCCATTTGGTCGAACACCTGGCAGGCACAGTACAAACTCACCAACTATACACTATTTGGAGGTATCAATTGCTCAGCTTTTGTACTACAATCATCACATTGAATTGTCCTAGATCATCCCTGGTACTTGGCCGTGCAAAGGATAGGCATCACTGGCCACATTGACTAGTGCCACGCTCGTATCGAGCCGGCCATGTCGGCCGAGCACGAACCACTCGTAGGGCGCCGCACCCACCCTCGCCCACGATGTTTAGCAAGTCGCCGTGACCTCACCACCACCCCCTATCCACCCGTTGACCCAAGCCAAGAAGTGGCGACGCTGAAAACCGTGTGCCCATTTAAGTCGTGGCCATACCGAGTGCACGACGGAGCGCCGCAGCAGCCTCGCATGCACACGCCATGCCTCACTCTCTCCGCCCGTACTCGCGACCGCTGTAGCACCAATGACCGCCCAGACATGACCGTTTGCCGCCGCGCCCCCGTGACTACCGTACCAAGTGACGAACGCTCGTGTACTGACCTAGAGTGCCTATTTCACCCAACCGATGGAGACCGCCCCTTACCATGCCGTCACTCGCGTGACGATCGCCATAGTCCACTACACCGACCCATGCCCTCCGCCGTGACGAACGCGACCTGTAGCAATGTCGCCGGAGAAGCCAACCCATGCCGCACTACCGCCACCACTGGTGTATAAATAGAGGACACCCAAGCCCTCAATCTCCACATCATTTCACGCATGTCTCTCTCAGAAACCTCCTAGACCTTTCCTTGGAGCAAGGCGAGCACTATCCCACTGGAATTTGACCGGAGCCCGCCGCTGCAGTCGAGGAAGGAAGCCAGCAATTGGAGCCACCCCAGGAGCTGTCGTGACAGCCAATTGAACCAATATAGATGACCATCCCATTCGCCCCCATCACCAACCCTAGTTGGAGCCCCGGTAAGTCCCCAGCGACCCCCACCGCCATTTTATGGTTCGAGTCTCGCCGGAGTTGTTCGACGGAGACGACAAACCACATCCGGAGGATCTAGTTCTAATCATAGGACTGAGATTGAAACATACCGTTTCGGTTAGAATGAGCCACTGATGAGTAGGATCCGCTTTCGGCAGCCCGCTACGCCAACGTTGTGCAGTTGGGCCGGCTCAATTAGTTTCCCGCGCAGAGCCCGTTGATTCAAAGAAGATTTTTCCATTTTAGATAAAACGAGATTATGTCAGTAGATTCAAAATTCAATTCAAACATATTCACTAAACCAAATTGCATTATTCCAAATTTTCTAGAAAGGTATTGAAATAATCTATCAACTCCCTTTGGGTTCAAACCATTTAGAATTATAGATCACCTATACCAAAAATAACAAGACAGAGACTTTGGACACTTCATACATTTTTCTAAATTAAACTATAAATGCTTTTGAGATGATTCCACCTCTCAAAAATCACATTTGCCATGCTCTACCTGAATATGTAAAAATATTTGGTTTTACAAATATGAAACAGGGCCTAGTATTAAAGGAGTGCTATATAGGCATTTCTAGTCACTTTAATGTTATTAAATAGTAATATTAAATCTTGTCATATATGATCACCATTAAATCACATTCCCAAATGTTGGAATAGATGGTGATGACATGTGTCAACATGATCCACTATTTTAATTAGAGAATATTAAATCTCTTAAGGATTTAAAATGAGTAGAAATTACTTTTCTAAAATAAGAAGAATAAGAAAATGCGAATATTCCACATGATGCTAGATCATCTAGTATGAGCCCTTGTGTGTTAAATAGAAGTAGTGAAGTGTTGTTTGGTCATTGTATACATTGAATGTGTTTATAGATGCTAGTACCGACCTGAGCAAAAACTGAATGACCCTAAAACTAAATAATCAAGTGTGTGTGTTTTGTGGTTTTGCGCATACTAGCGTTCATCATGCTAAAGACTATCAATAAAATCTTTCTCAATGCTAAGGAAAAATAGAAGATCTAACATTAGCAATGTTTGGATTCGCCAGTCTTGATCCAGTGGTCAATGTTCAAAGTTAATTCGTACACTATACAATGGTGGTATGGTATTGTAAGAGATAAGACAAGATAAAGATTAGATAAGAAGTACCACGAATGGCCGATCTAATGGTTGGTCTCGTAGGAGCGAGGTGCTTGAGAGTTAAGACGGTCAGTGGAAGTACAAGTTACATCAAGGACCTCATAAAAAATGAAAATTGCATCCAAGTCCATGCATGCATTTAGCACAAGGAACCTGAAACTAAGCAATGAAGTGTGTGTTTTGAGGTTTGCACATACTAGCGTCCATTGTGCTAAAGACTATCGGTAGAATCTTTCTAGATGCTAATAATGGAAAAGAAGATCCAACGGTTAGTAAAGTTTGGATTTCCCATTCTTGATTCAACAGTCAATGTTCAAAGTTTGGATTTGCCAGTCTTGATCTAATGGTCAATGTTCAAAACGGGTTAAAAATTGCCTTCCCTCCTGATGTTTGGCCGATCTTTTGGATAACCTTCCCTCCCGATGTTTGGGAAGCAAGTGAAAATTTCGAAAACCGGAAAATTTTGAATTTTTTTGCTGCCAAGGACCAAAGTGGTTTCCTTCCTATGTACTCCTCAACCCTACTCCACACCAATGCGCGGCTGCCGAGCATGCCAGAGACACAGAGCCGCCGTACGAAGGAACATGTACGCAGTGCCACGGTGTGGACGAGGGGAGAGAGATCAGCCAGACCAGTGCGTGAGGGGAAAGGGGAGGAGAGATGGAGCATAGGGAAGGAGAGAGAAAACACATGATTTGTTTTGTGTGCATAGGTCCTGAAATTTACTACTAGTAGAGTGTACACTGTAAGGCTGCAGGAGTACCTCATGTTAGAAACCCATCATAACTTTGCTTCGACATGGAACCACCTTCAACTTCTCTTTGCTGCTGCCCTCTTCCCCTGCCAACGTTTTATTCTCTCAACATGTATAACGAATGGACAGAGGTGACCATATGTCTAAGCAAAGAAATATACTACTCCCACATTGTGTAAAAAAGCACACCTTAATAAGGCTCAGATAGTAAACCATATGACATATCATCACTATATAAAATTATAATTGGTAAAGCACAAAAAATTATAAATTCGATCAACATCTGTAAAGTATGGGTGTATATTTCGTCCTTGTACTTTGTATCATCATGTGTAGAAGTCAAATATTATTAGCTACCTAACACTTGAAATTTTTGGCAACATGGTCTAGAGAAACGAGGGAGAAGATTCTAGTATGATGGAGAAGTGTGTTTTGAGAGGTTTATGCATAGTGCATTCCTTGTGTTCAAGACTATCAATAGAATCTTCTAGATGCTAGAATGGATAACAGAAGATCCAACGGCTAGAAATGCTAGGATTCGCGAGTCTTGATCCAACGGTGAACATTCAAAGTTATCCCTACACTATATAGTGGAAAGATAAGATAAGATCATGTTGAAGTAAACGATTATTAGCTACGAGGGAGAAGATTCTAGTATGATGGAGAAGTGTGTTTTGAGGTTTGTGCATAGCATTCATTATGCAGAAGACTATCAATAGAATCTTCTAGATTTTAGAATGGAAAAGAAGATCCAATGGCTAGAAATGTTGGGATTCACGAGTCTTGATCCAACGGTCAATATTCAAAGTTATCTGTACACTATATAGTCGTAAGATAAGATAATATAAGATATCTCTATCTCTACTACTATCAAGAGCGAGGTTCTTGAGAGTTAACACGGTCGGTGTAAGTACAAGTTACATTAAGGACCTCACAAAAAATGAAAACTCCATCCAACAAGTCCGTGCATTCAGCACAAGGACCCTTAAACCGAGTAATGAAATACTATGTGTTTTGAGGTTTGCACATACTAGTGTTCGTCGTGCTAAATACTATCAGTAGAATCTTTCTAGATGCTAAGAATGGAAAATAAGATCGAACGGTTCACAATGTTTGGATTTGCCAGTGTTGATCCAACGGTCAGTGTTCAAATAAGTTAATCCCTACACTATTTAGTGGTGGTATGCATGGTATTGTAAGAGATAAGAGACAAGATAAACGTAAGATAAGAAGTACTGCAAATGGCCGATCTAATGGTAGGCCTCGTAGGAGCGAGGTGATTGAGAGTTAACACGGTCGGTGGAAGTACAAGTTACATCAAGAACCTCGTAAAAAATGAAAATTGCATCCAAGTCCATGCATTTTAGCACAAGTACCCTGACACTGAGCAATGAAGTACTGTGTGTTTTTAGGTTTGCGCATACTAGCGTTCATCGTGCTAAAGACTATCAATAGATCGAATCTTTCTCGATGCTAAGAATGGAAAAAAGATCCAACGGTTAGCAATGTTTGGATTTGCCAGTCTTGATCCAACGGTTAATATGTTCAAAGTTAATCCCTACACTATGTAGTGGTATGGTATTGTAAGAGATATAAGGCAAGATAAAAGATAAGATAAGAAGTACTGCGAATGTCCGATCTAATGGTAGGTCTCGTAAGAGCAAGGTGCTTGAGAGTTAACACGGTGGGTAGAATTACAATTTATATCAAGGACTTCATAAAAACTGAAAATTGCATCCAAGTCCATGCATTTATCACAAGGACCCTAAAACCGAGTAACGAAGTACTGTGTGTTTTGAGGTTTGCACATAGTAGTGTTCATCATGCTAAAGACTATCAATAGAATCCTTATAGATCCTAAGAATGGACAAGAAGATCCAATGGTTAGCAATGTTTGGATTTGCAAGTCTTGAGATCCAGCGGTAAATGTTCAAAATAAGTTAATCCCTACACTATGTAGTGGTGGTATATATGGTATTGTAAGAGATAAGAGACAAGATAAAGATAAGAAGTACTGTGAATGGCCAATCTAATGGTAGGTCTCGTAAGAGCGAGGTGCTCGAGTGGTTGGTGGAAGTACAAGTTACATCAAGGACCTCATAAAAAATGAAAATTCCATCCAAGTTCGTGCATTTGGCACAAGGACCCTGAAACCGAGTAATAATGAAGTACTGTGTGTTTTGAGGTTTGCACATACTAGTGTTCATCGTGCTAAAGACTATCAGTAGAATCTTTCTAGATGCTAAGAATGGAAAAGAATATCCATCAGTTTGCAATGTTTGGATTTTCTATTCTTGATCCAATGGTCAATGTTAAAATTTATTTGGTTAGCAAAGTTTGACCTAATTTCATGAAACAGTGAGCAAAGTTTGACCTAATTTCATTAAATAGTTAGGATGCAAAATCTTAGCAAGAAGATGAACCTGTCGTCAAAACTCTCGGTGGTTTCTAATATATATTAATTGACCCTTCCCCCGATGGGTACCTCCAAGAGCTTTTTCGTAAAACTTTCAAAGCAACCTACAATTTACCTGTAGTAGTCCAAATTGTACCTAATTTCGATAAATCGACATAAAATCATTCAAGTGGGTGAAGTTAGCTAGGAAATTTGAGAATTCATAAAACATGGGAAATCGTAAGTGCATCGTGTTGGTCCACTATATATGTGTGAAAACTTGGCTTGTGGCATTCAGATCCATAGTCATTGGACTTTATTTAGGGGAAAGAACAATCTAATCATCACTTGAAAAATTAAGAATGTTCTTCCTAAGATAGTTGGAAACTCACACTTGCAGCATTGTCTACTACAAGAAGATGCACCAATATCTACCTCCGAAAAGACTTTTAAATCAAGAGGAATCTATTCTTACTTATAGCTAAAGTATGGCCTAGTTTTGTTAAACTGCCAAGATGCAAAATCTTAGCAAGAAGTTGATTTTTTCACAAAAAATCTCACTGGATGGTTTCTCATATATTAATTGTGACCCCCCGATGGGTACCTTCAAAAGCTATTTCGTAAAACATTCACAGTAACCTACAATTTGCTTGTAGTAGTTCAAATTTGACCTATTTTTGATAAATCGACATAAGGTCATTCAAGTGGGCGAAGTTAGGTAGCGAGTTTGAGAATTCATAAAACACAGGAAATCATAAGTATAATATGTTGGTCCACTATATATATCTATATCTATATATATGTGTGTGTGTGTGTGTGTGAAAACTTGGCTTCTGGAATTTAGATCGATATTCTTCGAACTTCCTTTACGAGAGAGAATAATCTTGACATCACTTAGAAAATTGAGAATGGTCTTTACTGATAATTGGAAACTCACATCGACGACATTTTTTACTACAAGAAGATGCACCCATCTACCTTCGAAAAGACATTTAATTCAAGAGAAATCTATCGCGCTTACATGTAGCTCAATTATGACTTAATTTTGTTAAATTGTCAAGATACAAAATCTTAGAAAAAAGTTGGACCTATCATCAAAGCTCATAGGGGTTTCTGATATATTAATTCACCCCTCCCCGGAAGGGTACCGCCAAAAGCTTTTTCATGAAACTTTCAAAGCAACCTACAATTTACTTGTAGTTCAAATCCGACCTAATATAATTTCGATAAATCGGGATAAAGTCATTCAAGTTGGCAGATTTAGATAGGAAGTTTGAAAGCACATAAAACATAGGTATCGTCAATACAACATGTTGGTCCACTATATATATATGTTTGAAAACCTGGATTGTGGCATTCAGATCCATATTCTTCGGACTTTCTTAACGAAAAATAACAACCTTCCTTGTCATCTCTCGGAAAATTGAGAATTGAATGTTATTTCCTAATATTTCGAAACTCACACCGATGACATTGTTTACTGTGTATTGATTTTTTTCAATGAGTATACTATTTAATACTGTATATAGTTGGTCAAACTTTGTAACGGTTGACTTTGACTAAACCTAATATTCTGAGTAATATTCCCTACGTTTATAAATATAAGACGTTTTTGCTTTGTGAAATGAATGTATCTAGATGCCTTTTAGTGTATGGGCATCTAGATACATTTGATTCACAAAGCTAAAACGTCTTATATTTCTGAACAGAGGGAGTATTAAATAAATGGAGTATAGGATAAGATTAGGAAAACAACATTTTTTTAGAACCCTCACAAGCTTTTTCTTAGCATCACAGATTTGAATATTACATTGACACTGATGATTAACCAAACTACAAACAGAGCAAACCCAAACACATAAGGAGTAGTAGTACTACAACTTAATGACTTCTAGGGGGACTCCGCAGTCTTCTTAGGCACTTGGCTACATCCTCTACGGGTAAATTGGTTGCATCCTCCGCGGTACCATCGCCAAGCAGGGACTTGTGGATGCTGGGCAGCATGCCGCTGTGTGCGATGGTAACACCAGTCAGCAACTTGCTGAGCTCCTCGTCGCTAATGACGCCGAGCATCACGTGCCTCCGGATGATGCGGATCTTCTTGCTGTCCTTCGTGGCTTGCCCGGCGAGCTCTAGCACCTCGGTGGTGAGGTACTCGAGAACGGCCGCGAGGTAGATGGGAGCCTCGAAGCCTATGTGCTACGAGTACCGACCGTCCTTGAGGTAGCGCTTGATCTGGCCAACGGGGAAATGCAGCCCGACCTTGATGGACCTCGACACCTGCTTCTTCCTGCGGCTGCCTGGTCCGAGACTGCGACTTGGAGTGGCCAGAGCAAGATTCGGAAGCCGGCGAAAAGTCTTCTTTTTCTCCACAGCCTTTGTCGTTGCCACAAGGGTCTTCTTCTTCCCACGGCGAGCTCCGGTCTTCGGAACCATAACTACAAAGTCTAAGAGGAAGACAGATTAATTGTGGAGGGCCTGTGAAGGTGCCCAGGTCCCTTGTATTTAAACTTTAACATCGCCGTCTTTACTGTTTTACAAGTATGAATTTTCAATAGGAGTACTACTAATAAAAGGCTATGTGCATGTTTCCTTATTTTGTTTCACTTTTTTGAAACATGGTCAGATGTGTCACCATGAAAATTCATACAAAGAAGTTGTATCTTTCAAAACAATAGTCGGTTTTTAGTATGACTATGTGGGTACAATAATTAGTACTATATGAATTTCTGACAAAGTTACAAGCAATCTATCACGCACTTGTAGATCAAAATTTACCTACTTTGGTTTTATTGACAAAATGTCATTTAATTATGCGAAATTAGCTAGAAAGCCTGAAAATTCATGAAACTTGTTGACCATGAAATATACTCTATTTCGTGTGAAATTTAGTGTGTTGTGGCTTTCGAAGCTATACTATTTGCCTTTTCTTTAAAAAATAATTATATGTGGAACTTCTAAAATAATTTAACAAAATTTTATACATAAAAGTTGAAAATTCCAATTAACAACATTAGTATGCCATGCCAAGATGCACCCTGTCTACCCAAAATGGACACGACCTTTGTCATTATTTAACTTGAAACCCGAGTACTCCCTCCGTCTCAAAATAGATGTCACAATTTTTTTAAAATTTAGATGTATCTAGACTACACAGTGGCTAGATACATCCAAATTTAAACAATTTTGTGACATCTATTTTGAGACGCAGGGAGTATGTTAACACATCGCTGGTCATATTGTGAAGATGTGTTTTTAAAACTTGTCAAAATTCATGTTTATCATTTACGGAAGAGGACACCATACATAAGTGCTTAACATTTTTTATTGCTTCTTTACTTTTCTTTAACTTATCCCAATAAACGGGACAAGTGATGCAGATATGACCTTGACATTGGTAACTTGGCTTAAAATGTGAACAATGTCCATACATGGTTATGACCATATTGTGTAGCAAGTTTTTTGAAAGTTGTCCAAATCCATGTTTGTAGTTTTCGTCCAAACAAGCACAAATATAAGAGGAAACCATTTAAGTTTCAACTCTGTATCATTACCACCCCACCCCTCCCGCAAAAAAACCATGTATCATGACACACATTGAAATAAGTATTTTCATATAGTACTAACATGCGGTGGAAATTATCTTTATTTTGCTAGAATACAGTGAGTGCACTCTAAGCCAACTTACCCGGACGTACTTAATTACTGAAAACAAATCCTATCACTTGGAAGTTGAAAAGCATTTCTCTAAAAGTTTGGAACTCTCATTGACAACATTATTTACCAAATCCAAGATGCTTCGTAGAACGAGATATAGTACACTGCCTGCCTTTTCTCTGGACTCCATTTAATTTTGCACTCGGGCACGCTTCTTCGGTGGGGGGAGGGAAGAGACCTCCTCGTCGTCTTCCCTGGCCTCCTCCCTGTCATCGTCCTTGGCCTTCTCCCTGTCGTCATCTTTGGCCTCATCCTCAAGGTTGACCTTAGACTCCTCCTCTTCCTCAGTCTCATCTTCCGTCTTATCAGAGTCGCTCGGCGTTGGTGGTGGTGCCCCTTCGAAAATGCGCTACCAATGTCTATCTTCTTCATCATAGGAGTCAGACAGCGGCTGCAGCCATGGACCGTCGACTGAGTCTGGGATTCCAGGTGAAGTTTCGGGGCCTTTCCCATTTGTTAGGTCAATTGACGTGTTCTGGAGAGAGCTATCATACGACATTTTGGAAGGAAATAGAGAGAGATCAAGTTCTAAGCAACGGTGGGTTGGGTGTTTTGGGTGAAAGTAGGGGTGGGTACTGTTGCAATTTATAATGTCTATTTATAGTCGTGCTTGTGTTAATACCCTGAAAACTATCCCAAAATATCATAAATACCAGACTCATCCCGTCAACAAAAAAAGGATTATACCGGAATTGTCGGTTCTTGATTTTTCTCGACCCAGAGAATTCAGGAGGCGCCCCGCTTTATCCAAAAATGAAGAGGATCATGCAGATCATGCTGAATTATTCGGTATCTCTTACTTCCTCCGTTAAAAATTAAGTGTCTATAGTAGTACATACTTATCTAGCTACAGTACTACTAGTATACGTACACTCTTCATAAAGTTGCGTCACCGAACTTGATTGATGGTGGTATGGTGTGGCCCTCATCTTTTTCTGCACCGCTGCATCTCAGACTAGAAGTATAATCATTGCGTGAAAGCTTACACGTGAAGGAAGGAGAAATGGGGAGGATAGTGGATGGATGGTGAGAGGGGGCGAAGGAGAGAGAAAATCTACTACTACGTAGTAGTATGTGTACTAGTACCGCGTGGTACGACCCATCGTAATATGTAAAATTTTAGCCGAAGTTAGATCGGAACCATGATCAACTAAAATATATGTGAAACCATTGGCTTGTGGCATTCTGAACCATATTATTTGGACTTTCTTCACAAAAAAACATCACCGTCGTCATTGGCAAAATTGAAATTCTTTTTTTCCTAATTGTTGGAAACTCCCACATGCAACAATGCTTACTATGCCAAGATGTAACCATCTACCAAACTATCGTGAGAACTCTATCAAATTGTAAACTATGATGTCAATATGGTCTTGATGACCTTGGTCGTTCGGGTTGAAATAAACCCGATAGTGTCGATACACATGGTAGGACAATATTGTCAAGCTATTTTTCGAAAACTTATCTAATCCCATGATTACAGTTTTCATGGCACGTGGTGCACAAGACATGATAGGACATCATGAGTAAAACTTTTGTTTTTTGTTTTTCGTTTATTCAATGTGATCAATATTCAAAACGGGTTCAAAATTGCCTTCCCTCCCGATGTTTGGCTGATCTTTTGGATAACCTTCCCTTTCGATGTGTGGGAAGCAAGTGAAAATTTTGAAAACCGGAAAAGTTTGAATTTTTGTGCCGCCAATGACCAAAGTGGTTTCCTTCCTATGTACTCCCCGTCCCTACTCCACACCAACGCGTGGCTGCCGAACAGGCCAGATACACAGAGCCGCCGTACCAAGGCACATGTGCGCAGTGCCACGCTGTGGACGAGGGGAGAGAGATTAGTCGGACTGGTGCGCGAGGGGAAAGGGAAGGGGATATGGAGCATAGGGAAGGAGAGAGAAAACACATGATTTTTTTGCATGCATAGGTCCTGAAATTTACTACTAGTAAAGCATACACTTTAAGGCTGCAGGAGTACCTCGTGTCAGAAACCCATCATAACTTTGCTCTAACATGCAACCGCCTTCAACTTCTCTTCGCTGCTGTCCTCTTCCCCTGCCAACGTTTTATTCTCTCAGCATGTACAGCGCATGGACAGAGGTGACCATATGTCTAAGCAAAGAAATATACTACTCCCGCATTGTGTTAAAAATCACACCTTAATAAGGCTCAGATAGTAAAATATATGACATATCATCACTATATAAAATTATAATTGGTAAAGCACAAAAAATTATAAATTTGATCAACATCTATAAAGTATGGGTGTATATTTGGTCCTTGTACTTTGTATCATCATGTATAGAAGTCAAATATTATTAGCTACGTAACACTTGAAATTTTTGGTAACATGGTCTAGAGAAACGAGGGAGAATATTCTAGTATGATGGAGAAGTGTGTTTTGAAAGGTTTATGCATAGTGCATTCATTGAATCTTCTAGATGCTAGAATGTAAAAGAAGATCCAACGTATAGAAATGCTAGGATTCGTGAGTCTTGATCCAACGGTCAACATTCAAAGTTATCCATACACTATATAGTGGTAAGTTAAGATAAGATAAGATACTAGTAAGTTGTACGTACCCTGCACATGAAGCTCAGATAATAGACGTCTGGCATATCAACACTATATAAAATTATAATAGGTAAAGTGGAAAAAATATAAATTTGATCAACATCTATAAAGTATGGGAGTATATTTGGTCCTTGTACTTTGTATCATCATGTGTAGAAGTCAAATACTATTAGCTACCTAACACTTGAAATTTTTGGTAACATGGTCTAGAGAAACCAGGGAGAAGATTCTAGTATGATGGAGACGTGTGTTTTGAGAGGTTTATGCATAGTGAATTCATTGTGTTCAAGACTATCAATAGAATCTTCTAGACGCTAGACTGGAAAAGAAGATCCAATGGCTGGAAATGTTCGGATTCGCGAGTCTCCATCCAACAGTCAATATTCAAAGTTATTTGTACACTATATAGTGGTAAGATAAGATGTGTAAAAACATGGCTTGTGGCATTCAGATCCATACTCTTCAGACTGTCTTTATAGAAAGGAACAATCTCATCGTCACTCGGAAATTAAGGATGATATTTCCTAATATTTGGAAACTCACATTGACGACATTGTTTACTACAAGAAGATGCACCCGTCTACCTCCGAAAAGACAAAACTCAAGAGCAATCTGTCGCATTTACTTGTAGCTCAAGTTTGATATAATTTCGTTAAATTGTCAAGATGCAAAATATTACCAAGAAGTTGAACTTGTTGTAAAAACTATCGGTGGTGGTTTGTGATATATTAAATCAGCCCCCAGTGGTTACCTCCAAAAAACGTAAAACTTTCAATGCAACCTACAATTTACTTGTAGTTCAAAATTGAACTAATTTCAATAAATCGACATAAAATCAATTTCAAGTGGGCAAACTTAGCTATAGGAATAAGTTTGAAAACTCATAAAACACGGGAATCATAAGTACAACATGAGGTTCCACTATATATGTTTGAAAGCTTGGCTTGTGGCGTTCAGGTCCATATCCTTTGGACTTTGTTTACGAAAATGAACAATAATCTCATCGTCACTCGGAAAATTGAGAATGTTCTTTCCTGATAGTTGGAAACTCACACCAGCGGTACTAATTACTACAAGAAGATGCATCCATCTACCTCCAAAGAGAAATTTAATTAAAGAAAAATCTATCGCGCTTACTTGTAGCTCAAGTTTGAGCTAATTTTTCATTAAATTGTCAAGATGAAAAATCTTAATTAGAAAGGAGTTAAAAACCTATTGTCAAAACTCTCGGTTGTTTTCTGATATATTAGCTGAGCCCCCATTGGGTACACCTCCAAAAGTTTTTGTAATTCTTTAGAAGCAACCTACAATAATTTAGTTGTAGTTCAAGTTTGACCAAATTTCGATAAATATAGGCATGAAGTCATTCAAGTGGGGCAAAGTTAATTAGCTACATAGGGAGTTTGAAAACTCATAAAACATGAGAATCGTAAGTAAAACACGTTGGTCCACTTAATATGTCTAAAATCTTGGCTTATGGCATTGAGATCCATATTCTTCAGGCTTTCTTAACATAAAAGAACCATCTCGTCATCACTCGAAAAAGTGAGAATTTCTTTCCTTGTAGTTAGAAACTCACACCGACGACATTGTTTACTAGAAGAAGATGCACCCATCTACCTACGAAAATATATTTAATTCAAGAGAAATCTATCACCCTTACTTTTAGCTCAACTTTAATCTAATTTCGTTAAATCGACACGAAGTCACTGAAGTGTGAAAGGTTTGCTAGGAAGCTTGAAAAATCCTAGTACTAAAAACTTGGGCATTACATATAAGAAACCATTGGTCCAATTTGTGTGATAATTGGGGTGGTTGCATTTTCTTTTAACTATGGTAGGTCTCGTAGGAGAGAGGTTCTTGAGAGTTAACACGATCGATGGAAGTACAACTTACATCAAGGACCTGATAAAAAAATGAAAATTGCATCCAAGTCCATCCATTTAACACAATGACCCTAAAACTGAATAATGAAGTGTGTGTGTTTTGTGGTTTGCGCATACTAGCGGTCATCGTGCTAAAGACTATAAATAGAATCTTTCGTGATGCTAAGGAAAAATAGAAGATCTAACGGTTAGCAATGTTTGGATTTGCCAGTCTTGATCCAGCGGTCAATGTTCAAAGTTAATTCGTACACTATACAATGGTGGTATGGTATTTTAAGATATAAGACAAGATAAAGATAAGATAAAAGTACTGCGAATGGACGATCTAATGGTTGGTCTTGTAGGAGCGAGGTGCTTAAGAGTTAAGACTGTTAGTGGAAGGACAAGTTACATCAAGTACCTCATGAAAAATGAAAATTGCATCCAAGTCCATGCATGCATTTAGCACAAGGACCCTGAAACTGAGCAATGAAGTGTGTGTTTTGAGGTTTGCGCATACTAGCGTCCATTGTGCTAAAGACTATCGGTAGAATCTTTCTAGATGCTAATAATGGAAAAGAAGATCCAACGGTTAGCAAAATTTGGATTTGCCAGTCTTGATCCAATGGTCAATGTTCAAAGTTTGGATTTGCCAGTCTTGATCCAATGGTCAATGTTCAAAGTTTGGATTTGCCAGTCTTGATCCAACAGTCAATGTTCAAAACGGGTTAAAAATTGCCTTCCCCCCCGATGTTTGGCCAATCTTTTGGATAACCTTCACTCCCGATGTTTGGGAAGCAGGTGAAAATTTCAAAAACCAGAAAAGTTTGAATTTTTATGCCGCCAAGGACCAAAGTGGTTTCCTTCCTATGTAATCCTCATCCCTACTCCACACCAACGTGCGGCTGCCGAACAAGCCAGAGAAATAGAGCCGCTGTACCAAGGAACATGTACGCAGCGCCAGGCTGTGGACGAGGAGAGAGAGATCAGCCGGACTGGTGAGCGAGGGGAAAGGGGAGGAGAGATGGAGCATAAGGAAGGAGAGAGAAAACACACGATTTGTTTTGCGTGTATAGGTCCTGAAATTTACTACTAGTAGAGTGTACCTTTGTAAGGTCAGGAGTACCTCGTGTCAGAAACCCATCATAACTTTGCTCTAACATGGAATCGCCTTCAACTTCTCTTCGTTGTTGCCCTCTTCCCCTGCCAATGTTTTATTCTCTCAGCATGTACAGCGCGTGGATAGAGGTGACCATATGTCTAAGCAAAGAAATATACTAATCCCACATTGTGTAAAAAAGCACACCTTAATAAGGCTCAGATAGTAAATCGTATGACATATCATCACTATATAAAATTATAATTGGTAAAGCACAAACAATTATAAATTTGATCATCATCTATAAAGTATGGGTGTATATTTGGTCCTTGTACTTTGTATCATCATGTGTAGAAGTCAAATACTATTAGCTACCTAACACTTGAAATTTTTGGTAACATGGTCTAGAGAAATGAGGGAGAAGATTCTAGTATGATGGAGAAGTGTGTTTTGAGAGGTTTATGCATAGTGCATTCATTGTGTTCAAGACTATCAATAGAATCTTCTAGATGCTAGAATGAAAAAGAAGATCCAATGGCTAGAAATGCTGGGATTCGCAAGTCTTGATCCAATGGTTGATGACCCACAAGTATAGGGGGTGTATCGCAGTATTTTTGATAAGTAAGAGTGTCAAACCCAACGAGGAGGAGAATGTGCTGGCTAGTGGTATGGATCAGGAATTCTCTGCAAATACTTAGCAAACGGATTTTTAGGGGTTTTTGATAAAGCAAGTAAACAAAGTACGAGTAAATAAAAGACAGTAGGAATAAATGCAGCAAGTGTCCCAATCCTTTATGCAGCAAAGTACAAGCCGGTTGTATTACTTAAAATGACCAAACGTTCTCGAGGACACATGGGAAGACTGTCAAGTGCTTTCGCTTCATATAGTTGATTAATCTTCTTTAGCTTGCTAAGTGTTGTGTGGGTGAACCCGTGCTAATGTACCGACCTTCCTAGGACTAATACATACTTGTGATTATACCCCTTGCAAACATCCGTAAGTACAAGAAAGTAATTAAGGTAGAAACCTAACCACAACTTTAAACTCTAAGACCCTTACGTCCCTTGTGCAATGGTTTCCTAACGGGGGTTCAGGTTTCTGTCACTCCGGCAACCCCTATGATTAGTAGCCATATACACAATGCATTCCCCTAGGCCCATATAGGTGAAGTATCATGTAGTCGACATTCACATGACACCACTAGAAGAAGTACACCACAACTTAAATATCAAACTATTGAATCTTTCTCAACACAACTCCACTATTAACAACATGACTTCTCCCATGTCCTCAAGAACAAAACGAACTACTCACAAGACATCATATGGTTCATGATCAGAGATGGAATAATGATGTATAACAATCTGAACATAAACAATAATTCAACGGTTCCACTCAATAGCATCAACTACAAAGAGTAATCAACACCGGGAAAGTTTCCCCTAAGAACTATGCAAGATTCAACCCAATTGTTACAGCGGTATGGAGATGGTGATGATGGTGCTGGTGGAGATGATGATGGTGATGATGATGATGATCCCGATGAAGTCCAGCTTGATGGTGGTGTTGATGGTGACGATCTCCCTTCTCTGGGAAGGAATTCCCCCGGCAGAAATCTGTCTGCCGGAGAGATCTTTCTCTCTCGGTGTTTTCCGCCCCGTAGAGGCGGCGAAATCTTTCTATGGTCGCTCCCCGAGTCTTAGGGTTTCGGGAGGATAATATACGCTAGAGGGGAGAGCTGGGTGGACAGGCGGCACACCACCCGGTGGCGCTGACCTAGGGTGGCATTACCGGAGGTGGTGTGGGCCCCCTGTGGCCCATCTCCAGCCCCCTTCTGGCTTCCTTCGTCTTCTGAAAAATAGGATTTTCCGTATATTTTCCCGGATTTTCTGATCTTCGCGAATTTTGCCTCCAAACAGCACCTTTTCCATCAGAATCCTAACTCCAGCGGTCCATGCTCCAAAAGTCATCAACCATGCAAAAATAGATGAAATAACATAAGTATCACCTCTCAATACGAAATATATCAATGAATAACAGTGAATTATGACATAGAATACTGATGCAAAATGGACGTATCAACTCCCCCAAGCTTAGACTTCGCTTGTCCCCAAGCGAAACTGAGCTCAATAAACATGACCTCAGTTTATGGAGTGAAGAGTCGATAAAAGAATACGGACAAGAAGCATTACATTCATCAATACATAGATCATAATAGAAGACAACTCACTGTTATATAACTTAACTTGCAATAATTAAAGGAAACACAATAAAGATACATAAAGTGAATCATAATTGGTAATGGAAAACTTAGCTCTTGGTCAAAGAATAGTTTGATAATTTGCTGGAGTTCACACATAACTGGTTTTTCAATGATAGCTTTCAAAGTAGTAAACACCAAGATAAGATCAATGTGCAAAACAAGGAACATAAGAAACATGATTGAATAAATCATCATATGAATGAATGAAACACAACAACTCAAAATACTTGCTGAGATAGAGAGGAATAGGTTTACTGACTCAACTACAAAGTAAAAGAAAGGTCCTTCGCAGAGGGAAGCAGGGTTTGCACGTCTCATAGAGAGCTCCCAAAAATTATGATTAGGCATGGCTTAGGCTAGTGGCCCAGGCGTTTCTCTAACACACATATAAACTCCATGATCTTACAAGTTCCCCTTTTATTTCACACCGCCGGGATCCATAGGCAAAAGAATCATGATATCAACTAGGTACAAAGTACCATGGCAGTGTTGAAAGCATTCCCCATGATACATGGTTCTGCTAACTTCAACTCATAAATCGCAAGCATATACGCAACAAAGAAGCACCCAATGGTTCAGGTTATTAAATGCAAGAAAACTAAAGTGTGCCATCAAGTTCGTGAGATCTTTAATCACTAATTTTCACATAACAAGTTTAATTTGGGAGGTAGATAAAACAACAATTTACTTGGAATAGCAATAATGCTACTAGGTAGGTATGGTGGACTCAAATGGCATGGGTTTGGTTTAAAGGAAGTGGATGCACGGGAAGAATTCCCTCTCAGTACAAGTTTTTGGCTAGCAAGGCTGGGTAGCAAGTATAAGAGTTGAAGTAAACAAACAAACATACAAGTGATAAATACAAACATGCAATCTTCCTTGGAAGCACAAAAGATCTTAACTAGAGACTACTAAACTCATGAGCAAATCAAGAAAGAAAGACGATGAAATTATTTTTCTTTAAAGGTACTTTTCTCTTTTTCATTCAACTCTGAAAAATAGTGTTGCTATTGACCGAGCCAGGTTTGCCAAAACCAACTAAATTAACTCAATGATCCCAAAGTGATACCAATACTAACAACAAGATCAATCATATAACCACGAATTGAAAACTAATATAAGCTATGAAAAAGAGTGAATGATAAAACTTCTTATTAATATTCCATAAAGCAACTCACACCAAGGGATACATATATAACGAGAGAGGGGACACTTCCATAATGCAAAACATCCTACATAATAACTTCTCTATTCATGATATGACTCTACTAATAAGGAAAAAAGATAGAAGATAGTGATGTGATACCGCGACACTCCCCCAAGCATGGAACAAGCCAAGGGGATGCCAAACCTGATGACGAATTACTCCTTCGGTGGTGGTGGTATCCTCTCATCTTCGTCCGATTTCCAGGGTAAGGGCTTCCAATCAATAAAGGACATCGCGGTTTCCAGTATCCTGAAACTTGCAGCAGCACTTATGCGTTTAAACCTAACCTCATACTCACAGTTTTGATTTTGAACGTCATAGAACTGTGCTTGCAGTTTTTTGGTTGTTTGGCAGAGTGAGAGGACTTCATCCTTGAGTTCAGCAGTCTCCTTTTGGTGCTCGGCGATGAGTTCGGAACAAATCTTATGGATGATATCCACTTCGCGCTCCGCCATCTTATTGTACCTAAAGACTTCTTGCTCCAGCGCTTCCATCATGTCCTCCAGACTTCCTTCACCTTTAGGGCATCGAACCTCTTTTATCCGGAGTTCTCCATCTTCAAGCAACAACTCCTTGGGATGAATCATCAACTCTCTCATGTATGGGTTGATGATATCCTCTAAAGAATCTTCCTTGGCTGATCCGGAGGAAGACATTGTAGCTCCAAAGTTGGGACTCTTCCTGTCAGAAACAGATCAAAACGAAAACACGATGAACACACGATATACGAACCTCGGGAGATCCTGGGGATTATATATTACGAAGTTTCATGACGAAATGAAGGTAATGGGAGAAAACGGGTCATAGACGGAGTCTGGGGTGGCCACACCACCTGGTGGCGCGGCCTGGGGTGGGCCCGCGCCACAGGGTGATGTGAGCCACCCTAGCTCCGTTTCCGTCCCCCTTTCGCTTTGTAGCTTTTCATATTGACTAAAAACTGCAAAAATATAGTTGGATAGTGTTTTCGCGGAACTTTTCTTACCATAACTATTACCTATTTGAAAACAGACTCTGCAGGTCTCTTAATTGGGTCCTTGATAAAAATTTTGGAGTTATAACTTGAAAGGCATCAACATCTTCATTGTAAGAATCCCCAGCAATATAGTGTTTGAGATGCTTTCACTACTTGTGTAGTATTATCTTTTAAAGAAGAAATTTTTATTGCTCCTGAACGATATACTTCTTCAATAATGAAAGGTCCTTCCCATTTTGACAGTAGCTTTCCTACAAAAAATCTAAGACGAGACCTATACAATAGAACTTTCTCACCAACATGAAATTCTCTCTTAAGTATTCGCTTGTCATGCCATCTTTTAACTTTTTCCTTAAAGAGCCTAGCATTTTCATAGGCTTCACTCCTCTATTCATCTAAAGAACTTAAGTCAAATAATATTTTCTCACCAGCGAGCTTACAATCTCTATTTAGTTCTTTAACTTCCCAGTAAGCTTTGTGTTCTAATTCTAAAGGTAGGTGACAAGCTTTCCCATAAATCATTTTATAAGGAGACATCCCCATAGGATTTTTGTAGGTAGTTCTATAAGCCCATAAAGCATCATTCAATTTTTTCGCCCAGTTTTTTCTAGATCTATTAATAGTCTTTTACAGGATGGATTTAATTTCTCTATTTGATAACTCTACTTGCCCGCTAGTTTGGGGGTGATAAGCTGAAGCAATTCTATGATTAACATCATATTTAGCAAGGGTCTTTCTAAAACCACCATGAATGAAATGAGAAACCCCATCAGTCATGAGATGCCTAGGCACTCCAAACCTCGGAAAGATAACATCCTGAAGCATTTTTAGAGAAGTTTCCGCATTAGCACTCTTCATAGGAATGGCTTCTACCCACTTAGTAACATAATCAATGGCAACAAGAATATGAGTATAACCTTTCGAGGGAGGGAAAAGACCCATAAAGTCAAATCCCCAGCAATCAAAGGGTTCAATAACTAGAGAGTAGTTCATAGGCATTTCATTGCGTCTAGAAATATTACCAACACGCTGACATTCATCACAAGATAAAACAAATTTTCTTGCATCTTTAAAAAGGGTAGGCCAGTAGAAACCTGATTGTAGCACCTTTTGTGCAGTTTTATCTCCTGCATGATGTCCTCTGTAAGCACAACCATGACATTTATGCAATATCTCCTTTTGTTCATATTCTAGAACACATCTTCACATAATACCATCCACTCCTTCTTTGTATAAGTTTGGGTCATCCCAAAAATAATGCCTCAAATCATAGAAGAACTTCCTTCTTTGCTGAGCTGTAAAAGTTGGAGGCAAATACTTGGAGACAATAAAGTTAGCATAATCAGCGTACCAAGGGCTCCCTCACAAGCTTACCCCTACTGCGGCTAACTGCTCATTTGGGAAACTATCATTAACAGGCATAGGGTCAAAAGAGATGTTTTCCAATCGAGATAAATTATCAGCTACCGGGTTTTCAGCACCTTTCCTATCTACTATGTAGATCAAACTCTTGTAAAAGCAGCACCCATCTAATAAGCCTAGGCTTAGCGTCCTTCTTAGTCATAAGGTATTTAATAGCAGCATGATCAGTATGAATGGTGACTTTTGAGTCTACAATATAGGGTCTAAACTTATCATAAGCAAAAACGACAGCTAGAAATTCTTTTTCAGTAGTAGCGTAATTCCTTTGAGCAGTGTCTAAAGTCTTACTAGCATAATGAATAACGTTTAACTTTTTATCATTTTGTTGCCCAAGGACAGCACCTACAGCAAAATCACTCGCATCACACATTATTTCAAAGGGTAAACTCCAATCAGGTGGTTGAACAATAGGGGCTGTAGTTAAAGCCTTCTTAAGAGTTTAAAAAGCTTCCTTACAATCATCATCAAAAACGAAGGGTACATCTTTTTGAAGAAGATTAGTAAGGGGTTTTGATATCCAAGAAAAGTCTTTAATAAACCTTCTATAGAAACCTTTGATGTCTCTTGGGCATGGCATCTTCTCAATTGCCTCAACCTTAGCTCTATCAACTTCTATGCCTCTTTCAGAAACTTTATGCCCAAGGACAATCCCTTCATTAACCATGAAGTGGCATTTCTCCCAATTAAGAACAAGATTAGTTTCTTCACATCTCTGGAAAACTTTATCAAGGTTGTGCAGACAATTATCAAAAGAAGTTCCATAGACAGAAAAGTCATCCATGAACACTTCTACAATTTCCTCACAAAAACCATGAAAGATAGCAGACATGCATCTTTGGAAAGTAGCAGGAGCATTACATAAACCAAAAGGCATACGTCTATAAGCATAAGTTCCGTAAGGTCAAGTAAAAGTAGTTTTTTCTTGATCTTGTTGTTTAACAACAATTCGAGAGAAACCAGAATAACCATCAAGAAAACAAAAATGGGTCTTTTTAGATAACCTTTCCAACATTTGATCAATAAAAGGAAGCGGGTAGTGATCTTTCTTAGTAACTTTATTGACTTTTCTAAAATCAGTGCACATCCTATAGTCTACTACTATTCTTTGAGGAATAAGCTTATCATTATCATTAGGAACAACGGTAATACCTCCTTTTTTAGGAACACAATGAATAGGATTAACCCATTCACTATCAGCAATAGGGTAAATAATACCAGCATCAAAGAGTTTCAATACCTCATTCCTTACCACTTCCTTCATCTTAGGATTTAAACGTCGTTCGTGCTCTACTACTGGCTTTGCATCTTGTTCTATGTTGATAGAATGCTTGAAGGAAATATGCCCTGAGAGGCAATAATAAAGTTGTTATTATGTATTCCTTGTATATGATAGATGTTTATTTTGCATACTATAATTTTATTGATCGGAAACATCAATACATGTGTGTTTAATAAACAAAAAGGGTTCCTAGTTATGCCTCTCTTATAGACTAGCTTGTTGATTAACAAGATGATCAAGGTTTCCTGATCATGGACATTGGATGTTGTTAATAACAAGGTCACAACATTTGTGAAATGATGTGATGAACATTCATCCGAAGTATAGCATTACGATCAAGTCATTATGTTTATATTGCTATAACATCATACGAAGTAATCTTTATCCTTAGACCATGAGATCATGTTAATTGCTAACACCTGTAGAGTATCTTGATAACATCAAACGTCACACCGTAACAGGGTGACTATAAAGATGGGTTCAGTGCTATGAAGGTGTTATGTTGAGGCTCATGGATCAAGAGTGGAATTTGTCAATCCCGATGATGGATAGATATAATCTAGGCCCTCTCAGTGATATCACATTAAGATAGCTTGTAAGCAAGTGATGTGATCACTAGAATGTTATATCACGGGAACGAGAAAAGAGTGCATGTCAGTAACGAGATCAAACTAGGTATTTGGATACCGATGATCGAATCTCGGACATGTATTATATCATGACACAAAGGGATTAAATTACTAGCGTTAAAGGTTCTCACGATCACAGAAGTCATTGTTGAATATGTAGGAGTCAGTATGGATCTCCAGGTCCCGCTTCTGATTATTGATCTGAGAGGAGTCTCAATCATGTCTGCATTATTCGTGAACCGTAGGGTGACACACTTAAGAGTTACCGGACACCATTTTGGAGCACATATGTTTTAGACTAAAGAATTGCAAAGCGCAGGAATTGTTTCAGGTGAAATTGCAGAAAGTGGTTCTGCATGTGATATTGAAATATTGCAAGAGGTTATATGTGAATGTTTGTTAATTAAAGTAATTAACAAAATTCTGAATAAATTTAATAAAAGAGTTTTATTAAATGAGAGAGCATTAAACTTAGAGAATTTTAATGCATTTAAAGTGGAGACTTTAAAAGGGAATGTGAAGAGGCATTTTAATGTGGAGGGGTTACCACCACATCAATGGGGGAGGTGAGGGGTCACCCCCATGAGGCGCCGGCCATGGGGAGGGGCACCCCACCTCCTCCTATAAAGGCACCCCTCTTCCTCCTTCTTCCTTACACCTCCTCGTGAAGGATCTCTCCCCCTCTAGAATTATTCCCCCATGGTCTCGGATTAGCGAGATACATGTTCCCGGTGGCATTTCGTCTGGAAGGAGTTGCTGCTTCCGCTAGATCGCTGGAGCGAGGAGGTGGAGGTTGTCCGGTGGCTTGAACGTGTGTGCGAGGACGGATGCACTGCTGATTTGCGGCGCTTGGACTTCCAAACGATATTGAGATCGGCAAGTGTACGACTACATCAACCACGAGTTCCTACTCGTTAAGAAAACTCGTTGTCTTCAAGGGTAAGTTCTCAATGGATGTAGGTCCACCCGTTGCTCTGTACCTAGTAGATAGATCTTGGCGTATAGTTCTCATCGTAGGAAATTTTTTGTTTTCTATGCTGCGGACCCAACAGTGGTATCAGAGCCTGATCTATGCGTAGGTGCTTTGCACAGGTAGTACACATATGTTTATATGTGGAAGATGATGATCATGTTATTGCATCTTCTATGTATTTTGGATATTGGTGGCATAGTGGGATGAAGCGGCCCGGACCAACCTTACATGTCATCGTACATGAGACCGGTTCCATGAGTGACATGCAACTTGTTTTGCATAAGTGGTTGGCGGGTGTCTGTCTCTCCTACTATAGTCAATATCTGATTTACAACGAGTTGATAATAACTTGGTTATCCTCGTTGTGGTTCATGTTCGTAGGTAAGAACGATTCTATCTCCGAAAGCCCTAATCCACGTAAAACTTGCAATTGATAAATTAGAGGCGTCTAGTTTAGATCGTTGCTGGGCTAGTGTCTTGATATGGTATTGTTCTAAGTAGATGTATGATAGATACTCTTACAACACACTCAACGTGTAAGTTCCATAGACCTTGGCCTTACACACAAAGGAATGATAGAGATTATACCACGATGCAAATGATAGAGATCAAATGCATGGACCATATCATCTCACTTTACACATTAGATGTTAGCATCTTATACTCCTAGTTTGGCGCTTTTTGTAGCATTGTAAGATGATCCCTCATTTATATATCAAGATAAAAATGTGTTCTTCCTTAAGTATGCACCGTTCGGTGGATCGTGTTTCGAGACATCACGTGATGATCGGGTGTACTCGAATCTACGGTTTCATAAGGACGGGTGTAAGACAGTTTTACACACGCGAATACTAAGGTTCTTACTTGGCGAGCCTAGCATGTACAGACATGGCCTCGGAACATGGACCGAAAGGTTAAGCATGAGTCATATAGTTGATATGATGCCCATATAGATGCTTGCCTTTGAAGCTACATCAACTCACGTGATGATCGGACTTGGTGTAGTGGATTTGGTTCATGTAGTCACCGAAAGGGCACGAGGGATGTCGTTTTTGAGTGGGAGTTCATTAGTAATTTGGATTAGTTGAACTCACTCTATCATAAACTTAGTCTAAAATAAACTTTACAAATTCTGTTGTAGATGGAACCACCTGCTTTTAATTTCAATGTGTTCATGGAGAAAGAGAAACTTGCTGCGAATGGTAGCAACTTCACCAACTGCACAAAAGCAATATGTGCTAGAGGTGCCGCTAGGCCCCCCACCAGCTCCTGATGCCCCTGACGAGTAAAACAATGTCTATATAACTCGATAGGAGGACCACAACTTAGTTCATTGCGGCATACTGTATGGGCTAGAGCCAGAACTTCGAAAGCTTTTCGAAAATGGAAATGCCTTTGATACCATGGGAGAATTGAAAATGGTTTTTGATACCCATGCTGCCGTAGAGAGTTATAATGCTTCTAAAAAGTTCTTTAGCTGCATGATGGAGGAGAACAGCTCTGTTAGTGAGCACGTACTCAAAATGTCTGGGTACGCCGATAAGCTTGTGTCCTTGGGAATAACGATTCCCATTGACTTAGGCATACATCATGTTCTCCAATCTCTGCCACCTAGCTACAAGAGCTTCGTGATGAACTATAATATGCAGGGCATGAAGAAGTCTCTTCCCGAGCTTTTGTCAATGCTTAAGACTGCAGAAGTGGAGATTAGGAAAGAACATCAAGTGTTGATGATCAATAAGACCACCGGTTTCAACAAGGACAAGAAAGGCAAGCACAAGGGAAAGAAGGGTGGCAAATCTGTTTCCACACCTGAAAAGAAACCCCAAGCTGGCCCTAAGTCTGACACCGAGTGTTACTATTGCAAGGGGACTGACCACTAGAAGCGCAATTGCCCCAAGTATTTGGCGGACAAGAAGTCCGGCAAGGCAAACAAAGGTATATGTGATATACATGTTACTGATGTGTACTTGACTAGTACTCGCAGTAGCACCTGGGTATTTGATACGGGATCGGTTGCTAATATATGTAACTCGGTTTAGGGGCTGCGGAACAAGCGACAACTAGCAAGGGATGAGGTCAGGATGCGGGTCGGCAATGGATCAAGAGTTGATGTGATTGCCGTCGGGACGGTACATCTCCATATGCCATCGGGATTAGTTATAAACCTGAATAATTGTTATTTGGTGCCTGCACTGAGCATGAACATTGTATCTGGATCGTGTCTGATGCAAAGTGGTCATTCCTTTAAATCTGAAAACAATGGTTGTTCGATTTATAAGAATGATATATTTTATGGTCATGCACCTGTCTTGAATGGTTTATTTCTATTGGATCTCGATAGTAGTATTACGCATATTCATAATGTTGATGCTAAAAGGATTAAACTTGGTAATGATATATCTGCATATATGTGGCACTACCGTCTAGGTCATATTGGTGTTAAACGCATGAAGAAACTCCATTCTGATGGACTTTTGGAATCACTTGATTTTGAATCATTTGATACATGTGAGCCATGCCTTATGGGCAAGATGACTAGAACGCCGTTTTCCGGTTTACTGGAACGGGCGACAGATTTATTGGAAATCATACATACTGATGTGTGTGGACCAATGAGTGTGTCGGCACGAGGTGGATATCATTATTTTGTTACTTTCACAGATGATTTGAGTAGATACGGGTATATCTATTTGATGAAACACAAGTCTGAAACCTTTGAAAAATTCAAGGAATTTCAGAATGAAGTGGAAAATCATCGTAATAGAAAGATCAAATTTCTTCGGTCTGACCGTGGAGGTGAGTATCTAAGTTACGAGTTTAGCACATACATGAAAGAGAGTGGAATAGTTTCACAACTCAAGCCTGCCGGAACACCACAACGTAATGGTGTGTCGGAACATCGCAATCGTACTTTATTGGATATGGTTTGATCTATGATGTCTCTAACTGACTTTCCACTGTCATTTTGGGGTTATGCACTGGAAACAGCTGCATTCACTTCAAATCGGGCACCATCTAAATCCGTTGAACGACACCATATGAATTATGGTTTGGAAACGAACCTAAGTTGTCATTTCTTAAAGTTTGGGGATGCGATGTTTATGTGAAGAAACTTCAGCCGGATAAACTCGAACCCAAAGTGGAAAAATGCGTCTTCATTGCATACCCTAAGGAAACGATTGGGTATACCTTCTATCACAGATCCGAGGGCAAGGTTTTTGTTGCCAATAATGGATCCTTTCTTGAGAAGGAGTTTCTCGCGAAAGGTGTGAGTAGTCGGAAGGTAGAACTCGAAGAGGATATTGAACCTTCTCTTCATGAAATGGCGAGTAGCGCAGCACCGGAAATTGTTTCGGAGTTGACTTTACCTAATGAAGAGAGAGCTAATGATATTGATAATGAAACTCCGAAAGAGGACACTACCAAACCTTGCAGGTCAAGTAGGACATGAGCAGCTCCTGAACTGTACGGCAATCCTGTTGTGAATTTCATGGTTGATGAAATGGATGACCCTGCGACGTGTGAAGAAGCGATGATGAGCCCAGATTCCAACAAATGGCTAGAAGCCATGAAATCCGAGATGGAATCTATGTACGAGAACTAGGTTTGGACCTTGGTGGACTTACCTCACGATCGAAAGGCCGTTGAGAATAAATGGATTTTCCAAAGAAAAACTAATGCTGATGGTAATGTGACCATCTATAAGGCTCGACTTGTCGCAAAGGGGTTTCGAAAAATTCAAGGAGTTGACTATGATGAGACATTCTCTCCCGTAGTGATGCTTAAGTCGGTTAGGATTATGTTAGCAATTGCTGCATATTTTGATTATGAAATATGGCAGATGGATGTCAAAACTGCATTCCTCAATGGTAATATTGAAGAAGAGTTGTATATGATACAACCTAAGGGTTTTGCCGATCCTAAGGATGCTAATAAGGTATGCAAACTTCAGCGATCCATCTATGGACTGAAGCAAGCATCCCGAAGTTGGAATCTCCGCTATGATGAGGTGATCAAAGAGTTTGGATTTGTCAAAACTTATGGAGAGGCTTGTATTTACAAGAAAGTGCGTGGGAGCAATGTGGCATTTCTGATATTATATGTGGATGACATATTATTGATTAGAAATGATATAGATCTTTTAAACAGTGTTAAAAGTTATCTAAACAGCAAATTTTCGATGAAAGACCTTGGTGAAGCGTCATATATATTAGGCATTAAAATCTATAGAGATAAATCAAGGCGCCTAATTGGGTTGTCGCAGAGTACATACCTTGATAAGATATTAAAGAAGTTTAATATGGACGGAAGTAAGAAGGGTTTCTTACCTATGTTGCAAGGCAAGACATTGAGCAAGACTCAAAGTCCGGCTACGGCGGAAGAAAGAGAGATAATGGATAAGATCCCCTATGCCTCGGCCATAAGCTCTATAATGTATGACATGCTATGTACAAGACCGGATGTGGCACATGCTGTTAGTTTGACTAGTAGGTACCAATCTGATCCAGGTTCGAAACACTGGATAGGGGTCAAGAGTATCCTTAAGTACTTGAGAAGAACTAGGGATATGTTTCTTGTATACAGAGGTGAAGCAGAGCTAGTCGCTAAGTGTTATGTCAATCTAGCTTTGACACCGATCGGGATGACTCTAAGTCTCAATCCGGATACAAATTTCTCTTGAACGGAGCAACAGTTAGTTGGAGGAGTTCCATACAACCTGTGGTGGCTGGATCAACGACAGAGGCGGAATATGTTGCTGCTTTAGAAGCGGCACAGGAAGCTGTTTGGATGAAAGAGTTCATTACGGAACTAGGTGTGGTTCCTAGTTCATTGGACCCAATGGTGATCTATTGTGACAACAATGGAGCCATAGCCAACGCCAGGGAACCGAGGTCTCACAAGAATTCCAAGCATATTAAGCGTCGGTTTCACTCCATCCTCGAGCATGTCAAGGATGGAGATATAAAGATTTGTAAAGTACACACGGACCTAAATGTAGCAGATCCGTTGACTAAAGATCTCCCTAGGGAAAAACATGATCAACACCAGAACTCCATGGGTGTTAGATTTATCACTATGTGAACTAGATTATTGTCTCTAGTGCAAGTGGGAGACTGAAGGAAATATGCCCTGAGAGGCAATAATAAAGTTTTTATTATGTATTCCTTGTATATGATAGATGTTTATTTTGCATGCTATAATTGTATTGATCAGAAATATCAATACATGTGTGTTTAATAAACAAAAGGGGTTCCTAGTTATGCCTCTCTTGTAGACTAGCTTGTTGATTAACAAGATGATCAAGGTTTCCTGATCATGGACATTGGATGTTGTTAATAACAAGGTCACAACATTTGTGAAATGATGTGATGAACATTTATCCGAAGTATAGCATTACAATCAAGTCATTATGTTTATATTGCTATAACATCATACGAAGTAATCTTTATCCTTAGACCATGAGATCATGTTAATTACTAACACCTGAAGTATCTTGATAACATCAAACGTCACACCGTAACAGGGTGACTATAAAGATGGGTTCAGTGCTACGAAGGTGTTATGTTGAGGCTCATGGATCAAGAGTGGAATTTGTCAATCTCGATGACAGATAGATATACTCTGGGCCCTCTCGGTGATATCACATTAAGATAGCTTGCAAGCAAGTGATGTGATCACTAGAATGTTATATCACGGGAACGAGAAAAGAGTGCATGTCGGTAACGAGATCAAACTAGGTATTTGGATACCGATGATCGAATCTCGGACATGTATTATATCATGAGACAAAGGGATTAAATTACTACCGTTAAAGGTTCTCACGATCACAGAAGTCATCGTTGAATATGTAGGAGTCAGTATGGATCTCTAGGTCCCGCTTCTGATTATTGATCTGAGAGGAGTCTCAATCATGTCTGCATTATTCGCGAACCGTAGGGTGACACACTTAAGAGTTACCGGACACCATTTTGGAGCACATATGTTTCAGACGAAAGAATTGCAAAGCGCAGGAATTGTTTCGATAGAAACCGGAATTGTTTTCGGGTGAAATTGCAGAAAGTGGTTCGGTATGTGATATTGAAATATTGCAAGGGGTTATATGTGAATGTTTGTTAATTAAAGTAATTAAAAAAATTATGAATAAATTTAATAAAAGAGTTTTATTAAACGAGAGAGCATTAAACTTAGAGAATTTTAATGCATATAAAGTGGAGACTTTAAAAGGGAAAGTGAAGAGGCATTTTAATGTGGAGGGGTTACCACCACATCAATGGGGGAGGTGAGGGGTCACCCCCCATGAGGGACTGACCATGGGGAGGCGCACCCCCCTCCTCCTATAAAAGTCCCCCCTCTTCCTCCTTCTTCCTTACACCTCCTCGTGAAGGATGTCTCTCCCCCTCTAGAATTATTCCCCCATGGTCTCGGATTAGCGAGATACATGTTCCCGGTGGCATTTCATCTGGAAGGAGTTGCTCCTTCCACTGGATCGCTGGAGCGACGAGGTGGAGGTTGTCCGGTGGCTTGAACGTGTGTGCGAGGATGGATGCGCTGCTGATTTGCGGCGCTCGGACTTCCACATGATTTTGAGATCGGCAAGTGTATGACTACATCAACCATGAGTTCCTACTCGTTAACAAAACTCCTTGTCTTCGAGGGTAAGTTTTCGATGGATGTATGTCCACCCATTGCTCTGTACCTAGTAGATAGATCTTGGCGTATAGTTCTCATCGTAGGAATTTTTTTGTTTTCTATGCTGTGGACCCAACAATGCTGACATATAGTAGGTGAAATCCCTTTTAAATCATCCAGAGTATAGTTCATAGCTCCTCGGTGTTTCTTCAAAACCTCCAATAACCTTTCTTCTTCCTTTCCTGGAAGTTTAGAGCTAATAATAACAGGATATATATTTTTATCATCAATATAAGCATATTTAAGATCATCAGGGAGAGGTTTTAGATCGAAGACTGGATCCTTTTTAGGTGGCAACATGGTACCCAAGTCTTCTACATGCAAGTTATGCTTAAGCATCTTCGGTTAACGACGGAGAATCTCATCAATCTCATTCCTTTCTTCCATGAAGATCTCACTTTCGTGATCTTCCATAAATTGTTGCAAAGCATTATTAGGAGCAAGAGAGATAGAAGCAAGTTGTTCAACTCTAAAATCCTCATTATGGGTTTCCTCTTCACAAGGTTCTTTAGTAAATTTCGAAAAATTAAACTCATCAGATTCCCCATCAAACATAGTCAAGATTTTCTCCCTCTTGCAATCTATAATAGCTCCACAAGTACTCAAGAAATGTCTACCAAAAATGATAGGATAAGTTTTACTAGCAGCTGAACCAAGTACTAGAAAATCAGCAGGATACTTAATCTTACCACAAAGAACTTCCACATCTCGTACAATACCGATTGGAGAGATGGTCTCTGTATTAGCAAGGTGAATAACCACATCAAACTTTTCCAATTCGCGGGGACTGATTTCATGCATAATTTCTCTGTAAAGCTCATAAGGAATAGCACTGGAACTTGCACCAATATCACATAAACCATAATAGCAATGATCACCAATTCTAATGGAAAGCACGGGGACACTAGCCTTTTTAGCTCTATTAGGATGTGAAACAATATTAGAAGCATCCTCACAAAAGACTATGTGTCCATCTTCTATGCTTTTAGTGACAAGGTCTTTCACAATTGCTACAACAGGTTCAACATTTATTTGTTCATCAGGTTTTACAGTTCTCGTTTCACTTTTAGTTATTACATTAGTTATCATAGGATGACCCTTTACCTTATCTAGGAAGGGAATCTTCTCAATATAAGGTTCGGGTAAGATGTGATCAATAGTGCAACACTCAACACTCCCAGCAGGAACATAGTCAACAATATCTTTATAAGGTGCATGGTACTTGTTCCATCCCCTTGTTGTAATTTCAATATAAGAAGCAAAAGCCTTAAAGCAATTCGTAATAACTTGTAAATCAAGACCATAAGCATTACTAATATTTTGAAAGTCATCAGTTCCCATACAAGATTCAATGCATTCATAATCATAATTTATACCTGACTTTCTACCTTTGTCATTCTCCCAAGCTTCAACATTGTCTTGAATACGGTCCAGAAGATCCCATTTAGCTTCTTCTTCCATGCGAGTGAATGATCCAGCACAAGAAGCATCCAATAAATCCTTGTCATGTAGAGGGAGCCTTGCATAAAAGTTATTGATAATAATATTGTTGGGGAGCTCATGAATGGGACATTTGAGCATTAGTAACTTCAATCTCCCCCAAGCTTGAGTTGTACTCTCTCCATCAAGAGGCCAAAAGTTGTATATTTGATTCCGATCTTTATGAATCTCACTAGGAGGATAAAACTTTGAATAAAAGAGAGGCATTATTTCCTCCAATTCCAGAGCTTGACCATTCTTTAGCAGCTTATACCATTCCTCGGCTCTTCCTTTCAGCGATAATGAGAATAACTTCTTCTTAACTTGATCTGTAGTAATACATGCACACTTGAACAACCCGCATAATTCGTGTATAAAGAGTAAATGATCACGGATGGATGCCCATCCCCAACATAATAGTTATCCATAACACGATCAATAATTCTTGTAGGTATTTTGAAAGCATCATTCTTAGCAGGGTGGCTTATCTACTACCTTAAAGGGTAGTAGCATTACCAAATAAGAAACTCATGAAATATCCATAACGAAAATAAAGAAACTAGCGTATAAACAATACTCAGAGAAGTTTCCTTTACTAGTTCCACTCTCCAATAGAGCTTCACTCCCGACAGCGGTGCGGAAAATAGTCTTTATGACCCACAAGTATAGGGGTGTATCGCAAGATTTTCGATAAGTAAGAGTGTCGAACCCAACGAGGAGCGTATAGTCGGCTAGTGGTATGGATCAGGAATTCTCTACAAATACTTAGCAAACAGATTTTTAGGGGTTTTTGATAAAGCAAGTAAACAAAGTACGACTAAATAAAAGACAGGAGGAATAAATGCAGCAAGTGGCCCAATCCTTTATGCAGCAAAGGACAAGCCGGTTGTATTACTTAAAATGACCAAACGTTCTCGAGGAAACATGGGAAGACTGTCAAGTGCTTTTGCTTCATATAGTTGATTAATCTTCTTTAGCTTGCTAAGTGTTGTGTGGGTGAACCTGTGCTAATGTACCTACCTTCCTAGGACTAATACATACTTGTGATTATACCCCTTGCAAACATCTGTAAGTACAAGAAAGTAATTAAGGTAGAAAGCTAACCATAGCTTTAAACTCTAAGACCCTTACGTCCCTTGTGTAATGGTTTCCTAACAGGGGTTCAGGTTTCTGTCACTCTGGCAACCCCTACGATTAGTAGCCATATACACAATGCATTCCCCTAGGCCCATATAGGTGAAGTATCATGTAGTCGACGTTCACATGACACCACTAGAAGAAGTACACCACAACTCAAATATCAAACTATTGAATCTTTCTCAACACAACTCCAATACTAACAACATGACTTCTCCCATGTCCTCAAGAACAAAACGAACTAATCACAAGACATCATATGGATTATGATCAGAGATGGAATAATGATGTATAACAATCTGAACATAAACAATAATTCAATGGTTCACTCAATAGCATCAACTACAAAAAGTAATCAACACCGGGAAAGTTTCCCCTATGAACTATGCAAGATTCAACCCAATTGTTACAACAATATGGAGATGATGATGAGGGTGATGATGGTGATGGTGGTGATGATGATGATGATCCCGATGAAGTCCAGCTTGATGGTGGTGTTGATGGCGAGGATCTCCCCTCTCCGGGAAGGAATTCCCCTGGCAGAAATCTATCTGCCGGAGAGATCTTTCTCTCTCGGTGTTTTCCGCCCCGTAGAGGCAGCAGAATCTTTCTATGGTTGCTCCCCGAGTCTTAGGGTTTCGGGAGGATAATATACGCTAGAGGGGAGTGCCAGGGGTGGACCAGGGTGGCCCCACCACCTGGTGGCGCGGCCTAGGCTGGCCCGCGCCAGGGGGTGGTGTGGGCCCCCCGTGGCCCATCTCCAGCCCCCCTTCTGGCTTCCTCCTTCTTCTGGAAAAATAGGATTTTCCGTATATTTTCCCGGATTTTCTGATCTTCGCGAATTTTGCCTCCAAACAGCACCTTTTCCATCAGAATCCTGACTGCAGCGGTCCATGCTCCAAATGTCATCAACCATGCAAAAACATATGAAATAACATAAGTATCACCTCTCAATATGAAATATATCAATGAATAACAGTGAATTATGACATAGAATAGTGATGCAAAATGGACGTATCAATGGTCAACATTCAAAGTTATCCGTATACTATATATTGATAAGATAAGATAAGATCATGTAGAAGTCAACTATTATTAGCTATGAGGGAGAAGATTCTAGTACGATGGAGAAGTGTGTTTTGAGGTTTGTGCATAGCATTCATTATGCTAAAGACTATCAATAGAATCTTCTAGATGCTAGAATGGAAAAGAAGATCCAACGGCTAGAAATGTTCAATATTCAAAGTTATTCGTACACTATATAGTCGTAAGATAAGATAAGATATCTCTATCTCTACTACTATAGTGGAGCAGTTTTGAATTGGATCCATAACACCAATCCTGACCGTTGGGCTGTTGGATCCAATGGTTCAGAGAAGCTGGATTCGTGTTGAATAGTACCTAGAGCAAACTCCACCATGAATGTTCTAGAACCATCATGTCACCACCCCCAATATTTCATAGCATAGTAGACTGTATTCTCTCTACTTATACTACTATAGTGGAGCAGTTTTGAATTGGATCCATAGCACTAATCATGAATGTTGGGCTATTAGATCCAATGGTTCAGAGCAACTGGATTTGTGTTGAATAGTAATCCCTATGCCAAAATATAAGGCGCATAAGTATTAGTCAAAATTCAACATTTTTTAAGTTTAACCATGATTATACACAAAAATATAAAAGTTTATAATACTAAATTACTTTCAATAGATTCACCATAAAGTATATTTTCTTAATATGTCCATTCAATATTGTAGATGTAGATATTTTTTCTAAATATTTGGTCAAAGTTAGTAAGGTTTGACTTTTGACCAATCCTTAGGCGCCTTATATTTTGGGACGGAGCGAGGGAGAACAGACCTAGAGCAAACTCCACCATGTTCTAGAACCATCATGTCACCACGCCCAAAATGCATAAATTAAGTCTATTAATAATAATTATCTACACATGTTGAGAATGCAACCTACTGTGCTTTGAAATTTTGGGGGTGGTGACATGTTGGTTCCAATTAACATGGTGGAGTTTGCTCTAGGTACTATTCAACACGAATCCAACTGCTCTGAACCATTGGACCTAACAGCCCAATGGTCAAGACTGGTGCTATATATGGTTCCAATTAAAAACTACTCAATTATAGTAGTAGATATATAGATAAAAAGCACACCTTAATAAGGCCTAGTATGTGGCATCCGCTAAGGTTCACCTTATACATAGTGGAAACTATAAAGTATCTTTAAGCCTAAGGTGCACCACAAGCATGTGTGTTGACCATAGAGAATAAAAAATCATTTCCCCTATCTCCTTATTTCATGTGATAGTTTTCAAAAGGGGTTCAAAATTTTCAAGAGGCAAAATCTTAGTAGCTAGAAGTCGAACAGTATCAACGGGTATATTAATTGACCGCTCGATGGGTACCCCAAAAAGCTGTTTACATAAAACTTTCAAACAAAGCTACAATTTATTGCTTATAGTTCAAATTTGACCTTTTATTTCGATACATCGACATAAAGTCACTCAACAAGTGGACGGGGTAAGCTAGGAACCTTGAAAACTCATAAAACATGGGAATCGTAAGTAAAACACATTAGGTGAATCGGCATAACGCCCCCAAACCAGAGACAATTATGCATGCATGAACAATTTAATATGCGACAGTTGATAATGTCATATTATAAAAAATAGGGGCTTAGGGTCACACATCTGGGTTCGGCAGAACTTGGGTTCCGGGGGTCCGGGGTTCGACAGGGTTCGACGGGGGAACGGCTCGACCGGATCGGTCTCGGACAACGGAAGTAGATCTTGGCGTTCCGGGAAGAAGGACTTGTCGCATATGTGGATTGGTCCTCAGGGGTGAAGAGTTGGCGCGCCAGGGTTCGGTCTTCGGATCCGCGTAGAACAACTTGGCGCTCCGAGGGTTCGACGAGGTGCTTCGGATTCGCCCGCGAAGGAGGTCTTGGTGTCCGGGGTCTCGTCGTCTTCTAGTCCAGGTGTCGAACTTGGATTCAACCTGGTGGGTATTCGTCTCATCTCGACCATCGGTTGCAACGTCGGTTGACACGAACAGGAGTAGCTCTTGGTGAAGGGGATCAACGCATCCATGGGCCTCGTGGTCTTCGGACAGAGCCAACATTCCCCATACTGGTCTTACCGCACAGGGAGGGGCGGCCGGGAACATCTACATGCGTCCATGGCGGGGTCGGGACTTGCCGGCTCGATGGGGAGCGAGCGACCACCAGGGCGAAAAGGCCGCCGGCGGCGTCGGCCGGTGAGGAGGAGGGAGGCCATGGCCGGGGAGCTCAGAGGCGCGGAGATGAGCAGGGGAGACGCCAGGGCGACGTCGAGTCGGTCGGTGGGTGGCGGACAGCGACGCTGCCGGGCGAGAGGTCAAGCGGCGGCGTCCCGGGGAGGACGCGGAGCCGCGGGGCTGGCAGCTATGGAGGAGCGAGGCGGGGCGAAGCCGCGTGAGCGCGGTCGTCGGGAGCGAACAACGGAGGGAGGCGACGAGGGGCAGAGGAGCTCGGGCCCGTGCGGACAGAGGCTGGCGAAGGGCGGCATGGAGCTTGGTGGCGGCGTCCGCTCGGAGGAAGCAGAGGCGGTGCAGGGGGAAGAACAGCGAGGCAGGGGAAGGTAGGTGGTGGCGCGGGACAGGAAAGGGGAGAGAGAGGCACGGGCACGTCGGGTGTGGGGCCGAAGGGCGTGGGGTTCGAGGGAGGCAGGTGGGGTGGACGGGGCGTGTCTGTCCATCCGGGGGGGTGGGGCCCGCGCGGGGTAGGTGGACACGGGAGTGGCGGGAGGCTGGGATTGGGGAGCGCGCCCAGGAGGGGTTTGGGCGGCGGGTGACATGGCGGCTGGGCGGGAAAGGAGGAGGAGGTGGGGCCCAACACGGCTGGGTGGAGCGGTGCGTTTGGTGGGCGATGGGCAGGTGGGATGAGGTGGCGGTGGGGTGGCTATGTGAGGTGGAGGGAAAAAGGGAGGGGCTGGTGAGGTGGCGTGCTGCGATTGGGTGGGGTGAGGTGGAGGGGGCTGGGTAGAGTAGGGATTTTGGAGGTGGCTGGCCGGGCTTTTTGGCCTGGCTGGCTGCCTCCCAAAATAATGCAATCTTTTATTTTAATTTAAAATAGACTTTTGTAATTAGTTTTTAGACAAATAAAAGACCCGGAAAAGCCCAGCGTTTTGATTTGAAATAAAGACGGGGTATTTTAGAAAACCAAAACTAGACTTCTCGAAATTAGTTTTATGCGAACAAATGCAAGATGACATGACGATGCTCAAATGCAAGGCGGCATGATGACATGAGCATGCGGTCATGATGATGCAATGCACAAAAACACCGCGATTTTCTAGTAGTGGTTTTTGCGGGGTGCCACATATTTTAAAGTAAATACAAATGAACTCAACATTTGTCTTTAACTCTCCAAGTTTTAATAGAAAGCTTGTGCAGAATAAACTTTGAATCAATTATCAACCCCTTGAATATTATATCAATGTGTGTTACTTTTCGTATTTTTGTCTCACACACTCACAAGCCTTAATAAGAAGCACAAGTGTGAAACTAGTATAAAAGTTTAACACATTCCAAAGAACTCATCACAAACTTCCAAATCCTAGATCAAATACGATTATTCCGGGAATTCACGTTTATCAAACTGCATTACATTACTTATGCATTATTGCATCTTGCTTCTTTAAACATTAATCCTTACCGGACCAATGATGCTATGTACAGATTTTGGATCTTATATTGTCGTGAAGACCGTGAGTGCATAATATTTGAATCACAAAAGGCAAGTTCACACTGGTCTACCAGAGTTATAGCTGGTCCAGAAAGGGGCTTAACAGAGGTTGGGCAGGTCCTCAAGGGTCGTGTTGTCATGCGGTGTCACGGAGAGTGCAGCCATGCATGGATCTTAGACTGGGCCCCATACCAAGGAAGTATGGACAAGGTCATGACTTGGTTGTGCAAAAAGGCTAAGGTCTCGTAATGGTTAAAGCAACGCACCTCTGCAGAGTGTAAGAACTGTGACATGTTACTCCTTGTTCAAGGAAGGAGCTACGAACACGGAAGGAAAGAACTCCACGGAAGTTCTGGCAAACCTGTGAAGGCTGATGGACATAGTTTTCAAAATAAAAGAAACCTTAGAAGAAATGTTTACAAAACCTGCATTGCCTATGACCTATGGTCCGTGGCTATAGATAGTGCATAAAACACTCCTTTTGGGGAATTTATTGAGTACGCTCGTACTCAACCAGTCCTTCTTAACCCTTGCTAGGTTTTAAGCCATTGAAGACATCGTCAATACCAACTTACGCTGAAGAAACTATCATCGACAGCTCAAGTTCTTCAACAAAGTCAGTGAAGTCAACACATACATCAATCGAAGTGAAGACGAAGTTCCTGAGTAGATAGGATTAGATTCTTTTGGCATAAAACCTACTTCTATAGAGCATTGCAATAGCAGTAACTACAACCAATTAGTTTAGATACTAGTCTTAGTCACAAGATAGTGTTGAGTTGTTATTTCTAGTTCTTCTTTGTAAGAAGTTATTTTCCTCCTCTTTAACCTAGAGTGTTCTTTGGATATTTTGTAAACAGTCGAGTTGTAATCTATAGTCATGTCTTGGACTTGCTGTGTTTCTATTGTAACACCCTGAGGGATATAATACTAGTGGACAATGTTTCATTGGAGTTATGTTAACGACTATAGTGTACTACATCATGCAGTATTATGCTGGGTCACCGTAGCTGGTATTAGAGCATATGCTTTGACCTTACGATTAAAACCCTTTTAGGAGATCTGTAGGTTGGATAGTGACTATAGGAAGCCATCTTATCTAAACCAAGACCTATGATGGGTATCCACTTGAGGATAATCTTGTGACACTTAAGTTGGAGGTTTTGTCATCTTTCTTAAGGATTAGTTGTCTATTTTCCCTAGCAAAATGCCATCCTAGTGTAGCTCTAGATAGGTATAATACCACTAAGATATCTTAAGTAAGTTAAAATATCAAAGAAGATTACGACTAAGTTTAGGATATAATGTGGAGTAGTATTAGTGATTGTAACATTCCAAAAATATTAATCAAGCTTATCAATTTCTAATCACCCAAGTTTAGGGTTAACAAAAACTTTTATTATTAAACTTAATATGAGTGTATGTGTCATTTGCATTAGTGTATGAATGCTTGCAATTGTCATGATTGATTGTTACTAATGATAAAGATGGGTTTAATGATGAATACTAAATCATCTAGATCACCTCCAAGAAAAATCAAATGCAAAGAAAATAAAAAACAAGTCATATGATCAAATGGTCATTTTGGCCAAACTTATCCACTAGACCACTTTTAGTTTTCCTAGTAAAGGATTCCCAACAGAAACAATCCAATTCTTTTCACCCCTTGCTAGACCAAGTAAAAGTGTATACAAGCAAACTTTACAAAGTGGCAGAAACTATTTTCAAATCTATTTAAGAGGCAGTGTAAAATTGAATCAAGTTCATATGTATAGGTCATCACTTTAAAAAAATCCTCCAAATCAATTCCCCTTGACAATTCCCAACAACGACAGACTACTAAGCAAGCAACAAGAGCACTCACCAAAATTCATTCAAAAATTTGAAAGTTAAATTCATGCGGCCATTTGGTCGAACACCTGGCAGGCACAGTACAAACTCACCAACTATACACTATTTGGAGGTATCAATTGCTCAGCTTTTGTACTGCAATCATCACATTGAATTGTCCTAGATCATCCCTGGTACTTGGCCGTGCAAAGGATAGGCATCACTGGCCACATTGACTAGTGCCACGCCCGTACCGAGCCGGCCATGTCGGCCGAGCACGAACCACTCGCAGCGCGCCGCACCCACCCTCGCCCATGATGTCCAGCAAGTCGCCGTGACCTCACCACCACCCCCTATCTACCCGTTGACCCAAGCCAAGAAGTGGCGATGCTGAAAACCGTGTGCCCATTTAAGTCGTGGGCTGCCATGAAATGCCGACGGCTTGCAGCCTCACGCGCACACGCCATGCCTCGCTCTCTCCGCCCGTACTCGCGACCGCCGTAGCACCAATGACCGCCCAGACATGACCGTTTGCCGCCGCGCGCCCCGTGACTACCGTACCAAGTGACGAATGCTCGTGTACTAACCTAGAGTGCCTATTTCACCCAACCGATGGAGACCGCCCCTTTCCATGACGTCACTCGCGTGACGATCGCCATAGTCCACTACACCGACCCACGCCCTCCGCCGTGATGAACGCGACCTGTAGCAATGTCGCCGGAGAAGCCAACCCATGCCGCACTACCGCCACCACTGGTGTATAAATAGAGGACACCCAAGCCCTCAATCTCCACATCATTTCACGCATGTCTCTCTCAGAAACCTCCTTGACCTTTCCTTGGAGCAAGGCGAGCACTATCCCGCTGGAATTTGACCGGAGCCCGCCGCTGCAGTCGAGGAAGGAAGCCAACAATTGGAGCCACCCCAGGAGCTGTCGTGACCCCCACCGCCATTTTATGGTTCGAGTCTCGCCGGAGTTGTTCGACGGAGACGACAAACCACATCCGGAGGATCTAGTTCTAATCATAGGACTGAGATTGAAACATACCATTTCGGTTAGAATGAGCCACTGATGAGTAGGATCCGCTTGTCGGTAGCCCGCTACGCCAACGCTGTGCAGTTGGGCCGGCTCAATTAGTTTCCCGCGCAGAGCCCGTTGATTCAAAGAAGATTTTTCCATTTTAGATAAAACCAGATTCTGTCAGTAGATTCAAAATTCAATTCAAACATATTCACTAAACCAAATTGCATTATTCCAAATTTTCTAGAAAGGTTTTGAAATTATCTATTAACCCCCTTTGGATTCAAACCATTTAGAATTATAGATCACCTATACCAAAAATAACAAGACAGAGACTTTGGACACTTCAAACATTTTTCTAAATTAAACTATAAATGCTTTTGAGATGATTCCACCTCTCAAAAATCACATTTGCCATGCTCTACCTGAATTTGTAAAAATATTTGGTTTTACAAATATGAAACAGTGCCTAGTATTAAAGGAGTGCTATATAGACATTTCTAGTCACTTTAATGTTATTAAATAGTAATATTAAATCTTGTCATATATGATCACCATTAAATCACATTCCCAAATGTTGGAATAGATGGTGATGACATGTGTTAACATGATCCACTATTTTAATTAGAGAATATTAAATCTCTTAAGGATTTAAAATGAGTAGAAATTACTTTTCTAAAATAAGAAGAATAAGAAAATGCGAATATTCCACATGATGCTAGATCATCTAGTATGAGCCCTTGTGTGTTAAATAGAAGTAGTGAAGTGTTGTTTGGTCATTGTATACATTGAATGTGTTTATAGATGCTAGTACCGACCTGAGCTAAAACTGAATGACCCTAAAACTAAATAATGAAGTGTGTGTGTTTTGTGGTTTGCGCATACTAGCGTTCATCATGCTAAAGACTATCAATAGAATCTTTCTCAATGCTAAGGAAAAATAGAAGATCTAACGTTCGCAATGTTTGGATTCGCTAGTCTTGATCCAGTGGTCAATGTTCAAAGTTAATTCGTACACTATACAATGGTGGTATGGTATTGTAAGAGATAAGACAAGATAAAGATAAGATAAGAAGTACCACGAATGGCTGATCTAATGGTTGGTCTCGTAGGAGCGAGGTGCTTGAGAGTTAAGACGGTCAGTGGAAGTACAAGTTACATCAAGGACCTCATAAAAAATGAAAATTGCATCCAAGTCCATGCATGCATTTAGCACAAGGACCCTAAAACTGAACAATGAAGTGTGTGTTTTGAGGTTTGCACATACTAGCGTCCATTGTGCTAAAGACTATCGGTAGAATCTTTCTAGATGCTAATAATGGAAAAGAAGATCCAACGGTTAGCAAAGTTTGGATTTCCCATTCTTGATCCAACAGTCAATGTTCAAAGTTTGGATTTGCCAGTCTTGATCCAATGGTCAATGTTCAAAACGGGTTCAAAATTGCCTTCCCTCCTGATGTTTGGCCGATCTTTTGGATAACCTTCCCTCCCGATGTTTGGGAAGCAAGTGAAAATTTCAAATACCAGAGAAGTTTGAATTTTTTTGCCGCCAAGGACCAAAGTGGTTTCCATCCTATGTACTCCTCAACCCTACTCCACACCAATGCGCGGCTGCCGAGCACGCCAGAGACACAGATCCGCCGTACGAAGGAACACGTCTGTGATGCAGCACTGTGGACGAGGGGGAGAGATCAGCCGCAGAAAGGCGCTTGAGGAAAGGGGAGGAGAGATGGAGCATAGGGAAGGAGAGAGAAAACACACGATTTGTTTTGTGTGCATAGGTCCTGAAATTTACTACTAGTAGAGTGTACACTGTAAGGCTGCAGGAGTACCTCATGTTAGAAACCCATCATAACTTTGCTTCGACATGGAACCACCTTCAACTTCTCTTTGCTGCTGCCCTCTTCCCTTGCCAACGTTTTATTCTCTCAACATGTATAACGAATGGATAGAGGTGACCATATGTCTAAGCAAAGAAATATACTACTCCCACATTGTGTAAAAAAGCACACCTTAATAAGGCTCAGATAGTAAACCATATGACATATCATCACTATATAAAATTATAATTGGTAAAGCACAAAAAATTATAAATTCGATCAACATCTGTAAAGTATGGGTGTATATTTCGTCCTTGTACTTTGTATCATCATGTGTAGAAGTCAAATATTATTAGCTACCTAACACTTGAAATTTTTGGCAACATGGTCTAGAGAAACGAGGGAGAAGATTCTAGTATGATGGAGAAGTGTGTTTTGAGAGGTTTATGCATAGTGCATTCCTTGTGTTCAAGACTATCAATATAATCTTCTAGATGCTAGAATGGAAAACAGAAGATCCAACGGCTAGAAATGCTAGGATTCGCGAGTCTTGATCCAACGGTGAACATTCAAAGTTATCCCTACACTATATAGTGGAAAGATAAGATAAGATCATGTTGAAGTAAACGATTATTAGCTACGAGGGAGAAGATTCTAGTATGATGGAGAAGTGTGTTTTGAGGTTTATGCATAGCATTCATTATGCAGAAGACTATCAATAGAATCTTCTAGATTTTAGAATGGAAAAGAAGATCCAATGGCTAGAAATGTTGGGATTCACGAGTCTTGATCCAACGGTCAATATTCAAAGTTATCTGTACACTATATAGTCGTAAGATAAGATAAGATATCTCTATCTCTACTACTATCAAGAGCGAGGTGCTTGAGAGTTAACATGGTCGGTGTAAGTACAAGTTACATTAAGGACCTCACAAAAAATGAAAACTCCATCCAACAAGTCCGTGCATTCAGCACAAGGACCCTTAAACCGAGTAATGAAATACTATGTGTTTTGAGGTTTGCACATACTAGTGTTCATCGTGCTAAAGACTATCAGTAGAATCTTTCTAGATGCTAAGAATGGAAAATAAGATCAAACGGTTCACAATGTTTGGATTTGCCAGTGTTGATCCAACGGTCAATGTTCAAATAAGTTAATCCCTACACTATTTAGTGGTGGTATGCATGGTATTGTAAGAGATAAGAGACAAGATAAAGGTAAGATAAGAAGTACTGCAAATGGCCGATCTAATGGTAGGCCTCGTAGGAGCGAGGTGATTGAGAGTTAACACGGTCGGTGGAAGTACAAGTTACATCAAGAACCTCGTAAAAAATGAAAATTGCATCCAAGTCCATGCATTTTAGCACAAGTACCCTGACACTAAGGAATGAAATACTGTGTGTTTTTAGGTTTGCGCATACTAGCGTTCATAGTGCTAAAGAATATCAATAGATCGAATCTTTCTCGATGCTAAGAATGGAAAAAAGATCCAACGATTAGCAATGTTTGGATTTGCCAGTCTTGATCCAACGGTTAATATGTTCAAAGTTAATCCCTACACTATGTAGTGGTATGGTATTGTAAGAGATATAAGGCAAGATAAAAGATAAGATAAGAAGTACTGCGAATGTCCGATCTAATGGTAGGTCTCATAAGAGCGAGGTGCTTGAGAGTTAACACGGTGGGTAGAATTACAATTTATATCAAGGACCTCATCAAAACTGAAAATTGCATCCAAGTCCATGCATTTATCACAAGGACCCTAAAACCGAGTAACGAAGTACTGTGTGTTTTGAGGTTTGCACATAGTAGTGTTCATCATGCTAAAGACTATCAATAGAATCCTTATAGATCCTAAGAATGGAAAAGAAGGTCCAATGGTTAGCAATGTTTGGATTTGCAAGTCCTGAGATCCAACGGTAAATGTTCAAAATAAGTTAATCCCTACACTATGTAGTGGTGGTATATATGGTATTGTAAGAGATAAGAGACAAGATAAAGATAAGAAGTACTGTGAATGGCCAATCTAATGGTAGGTCTCGTAAGAGCGAGGTGCTCGAGTGGTTGGTGGAAGTACAAGTTACATCAAGGACCTCATAAAAAATGAAAATTCCATCCAAGTTCGTGCATTTGGCACAAGGACCCTAAAACCGAGTAATTATGTAGTACTGTGTGTTTTGAGGTTTGCACATACTAGTGTTCATCGTGCTAAAGACTATCAGTAGAATCTTTCTAGATGCTAAGAATGGAAAAGAATATCCATCGGTTTGCAATGTTTGGATTTTCTATTCTTGATCCAATGGTCAATGTTAAAATTTATTCGGTTAGCAAAGTTTGACCTAATTTCATGAAACAGTGAGCAAAGTTTGACCTAATTTCATTAAATAGTTAGGATGCAAAATCTTAGCAAGAAGATGAACTCAAGGCCAAAACTCTCGGTGGTTTCTGATATATATTAATTGACCCTTCCCCCCGATGGGTACCTCCAAGAGCTTTTTCGTAAAACTTTCAAAGCAACCTACAATTTACCTGTAGTAGTCCAAATTGTACCTAATTTCGATAAATCGACATAAAATCATTCAAGTGCGTGAAGTTAGCTAGGAAATTTGAGAATTCATAAAACATGGGAAATCGTAAGTGCATCGTGTTGGTCCACTATATATGTGTGAAAACTTGGCTTGTGGCATTCAGAACCATAGTCTTTGGACTTTATTTAGGGGAAAGAACAATCTAATCATCACTTGAAAAATTAAGAATGTTCTTCCTAAGATAGTTGGAAACTCACACTTGCGGCATTGTCTACTACAAGAAGATGCACCAATATCTACCTCCGAAAAGACTTTTAAATCAAGAGGAATCTATTCTTACTTATAGCTAAAGTATGGCCTAGTTTTGTTAAACTGGCAAGATGCAAAATCTTAGCAAGAAGTTTATTTTTTCGCAAAAAATCTCATTGGATGGTTTCTCATATATTAATTGTGACCCCCCGATGGGTACCTTCAAAAGCTATTTCTTAAAACATTCACAGTAACCTACAATTTGCTTGTAGTAGTTCAAATTTGACCTAATTTTGGTAAATCGACATAAGGTCATTCAAGTGGGTGAAGTTAGGTAGTGAGTTTGAGAATTCATAAAACACAGGAAATCATAAGTACAATATGTTGGTCCACTATATATATATATCTATATATATGTGTGTGTGTGTGAAAACTTGGCTTCTGGCATTTAGATCGATATTCTTCGAACTTCCTTTACGAGAGAGAATAATCTTGACATCACTTAGAAAATTGAGAATGGTCTTTACTGATAATTGGAAACTCACATCGACGACATTTTTTACTACAAGAAGATGCACCCATCTACCTTCGAAAAGACATTTAATTCAAGAGAAATCTATCGCGCTTACATGTAGCTCAATTATGACTTAATTTTGTTAAATTGTCAAGATACAAAATCTTAGAAAGAAGTTGGACCTATCATCAAAGCTCATAGTGGTTTCTGATATATTAATTCACCCCTCCCCCGAAGGGTAACGCCAAAAGCTTTTTCATGAAACTTTCAAAGCAACCTACAATTTACTTGTAGTTCAAATCCGACCTAATATAATTTCAATAAATCGGGATAAAGTCATTCAAGTTGGCAGATTTAGATAGGAAGTTTGAAAGCACATAAAACATAGGTATCGTCAATACAACATGTTGGTCCACTATATATATATGTTTGAAAACCTGGATTGTGGCATTCAGATCCATATTCTTCGGACTTTTTTAACGAAAAATAACAACCTTCCTTATCATCTCTCGGAAAATTGAGAATTGAATGTTATTTCCTAATATTTCGAAACTCACACCGATGACATTGTTTACTGTGTATTGATTTTTTTCAATGAGTATACTATTTAATACTGTATATAGTTGGTCAAACTTTGTAACGGTTGACTTTGACTAAACCTAATATTCTGAGTAATACTCCCTCCGTTTATAAATATAAGACGTTTTTCCTTTGTGAAATGAATGTATCTAGATGCCTTTTAGTGTATGGGCATCTAGATACATTTGATTCACAAAGCTAAAACGTCTTATATTTCTGAACAGAGGGAGTATTAAATAAATGGAGTATAGGATAAGATTAGGAAAACAACATTTTTTTAGAACCCTCACAAGCTTTTTCTTAGCATCACAGATTTGAATATTACATTGACACTGATGATTAACCAAACTGCAAACAAAGCAAACCCAAACACATAAGGAGTAGTAGTACTACAACTTAATGACTTCTAGGGGGACTCCGCAGTCTTCTTAGGCGACTTGGCTACATCCTCTACGGGTAAATTGGTTGCATCCTCCGCGGTACCATCGCCAAGCAGGGACTTGTGGATGCTGGGCAGCATGCCGCTGTGTGCGATGGTAACACCGGTCAGCAACTTGCTGATCTCCTCGTCGCTAATGACACCGAGCATCACGTGCCTCAGGATGATGCGGATCTTCTTGCTGTCCTTCGTGGCTTGCCCGGCGAGCTCTAGCACCTCGGTGGTGAGGTACTCGAGAACGGCCGCGAGGTAGACGGGAGCCTCGAAGCCTATGCGCTAGGAGTACGGACCGTCCTTGAGGTAGCGCCTGATCTGGCCAACGGGGAAATGCAGCCCGACCTTGATGGACCTCGACACCTGCTTCTTCCTGCGGCTGCCTGGTGCGAGACTGCGACTTGGAGTGGCCAGAGCAAGATTCGGAAGCCGGCGACAAGTCTTCTTTTTCTCCACAGCCTTTGTCATTGCCACAAGGGTCTTCTTCTTCCCACGGCGATCTCCGGTCTTTGGAACCATAACTACAAAGTCTAAGAGGAAGACAGATTAATTGTGGAGGGCCTGTGAAGGTGCCCAGGTCCATTGTATTTAAACTTTAACATCGCCGTCTTTACTGTTTTACAAGTATGAATTTTCAATAGGAGTACTACTAATAAAAGGCTATGTGCATGTTTCCTTATTTTATTTCACTTTTTTGAAACATGGTCAGATGTGTCACCATGAAAATTCATACAAAGAAGTTGTATCTTTCAAAACATCGGTTTTTAGTATGACTATGTGGGTACAATAATTAGTACTATATGAATTTCTGACAAAGTTACAAGCAATCTATCACGCACTTGTAGATCAAAATTTACCTACTTTGGTTTTATTGACAAAATGTCATTTAATTATGCGAAATTAGCTAGAAAGCCTGAAAATTCATGAAACTTGTTGACCATGAAACATACTCTATTTTGTGTGAAATTTAGTGTGTTGTGGCTTTTGGAGCTATACTATTTGCCTTTTCTTTAAAGAATAATTATATGTGGAACTTCTAAAATAATTTAACAAAATTTTATACATAAAAGTTGAAAAGTCCAATTAACAACATTAGTATGCCATGACAAGATGCACCCTGTCTACCCAAAATGGACACGACCTTTGTCATTATTTAACTTGAAACCCGAGTACTCCCTCCGTCTCAAAATAGATGTCACAATTTTTTTAAAATTTAGATGTATCTAGACTACAAAGTGGCTAGATACATCCAAATTTAAACAATTTTGTGACATCTATTTTGAGACGCAGGGAGTGTGTTAACACATCGCTGGTCATATTGTGAAGATGTGTTTTTAAAACTTGTCAAAATTCATGTTTATCATTTACGGAAGAGGACACCATACATAAGTGCTTAACATTTTTTATTGCTTCTTTACTTTTCTTTAACTTATCCTAATAAACGGGACAAGTGATGCATATATGACCTTGACATTGGTAACTTGGCTTAAAATGTGAACAATGTCCATACATGGTTATGACCATATTGTGTAGCAAGTTTTTTGAAAGTTGTCCAAATCCATGTTTGTAGTTTTCGTCCAAACAAGCACAAATATAAGAGGAAACCATCTAAGTTTCAACTATGTATCATTACCACCCCAGCCCCTCCCGCAAAAAAAACCATGTATCATGACACACATTGAAATAAGTATTTTCATATAGTACTAACATGCGGTGGAAATTATCTTTATTTTGCTAGAATATAGTGAGTGCACTCTAAGCCAACTTACCCGGACGTACTTAATTACTGAAAACAAATCCTATCACTTGGAAGTTGAAAAGCATTTCCCTAAAAGTTTGGAACTCTCATTGACAACATTATTTACCAAATCCAAGATGCTTCGTAGAACGAGATATAGTACACTGCCTACCTTTTCTCTGGACGCCATTTAATTTTGCACTCGGGCATGCTTCTTCGGTGGGGGGAGGGAAGAGACCTCCTCGTCGTCTTCCTTGGCCTCCTCCCAGTCATCGTCCTTGGCCTTCTCCCTGTCATCATCTTTGGCCTCATCCTCAAGGTTGACCTTAGACTCCTCCTCTTCCTCAGTATCATCTTCCGTCTTATCAGAGTCGCTCGGTGTTGGTGGTGGTGCCCCTTCGAAAATGCGCTACCAATGTCTATCTTCTTCATCATAGGAGTCAGATAGCGGCAGCAGCCATGGACCGTCGACTGAGTCTGGGATTCCAGGTGGAGTTTCGGGGCTTTCCCATTTGTTAGGTCAATTGACGTGTTCTGGAGAGAGCTATCATACGACATTTTGGAAGGAAATAGAGAGAGATCAAGTTCTAAGCAACGGTGGGTTGGGTGTTTTGGGTGAAAGTAGGGGTGAGTACTATTGCAATTTATAATGTCTATTTATAGTCGTGCTTGTGTTAATACCCTGAAAACTATCCTAAAATATCATAAATACCAGACTCATCCCATCAACAAAAAAAGGATTATACCGGACTTGTCGGTTCTTGATTTTTCTCGACCCAGAGAATTCAGGAGGCGCCCCGCTTTATCCAAAAATGAAGAGGGTCATGCAGATCATGCTGAATTACTCGGTATCTCTTACTTCCTCCGTTAAAAATTAAGTGTCTATAGTAGTACATACTTATCTAGCTACAGTACTACTAGTATACGTACACTCTTCATAAAGTTGTGTCACCGAACTTGATTGATGGTGGTATGGTGTGGCCCTCATCTTTTTCTGCACCGCTGCATCTCAGACTAGAAGTATAATCATTTCGTGAAAGCTTACACGTGAAGGAAGGAGAAATGGGGAGGATAGTGGATGGATGGTGAGAGGGGGCGAAGGAGAGAGAAAATCTACTACTACGTAGTAGTATGTGTACTAGTACCGCGTGGTACGACCCATCGTAATATGTAAAATTTTATCCGAAGTTAGATAGGAACCATGATCAACTACAATATATGTGAAACCATTGGCTTGTGGCATTCTGAACCATATTATTTGGACTTTCTTCACAAAAAAACATCACCGTCGTCATTGGCAAAATTGAAATTCTTTTTTTCCTAATTGTTGGAAACTCCCACATGCAACAATGCTTACTATGCCAAGATGTAACCATCTACCAAACTATCGTGGGAACTCTATCAAATTGTAAACTATGATGTCAATATGGTCTTGATGACCTTGGTCGTTCGGGTTGAAATAAACCCGATAGTGTCGATACACATGGTTGGACAATATTGTGAAGCTATTTTTCGAAAACTTATCTAATCCCATGATTACAGTTTTCATGGCACGTGGTGCACAAGACATGATAGGACATCATGAGTAAACCTTTTGTTTTTTGTTTTTCGTTTATTCAATGTGATCAATGTTCAGAACGGGTTCAAAATTGCCTTCCCTCCCGATGTTTGGCCGATCTTTTGGATAACCTTCCCTTCTGATGTGTGGGAAGCAAGTGAAAATTTTGAAAACCGGAAAAGTTTGAATTTTTGTGCCGCCAAGGACCAAAATGGTTTCCTTCCTATGTACTCCCCGTCCCTACTCCACACCAACGCTGGGTCTGCACAGGCGACATACTGCAGGCGCATTAAGGCACATGTGCGCATACTGTGGATGAGGGGAGAGAGATTAGTCGGACTGGTGCGCGAGGGGAAAGGGAAGGGGATATGGAGCATAGGGAAGGAGAGAGAAAACACATGATTTTTTTGCATGCATAGGTCCTGAAATTTACTACTAGTAAAGTGTACACTGTAAGGCTGCAGGAGTACCTCGTGTCAGAAATCCATCATAACTTTGCTCTAACATGCAACCGCCTTCAACTTCTCTTTGCTGCTGCCCTCTTCCCCTGCCAACGTTTTATTCTCTCAGCATGTACAACGCATGGACAGAGGTGACCATATGTCTAAGCAAAGAAATATACTACTCCCGCATTGTGTTAAAAATCACACCTTAATAAGGCTTAGATAGTAAAATGTATGACATATCATCACTATATAAAATTATAATTGGTCAAGCACAAAAAATTATAAATTTGATCAACATCTATAAAGTATGGGTGTATATTTGGTCCTTGTACTTTGTATCATCATTTATAGAAGTTAAATATTATTAGCTACGTAACACTTGAAATTTTTGGTAACATGGTCTAGAGAAACGAGGGAGAATATTCTAGTATGATGGAGAAGTGTGTTTTGAAAGGTTTATGCATAGTGCATTCATTGAATATTCTAGATGGCAGAATGTAAAAGAAGATCCAACGTATAGAAATGCTAGGATTCATGAATCTTGATCCAACGGTCAACATTCAAAGTTATCCGTACACTATATAGTGGTAAGTTAAGATAACATAAGATACTAGTAAGTTGTACGTACCCTGCACATGAAGCTCAGATAATAGACGTCTGGCATATCGTCACTATATAAAATTATAATAGGTAAAGTGGAAAAAATATAAATTTGATCAACATCTATAAAGTATGGGAGTATATTTGGTCCTTGTACTTTGTATCATCATGTGTAGAAGTCAAATACTATTAGCTACCTAACACTTGAAATTTTTGGTAACATGGTCTAAAGAAACGAGGGAGAAGATTCTAGTATGATGGAGACGTGTGTTTTGAGAGGTTTATGCATAGTGAATTCATTGTGTTCAAGACTATCAATAGAATCTTCTAGACGCTAGACTGGAAAAGAAGATCCAATGGCTGGAAATGTTCGGATTTGCGAGTCTCGATCCAACAGTCAATATTCAAAGTTATTTGTACACTATATAGTGGTAAGATAAGATGTGTAAAAACATGGCTTGTGGCATTCAGATCCATACTCTTCAGACTGTCTTTATAGAAAGGAACAATCTCATCATCACTCGGAAATTAAGGATGATATTTCCTAATATTTGGAAACTCACATCGACGACATTGTTTACTACAAGAAGATGCACCCGTCTACCTCCGAAAAGACAATTAACTCAAGAGCAATCTGTCGCATTTACTTGTAGCTCAAGTTTGATATAATTTCGTTAAATTGTCAAGATGCAAAATATTACCAAGAAGTTGAACTTGTTGTAAAAACTATCGGTGGTGGTTTGTGATATATTAAATCAGCCCCCAGTGGTTACCTCCAAAAAAACGTAAAACTTTCAATGCAACCTACAATTTACTTGTAGTTCAAAATTGAACTAATTTCAATAAATCGACATAAAATCAATTTCAAGTGGGCAAACTTAGCTATAGGAATAAGTTTGAAAACTCATAAAACACGGGAATCATAAGTACAACATGAGGTTCCACTATATATGTTTGAAAGCTTGGCTTGTGGCGTTCAGGTCCATATCCTTTGGACTTTGTTTACGAAAACGAACAATAATCTCATCATCACCTTGAAAATTGAGAATGTTCTTTCCTGATAGTTGGAAACTCACACCGGCGGTACTGATTACTACAAGAAGATGCATCCATCTACCTCCAAAGAGACATTTAATTAAAGAAAAATCTATCGCGCTTACTTGTAGCTCAAGTTTGAGCTAATTTTTCATTAAATTGTCAAGATGAAAAATCTTAATTAGAAAGGAGTTAAAAACATATTGTCAAAACTCTCGGTTGTTTTCTGATATATTAGCTGAGCCCCCATTGGGTACACCTCCAAAAGTTTTTGTAATTCTTTAGAAGCAACCTACAATAATTTAGTTGTAGTTCAAGTTTGATGAAATTTCGATAAATATAGGCATGAAGTCATTCAAGTGGGGCAAAGTTAATTAGCTACATAGGGAGTTTGAAAACTCATAAAACATGGGAATCGTAAGTAAAACACGTTGGTCCACTTAATATGTCTAAAAGCTTGGCTTATGGCATTGAGATCCATATTCTTCAGACTTTCTTAACATAAAAGAACCATCTCGTCATCACTCGAAAAAGTGAGAATTTCTTTCCTTGTAGTTAGAAACTCACACCGACGACATTGTTTACTAGAAGAAGATGCACCCATCTACCTACGAAAATATATTTAATTCAAGAGCAATCTATCACCCTTACTTTGAGCTCAACTTTAATCTAATTTCATTAAATCGACAAGAAGTCACTAAAGTGTGAAAAGTTTGCTAGGAAGCTTGAAAAATCATAGTACTAAAAACTTGGGCATTACATATAAGAAACCGTTGGTCCAATTTGTGTGATAATTGGGGTGGTTGCATTTTCTTTTAAATATGGTAGGTCTCGTAGGAGAGAGGTGCTTGAGAGTTAACACGATCGATGGAAGTACAACTTACATCAAGGACCTGATAAAAAAATGAAAATTGCATCCAAGTCCATCCATTTAACACAATGACCCTAAAACTGAATAATGAAGTGTGTGTGTTTTGTGGTTTGCGCATACTAGCGTTCATCGTGCTAAAGACTATAAATAGAATCTTTCGTGATGCTAAGGAAAAATAGAAGATCTAACGGTTAGCAATGTTTGGATTTGCCAGTCTTGATCCAGCGGTCAATGTTCAAAGTTAATTCGTACACTATACAATGGTGGTATGGTATTTTAAGATATAAGACAAGATAAAGATAAGATAAGAAGTACTGCGAATGGCTGATCTAATAGTTGGTCTCGTAGGAGCAAGGTGCTTAAGAGTTAAGACGGTTAGTGGAAGGACAAGTTACATCAAGGACCTCATGAAAAATGAAAATTGCATCCAAGTCCATGCATGCATTTAGCACAAGGACCCTGAAACTGAGCAATGAAGTGTGTGTTTTGAGGTTTGCGCATACTAGCGTCCATTGTGCTAAAGACTATCGGTAGAATCTTTCTAGATGCTAATAATGGAAAAGAAGATCCAACGGTTAGCAAAATTTGGATTTGCCAGTCTTGATCCAACGGTCAATGTTCAAAGTTTGGATTTGCCAGTCTTGATCCAGCAGTCAATGTTCAAAACGGGTTAAAAATTGCCTTCCCTCCCGATGTTTGGCCAATCTTTTGGATAACCTTCACTCCCGATGTTTGGGAAGCAGGTGAAAATTTCAAAAACAAGAAAATTTTGAATTTTTATGCCGCCAAGGACCAAAGTGGTTTCCTTCCTATGTAATCCTCATCCCTACTCCACACCAACATGCGGCTGCCGAACAAGCCAGAGACACAGAGCCGTTGTACCAAGGAACATGTACGCAGCGCCAGGCTGTGGACGAGGGGAGAGAGATCAGCCGGACTGGTGAGCGACGGGAAAGGGGAGGAGAGATGGAGCATAAGGAAAGAGAGAGAAAACACACGATTTGTTTTGCGTGTATAGGTCCTGAAATTTACTACTAGTAGAGTGTACACTGTAAGGCCGCAGGAGTACCTCGTGTCAGAAACCCATCATAACTTTGCTCTAACATGGAACCGCCTTCAACATCTCTTCGTTGTTGCCCTCTTCCCCTGCCAATGTTTTATTCTCTCAGCATGGACAGCGCGTGGATAGAGGTGACCATATGTCTAAGCAAAGAAATATACTACTCCCACATTGTGTAAAAAAGCACACCTTAATAAGGCTCAGATAGTAAATCGTATGACATATCATCACTATATAAAATTATAATTGGTAAAGCACAAACAATTATAAATTTGATCATCATCTATAAAGTATGGGTGTATATTTGGTCCTTGTACTTTGTATCATCATGTGTAGAAGTCAAATACTATTAGCTACCTAACACTTGAAATTTTTGGTAACATGGTCTAGAGAAATGAGGGAGAAGATTCTAGTATGATGGAGAAGTGTGTTTTGAGAGGTTTATGCATAGTGCATTCATTGTGTTCAAGACTATCAATAGAATCTTCTAGATGCTAGAATGGAAAAGAAGATCCAATGGCTAGAAATGCTGGGATTCGCAAGTCTTGATCCAATGGTTGATGACCCACAAGTATAGGGGGTGTATCGCAGTATTTTTGATCAGTAAGAGTGTCGAACCCAACGAGGAGGAGAATGTGTTGGCTAGTGGTATGGATCAGGATTCTCTGCAAATACTTAGCAAATGGATTTTTAGGGGTTTTTGATAAAGCAAGTAAACAAAGTACGAGTAAATAAAAGACAGTAGGAATAAATGCAGCAAGTGGCCCAATCCTTTATGCAGCAAAGTACAAGCCGGTTGTATTACTTAAAATGACCAAACGTTCTCGAGGACACATGGGAAGACTGTCAAGTGCTTTCGCTTCATATAGTTGATTAATCTTCTTTAGCTTGCTAAGTGTTGTGTGGGTGAACCTGTGCTAACGTACCGACCTTCCTAGGACTAATACATACTTGTGATTATACACCTTGCAAACATCCATAAGTACAAGAAAGTAATTAAGGTAGAAACCTAACCACAACTTTAAACTGTAAGACCCTTACGTCCCTTGTGCAATGGTTTCCTAACGGGGGTTCAGGTTTACATCCTCAACCCCTACGATTAGTAGCCATATACACAATGCATTCCCCTAGGCCCATATAGGTGAAGTATCATGTAGTCGACATTCACATGACACCACTAGAAGAAGTACACCACAACTTAAATATCAAACTATTGAATCTTTCTCAACACAACTCCACTATTAACAACATGACTTCTCCCATGTCCTCAAGAACAAAACGAACTACTCACAAGACATCATATGGATCATGATCAGAGATGGAATAAAGATGTATAACAATCTGAAAATAAACAATAATTCAACAGTTCCACTCAATAGTATCAACTACAAAGAGTAATCAACACCGGGAAAGTTTCCCCTAAGAACTATGCAAGATTCAACCCAATTGTTACAGCGGTATGGAGATGGTGATGATGGTGCTGGTGGAGATGATGGTGGTGATGATGATGATGATCCCGATGAAGTCCAGCTTGATGGTGGTGTTGATGGCGACGATCTCCCTTCTCCGGGAAGGAATTCCCCTGGCAGAAATATGTCTGCCGGAGAGATCTTTCTCTCTCGATGTTTTCCGCCCCGCAGAGGCGGCGGAATCTTTCTATGGTCGCTCCCCGAGCCTTAGGGTTTCGGGAGGATAATATACGCTAGAGGGAAGAGCTGGGGGTGGACCAGTGGCCACACACACCGGTGGCGCTGACACTGGGTGGCATGACGAAGTGGTGTGGGCCCCTGGCCCATCTCCAGCCCCCTTCGCTTCCTTCGTCTTCTGAAAAATAGGATTTTCCGTATATTTTCCCGGATTTTCTGATCTTCGCGAATTTTGCCTCCAAACAGCACCTTTTCCATCAGAATCCTAACTCCAGCGGTCCATGCTCCAAAAGTCATCAACCATGCAAAAACAGATGAAATAACATAAGTATCACCTCTCAATACGAAATATATCAATGAATAACAGTGAATTATGACATAGAATACTGATGCAAAATGGACGTATCAACTCCCCCAAGCTTAGACTTCGCTTATCCCCAAGCGGCCAGGCTCAATAAACATGACCTCAGGTTTATGGAGTGAAGAGTCGATAAAAGAATACGGACAAGAAGCATTACATTCATCAATACATAGATCATAATAGAAGACAACTCACTGTTATATAACTTAACTTGCAATAATTAAAGGAAACACAATAAAGATACATAAAGTGAATCATAATTGGTAATGGCAAACTTAGCTCTTGGTCGAAGAATAGTTTGATAATTTGCTGGAGTTCACACATAATTGGTTTTTCAATGATAGCTTTCAAAGTAGTAAACACCAAGATAAGAGCAATGTGCAAAACAAGGAACATAAGAAACATGATTGAATAAATCATCAAATGAATGAATGAAACACAACAACTCAAAATACTTGCTGAGATAGAGAGGAATAGGTTTACTGACTCAACTACAAAGTAAAAGAAAGGCCCTTCGCAGAGGGAAGCAGGGTTTGCACGTCTCATAGAGAGCTCCCAAAAATTATGATTAGGCATGGCTTAGGCTAGTGGCCAAGGCGTTTCTCTAACACACATATAAACTCCATGATCTTACATGTTCCCCTTTTATTTCACACCGTCGGGATCCATAGGCAAAAGAATCATGATATCAAATAGTTACAAAGTACCATGGCAGTGTTGAAAGCGTTCCCCATGATACATGGTTCTGCTAACTTCAACTCATAAAGCGCAAGCATATACGCAACAAAGAAGGTCCCAATGGTTCAGGTTATTAAATGAAAGAAAACTAAAGTGTGCCATCAAGTTCGTGAGAGCTTTAATCACTAATTTTCACATAACAAGTTTAATTTGGGAGGTAGATAAAACAACAATTTACTTGGAATAGCAATAATTCTACTAGGTAGGTATGGTGGACTCAAATGGCATGGGTTTGGTTTAAAGGAAGTGGATGCACGGGAAGAATTCCCTCTCAGTACAGGTTTTTGGCTAGCAAGGCTGGGTAGCAAGTATAACAGTTGAAGTAAACAAACAAACATACAAGTGATAAAGACAAACGTGCAATCTTCCTTGGAAGCACAAAAGATCTTAACTAGAGACTACTAGACTCATGAGAAAATCAAGAAAGAAAGACGATGAAATTATTTTTCTTTAAAGGTACTTTTATCTTTTTCATTCAACTCTGAAAAATAGTGTTGCTACTGACCGAGCCAGGTTTGCCAAAACCAACTAAATTAACTCAATGATCCCAAAGTGATACCAATACTAACAACAAGATCAATCATATAACCACGAATTGAAAACTAATATAAGCTATGAAAAAGAGTGAATGATAAAACTTCTTATTAATATTCCATAAAGTAACTCACACCAAGGGATACATATATAACGAGAGAGGGGACACTTCCATAATGCAAAACATCCTACATAATAACTTCTCTATTCATGATATGACTCTACTAATAAGGCAAAAAGATAGAAGATAGTGATGTGATACCGCGACACTCCCCCAAGCATGGAACAAGCCAAGGGGATGCCAAACCTGATGATTTAATTACTTCGGTGGTGGTGGTATCCTCTCATCTTCGTCCGACTTCCAGGGTAAGGGCTTCCAATCAATAAAGGACATCGCGGTTTCCAGTATCCTGAAACTTGCAGCAGCACTTATGCGTTTAAACCTAACCTCATACTCACAGTTTTGATTTTGAACGTCATAGAACTGTGCTTGCAGTTTTTTGGTTGTTTGGCAGAGTGAGAGGACTTCATCCTTGAGTTCAGCAGTCTCCTTTTGGTGCTCGGTGATGAGTTCGGAACAAATCTTATGGATGATATCCACTTCGTGCTCCGCCATCTTATTGTACCTAAAGACTTCTTGCTCCAGCGCTTCCATCCTGTCCTCCATACTTCCTTCACCTTTAGGGCATCGAACCTCTTTTATCCGGAGTTCTCCATCTTCAAGCAACAACTCCTTGGGATGAATCATCAACTCTCTCATGTATGGGTTGATGATATCCTCTAAAGAATCTTCCTTGGCTGATCCGGAGGAAGACATTGTAGCTCCAAAGTTGGGACTCTTCCTGTCAGAAACAGATCAAAACGAAAACACGATGAACACACGATATACGAACCTCGGGAGATCCTAGGGATTATATATTACGAAGTTTCATGATGAAATGAAGGTACTGGGTGAAAACGGGTCGTAGACGGAGTGTGGGGTGGCCACACTACCTGGTGGCGCGGCCTAGGGTGGGCCCGCGCCACAGGGTGGTGTGAGCCACCTGCTCGCTTCCGCCCCTTTAAACCGTAGCTTTCCATATTGACTAAAAACTGCAAAAATATAGTTGGATAGTATTTTCGCAGAACTTTTCTTACCATAACTGTTACCTATTTGAAAACAGACTCTGCAGGTCTCTTAATTGGGTCCTTGATAAAATTTTCGGAGTGATAACTTGAAAGGCATCAACATCTTCATTGTAAGAATCCCCAGCAATATAGTGTTTGAGACGCTTCCCATTCACTACTTGTGTAGTATTATCTTTTAAAGAATAAATTTTTATTGCTCCTGAACGATATACTTCTTCAATAATGAAAGGTCCTTCCCATTTTGACAGTAGCTTTCCTACAAAAAATCTGAGACGAGACCTATACAATAGAACTTTCTCACCAACATGACATTCTCTCTTAAGTATTCGCTTGTCATGCCATTTTTAACTTTTTCCTTAAAGAGCCTAGCATTTTCATAGGCTTCACTCCTCTATTCATCTAAAGAACTTAAGTCAAATAATCTTTTCTCACCAGCGAGATTACAATCTCTATTTAGTTCTTTAACTTCCCAGTAAGCTTTGTGTTCTAATTCTAAAGGTAGGTGACAAGCTTTCCCATAAATCATTTTATAAGGAGACATCCCCATAGGATTTTTGTAGGCAGTTCTATAAGCCCATAAAGCATCATCCAATTTTTTAGCCCAGTTTTTTCTAGATCTATTAACAGTCTTTTACAGGATGGATTTAATTTTTCTACTTGATAACTCTACTTGCCCGCTAGTTTGGGGGTGATAAGCTAAAGCAATTCTATGATTAACATCATATTTAGCAAGGGTCTTTCTAAAACCACCATGAATGAAATGAGAACCCCCATCAGTCATGAGATACCTAGGCACTCCAAACCTCGGAAAGATAACATCCTGAAGCATTTTTAGAGAAGTTTCCCCATTAGCACTTTTCATATGAATGGCTTCTACCCACTTAGTAACATAATCAATGGCAACAAGAATATGAGTATAACCTTTCAAGGGAGGGAAAGGACCCATAAAGTCAAATCCCCAGCAATCAAAGGGTTCAATAACTAGAGAGTAGTTCATAGGCATTTCATTGTGTCTAGAAATATTACCAACACGTTGACATTCATCACAAGATAAAACAAATTTTCTTGCATTTTTAAAAAGGGTAGGCCAGTAGAAACCTGATTGTAGCACCTTTTGTGCAGTTCTATCTCCTGCATGATGTCCTCCGTAAGCACTACCATGACATTTATGCAATATCTCCTATTGTTCATATTCTAGAACACATCTTCACATAATACCATCCACTCCTTCTTTGTATAAGTTTGGGTCATCCCAAAAATAATGCCTCAAATCATAGAAGAACTTCCTTCTTTGCTGAGCTGTAAAAGTTGGAGGCAAATACTTGGAGACAATAAAGTTAGCATAATCAGCGTACCAAGGGCTCCCTCGCGAGCTTACCCCTACTGCGGCTAACTGCTCATTTGGGAAACTATCATTAACAAGCATAGGGTCAAAAGAGATGTTTTCCAATCGAGATAAATTATCAGCTACCGGGTTTTCAGCACCTTTCCTATCTACTATGTAGATCAAACTCTTGTAAAAGTAGCACCCATCTAATAAGCCTAGGCTTAGCGTCCTTCTTCGTCATAAGGTATTTAATAGCAGCATGATCAATATGAATGGTGACTTTTGAGTCTACAATATAGGGTCTAAACTTATCATAAGCAAAAACGACAGCTAGAAATTCTTTTTCAGTAGTAGCGTAATTCCTTTGAGCAGTGTCTAAAGTCTTACTAGCATAATGAATAATGTTTAACTTTTTAACATTTTGTTGCCCAAGGACAACACCTACAGCAAAATCACTCGCATCACACATTATTTCAAAGGGTAAACTCCAATCAGGTAGTTGAACAATAGGGGTTATAGTTAAAGCCTTCTTAAGAGTTTCAAAAGCTTCCTTACAATCATCATCAAAAACGAAGGGTACATCTTTTTGAAGAAGATTAGTAAGGGGTTTTGATATCCTAGAAAAGTCTTTAATAAACCTTCTATAGAAACCAGCATGACCAAGGATACTACAAATACCTTTGGTGTCTCTTGGGCATGGCATCTTCTCAATTGCCTCAACCTTAGCTCTATCAACTTTTATGCCTCTTTCAGAAACTTTATGCCCAAGGACAATCCCTTCATTAACCATGAAGTGGCATTTCTCCCAATTAAGAACAAGATTAGTTTCTTCAGATCTCTGCAAAACTTTATCAAGGTTGTGCAGTCAATTATCAAAAGAAGTTCCATAGACAGAAAAGTCATCCATGAACACTTCTACAATTTCCTCACAAAAACCATGAAAGATAGCAGACATGCATCTTTGGAAAGTAGCAGGAGCATTACATAAACCAAAAGGCATACGTCTATAAGCATAAGTTCCGTAAGGGCAAGTAAAAGTAGTTTTTTCTTGATCTTGTTGTTTAACAGCAATTTGGGAGAAACCAGAATAACCATCAAGAAAACAAAAATGGGTCTTTTTAGATAACCTTTCTAACATTTGATCAATAAAAGGAAGCGGGTAGTGATCTTTCTTAGTAACTTTATTGACTTTTCTAAAATCAATGCACATCCTATAGCCTACTACTATTCTTTGAGGAATAAGCTTATCATTATCATTAGGAACAACGATAATACCTCCTTTTTTAGGAACACAATGAACAGGATTAACCCATTCACTATCAGCAATAGGGTAAATAATACCAGCATCAAAGAGTTTCAATACCTCATTTCTTACCACTTCCTTCATCTTAGGATTTAAACGTCGTTCGTGCTCTACTACTGGCTTTGCATCTAGTTTTATGTTGATAGAATGATTGAAGGAAATATGCCCTGAGAGGCAATAATAAAGTTGTTATTATGTATTCCTTGTATATGATAGATGTTTATTTTGCATACTATAATTTTATGGATCGGAAACATCAATACATGTGTGTTTAATAAACAAAAAGGGTTCCTAGTTATGCCTCTCTTATAGACTATCTTGTTGATTAACAAGATGATCAAGGTTTCCTGATCATGGACAATGGATGTTGTTAATAACAAGGTCACAACATTTGTGAAATGATGTGATGAACATTCATCCGAAGTATAGCATTACGATCAAGTCATTATGTTTATATTGCTATAACATCATACGAAGTAATCTTTATCCTTAGACCATGAGATCATGTTAATTGCTAACACCTGCAGAGTATCTTGATAACATCAAACCTCACACCGTAACAGGGTGACTATAAAGATGGGTTCAGTGCTATGAAGGTGTTATGTTGAGGCTCATGGATCAAGAGTGGAATTTGTCAATCCCGAAGATGGATAGATATACTCTAGGCCCTCTCGGTGATATCACATTAAGATAGCTTGCAAGCAAGTGATGTGATCACTAGAATCTTATATCACGGGAACGAGAAAAGAGTGCATGTCAGTAACGAGATCAAACTAGGTATTTGGATACCGATGATCGAATATCGGAAATGTATTATATCATGAGACAAAGGGATTAAATTACTAGCGTTAAAGGTTCTCACGATCACAGAAGTCATTGTTGAATATGGAGGAGTCAGTATGGATCTCTAGGTCCCGCTTCTGATTATTGATCTGAGAGGAGTCTCAATCATGTCTGCATTATTCGTGAACCGTAGGGTGACACACTTAAGAGTTACCGGACACCATTTTGGAGCACATATGTTTTAGACTAAAGAATTGTTTCAGGTGAAATTGCAGAAAGTGGTTCTGCATGTGATATTGAAATATTGCAAGAAGGTTATATGTGAATGTTTGTTAATTAAAGTAATTAACAAAATTCTGAATAAATTTAATAAAAGAGTTTTATTAAATGAGAGAGCATTAAACTTGGAGAATTTTAATGCATTTAAAGTGGAGACTTTAAAAGGGAATGTGAAGAGGCATTTTAATGTGGAGGGGTTACCACCACATCAATGGGGGAGGTGAGGGGTCACCCCCCCCAGGAGGCGCCGGCCATGGGGAGGGGCACCCCACCTCCTCCTATAAAAGGCCCCTTTCTTCCTCCTTCTTCCTTACACCTCCTCGTGAAGGATCTCTCTCCCCCTCTAGAATTGTTCCCCCATGGTCTCAGATTAGCGAGATACATGTTCCCGGTGGCATTTTGTCTGGAAGGAGTTGCTGCTTCCGCTAGATCGCTGGAGCGAGGAGGTGGAGGTTGTCCGGTGGCTTGAACGTGTGTGCGAGGACGGATGCGCTGCTGATTTGCGGCGCTTGGACTTCCACACGATATTGAGATCGACAAGTGTACGACTACATCAACCACGAGTTCCTACTCGTTAACAAAACTCGTTGTCTTCAAGGGTAAGTTCTCAATGGATGTAGGTCCACCTGTTGCTCTATACCTAGTAGATAGATCTTGGCGTATAGTTCTCATCGTAGGAATTTTTTTGTTTTCTATGTTGCGGACCCAAAGGGTATCGAGCCTGATCTGTCGTGGGTGCTTTGCACGGGTAGTACACATATGTTTATATGTGGGAGATGATGATCATGTTATTGCATCTTCTATGTATTTTGGATATTGGTGGCATAGTGGGATGAAGCGGCCCGGACCAACCTTACATGTCATCGTACATGAGACCGGTTCCATGAGTGACATGCAACTTGTTTTGCATAAGTGGTTGGCGGGTGTCTATCTCTCCTACTATAGTCAATATCTGATTTACAACAAGTTGATAATAACTTGGTTATCCTCGTTGTGGTTCATGTTCGTAGGTAAGAACGATTCTATCTCCGAAAGCCCTAATCCACGTAAAACTTGCAATTGATAAATTAGAGGCGTCTAGTTTAGATCGTTGCTGGGCTAGTGTCTTGATATGGTATTGTTGTAAGTAGATGTATGATAGATACTCTTACAACACACTCAACGTGTAAGTTCCATAGACCTTGGCCTTACACACAAAGGAATGATAGAGATCATACCACGATGCAAATGATAGAGATCAAATGCATGGACCATATCATCTCACTTTACACATTAGATGTTAGCATCTTATACTCCTAGTTTGGCGCTTTTTGTAGCATTGTAAGATGATCCCTCATTTAGATATCAAGATAAAAATGTGTTCTTCCTTAAGTATGCACCGTTCTGTGCATCGTGTTTCGAGACATCACGTGATGATCGAGTGTACTCGAATCTACGATTTCATAAGAACGGGTGTAAGACAATTTTACACACGCGAATACTAAGGTTCTTACTTGGCGAGCCTAGCATGTACAGACATGGCCTCGGAACACAGACCGAAAGGTTAAGCATGAGTCATATAGTTGATATGATGCCCATATAGATGCTTGCCTTTGAAGCTACATCAACTCACGTGATGATCGGACTTGGTGTAGTGGATTTGGTTCATGTAATCACCAAAAGGGCACGAGGGATGTCGTTTTTGAGTGGGAGTTCGTTAGTAATTTGGATTAGTTGAACTCACTCTATCATAAACTTAGTCTAAAATAAACTTTACAAATTCTGTTGTAGATGGAACCACCTGCTTTTAATTTCAATGTGTTCATGGAGAAAGAGAAACTTGCTGCGAATGGTAGCAAATTCACCAACTGGGCTATGAATTTAAAGATTCTCCTCACTGCTGCACAAAAGCAATATGTGCTAGAGGTGCCGCTAGGCCCCACACCAGCTCCTGATGCCCCTGACGAGGAAAACAATGTCTATATAACTCGTTAGGAGGACCACAACTTAGTTCATTGCGGCATACTGTATGGGCTAGAGCCAGAACTTCGAAAGCTTTTCGAAAATGGCAATGCCTTTGATACCATGGGAGAATTGAAAATGATTTTTGATACCCATGCTGCCGTAGAGAGTTATAATTCTTCTAAAAAGTTCTTTAGCTGCATGATGGAGGAGAACAGCTCCGTTAGTGAGCACGTACTCAAAATGTCTGGGTACGCCGATAAGCTTGTGTCGTTGGGAATAACGATTCCCATTGACTTAGGCATACATCATGTTCTCCAATCTCTGCCACCTAGCTACAAGAGCTTCGTGATGAACTATAATATGCAGGGCATGAAGAAGTCTCTTCCCGAGCTTTTGTCAATGCTTAAGACTGCAGAAGTGGAGATTAGGAAAGAACATCAAGTGTTGATGATCAATAAGACCACCGGTTTCAACAAGGACAAGAAAGGCAAGCACAAGGGAAAGAAGGGTGGAAAATCTGTTGCCACACCTGAAAAGAAACCCCGAGCTGGCCCTAAGTCTGACACCGAGTGTTACTATTGCAAGGGAACTGACCACTGGAAGCGCAATTGCCCCAAGTATTTGGCGGACAAGAAGTCCGGCAAGGCAAACAAAGGTATATGTGATATACATGTTATTGATGTGTACTTGACTAGTACTCGCAGTAGCACCTGGGTATTTGATACGGGATCGGTTGCTAATATATGTAACTCGGTTTAGGGGCTGCGGAACAAGCGAAAACTAGCAAGGGATGAGGTCAGGATGCGGGTCGGCAATGGATCAGGAGTTGATGTGATTTCCATCGGGACGGTACATCTCCATATGCCATCGGGATTAGTTATAAACCTGAATAATTGTTATTTGGTGCATGCACTAAGCATGAACATTGTATCTGGATCATGTCTGATACAAAGTGGTCATTCCTTTAAATCTGAAAACAATGGTTGTTCGATTTATAAGAATGATATCTTTTATGGTCATGCACCTGTCTTGAATGGTTTATTTCTATTGGATCTCGATAGTAGTATTACGCATATTCACAATGTTGATGCTAAAAGGATTAAACTTGGTAATGATATATCTGCATATATGTGGCACTGCCGTCTAGGTCATATTGGTGTTAAACGCATGAAGAAACTCCATTCTGATGGACTTTTGGAATCACTTGATTTTGAATCATTTGATACATGTGAGCCATGCCTTATGGGCAAGATGACTAGAACGCCGTTTTCCGGTTTACTAGAACGGGCGATAGATTTATTGGAAATCATACATACTGATGTGTGTGGACCAATGAGTGTGTTGGCGCGAGGTGGATATCATTATTTTGTTACTTTCATAGATGATTTGAGTAGATACGGGTATATCTATTTGATGAAACACAAGTCTGAAACCTTTGAAAAATTCAAGGAATTTCAGAATGAAGTGGAAAATCATCATAATAGAAAGATCAAATTTCTTCGGTCTGACCGTGGAGGTGAGTATCTAAGTTACGAGTTTAGAACATACATGAAAGAGAGTGGAATAGTTTCACAACTCAAGCCTGTCGGAACACCACAACGTAATGGTGTGTCGGAACATCGCAATCATACTTTATTGGATATGGTTTGATCTATGATGTCTCTAACTGACTTGCCACTGTCATTTTGGGGTTATGCACTGGAAACAGCTGCATTCAATTCAAATCGGGCACCATCTAAATCCGTTGAACGACACCGTATGAATTATGGTTTGGAAACGAACCTAAGTTGTCATTTCTTAAAGTTTTGGGATGCGATGTTTATGTGAAGAAACTTCAGCCGGATAAACTCGAACCCAAAGCGGAAAAATGTGTCTTCATTGGATACCCTAAGGAAACGATTGGTTATACCTTCTATCACAGATCCGAGGGCAAGGTTTTTGTTGCCAATAATGGATCCTTTCTTGAGAAGGAGTTTCTCGCGAAAGGTGTGAGTTGTCGGAAGGTAGAACTCGAAGAGGATATTGAACCTTCTCTTCATGAAATGGCGAGTAGCGCAGCACCGGAAATTGTTTCGGAGTTGACTTTACCTAATGAAGAGAGAGCTAATGATATTGATAACGAAACTCCGAAAGAGGACACTACCAAACCTTGCAGGTCAAGTAGGACATGAGCAGCTCCTGAACTGTACGGCAATCCTGTTGTGAATTTCATGGCTGATGAAATGGATGACCCTGCGACGTGTGAAGAAGCGATGATGAGCCCGGATTCCAACAAATGGCTAGAAGCCATGAAATCCGAGATGGAATCCATGTACGAGAACTAGGTTTGGACCTTGGTGGACTTACCTCACGATCGAAAGGCCGTTGAGAATAAATGGATTTTCCAAAGAAAAACTAATGCTGATGGTAATGTGACCATCTATAAGGCTCGACTTGTCGCAAAGGGGTTTCGAAAAATTCAAGGAGTTGACTATGATGAGACATTCTCTCCCGTAGCGATGCTTAAGTCGGTTAGGATTATGTTAGCAATTGCTGCATATTTTGATTATGAAATATGGCAGATGGATGTCAAAACTGCGTTCCTTAATGGTAATATTGAAGAAGAGTTGTATATGATACAACCTAAGGGTTTTGCCGATCCTAAGGATGCTAATAAGGTATGCAAACTTCAGCGATCCATCTATGGACTGAAGCAAGCATCCCGAAGTTGGAATCTCTGTTATGATGAGGTGATCAAAGAGTTTGGATTTGTCAAAACTTATGGAGAGGCTTGTATTTACAAGAAAGTGCGTGGGAGCAATGTGGCATTTCTGATATTATATGTGGATGACATATTATTGATTAGAAATGTGGATGACATATTATAGATCTTTTAAACAGTGTTAAAAGTTATCTAAACAGCAAATTTTCGATGAAAGACCTTGGTGAAGCGTCATATATATTAGGCATTAAAATCTACAGAGATAGATCAAGGCACCTAATTGGGTTGTCGCAGAGTACATACCTTGATAATATATTAAAGAAGTTTAATATGGACGGAAGTAAGAAGGGGTTCTTACCTATGTTGCAAGGCAAGACATTGAGGAAGACTCAAAGTCCGGCTACGGCGGAAGAAAGAGAGATAATGGATAAGGTCCCCTATGCCTCGGCCATAGGCTCTATAATGTATGCCATGCTATGTACAAGACCGGATATGGCACATGCTATTAGTTTGACTAGTAGGTACCAATCTGATCCAGGTTCGAAACACTGGATAGGGGTCAAGAGTATCCTTAAGTACTTGAGAAGAACTAGGGATATGTTTCTTGTATACAGAGGTGAAGCAGAGCTAGTCGCTAAGTGTTATGTCAATCTAGCTTTGACACCGATCCGAATGACTCTAAGTCTCAATCCGGATACAAATTTCTCTTGAACGGGACAGCAGTTAGTTGGAGGAGTTCCAGACAACCTGTGGTGGCTGGATCAATGATAGAGGCGGAATATGTTGCTGCTTTAGAAGCGGCACAGGAAGCGGTTTGGATGAAAGAGTTCATTACGGAACTAGGTGTGGTTCCTAGTTCATTGGAACCAATGGTGATCTATTGTGACAACAATGGAGCCATTGCCAACGCCAGGGAACCGAGGTCTCACAAGAATTCCAAGCATATTAAGCGCCGGTTTCACTCCATCCTCGAGCATGTCAAGGATGGAGATATAAAGATTTGTAAAGTACACACGGACCTAAATGTAGCAGATCCGTTGACTAAAGATCTCCCTAGGGAAAAACATGATCAACACCAGAACTCCATGGGTGTTAGATTTATCACTATGTGAACTAGATTATTGTCTCTAGTGCAAGTGGGAGACTGAAGGAAATATGCCCTGAGAGGCAATAATAAAGTTGTTATTATGTATTCCTTGTATATGATAGATGTTTATTTTGCACGCTATAATTGTATTGATCGGAAATATCAATACATGTGTGTTTAATAAACAAAAGGGGTTCCTAGTTATGCCTCTCTTATAGACTAGCTTGTTGATTAACAAGATGATCAAGGTTTCCTGATCATGGACATTGGATGTTGTTAATAACAAGGTCACAACATTTGTGAAATGATGTGATGAACATTCATCCGAAGTATAGCATTACAATCAAGTCATTATGTTTATATTGCTATAACATCATACGAAGTAATCTTTATCCTTAGACCATGAGATCATGTTAATTGCTAACACCTGAAGAGTATCTTGATAACATCAAACATCACACCGTAACAGGGTGACTATAAAGATGGGTTCAGTGCTACGAAGGTGTTATGTTGAGGCTCATGGATCAAGAGTGGAATTTGTCAATCTCGATGACAGATAGATATACTCTGGGCCCTCTCGGTGATATCACATTAATATAGCTTGCAAGCAAGTGATGTGATCACTAGAATGTTATATCACGGGAACGAGAAAAGAGTGCATGTCGGTAACGAGATCAAACTAGGTATTTGGATACCGATGATCGAATCTCGGACATGTATTATATCATGATACAAAGGTATTAAATTACTAGCGTTAAAGGTTCTCACGATCACAGAAGTCATCGTTGAATATGCAGGAGTCAGTATGGATCTCTAGGTCCCGCTTCTGATTATTGATCTGAGAGGAGTCTCAATCATGTCTGCATTATTCGCGAACCGTAGGGTGACACACTTAAGAGTTACCAGACACCATTTTGGAGCACATATGTTTCAGACGAAAGAATTGCAAAGCGGAGGAATTGTTTCGATAGAAACCGGAATTGTTTTCGGGTGAAATTGCAGAAAGTGGTTCGGTATGTGATATTGAAATATTGCAAGGGGTTATATGTGAATGTTTGTTAATTAAAGTAATTAAAAAAATTATGAATAAATTTAATAAAAGAGTTTTATTAAACGAGAGAGCATTAAACTTAGAGAATTTTAATGCATATAAAGTGGAGACTTTAAAAGGGAATGTGAAGAGGCATTTTAATGTGGAGGGGTTACCACCACATCAATGGGGGAGGTGAGGGGTCACCCCCCATGAGGGACCGACCATGGAGAGGCGCACCCCCCTCCTCCTATAAAAGTCCCCCCTCTTCCTCCTTCTTCCTTACACCTCCTCGTGAAGGATCTCTCTCCCCCTCTAGAATTATTCCCCAAGCTCTCGGATTAGCGAGATACATGTTCCCGGTGGCATTTCATCTGGAAGGAGTTGCTCCTTCCACTGGATCGCTGGAGCGACGAGGTGGAGGTTGTCCGGTGGCTTGAACGTGTGTGCGAGGATGGATGCGCTGCTGATTTGCGGCGCTCGGACTTCCACACGATTTTGAGATCGGCAAGTGTATGACTACATCAACCATGAGTTCCTACTCGTTAACAAAACTCCTTGTCTTCGAGGGTAAGTTTTCGATGGATGTATGTCCACCATTGCTCTGTACCTAGTAGATAGATCTTGGCGTATAGTTCTCATCGTAGGAAATTTTTTGTTTTCTATGCTATGGACCCAACAATGCTGACATATAGTAGGTGAAATCCCTTTTAAATCATCCAGAGTATAGTTAATAGCTCCTCGGTGTTTCTTCAAAACCTCCAATAACCTTTCTTCTTCCTTTCCTGAAAGTTTAGAGCTAATAATAACAGGATATATCTTTTTATCATCAATATAAGCATATTTAAGATCATCAGGGAGAGGTTTTAGATCGAAGACTGGATCCTTTTTAGGTGGCAACATGGTACCCAAGTCTTCTACATGCAAGTTATGCTTAAGCATCTTCGGTTAACGACAGAGAATCTCATCAATCTCATTCCTTTCTTCCATGAAGATCTCACTTTCGTGATCTTCCATAAATTGTTGCAAAGGATTATTAGGAGCAAGAGAGATAGAAGCAAGTTGTTCAACTCTAAAATCCTCATTATGGGTTTCCTCTTCGCAAGGTTCTTTAGTAAATTTCGAAAAATTAAACTCATCAGATTCCCCATCAAACATAGTCAAGATTTTCTCCCTCTTGCAATCTACAATAGCTCCACAAGTACTCAAGAAATGTCTACCAAAAATGATAGGATAAGTTTTACTAGCAGCTGAACCAAGTACTAGAAAATCAGCAGGATACTTAATCTTACCACAAAGAACTTCCACATCTCGTACAATACCGATTGGAGAGATGGTCTCTATATTAGCAAGGTGAATAACCACATCAAACTTTTCCAATTCGTGGGGACTGATTTCATGCATAATTTCTCTGTAAAGCTCATAAGGAATAGCACTGGAACTTGCACCAATATCACATAAACCATAATAGCAATGATCACCAATTCTAATGGAAAGCACGGGGACACTAGCCTTTTTAGATCTATTAGGATGTGAAACAATATTAGAAGCATCCTCACAAAAGACTATGTGTCCATCTTCTATGCTTTTAGTGACAAGGTCTTTCACAATTGCTACAACAGGTTCAACATTTATTTGTTCATCAGGTTTTACAGTTCTCGTTTCACTTTTAGTTATTACATTAGTTATCATAGGATGACCCTTTACCTTATCTAGGAAGGGAATCTTCTCAATATAAGGTTCGGGTAAGATGTGATCAATAGTGCAACACTCAACACTCCCAGCAGGAACATAGTCAACAATATCTTTATAAGGTGCATGGTACTTGTTCCATCCCCTTGTTGTAATTTCAATATAAGAAGCAAAAGCCTTAAAGCAATTCGTAATAACTTGTAAATCAAGACCATAAGCATTACTAATATTTTGAATGTCATCAGTTCCCATACAAGATTCAATGCATTCATAATCATAATTTATACCTGACTTTCTACCTATGTCATTCTCCCAAGCTTCAGCATTGTCTTGAATACGGTCCAGAAGATCCCATTTAGCTTCTTCTTCCATGCGAGTGAATGATCCAGCACAAGAAGCATCCAATAAATCCTTGTCATGTAGAGGGAGCCTTGCATAAAAGTTATTGATAATAATATTGTTGGGGAGCTCATGAATGGGACATTTGAGCATTAGTAACTTCAATCTCCCCCAAGCTTGAGTTGTACTCTCTCCATCAAGAGGCCAAAAGTTGTATATTTGATTCCGATCTTTATGAATCTCACTAGGAGGATAAAACTTTGAATAAAAGAGAGGCATTATTTCCTCCAATTCTAGAGCTTGACCATTCTTTAGCAGCTTATACCATTCCTCGGCTCTTCCTTTCAGCGATAATGAGAATAACTTCTTCTTAACTTGATCTGTAGTAATACATGCACACTTGAACAACCCGCATAATTCGTGTATAAAGAGTAAATGATCACCGGGATGGACAGTTCCATCCCCAACATAATAGTTATCCATAACACGATCAATAATTCTTGTAGGTATTTTGAAAGCATCATTCTCAGCAGGTGGTGGCTTATCTACTACCTTAGCAGTGGTAGTAGCATTACCAAATAAGAAACTCAGTGAATTAACCATAACGAAAATAAAGAAACTAGCAGAAGTAAACAATACTCACAGTAGAAGTTTCCTTTACTAGTTCCACTCTCCAATAGAGCTTCACTCCCCGGCAACGGTGCCAGAAAATAGTCTTTATGACCCACAAGTATAGGGGGTGTATCGCAGTATTTTCGATAAGTAAGAGTGTCGAACCCAACAAGGAGCAGAAGGTGCTGGCTAGTGGTATGGATCAGGAATTCTCTGCAAATACTTAGCAAACAGATTTTTAGGGGTTTTTGATAAAGCAAGTAAACAAAGTACGAGTAAATAAAAGACAGGAGGAATAAATGCAGCAAGTGGCCCAATCCTTTATGCACCAAAGGACAAGCCGGTTGTATTACTTAAAATGACCAAACGTTCTCGAGGAAACATGGGAAGACTGTGAAGTGCTTTTGCTTCATATAGTTGATTAATCTTCTTTAGCTTGCTAAGTGTTGTGTGGGTGAACCTGTGCTAATGTACCTACCTTCCTAGGACTAATACATACTTGTGATTATACCCCTTGCAAACATCTGTAAGTACAAGAAAGTAATTAAGGTAGAAAGCTAACCATAGCTTTAAACTCTAAGACCCTTACGTCCCTTGTGCAATGGTTTCCTAACAGGGGTTCAGGTTTCTGTCACTCCGGCAACCCCTACGATTAGTAGCCATATACACAATGCATTCCCCTAGGCCCATATAGGTGAAGTATCATGTAGTCGACGTTCACATGACACTACTAGAAGAAGTACACCACAACTCAAATATCAAACTATTGAATCTTTCTCAATACAACTCCACTACTAACAACATGACTTCTCCCATGTCCTCAAGAACAAAACGAACTACTCACAAGACATCATATGGATCATGATTAGAGATGGAATAATGATGTATAACAATCTGAACATAAACAATAATTCAATGGTTCACTCAATAGCATCAACTACAAAAAGTAATAAACACCGGGAAAGTTTCCCCTATGAACTATGCAAGATTCAACCCAATTGTTACAGCAATATGGAGATGGTGATGAGGGTGCTGATGGTGATGATGGTGGTGATGATGATGATGATCCCGATGAAGTACAGCTTGATGGTGGTGTTGATGGCGAGGATCTCCCCTCTCCTGGAAGGAATTCCCCTAGCAGAAATCTATCTGCCGGAGAGATCTTTCTCTCTCGGTGTTTTCCGCCCCGCAGAGGCAGCAGAATCTTTCTATGGTCGCTCCCCGAGTCTTAGGGTTTCGGGAGGATAATATACGCTAGAGGGGAGTGCCAGGGGTGGACCAGGGTGGCCACACCACCTGGTGGCATGACCTAGGCTGGCCCGCGCCAGGGGTGGTGTGGGCCCCCTGTGGGCCATCTCCAGCCCCCCTTCTGGCTTCCTCCGTCTTCTCGAAAAATAGGATTTTCCGTATATTTTCCCGGATTTTCTGATCTTCGCGAATTTTGCCTCCAAACAGCACCTTTTCCATCAGAATCCTGACTGCAGCGGTCCATGCTCCAAATGTCATCAACCATGCAAAAACATATGAAATAACATAAGTATCACCTCTCAATACGAAATATATCAATGAATAATAGTGAATTATGACATAGAATAGTGATGCAAAATGGACGTATCAATGGTCAACATTCAAAGTTATCCGTACACTATATAGTGATAAGATAAGATAAGATAAGATCATGTAGAAGTCAACTATTATTAGCTACGAGGGAGAAGATTCTAGTACGATGGAGAAGTGTGTTTTGAGGTTTCTGCATAGCATTCATTATGCTAAAGACTATCAGTAGAATCTTCTAGATGCTAGAATGGAAAAGAAGATCCAACGGCTAGAAATGTTCAATATTCAAAGTTATTCGTACACTATATAGTCGTAAGATAAGATAAGATATCTCTATCTCTACTACTATAGTGGAGCAGTTTTGAATTGGATCCATAACACCAATCCTGACCGTTGGGCTGTTGGATCCAATGGTTCAGAGAAGCTGGATTCGTGTTGAATAGTACCTAGAGCAAACTCCACCATGAATGTTCTAGAACCATCATGTCACCACCCCCAATATTTCATAGCATAGTAGACTGTATTCTCTCTACTTATACTACTATAGTGGAGCAGTTTTGAATTGGATCCATAGAACTAATCATGAATGTTGGGCTATTAGATCCAATTTTTCAGAGCAACTGGATTTGTGTTGAATAGTACTCCCTACGCCAAAATATAAGGCGCATAAGTATTAGTCAAAATTCAACATTTTTTAAGTTTAACCATGATTATACACAAAAATATAAAAGTTTATAATACTAAATTACTATCAATAGATTCACCATAAAGTATATTTTCTTCATATGTCCATTCAATATTGTAGATGTAGATATTTTTTCTAAATATTTGGTCAAAGTTAGTAAGGTTTGACTTTTGACCAATCCTTAGGCGCCTTATATTTTGGAACGGAGGAAGGGAGAACAGACCTAGAGCAAACTCCACCATGTTCTAGAACCATCATGTCACCATGCCCAAAATGCATAAATTAAGTCTATTAATAATAATTATCTACACATGTTGAGAATGCAACCTACTGTGCTTTGAAATTTTGGGGGTGGTGACATGATGGTTCTAGAACATGGTGGAGTTTGCTCTAGGTACTATTCAACACGAATCCAATTGCTCTGAACCATTGGACCTAACAGCCCAATGGTCAAGACTGGTGCTATATATGGTTCCAATTCAAAACTGCTCAATTATAGTAGTAGATATATAGATAAAAAGCACACCTTAATAAGGCCTAGTATGTGGCATCCGCTAAGGTTCACCTTATACATAGTGGAAACTATAAAGTATCTTTAAGCCTAAGGTGCACCTCAAGCATGTGTGTTGACCATAGAGAATAGAAAAATCATTTCCCCTATCTCCTTATTTCATGTGATCGTTTTCAAAAGGGGTTCAAAATTTTCAAGAGGCAAAATCTTAGTAGCTAGAAGTCGAACAGTATCAACGGGTATATTAATTGACCGCTCGATGGGTACCCCAAAAAGCTTTTTACATAAAACATTCAAACAAAGCTACAATTTATTGCTTATAGTTCAAATTTGACCTTTTATTTCGATACATCGACATAAAGTCATTCAACAAGTGGACGGGGTAAGCTAGGAACCTTGAAAACTCATAAAACATGGGAATCGTAAGTAAAACACATTGGTCCACCTAGCTAATATGTCTAGAAGCTTGGATTATGGCATTGAGATCCATATTCTTCGGACTTTCGTTACGGAAAAGAATCATCTCGTCATCACTCAGAAAACTGAGAATTTTCTTTCCTGATTGTTGGAAACTCACACCGATGACATTCTTTACTACAAGAAGATGCACACATCTACCTCCGAAAAGACAATTAATTCACGAGTAATCTATCACACTTACTTGTAGCTAAAGTTTGACTTAATTTCCTTAAATTGACAAGAAGTCACGAAAGTGCGTGAAGTTAGCTAGGAATCCTAGTACTAAAAACTTGGGTATTACGTATAAGAAACCGTGGTCCAGTTTGTGTGACAATTGAGGCGGTTGCATTTTCGTTTAACCTTGGTAGGTCTCGTAGGACCCTAAAACTGAGAAATGAAGTACTGTGTTTTGAGGTCTGCGCATACTAGCGTTCTTCGTGCTAAAGACTATCAGTAGAATCTTTCAAGATGCTAAGAATGGAAAAGAAGATCCAACGGTTAGCAATGTTGTTTGGATTTTCCACTCTTGATCCAACTATTAATGTTCAAAGTTAATCTCTTCACTATATGTAGTGGTATGGTATTGTAAGAGATAAGATACAAGATAAAGATAAGATAAGAAGTGTTGCGAATGGCCGATCTAATGGTAGGTATCGTAAGAGCGAGGGGCTTGAGAGTTAACATGGTCGGTGGAAGTACAAGTTACATTAAAAACCTCATAAAAATGAAAATTGCACCCAACAAGTCCATGCATTTAGCACAAGGATCCTTAAACCGAGTAATGAAGTACTATGTGTTTTGAGGTTTGTGCATACTAGTGTTCATCGTGATAAAGACTATCAGTAGAATCTTTCTAGATGCTAAGAATGGAAAAGAAGATCCAACGGTTAGCAATGTTTGGATTTGCCAGTCTTGATCTAATGGTCAATGTTCAAATAAGTTAATCCCTACACTATGTAGTGGTGGTATGCATGGTATTGTAAGATATAAGAAACAAAGATAAAGGTAAGATAAGAAGTACTGTGAATGGCCGATCTAATGGTAGGTCTCGTAGGAAGCGAGGTGCTTTGAGAGTTAACACGGTGGGTACAATTACAATTTACATCAAGGGCCTCATAAAAAATGAAAATTACATCCAAGTCCATGCATTTAGCACAAGGACAACCCTGAAACTAAGCAATGAAGTGTGTGTTTTGAGCTAGAGGTTTACTTATACTAGCGGTCATCGTGCTAAATACTATTAGTAGAATCTTTCTAGATGCTAAGAATGGAAAAGAAGATCAAACGATTAGGAATGTTTGGATTTGCTAGTCTTGATCCAACGGTCAATGTTCAAATTTAATCCGTACACTATATGTAGTGCGTGGTATGGTACAGTATTGTAAGAGATAGGACAAGATAAAGATAAGATAATAAGAAGTACTATGAATGGCCGATTGATGTCTACACACTTATATTCTTTTAGACAGTTGTTGGGCCTCCAAGTGTAGAGGTTTGTAGAACAATAGCAAGTTTCCCTTAAGTGGATTATCCAAGGTTTATCGAACTCAGGGAGGAAGTGGTCAATGGTATTCCCTCTCAAGCAACCCTGCAATCAAGATACAAGAAGTCTCTTGTGTCCCCAACACACCCAATACACTTGTCAGGTGTATAGGTGCACTAGTTCGGCGAAGAGATAGTGAAATACAAGTGGTATGGATATAAGACAACGGTGCTAGAAAATAGCTTGATGGCGTGGAAGAGACTAAAGGCAAACTGAAATAATGATGGTAGCAAGCAAACATGTAACAGATCTAGTTGCAAACGGTGTTTGAATGCTTAGAAATAAGGCCTAGGGATCATACTTTCGCTAGTGAACACTCTCATATAAATATCTTCTCTTCATGATACTACTCTAAACTACTCTCCGGTTGGACACTCTAATCGTTGGTAGGGCTATAACAGCACACCTCAAAGTTCGCTTTCCACATCTAGATAACCCCACACTGTCACCTTGAGCACTAGATGGTTCCAACAAACACCACAATTTCATAGAGACATCCAACTCCAAATATAACTCATAACAAGTATTTGTAATCTCTAGCCTAAGTGCCACCATGGTGTGCACACTGTCAACTTCACACACATGGGGCGAGCAGAGATCTATTAAAGCACTTGAGTAGCAAGGTAGATCTATAGATTACAAGCTCATGATCACAATATGATCATGCATAGAGAGGAAGATGAACACATAGATACCGGTAGAACCCTTATCCTCGAGGAAGAACTACTCAATCACCATCATGGGAATCAGCAACGGCGATGGAGATGGCGGTGGAGATCGACGGAGATGGCTCCAGGGTCACTTCCCCGTCCCGGCAGGGTGCCGGAATAGAGAATTTCTATCCCCCGAATCTCCCCTTCGGTGGCGGCGGTGCTGCGGAACTTTTCGTGGATTTCTAATTGACGATCTAGGGTTTTTGCATCGAGGGAGATATATAGGTGAAATAGGCAAGGTCGATGGCCGTCCAGGGAGCTCACACCATGCCCTGGCGCAGCCAGGGGACCCGCGCCTAGGGGTGGTGTGGCCACCCTGTGGCCCCTCTCCCTTTCGTCTTCTGGCTCCGTGAGTCTTCCGGTAGAATATCAACTTTGGCTTTTGTCCGGTCCAATTATGAGAATATTCATTTTCTGACTTCCCTGGAACCAAAAACAGCAGAAAACAGGCAGCTGGCACTGTGGTATCTTGTTAATAGGTTAGTCCAAGAAAGTGTATAGAAAGTACTCCAAAGTGTGGACAAAACATAAGAAAGTAGATAAAACCAAGCATGGAACATAAAAAATTATAGAGATGTTTGCAACGTATCAACATCCCCAAGCTTAACTCCTGCTCGTCCTCGAGTAGGTAAGTGATAAAAAGAAAGAATAATTTTTGAGGTGACATGCACCATCATAAACTTGATCAAAGTATTTGTAAAACATGGATAGCTGGGATCATAGTACTTCAATCATAACATGAAAGATAAAGTTCTAGCAATAAGACAAAGAAACTATGTTGCAACATGAAAGGGTACAAACAAAAGATTCATGAATAACAATGCTTTGCAAGACGTTTGTTTGTTTCACATAAAGAAAACATAGGATAGTAGCATTCAACTTGTACCTCATAGAGTAGCAAATCATACTTGCATAGGACACCTTAAAAGTTCATAAGGGTGACTAGATACAAGTAGTTTAAAATCAAGAAATATCAAAGTTATGCATCAATCAACAAGTCTTGGGACAATGCACATAGAACTAAGAATGGCCACTATGCTCTCAAAGTATGTGCATAAAGATAGAAGGTGGAGACTCAACATAAAAGTAAAAGAAAGGCCTTCATAGAACGAAGTAGGGATTCAAGTTTCATAAAGAGCTTCCAAAAATTATGGTACTTATTAGATTTCATCTCTCATTGCCCTACCATAAGCATATTGAAGTGATTAAGGTTAAAGTGAACAAACTATGAAGTATATGCTTGAGAAAGTATAAGTTGGAAATCTCATGTCCCTTGAATACGAGGGCCGCTCCTCATGCTACTCAATTTTAGTCACCGGTAAGTTCTTATCATCGTAAGTACATGTGTATCATAGAGAACCGCCAACGGGGTACCCCTTGCCCGATGATACGGAAGAATCCCCATATCAAAATGACAAGGCAAGCTGACAACGAGCATCTCAGCAATCTTTTTATTTACCATGGGAAAATGGTTCTTTTTCTCTCTTTCCTCTTTTCTCATATCTTTTTTTCCTCCTATTTTTTTCCTCAATATCTGACTCTTTTTTTATAAGAAGAATGCTTCATAGACAGCTCATTATGGTTACACTGCAGGTTTCCACCATGACAGCATGGGTTAGACCAGCGGCCCAAGCGTTTCTCTAACACATATAAATAACTCCATGGACTTACAAGTTCCCCTTTCATTTCACACTGACGACATCCATGGACAAAACAGCATGATATCAACTAGGTACAAAGTACAAGTGCAATGTTGAAAGTGTTCCCCATGACAACATGGTTCTGCTAATCCCCAACATATAAGTGTAAGCATATACAACATAGATGACACAATGGTTCAAGTTTATTAAGGGCAAGAAAAGTAAAGTGTGCCATCAAGTTCGTGAGAGCTTTAATCACTAATTTTCACATAACAAGTTTAATTCGGAAGGTAAACAAAAGCATGAATATACTTGGAATAGCAAGTGCTAATAGGTAGGTATGGTAGACTCTTTGGAATAACTTGGTTTTAGTAGTTGGATGCATGAGTGGAACTCATACTTGGTTATGGAGGTTAGCAAAGGACTGGGAGGGACAACCTAAGAGAGCAATAATGGCCATAATCATGCAGAGTGACAAAACATCATTAATCAAAGCATAAAGTGATACCACAAGTTGAAAACTAAAGGATAATAAAAGCTATGGTGACTTGGGATAGTTATAACATGGTGTGAGCATGTGCCAAGTCAACCCAAATAAAGCATCAAAGGAGAATACCACAATAATATGCTTTAATATGCTAAAACAACGCATGATTCTTCCAAGGCACATTAAGCAATCTCAATTGTTTATAACATGTCATGCTACAGCAAAGAATACTAATCATAAAGCAAAAAAATATCAAGCATGGCATGACAAAGCATAGGCCACAGTCAAAAACAAGCTCTCTTTACGACTTAAGCATGAACTTTCCTACTCTTTCCCAATCCAAACCAATATTATTTGAAAACTAATGCATGGATGAGGGGGTCCAACCAATTTATTCAATCAAACCAATCAAACCAAGAAAATGAAAAACCAAAACAAAAATGAAAAAGAAGACGCTCCAATAACAACACAAATATGCATGAAACAATAAAAATGAAGTGTTTGGAAGAAACCTGGGATTTTTATTGATGAAGAAGGGGATGCCTTGGGCATCCCCAAGCTTTGATTCTTGTACTTCTTGGATGTTTCTTGGGGTGACGCGCGTGGCATCCCCAAGCTTGATCTTTAGTCCATTCTTCATCTTATTACTCGTTCCTTCCATACACCTGAAAATTTTCCTTCATACTAAACTTCACACAATCTTTATTAGCAACATTAGTGCACTCAAGATAATAAGTCTTTGGGTTAAGTTTCAACACCAATAAAACTCCCAATAAAACACAATCTACTGTATCACTTCCCTCAAAAATCTCAATTCCCCAAAAGAACTCAAAAAGGAACCAACAAGAAGCAAATGCAAATAATGGCAGAAATCTGTCAAAACAGACCAACAGGTAAAGACGAATTTTTTCGAAGATCGTTTGTTGCTCAAATCGAAAAGTGATGAACTAACGAAAGTTAGATAACAACCTGGGGCCGAAGAACAAAAATTCACACCTCAAAAGCATGTACAGAGATTTTACACGAATTTTTACGGTGAAGCACAAAAATCTGTTTCAGGACAGCAACTTTCCCAATCATTACTTCTCTCTCATTAGAGATTACTCTTTGCACAAAAAGCAAATAAAAAGGATAAGGAGTGGTTATTACAGAATTAATAACTTCCAAGGCTCATCTAAAACTTTTGGGTTATCTCCCAATAAGTACTTTTCTTTAATGCCTTTAAGTTAGGCTTTATAGTTTGAGAAGATGCTCTCATAAGATATACGAATTGAAGTAAAAGAGAGCATCAAGAAGCAAATTCAAAGCACATTTAAGTCTAACCCAATTCCTATGTATAGGAATCTTGTAAAGAAACAAGTCATGAAAGCACAAAGCAGTAAGCATAGTAAAGCAAAACAAGTGCAACTTCAAGACTTTCAACATAAAGAGGGGAACTTAATAATGTTGAGATACATAAAACCATGTTTCCCTCTCTCATAATAATTTTCAGTAGCATCATGAATAAAATTAATAATATAACTATCACATAAAACATTCTTATCATGAGCCACATGCATAAAAGAATTAATACTCCCCACATAAACATAGTCATTCTTACTAATTGTAGTGAGAGAAAATTCAACAAAATAGCTATCATTATTATTCTCATCACCATAAGCATAAAATATAGGAGGTATATTGTAATCATAATTAATTTTCTCCTCAATAGTAGGTGGACTGAAAATATCATATTCATTATTGTAATCATCATATATTGGAGGTGTAGTATCATCATAAGCAATAGAATAATTATCTTCCAAACTGTGTTCATTTGTAAACATATCATCATTGGAAGGATCACTGATAGCACTAATAGTACAACAATTATTAATATCATCATTTTCAGAATTGGTACCAAAGAGATTTTCAATATCAAAAGAAGTGTGCTTTTCCCAATCATGATCACTACTATAGGTAATAGGCATAGGAAAATCATCGAGTTCAGACTCATCAAAAACTATAATAGGAGCAACATGCTTAGGGGAAAATACCGTTTCCTCTCTCCTTTTACTCCTACTATTCTTCTTTTTCTTCTTTTCTTTAGGAGGGAGAGGCTTAAAAGAAAGCTTCCCCATATAGCCTGGTTTATTGTTAGAGATAATAGAAGAAACTTTGGAGGATTCCATATTTTCATTAATAAGATCAAAACACATATTAGTCCTGTCATATTTTGGTAAAATCTCATCTTCTATAATATTTTGTATGTAAGTATTTGTGTGACAATTATCAACACAATAAAGATGACAACCATGTAGGATGCTATTCATATCAAAAGCACTCATATCTACCAAAGAAGTTTTTCTTGATAATTCTTCACACCCTAAAAATAATGTAAGTTCATCATGTTGATTAGGAGTGATCATGTCATCACAATACAAACTTGCAGTACTCATTGGATTAGAAGGGCTATTATTATGGCCTAAGCATTGAAAATTGAAATGACCCACTTCAAAGCAAAGTTCACAAATAAAAGGATAGAGGGTACAAACTTTTTCACCAGGATCATTTAAAGCCCTATACCAGATTCTAGTTTTTTCATTCCTGTGGGTGATACAATCTTCTTATTCAATTTGATTATTCTCACAAGGTCTATGTATTCCACAAAAATTAACATGCTTATAAGAAATAGTACTTTTAGAGGTTTGAGCATGTTTATTGCTATCATTAATAACAATTTCATTTTCCATGCAAGTGTCTTTAAAAGGCTCATGATACATGTCCCATTTTTCTTTAGGAGCATTAATATGAGAAGCAAAGGCTCTAAAACAATCAACAAGAATTTGAGGATCAAGACCATATTTAGCACTAAGCTCTTGAAAATCAGCAATTTCAGCAAAAGACTTAATGCAATCATACTCATAGTTTATACCTGGTTCTTTACCTTTGGTGTTATCCCAATCTTTGGTATTTCTTTCAATTGTTTCAAGAAGATCCCACTTAGCTTTGACCTCCTTACTCGTGAAGGATACATCTAAACAAGTATCTAGATAGTCCTTGTAATGTCCTGAAAGCCTTGCATAGAAATTATTAATAACAATATTCCTGGGGAGCTCATGAATGGGACATTTGAGCATTAGTGACTTCAATCTCCCCATGCTTGGGCAATACTTTCTCCATCATGAGGATGAAAATTATAAATATGATTCCTATCTTTATGAATTTCATGAGGAGGATAAAATTTAGAGTAAAAGAGAGATTCAAGTTCCTTCCACTCCAAATGACGAGGATCATCTAGTAGCTCATACCACTCCCTTGCTTTGCCCTTAAGTGATAAAGAGAATAGCTTCCTCTTAACTTGGTTCATTGAAACACCTACACACTTGAACAACCCGCATAATTCATGTATAAAGAGTAAATGATCACCAGGATGGATAGTTCGATCTCCAAAATAAGATTTATTCATAACACGTTCAATAATTTCCCTAGGTATTTTAAAAGGGACGTTTTCAGTATGTGGATTTAAAATATCACAAGTATCATTAGAATCACCACATACGGGAGATAAAGTATCATTAGAGCAAGTTTTCTTATTTAAAGCTAGGGAACTAAGAAGATCATTTTCATAAAAACTAACTTCCCTAAGCTTAGACGTTTCCACAGCATTAGTAACAAAGGTGTTCAAAAGATTCATACTAATAACATTGCTATTAGCATGCAAAGAAAGTTCCATGGGTTTTTTAATTTTCTTTTCAAACAATTCATGTTCTAACTTAGGAAAAATACTAAAAAGTTCTCTAATTTTTCTGTTGTTTTCCATTAAGCCTAACTAGTGAAAACAAGAAAAATAAAGAAAAAATTGCAGAATCTAAAGGAAATAACTTCGAGCACTCACACCGGAGGATGTGAGTACCTTTTAACTTACCTCCCCAGCAACAGCGCCAAAAAAGAGCTTGATGTCTACGCACTTCTATTCTTGTAGACAGTTGTTGGGCTTCCAAGTGCAGAGGTTTGTAGAACAGCAGCAAGTTTCCCTTAAGTGGATTACCCAAGGTTTATCGAACTCAGGGAGGAAGTGGTCAAAGTTATTCCCTCTCAAGCAACCCTGCAATCAAGATACAAGAAGTCTCTTGTGTCCCCAACACACCCAATACACTTGTTAGGTGTATAGGTGCACTAGTTCAGCGAAAAGATAGTGAAATACAAGTGGTATGGATATAAGACAACAGTGCTAGAAAATAGCTTGATGGTGTGGAAGAGACTAAAGGCAAACTGAAATAAAGATGGCAGCAAGCAAACATGTAACAGATATAGTTGCAAACGGTGTTTCAATGCTTAGAAATAAGTCCTAGGGATCATACTTTCACTAGTGAACACTGTCATATAAATATCTTCTCTTCATGATACTACTGTAAACTACTCTCCGGTTGGACACTCTAATCGTTGGTAGGGCTATAACAGCACACCTCAAAGTTCACTTTCCGCATCTAGATAACCCCACACTGTCACCTTGAGAACTAGATGGTTCCAACAAACACTACAATTTCAGAAAGACAACCAACTCCAAATATAAATCATAACAAGTATTTGTAATCTCTATCCTAAGTGCCACCAGGGTGTGCACACTATCAACTTCACACACATGGGGAGAGCAGAGATCTATTAAAGCACTTGAGTAGCAAGGTAGATCTATAGATTACAAGCTCATGATCACAATATGATCATGCATAGAGAGAGAGATGAACACATAGCTACCGGTAGAACCCTTAGCCTCGAGGAAGAACTACTCCCTCATCATCACGGGAATCAGCAATGGCGATGGAGATGGCGGCAGAGATCGATGGAGATGGCTCCGGGGGCACTTTCTTGTCCCGGCAGTGTGCCGGAACAGAGACTTTCTATCCCTCGAATATCCCCTCCGGTGGCAGCGGCGCTGCGGAACTTTTCTTGGATTTCTGATTGACGACCTAGGGTTTTTGCATCGGGGGAGATATATAGGCAAAAGAGGCAAGGTCGGTGGCCGGCCAGGGGGCCCACACCATTCCCTGGCGCGGCTAGGGGGGATCCGCGCCTAGGGGTGGTGTAGCCACCCTGTGGCCCCTCTCCGTTTCGTCTTCTGGCTCCGTGAGTCTTCCGGTAAAATATCAACTTTGGCCTTTGTCCGGTCCAATTCTGAGAATATTCATTTTCTGACTTCCCTGGAACCAAAAATAGCAGAAAATAGGCAGCTGGCACTGTGGCATCTTGTTAATAGGTTAGTCCAAGAAAGTGTATAGAAAGTACTCCAAAGTGTGGACAAAACATAAGAAAGTATATAAAACCAAGCATGGAACATCAAAAATTATAGATACGTTTGCAACGTATCATCGATCTAATGGTTGGTCTAGTAGGAGTGATGTGCTTGAGAGTGAACACGGTCGGTGGAAGTACAAGTTACATATCAAGGACCTCATAAAAATGAAAATTGCATCCAAGTCCATGCATTTAGCACAAGGACCCTAAAACTGAGCAATGAAGTGTGTGTTTTGAGGATTGCACATACTAGCGTTCATCGTTCTCATCATGACTATTAGTAGAATCTTTTTAGATGCTAGGAATGGAAAATAAGATCCAACAGTTAGCAAAATGTTTGGATTTGCGAGTCTTGATCCAACTTGTCATCAAAAATCATGTTGGATGGTTTCTCATATATTAATTGTGACCCCCGATGGGTACCTCCAAAAGCTTTTTCGTAGAACTTTCACAGTAACCTAAAATTTACTTATACTAGTTCAAATCCGACCTATTTTCGATAAATCGACATAAAGTCATTCAAGTGGGTGGAGTTAGGTAGACAGTTTTGAATTGGATCTATAGTACCAATCGTGACCGTTGGGCTATTAGATCAAATGGTTCAGAGTAGTTGGATTCATGTTGAACAGTATCTAGAGCAAACTCCACCATGTTCTAGATAGTTATTATTAATATACTTAATGTATGCCTTTTTCTCTAACAAGACTATTGGTTAATAACAACTTAATGTTCGTTAAATCATAGTTCATATAGTATATACGAGTGTGGCACATGCATGTGTGTGTGTGTGTGTGCGTGTGAAAACTTTGGCTTGTGGCATTTATTTAGATCAATATTCTTCGGACTTCCTTTACAGGAGAGAATGATCATGACATCACTCGGAAAATTGAGAATATCCTTTCCTGGTAGTTGGAAACTCACACCAACGAGATTGTTTACTACAAGAAGATGCACCCATCTACCTCTGAAAATACATTTAATTCAAGAGCAGACTATCATGCTTACTTGTAGCTCAAGTCTAACTTAATTTCATTAAATTGATTCAAAATCTTAGCAAGAAGTTGAACCGTACCAATATATCATCAAAACTCCTGGTGGTTTCCCATATATTAATTGACCCCTCCGCCTGATATATATGGGTACCTCCAAGAGAGATCTTTCATCAAACTTTCGAATTAACCTACAATTTACTTGTGGCAGTTCAATTTGTACCTAATAATTTCGATAAATCGGTATAAAATCAATCAATTAGGCGAAGTTAGCTAGGAAGTTTGAGAACTCATAAAACATGGGAAATCATAAGTACAACATGTTGGTCCATATTATATGTCTGAAAATTTGCCTCGTGTGTCATTCATATCCATATTCTTCATACTTGCTTTACGGGAAAGAACAATCTTGTCATCACACTCAGAAAGTGGAGAATATTCTTTCCTGAGATAGTAGGAAACTCATAGTGATGGAATTGTTTACTACAACAATATGCACCTATAAACCTCCGAAAAGACATTTAATTCAAGAGCAATCTATATCGCGCTTACTTGTAGCTCAAGTTTGACCTAATTTCGTTAAATTGCAAGATGCAAAATCTATCTTAGCAAGAAGTTAAACCTATTGTCAAAACTCTTGGTGTTTTGTGATAGATTAATTGACCCCTCAATGGGTACCTCCAAGAGCATTTTCGAAAAACTTTCAAAGCAACATACAATTTTCTTTGACACGAGGCTTCTAAATTTCTAAGCTACGTATAGTAAGGGCGTGTGCAGTGTCTAGAAGTAGCTATTAAAACTACTTTTGGTCCAACATTTAGAACTGAAGTGGGTCCACACAACCATGCTAAAAAGAAAAACATAATGTTATCCACTAAATAGTGGGACTTCCCAATTGATTCTCTTAGACATAAGTCTAGCACTAGAATCACCTTGAAGAATCTTTTTGTTAGCACTTCCCACTCCACCATTAAGATATATGTTTAAGACTTGACACCATGCTTGCTTTGATGTCTAGGGCCAATGGGATCACTACCGTGGGGCCCCCAATGTTATTAGTGGTCTAGTTATATCCTATAGCAGCAAGCGGATGTTAGCTCTAACTCCTCTAGTTCTTCCTTCTCGATGAAGCCTCGACGCTTAGCTTTGAAGGATGGTTAAGAGGGTAGTAGGTGCCTATGGTGACTTCATCAAGCTTAAGCCCCCCCACTGGATAGTCTGAAGACACAATCTTTCGAAGGTGCTCATAGGCGTAGGATGCGTGTTCATGCGTTCATAGGGGTGAGTGCGTGTATGCATTTGTGAGCGTGTGCGTTTTGTAGTAGATTTCGCCAAAATGAGAGAGATGGGCCTTCCGCTTGTATTAAGTTTTGCTCGGTTTTCCCAAAGTAATTGTAATGGTCACTGGTGTCTAGGGTCTATGGGATCACTACCGAGGACCACATTATTAGTGGTTCAGTTACATCCCATAGCAGTCAACGAATATGATCTCCAACCCCTAGCACTTCCTTCCCCATGAAGCCTCGGTGTCATGGTGGTGGCATGGCAGATGCCATGGATAGGCTAAAGATGGGGCCAATGAGTACTAGGGGAATCCAGGAAGGGAAAACGTGGTGATTCCACGCACAGATGTTCTTGTATTTCCTCTATCAATGGTGAATACAATTGCTCCTCGAGCTGTTCGTGAAAACGAGACGATGTCTCTTACTCCCCACAACCAAGCTCCAGAGTTCTAACTTTGACAGAGAAAATGATCCATCCCTCTCTATGGAGGCCCTGGTGCTCCTTATATAGGGGATCCCGGCTTACAAAATTAGGGCACACGTGGCAGCATATTCCCCGAATATGCCCCTTGGTTAAAGCTAGATGCTTCTTTATTCCCTTTAACGGCTCGTCCGGGCTTTAGACGTAACCCACTGCGTAATCTTTGCCTTTTAAGCGTCACCAGACACGGGCTACGTCAGCCGACATCGCCCGCGTCATCTTGGTCGCCCCTGTCCCGTTGGTCCCTCCCTCTGCCTTGCTTCGCTCATGATACAACTAACAAAGCCTCCTTTTGACCAGCGGGAGATTCCTTCCTTCTCTTGGAAGTCATATGATAGTCCGGCTAGCACGTGGCTAACCCGGCTCCGAGGGTACCTGCATAATAGATACGCAAACATGGCTAGCATATCTTTTATGCCGGCCGGGCTAAGACTAGGGAGATTCTCCACGGGTCGGGTTATTCCGTAGGTCGACCTGCCTTGAGGTGACCCGGCCAGCACTTTCTTTGACTGTGCCATACCTCGGCTAACTCGGCCTTTATACCCCGATGTTACAATACCCGGGGGTATCCCCCCAACATTGGTCCCCGAAGCTGGTGCAGTCTTAGCAACTTTAGTTGTTAAGGCTACATCAGGTTCCCATATCCGGATCCTTGCCTCTTTGGCCGAGTTACCCTGTAATCCGGAGTTTTTTCACTTGCGCTCGCTTGGCTCATTCCGAGTTATTCCTCGCTGGCTGGGTATTTTGCTCGCATATCCGGGTTACCTTTCCTTCTCTCGTACACTTCCCCACGTCCTACGTGGTGGGTAATCATCATCTTTCCTCATTTTAATGGCCACGCCCATTTACTGCGCCAATTACTGTTGCAATGTCAGGAATAACTGTTGTGCACGTGCCTTCACTAAAGCGCCTCGTTAACCGTAACACCACGTCGCGTCATGGGATCTTCTGCTCCCTGTGGCCCTTGTGTTAACCGTAACACCACACCCACTATATATGAACGTAGATATGTCTGACACCTAGGCCTGTAACCCTGGATCGCCTCATACCTAAGAACTTTCTTGGTGGTGCACACTAAGGGGGAACACAATCGTTGGTAATTTTAACAGGGATCATCTTATTAGGCTATCGTCGAGTATCTAATACTAGCACACAATAATATATACAAAAAATAACATTGAATGTAAATGCGATGTGATATGGTCCTTCACGTCGTGATCTCCATCCGTCGTCACCGGGTTCCGGTGCCAGGGTTCCGGCGCCATAGACACTAGGGTACCAGTGTCATTCTGGCGTGGTAGTTCGTCACCTCCGTGACTATCTACTACTATGCAACAAAAGGTAATTACTTTACCTTTGCCACAACCATATCACAAAGCAATGCCCCCTGCAAAACAAAGTTAGACGCCTCTACTTTATCTTTCCATGTTTTACGTGGCTGAATGGGCTTTCGCACAAGAACCCTTCTTACCTACGAACTTTCAGCACAACGCTGATCAAGTAGTTGTCTCTACTACACCCCTTTCGGGGCCCTCTGTTGTAAATGGCATACCAACTAATGCGAGAGAGATAGACACCTCCCCTAAGCCACTTTATACGGTACAAGCCGTATGTCAAGCGTGGACCAGTCTCGCGAATGAACGATGAAAGCGGTTGGGGGCCACTTCATCAAGCATTACTACGGTATACACAAGTACACGTGGGAGGGTGACAACTAAAAGATCAATGCCCACATGCTACATCTCGTGTGTTCTACCCATACTAGCATTACTATGCATAGATCTCGCTCTGATACTACTGTTGGGGTTCCGCATATGAAACAATAAATTTTACCCTACGCCCCTGAACCCCTGAAGCTGCCAGGACCTATCTATTAGTAATATAGTAAAGGGAGGAGCTTTTCGCGAACTTACCCTCGAAGACCGAAAAGCGTTGTCAACGCTTAGTAGAATGTGGTTGATGTAGACGAGCCAAAGCCGACCTCAAGGTGGTGATGAAGTCCTTGCGCTCCTTTGCTCCAACGACTTAGGTGCCTCAAGTGCGACACCTCGTGGGGATTTACACACGTCCGGTGCCTGACGATGACTCCCGCTTCCCTGATCCAGCAGTAGTTGTGGAAGTAGAGCTCCCGGATACGAATCTCGCAGCGCGACGGCGCTCCGCGGTGAAGATGTATCTCGTTCGCGCAGTCTAGACTTGGGACCACGGTCATGAGAGAGAGAGGGAGAGATAGAAAATATTAGTTAGAGGTCCTCCCAAAAGTGGGGAGACCTTTATTGATTATTGGTGTATTTATCTTGGCCAAATACCCCACTATATATAGGGGGAGGAGGGGGTACACCCTCCCTCAAAGTCCCGGGGTGGGACTACAGGAGATGAAGGGGGAAGGGAGGTTGCTGGCCCCTAGTGGGCCCCGTGTGGGGGGGCTAGGCCCAGCCAGCCAACCCCCTTGCCCCTTCTCCTTTCCCTAATGGGCCCTCTCCCTCCGGAAATTGGCCCATTAAGCCTTTGACCATTAAATTGATTTTTCTCTTTATTAAATAATTATGAATAAATGATTAAATCAATATTTCACATTCATTCACATATTACTCAACCTCCGTGGCTATGGAACACCTTCCACCTCCACTCCGGACATCCTCCGTACTCACCTAAACCCTTTCGGTTTTTTCCTTACTCTTCTTCGGTGATTCTACAGATCCTATAAACACTCTCTAAGCATCATCAAGCCCTTAAGTGTGATACCCCATGGTTCGGGAACACTCCAGACATGGTCGGGACACTCCCGCACCAATGATCGACAGAGGGACCTGGATGGCCATGTGACCCCTGTGCGTTCCATGAAGATCTTTTGCCGTTTGCACTGGGACAGTCGTTTCTTATTCCCTTTGTTTCTTGATACTTGCATTGCCCGAGATCTGATCAATGACATCACCATGTCTTGTTCAATCTCATTGCTGAACAATGCTACTTGACTCCTTACTACAAGTGATATCCCCGTGATCAAATCACACGCTGTGCAACTATTGGATATAACTTCTCCGAGTGGGCCCTTCGAGTATCTTCCCGTCACATGGATGGACAAATCCCGCTCTTGACATATATTGCCTCAACGGTTTCCTCCGAGTACCTGAACATACCTTTATGACCACTGTATTACCAAGTGGCGTTTGATGCTATCAAAGCACTCTCGGGACACAGTGATTGATATAGCCCCATGGTCTAAGGAATAGTCTACGAGGATCCATTTCTAATGATCATAACTTGAACTTCGTGACATGATTGGGTCATGATGTTTACCTTGGGTATTGGTTCATCATCTCGTTCTTAGAATGAGATGACCTCATTTCCAACTGGCATAAATGCCACATATTCAGGAAACTTGATCATCTGTTGACCAATGGACCAGTGACTAGAGTTTCACTGGGAACCCCTAGTTGTTTGTATACCACACGTGTATTGATGTTTCCAGTCAATACAGTTATAGCATGATATAAAACTTAATCATAAACTATACGAAATATGATAATAGTCCTTACTACTATTTGACTCTAGGGCGTATTTCCAACAGTCTCCCACTTGCACTAGAGTACAAATACACTAGCTGCATTTGTTCTTAATCATTGGCACCATATATCCGGTACCCTGAACATGCTTGCTCATGGAAGAGGCTGAGTCTTGGGTCTGTACTTTACAGTCCCAAATCCTTTGCAACTTACTAATGTCACCTTGATTGACATTAATACTTTAGCATCACATGATAGCATCTGTGTGTATGCATTGTCGCTATGGCATGAGAATGAGGCCTGATTCCAGGAACCTACAGTGACGTTAGATCAAACTCGAGGGCTTTCTCATGGGCACTGTGCCCTGGGACACATCATTATACGTTAAAAGCGAACTAGCCCCGCCATAACATTATACAACACTTTAGATGGTACCATTATCTATTATTATAAAAGTAGCCATCGAAACACTAGTGCACTCTGTGTAACTTTCGATGTTTTCGTTCACATCGCTTCCTACTTGACTTTAGTCGGTATCTATAGGAGTTTCCAACATATTCCCTTATAACATAACTCTTTATGTTCTAAGATATGTCATCCTTTATGGATTTGGAAAACATGTCTGCAGCTCTCTATTAGACACTGCGGACAATCTTAGCTCAACGTTCTGTGATTCAAACTTAATCACTTTCAAACGTTCCTTATTGGATCATATATTTTGTTAAGTTATCATCATGGTTTTCTAAGATAGAACCTATGTCTTAACATAGTGGATGATGATCATCCTTTTCTTTCTTTCAACCATTGATGTTAAAGTTAATACTATTCCTAACTTGAGTTATTTAAGGACCAGTTCCTCAGTTAACTTCTATTCTGAAACACTTTTCACAATCCCTTCAGGAATACTACATAATAACATAATACACCTATTATCAACTTCTACATCTTATAATCATTATTTATAAGTATTTGCGCTTTTATTCTTAACATACTTAAGAATTACTCCTATAAACTCCCACTCAAAATTATGCAAATTGCACATCTACTCACTATTTTGAACAATTTCAAAATCCTTTGATCAAATATCAAACTTGGAGATTTACTATGAGATACTAGTACTGTTACTAGTTTTAAATCCACTAGACATTTAGCACACATGAATCAAATTCATTTGAAATTTGTCCAAAACTTGACAAATTGTGCTTTTGTCATTTACCCCCTTTTCCACTATGGCTTAGTAGTCATTTGGGAAAATTCAATTAACTCCTTTTACTTGTTAGATTTAGCAACGAATTGCTTTCTAATCTCAAGGAAATTCTGCTTCTAGGATTTCTCATAATTTAATTTACCATTATTTCCTTAGTAGTTCGTAGGTATGTCATATTCCAATAATTATGACAAATGATTCTCAAATGTCTCCATACAAGATATGGATTACATTTCGAATCCTACTTCATGTAGTGAAAACATTAGTGGGGAAAACACAATGATCAATATCATTGATTCTTTCCTTTTGTGATGAGAATCGTTCAGGAACGTTTTCCATTGCGCTTCTCAACACTTTGATGCAGGGTTTTGAATCCTCATCGTGTTTTACACTATTTTCCATATGCCCCATAATTGAGAAATATCACTGAATGTGAACTTTCTCAATAATATACCAAAATCCAAGCAATACAAGTTTTGCTTCTCCTTTGGTTTAGCTATGGATTTCGTATTCAAAGTTTCCAATGAATACTCTACAAGGACTTATTTGCTATTATTTTGGTTATTTCAAATAACCCCAAAACTTTCACAAATTCAAATGGTTCACTACATTCTGATTGAGTGCTAACTATTTCTAACTAATGGTCTCTACATCTACACTACAACGATTTAGTTGGTGCCTACTATTCACCCACTTTGATATCTAATATCACATTGTGATGCTTTGCATTTTGACGTTTCAAAGCGCTTTGCATTCCACAATTTCTTCTATGCCAATCTTATAAATTCGAATTTCATTACTATTGATCAAATCATAGTAATTAGATTCTCTTTTATCTTTAGTACCCTTTGTTTGTGAAACACTTTTATCAAATCAAATAGTTTCATATTCATGTTTCCTTTGGTAAACTTATTTACACAGTTAAACAATCATTTAATGATAATTACCATTTTCGTTAAAACCCAATACATCGCATATGTATTTACTTTTAACAATTATTTAAACACTTTGTATTCAAGTAATACATGGTGTTCAAGTTAATTTGCCGAACTTAGGCATGATTTATATGTGATAAGAAATCAAATATCTTTCACATATTATCACATAACTTTGAATTTAAAGAATGGTTTTTCATTCATTAATGAACATATCATTAAGTTGGGTATTTTAAACAAGGCATTTTAATGTTTTACAAATGTTCATGCATTATCAATTAGTATCAAACAACAAGGATAATTCTCACATAATCAAACAAGATATGAACATGAATAGAAATCATTCATAAAAGTAGAACAACTATTTGTTACAAACTGATATGAAGAATCGTCTCACGAAGTGTGAGACAAACTAAAGAAGTTCACAATCTCTTGATTACATTAATCATCCTAAAACATAAACTAAATGATAAATGTCGAGGGAGAGTGTCGTCGGCCGTCATCATCATGCTCGCCATCAACATGCAACGTCACCTCCTCTCCAGCAAGCACCTCTCGTGTAGAAGGACCTGTTTTCAGCAAAACAGAACAAGTATCAGATATACTTAACACTACAATGTGTTTGCAAGATTATAACATAAACTGTATATCAAATATATACCTTTGTCATTGATGACCTGAGCGACATCTGGTTCAACCAACACATTCCTGAGATGTGTCACGAACCGGTGGAACTCCATTGATTCCGCGTTGCCCCTCATAACACAAGTCCTGAGTTGTGCTTGGTAGCTTGGTGGCAGCGACCACATCACAACGGCGTTTGCAAAAGATCCCGTTATCCAGATGTCTAGGAAGTATGCAGGCCTCATGTACACATCATGCATGCGCTCCAAGTGGTCGTCCAACGATTGTTCTCCTCCATCTTAATGGATAGGAAGTCTCCCATCAGCTCATGCTCCCAAATGCGTGTATTCTCCACGAAATGTGTCCTAAGCTGTAGCATCACCGAACGAGGGTTGACATCACCCACGAAAGGCCACAGCTCGTCCACCATTCCAAAACGCATTACAACTGAAATATAGGAGGCCATCTCACGACGGAGATAGTGGTCTTTCCGCTGCTCTGGGGTCTCTATGTCAGTGGGATGATCCAAATCCATCCTGTTAAGTATGTAGTCGACCATGTCATTCTCGCTAAGGAGAACATGGAGACGCGCAACCCATATGGAGAAGTTCGATCCATCTAATCTGAGCTTCTCTCCTTCTAACCAATCGTCGATAGGGAAGGTAATATCGTGGAGAACCATTTTCTACATTTATAATTGCAAAAGGAATTTAAACTAAGTTTATAATTAAATGAGTTAATAATAACTCCACCCAGAAACACCTATCCCAAAAAGGGTTCCTAGTGATAACATGACCCCTATCAGCCACATCTCCCCCGATTAAACACGACCATCAATGTGGGTTCAAAGGTGGACTCTAAAGGCGGTCACATCATTCATGCGACTCGTGCTCGATCTTTCGACCATCCGTGTTCCGAGGCCACGCTTATGTGGCGTGCTAGGCTCGCCAACTCGACCTTAGTGTATTCGCTGTACAACATGGATTACACCCACTTATGCGAACATAGATATGTCTGACACCCAGGCCTGTAACCCTGGATCGCCTCATACCGAAGAACTTTCTTGGTGGTGCACACTAAGGGGGAACACAATCGTTGGTAATTTTAACAGGGATCATCTTATTAGGTGATACGTCCATTTTGCATCACTATTCTATGTCTTAATTCACTACTATTCATTGATATATTTTGTATTGAGAGGTGATACTTATGTTATTTCATCTATTTTTGCATGGTTGATGACTTTTGGAGCATGGACCGCTGTAGTCAGGATTCTGATGGAAAAGGTGCTGTTTGGAGGCAAAATTCGCGAAGATCAGAAAATCCGGCAAAATATACGGAAAATTCTATTTTTCCAGAAGACTCAAGATGCCAGAAGATGGAGTGGAGGTGGGCCACAGGGGGCCCACACCACCCCATGGCGCGGGCAGGCCCACTCCAGCCTCTCCCCTCTGGCGTATATCAACCTCCCGAAACCCTAAGACTCGGGGGGTGACCACGGAAAGATTCCGCCGCCTCTACGCGGCGGAAAACACCGAGAGAGAAAGATCTCTCCGGCAGACAGATTTCTGTCGAGGGAATTCCTTCCCGAAGAGGGGGATCCTCGCCATCAACACCACCATCAAGCTGAACTTCATTGAGATCATCATCATCATCATCACCACCATCATCACCATCAGCACCCTCATCACCATCTCCATATTGCTATAATAATTGCGTTGAATCTTGCATAGTTCATAGGGGAAACTTTCCCGGTGTTGATTACTCTTTGTAGTTGATGCTATTGAGTGAACCATTGAATTATTGTTTATGTTCAGATTGTTATACATCATTATTTCATCTCTGATCATGATCCATATGATGTCTTGTGAGTAGTTCGTTTTGTTTTTGAGGACATGGAAGAAGTCTTGTTGTTAGTAGTGGAGTTGCGTTGAGAAAGATTCAATGGATTGTTACTTAAGTTGTGGTGTACTTCTTCTAGTGGTGTCATGTGAACATCGACTACATGACACTTCACCTATATGGTCCTAGGGGAATGCATTGTGTATTTGGCTATTAATCGTAGGGGTTGCCGGAGTGACAGAAACCTGAACCCTCGTTAGGAAACCATTGCACAAGGGACGTAAGGGTCTTAGAGTTGAAAGCTGTGGTTAGATTTCTACCTTAATTAATTTCTTGTACTTACGGATGTTTGCAAGGGGGTTTAATCACAAGTATGTATTAAGTCTGGTATGACACGGTACATTAGCACAGGTTCACCCACACAACACTTAGCAAGCTAGAGAAGATTAATCGACTATATGCAGCGAACGCACTTGACAGTCTTCCCATGTGTCCTCGAGAACGTTTGGTCATCTATAGAAATACAACCGGCTTGTCCTTTGCTGCATAAAGGATTGGGCCACTTGCTGCATTCAATCTTACTATCTTTTATTTACTCGTACTTTGTTTACTTACTTTATTGGAAACCCCTAAAAATCCATTTGCTAAGTATTTGCAGAGAATTCCTGATCCATACCACTAGCCAGCACCTTCTGCTCCTCGTTGGGTTCGACACTCTTACTTATCAAAAATACTGTGATACACCCCCTATACTTGTGGGTCATCAAGACTATTTTCTGGCGCCGTTGCCGGGGAGTGAAGCGCTATTGGAGAGTGGAACTGGTAAAGGAAACTTCTACTGTGAGTATTGTTTACTTCTGCTAGTTGCTCTATTTTCGTTATGGATAATTCGCTGAGTTTCTTATTTGGTAATGCTATTACCACTGCTAAGGTAGTAGATAAGCCACCACCTGCTGAGAAAGATGTTTTCCAAATACCTACAAGAATTATTGATTGTGTTATGGATAACTACTATGTTGGGGATGGAACTGTCCATCCCGGTGATCATTTACTCTTTATACACGAATTATGCGGGTTGTTCAAGTGTGCATGCATTACTACAGATCAAGTTAAGAAGAAGTTATTCTCATTATCACTGAAAGGAAGAGCTGAGGAATGGTATAAGCTGCTGAAGAATGGTGAAGCTCTGGAATGGGAGGAAATAGTGCCTCACTTTTATTCAAAGTTTTATCCTCCTAGTGAAATTCATAAAGATCGGAATCAAATATATAACTTTTGGCCTCTTGATGGAGAGAGTACAGCTCAAGCTTGGGGGAGATTGAAGTTACTAATGCTCAAATGTCCCATTCATGAGCTCCCCAACAATATTATTATCAATAACTTTTATGCAAGGCTCCCTCTACATGACAAGGATTTATTGGATGCTTCTTGTGCTGGATCATTCACTCGTATGGAAGAAGAAGCTAAATGGGACCTTCTAGACCGTATTCAAGACAATGCTGAAGCTTGGGAAAATGACAAAGGTAGAAAGTCAGGTATAAATTATGATTATGAATGCATTGAATCTTTATGAGAATTGATGACTTTCAAAATATTAAAAATCCTTATGGTCTAGACTCTCAAGCTATTGCTTCTTATTTTAAGGCCTTTGCTTCTTATATTGAAGTGCCTAAAAAGAAGTGGAATAAGTATCATGAACCTTATAAAGATATTGCTAAGAGTGTTCCTGCAAGAAATACTGAAGTTTATACTACTAATCATGTCTTACGCAAACCTTATATTGAGAAAATGCCTTTTCCAGTTAAGGTAAAGGAACATTCTATGATAGCTAGTATGGTTAATGAAAGTATAAATAAGGCTGTTGAACCTGATAAACAAATGGTTGATGAACCTATAATAGCAAATGTGAAAGACTTTGTCACTAAGTATGAGAAAGAGGGACACACTATCCTTTGTAAGGATACCTCTACTATTGTTTCACAAAGTAGTGTTATGATAGCTAGTATTCCTGTGTTTTCTGTTAGAATAAGTGATCATTTCTATGATAGTCCTGGTGATAGCTATATTGTTAAGTTTATGCATGATACTGAGGGCTATTATGAGAGAGGGAAAAGTGTTCTTGTGCATCTCAATAATATCAAGTTTCCTTGTTTTATGCTGAAAGTTTTTATGTTGCACTTCTTTTGCCTTCTTATGCAAGTTGCCTTTGGTTTCAATAACTTGTTTATTTACAAAATCCCCTTGCATAGGAAGTGGGTTAGACTTAAATGTGTGCATGTTTTTTCTTCTTAATGCTCTCTTTCACTTTAATTCATATCCCTATGAGAGCTTCTTCAAAATTATCATGCCCATCTTAATGGCTATAAAGAAAGAGCTTTATGGGAGACAACCCAATTTGTTTTGCGTTCAGTTTGTTTTTGTTTCTTTGAGTCTTGGAAGTTATTACTTCGGTAATAACCGCTCCTTATCTGTTTTGTTTGATTTTTGAGTCAAGATCAACCTCTAATGAGAGAGAAGTAATATTTGGGTAAGTTGATGTCCCGAAACAGATTTTTTGTGCTTCACCATAAAAATTCGTGAGATATCTCTGTATGTAGGATTGAGTTGTAATTTTTTTTGCTTATGACCCAGGTTGTTATTTAACTGTCGTTAGTTTTGCACTTTTTGATTTGAGCAACAGAAGATTTTCGAAAAAATTGATATTTACCTGCTGGTCTGTTTTGACAGATTTTGCCAATCTTGCATTTGCTTCTTTATTCGATTTCCTTTTTGAACTCTTTTTGGGTTTTTGAAAGGAGTTGTTACAGTAGCTTTTGTTTTGATGGTTTTCAGTCGAAGTTGGACTCAAAAGGTTTTATCACTTCACTTATACTAATGTTGCTAATAAGAACTGTGTGAAGTTTTGTGTGAAAGAAATTTCCAGGTTGTGGAGATAATGGTGTAATAAGGAAGAGAAGGGTTTTATGACTCAAGTAATAAGTGTATGAAGATGAAGATATCGGTGATACTCAAGTGATGACTCCGGAAGGATCCACTAAATACCAAATTCAGAGACCTGCAGAGGCCGTTTCCAACTAGGTAACAGTTCTGGTAAGAAAAGTTCTGCGAAAATACAATCCAACTATATTTTTGCAGTTTTCAGTCAATAAGGAAAGCTATGAAGCGAAAAAGGGACGGAACCAGAGCCAGGGTGGCCCACACCACCCCATGGCACGGGCCCACCCCTGGCCGCACCACCAGGTGGTGAGGCCACCCAGGACTCCGTCTCCGACCCGTTTTCTCCTAGTACTTTCCTTTTGATGTGAAACTTCGTAATATATAACCCCCCGGATCTTCCGAGGATTGTCAATCGTGTTTTCGTCGTGTTTTTGTTTCGATCTGTTTCTGCCAGTACATACTCTTTGGAAGTTTAGAAGCACAATGGTGTCTGCCAAGGATAAAGGGAAGTAACCCATGGAGGAAGACCTCCAAGACACCGGGAAGGAGAAAGAGATCAAGAGTGAAAGTGAAGAGGAGGCAAAACACACCGGCACTACCATTGCAAGCATTGGAGTGGTGGCGAACCCTGCCAGGATCAGAAGGACTGCACGGATGCAGACTAGGGGGAAAGCTCCTCGTCACTGTTTGGCACCAAGGACACCTTCTCCGAACACCAAGAGTACCTTCCATACCTTTGCTCATAACCATGCAGGAAAAGAAGACTCCAAGTGGGAAGAATGGAAGAAGAATAACAAGAGCTGGGATTCTCAACATGACATGATCATGAGCCGCATTGAGCAAAGCTCGCAGCTTATTCGTAATCTCACCTTTGAGATTGAAGACCTTGGGAAACTTATCAAGGACCTCATCAAGAGGATACCACCACCACCAAAGGAGTAATTCGTCATCAGGTTTGGCATCCCCTTGGTTTGTTTCAAGCTAGGGGGAGTGCCACGGTATCATATCACTATCTTCTATCTTTTTACCTTATTAGTAGAGTCATATCATGAATAGAGGAGTTATTGTGTAGTATGGTTTGCATTATGGAAGTGTCCCCTCTCTCGTTAGATTTGTATCCCTTGGTGTGAGTTTCCGTTATGGAATATTAATGAGAAGTTCTATCATCCACTCTTTTGCATAGCTTATGATAGTTTTCAATTCGTGGTTATATGATTGATCTTGTTGTTAGTATTGGTAGCACTTTGGGATCATTGAGTTAATTCAGTTGGTTTTGGCAAACCTGGCTCGGTCAGTAGCAACACCCTTTTTGAGAGTTGAAAAGAAAAAGATAGAAGTACTCTAGAGGAAAATAATTTCATCATCTTTCTTTCTTGATTTGCTCATAAGTTTAGTATTCTCTAGTTAAGATCTTTTGTGCTTCTAAGGAAGATTGCATGTTTGTTTTTATCATTTGTATGTTTGTTTGTTTCCTTCAACTCTTGTACTTGCTACCCAGCCTTGCTAGCCAAAAACCTGTATTGAGAGGGCATTCTTCTCGTGCATCCATCTCCCTTAAACCAAAACCTTTGCCATTTGTGTCCACCATACCTACCTAGTAGCATTATTGCTATTCCAAGTAAATTCCTATTTTGTCTACCTCCCAAATTAAACTTGTTATGAGAAAATTAGTGATTAAAGCTCTCACGAACTTGATGGCACACTTTATTTTCCGCACTTAATAAACCTGAACCATTGTGAACTCTCCATGAAAGTTATATGCTTGCAAAGTATAGGCTGGGGATTAGCAGAACCATGCTGTCATGAGGAACGCTTTCAACACTTGTAAATATATACCCAGTTGATACCTTGCTCTTTTGTTTGCGGATGTCGTCGGTGTGAAATAAAAGGGGAGCTTGTAAGTCCATGGAGTTATGTATGTGTGTTAGAGAAACGCCTGGTCTGCTGGTCTAATCCATGCTGACATGGTGGAAACCTGTAGCATAACCATAATGATATCTATGAAGCATTCTTCTTATAAAAAAAAGAGAGAGATAGCTATTGAAAAAAATAAAAGAAAAAAAGAGATACTATGAAAAGAGGAAAGAGAGAAAAAAGCACCATTTTCCCATGGTAAATAAGAAGATTGCTAAGATACTCATTGTCTGCTTGCCTTGTCATTTTGATATGGGGATTCTTCCGTATCATCAGGCAAGGGGTACCCCGTTGGCGGTTCTCAATGATACAAACATACTTACGATGATAAGAACTTACCGGTAACTAAAGTGGAGTAGCATGAGGAGCGGCCCTCGTACTCAAGGGACTTGGGATCTTCAGTTTATAGTATGTCAAGCATATAACTCAGATTAGACCTCACTTTAACCTTAATCACCTAAAGATGCCTATGATAGGGGCAATGAGAGCTGAAATCTAGAAAGTATCATAATATTTGGGAGCTCTTTATGAGACTTGCAATCCCTGCTTTCCTCTGTGAAGGGCCTTTCTTTTACTTTGTAGTTGAGTCAGTAAACCTATTCCCTTCTATCTCAGCAAGTACTTTGAGTTGATGTGTTTCATTCATTCATATGATGATTTATTCAATCATGTTTCTTATGTTCCTTGTTTTGCACATTTCTCTTATCTTGAAGTTTACTACTTTGAAAGCTTTCATTGAAAAACTAGCTATTTGTGAACTCCAGCAAATTATCAACTATTCTTCGACCAAGAGCTAAGTTTGCCATTACCAATTATGATTCACTTTATGTATCTTTATTGTGTTTCCTTTACTCATTGCAAGTTGAGTTGTATAATAGTGAGTTGTCTTCTATTATGATCTATGTATTTGATGAATGTGACGCTTCTTGTCCGTATCCTTTTATCGACTCTTCACTCCATAAACTTGAGGTCATGTTTATTGAGCTCAGTTTTGCTTGGGGACAAGCAAAGTCTAAGCTTGGGGGGAGTTGATACGTCCATTTTGCATCACTATTATATGTCTTAATTAACTAATATTCATTGATATATTTCGTTTTGAGGTGATACTAATGTTATTTCATCTATTTTTGCATGGTTGATGACTTTTGGAGCATGGACCGCTGATGTCAGGATTCTGATGGAAAAGGTGTTGTTTGGAGGCAAAATTCGCGAAGATCAGAAAATCCAGGAAAATATATGGAAAATTCTATTTTTCCAGAAGACTCAAGATGCCAGAAGATGGAGTGGAGGTGGGCCACAGGGGCCCCACACCACCCCATGGCGCGGGCAGGCCTAGGCCGCGCCAGGGAGTGGTGTGGCCACCCTGGCCCACTCCAGCCTCTCCCCTCTGGCGTATATCAACCTCCTGATACCCTAAGACTCGGGGGGTGACCACGGAAAGATTCCGCCGCCTCTACGCGGCGGAAAACACCGAGAGAGAAAGATCTCTCCGGCAGACAGATTTCTGCCAGGGGAATTCCTTCCCAAAGAGGGGAGATCGTCGCCATCAACACCACCATCAAGCTGGACTTCATCGGGATCATCATCATCACCACCACCATCATCACCATCAGCACCCTCATCACCATCTCCATATTGATGTAACAATTGCGTTGAATCTTGCATAGTTTATAGGGGAAACTTTCCCGGTGTTGATTACTCTTTGTAGTTGATGCTATTGAGTGAACCATTGAATTATTGTTTATGTTCAGATTGTTATACATCATTATTTCATCTCTGATCATGATCCATATGATGTCTTGTGAGTAGTTCGTTTTGTTCTTGAGGACATGGGACAAGTCTTGTTGTTAGTAGTGGAGTTGCGTTGAGAAAGATTCAATAGATTATTACTTAAGTTGTGGTGTACTTCTTCTAGTGGTGTCATGTGAACGTCGACTACATGACACTTCACCTATATGGGCCTAGGGGAATGCATTGTGTATTTGGCTACTAATCGTAGGGGTTGCCGGAGTGACAAAAACCTGAACCCCCGTTAGGAAACCATTACACGAGGGACGTAAGGGTCCAAGAGTTTAAAGCTGTGGTTAGGTTTTTACCTTAATTACTTTCTTGTACTTATGGATGTTTGCAAGGGGGTTTAATCACAAGTATGTATTAAGTCTTGGATGGGACGGTACATTAGCACAGGTTCACCCACGCAACACTTAGCAAGCTAGAGAAGATTAATCGACTATATGAAGCGAAAGCACTTGACAGTCTTCCCATGTGTCCTCGAGAACGTTTCGTCATCTATAGAAATACAACCGGCTTGTCCTTTGCTGCATAAAGGATTGGGCCACTTGCTGCATTCATTCTTACTGTCTTTTATTTACTCGTACTTTGTTTACTTGCTTTATCGAAAACCCCTAAAAATCTGTTTGCTAAGTATTTGCAGAGAATTCCTGATCCATACCACTAGCCAGCACCTTCTGCTGCTCGTTGGGTTCGACACTCTTACTTATCGAAAATACTGCGATACACCCCCTATACTTGTGGGTCATCATTAGGATACCGTCGAGTATCTAATACTATCACACAATAAGATATACAAACAATAACATTGAATGTAAATGCGATGTGATATGGTCCTTCACGTCGTGATCTCCATCCGTCGTCACCGGGTTCCGGCGCCAGGGTTCCGGCCAGACTACCAAAGGTCATTCAAGGTGGTAGTTTGTCACCTCCGTGACTATCTACTACTATGCAACAAAAGGTAATTACTTTACCTTTGCCACAACCATATCACAAAGCAACGCCCCCTACAAAACAAAGTTAGACGCCTCTACTTTATCTTTGCATGTTTTACGTGGCTGAATGGGCTTTCGCACAAGAACCATTCTTACGTACGAACTTTCAGCACATGCTGATCAAGTAGTTGTCTCTACTACACCCCTTTCGGGGCCCTCCGTTGTAAATGGCATACCAACTAATGCGAGAGAGACAGACACCCCCCTAAGCCACTTTATACTATACAAGCCGTATGTCAAGCGTGGACCAGTCTTGCGAATGAACACGTAAAGTCGGTTGGGGGCAACTTCATCAAGCATTACTGCGGTATACAAAAGTACACGTGGGAGGGTAACAACTAAAAGATCAACGCCCACACGCTACATCTCGTGTGTTCTACCCGTATTAGCATTACTACGCATAGATCTAGCTCTGATACCACTGTTGGGGTTCTGCGTATGAAAACAATAAATTTTACCCTATGCCCCTGAACCCCTGAAGCTGCTAGGACCTATCTATTAGTAATACAGTAACGGGAGGAGCTTTTTGCGAACTTACCCTCGAAGACCGAAAAGCATTGTCAATGCTTAGGAGAACGTGGTTGATGTAGACGAGTCGAAGCCGACCTCAAGGTTGTGATGAAGTCCTTGCGCTCCTTGGCTCCAACGACTTGAGTGCCTCAAGTGCGACACCTCGCGGGGAGTTACACACGTCTGGTGCCTGACAATGACTCCCGCTTCCCCGATCCAGCAGCAGTTGCGGAAGTAGAGCTCTTGGATCCGAATCCCGCAGCGCGCCGGTGCTCCGCGGTGAAGATGTCTCTCGTTCGCGCAGTCCAGACTTGGGAACACGGTCACGAGAGAGACAGGGGGAGATAGAAAATATCAATTAGAGGTCCTCCCAAAAGTGGGGAGACCTTTATTGATTAATGGTGTATTTATCTTGGCCAAATACCCCACTATATATAGGGGGAGGAGGGGGTACACCCTCCCTCAAAGTCCCGGGGTGGGACTACAGGAGATGAAGGGGGAAGGGAGGTTGCTGGCCCCTAGTGGGCCCCGTGTGGGGGGGCTAGGCCCAGCCAGCCAACCCCCTTGCCCCTTCTCCTTTCCCTAATGGGCCCTCTCCCTCCGGAAATTGGCCCATTAAGCCTTTGACCATTAAATTGATTTTTCTCTTTATTAAATAATTATGAATAAATGATTAAATCAATATTTCACATTCATTCACATATTACTCAACCTCCGTGGCTATGGAACACCTTCCACCTCCACTCCGGACATCCTCCGTACTCACCGAAACCCTTTCGGTTTTTTCCCTACTCTTCTTCGGTGATTCTACAGATCCTATAAACACTCTCTAAGCATCATCAAGCCCTTAAGTGTGATACCCCATGGTTCGGGAACACTCCAGACATGGTCGGGACACTCCCGCACCAATGATCGACAGAGGTACCTAGATGGCCATGTGACCCCTGTGCGTTCCATGAAGATCTTTTGCCGTTTGCACTGGGACAGTCGTTTCTTATTCCCTTTGTTTCTCGATACTTGCATTGCCCGAGATCTGATCAATGACATCACCATGTCGTGTTCAATCTCGTTACTAAACAATGCTACTTGACTCGTTCCGACAAGTGATATCCCCGTGATCAAATCACACGTTGTGCAGCTATTGGATATAACTTCTCCGATTGGGCCCTTCGAGTATCTTCCCATCACATGGACGAACAAATCCCGCTCTTGACATATATTACCTCAACGGTTTCCTCCGAGTACCGGAACACACCTTTATGACCACTGTATTACCAAGTGGCGTTTGATGCTATCAAAGCATTCTCGGGAGACAGTGATTGATATAGCCTCATGGTCTAAGGAATAGTGTACGAGGATCCATTTCTAATCATCGTAACTTGAATTTCGTGACATGATCGGGTCACGATGATTAGCTTGGGTATTGGTTCATCATCTCGTTCTCAGAATGAGATGACCTCATTTCCAATTGGCATAAATGCCACACGTTTAGGAAACTTGATCATCTGTTGACCAATGAACACTGTGACTAGAGTTTCACTGGGAACCCCTAGTTGTTTGTATACCACACGTGTATTGATGTTTCCACTCAATACAGTTATAGCATGATATAAAACTTAATCATAAACTATACGAAATACGATAATAGTCCTTACTACTATTTGACTCTAGGGCATATTTCCAACACCTTGTTGTGGCTGTGCTCTGATTGGTTGATTCGGTTGCGTACACGCCCGTTGCGTGTGGCAGGGCAACTACAAAGGATGCCACTACACGCCCTCACACGCGGTTAAGTAGAGGGTTGGGGTCAATCTTGGGGAAGTTCCCCACATATCGCGCGCTCTCCTGCCTCCTTTCTTCTTTGATGCAACTCTAACGCGACCACTCCTTCCTTGTCACTGCTACGCCGCCGCGACCATGCTCAGCAGCTCTTCGTGCCTGCGCTGCCGCTTCCGTTTAGGGTCTTCACCAAGGGGCCATGCGCTTACAGGTTCCCCGCAACTGGCTACCTCAACTCCGATCTTGTCCTCGAGGACCTCGACTTCGCCATGACTGAGGAAGTAGCTGTCGTGGTCGCTCAGAAGGAGGAGGAAGACGAGGGCTGTGATCGCGGCTGTTGGGATGGTGCGTTCGTATGCGAGGACAATTTGGATTGGCTTTACACCACGCGCCGCATCCCCACGGGCGTCGCCTGCTGCCTCACCACTGATGAGGTTTCTCCCTCTCCCAATCCAGGGAGTACCTGGTTTTCCATTCCCACTTCCAGCGCGACTTGGGCCTCCATGTTTCTGATTTCTTTTTGGATTTCATCTCCACCTACCAATTGCAACCACACCATCTCCCTGCCAATGCCATCACCTCTCTCTCCTATTTTGCCTCCGGCATAGAGGGGTATGTCGGCCTCTAGCCATCCAAAGAGATGTGGATCGAATTCTTTGGTCTACGGAAGAACGTCATTCCGGAGAAACATCTCACTCTGGCAGAGAAGCATCTGACCCGGTGTGGGGCAGCCCCATCTCTCCCTGTAAGGGTTCTGCATTCCCCCGGGTTACCGGGCTCGAGTCTTGCAAGGGCTAGGCCTGGACTTTCTTCTATGTCCGGAACACCACGGATGAAGATTTGATCTGGCTCCTCCCCTTCAAGCTTGGAGTCCAGGACACCTTTTTGTGGGAGAACATTTCCAAGCACCCCACAGCTCTGCCGAACTAGGTTGACCGCCGGATCAAGGAGTTGCTCAAGGAGAAGCTGCGGGGGAGGATATCATGATCACCTTTGTTCGTAGTCGGGTCTCCCCTCTAGAGAAACACACTCACAAGATCTGCTACTTGAGCGGCCCCCTCAATCCCCACCGGACTTCCTCCTTCGAGATTGATAATTCGGCGGTATACCGTCGAGTTAAGGCCATTTTCAACGTGGAGAAGGAATTCTCCGAGGCTTGGGAATGGGGGATTGTGCCCTACAGCTGGGACAATCCTCCTCCAAAGGTAAACTTCTTACTTATAGCTTTTCCGGATCTTCTCGATATGCCAGACAACTTTCTTTACTTAACCCCTGCTGTTTTATTCTCAGCGATTTCTCCATTAGCCTATAGAAGATGGCCAGGAGCTGGCGAGCAAGTGGGTGCCAGACCGCACCAAGGAGGACGAGGTGCAGCCTGATCCGGAGACCTTTCTGCCAACTCCGGACACCGTCAAACGCACCTCTGGTAAGGCCTCTTCTTTAAGGGATTGGCCGGATGACAATGACTCGGATGTTGAGCTTCTTAAGGTATTGACCCGGTGCCCATCTCTTACGCTTTCTCGGTTATGTTCGAATCTTCAGCTAACCCGGATGGTCAGATCCACGATTTCCCCCCTTGCCACAAGTGGTCCGGTCCCTGCTCCCTCCCAAAAGCGCGCGGCTACCTCGGCCACAGCTTCGGAGGCGCCGCCGCCCAAGAAGAGGCAGAAGAAGTCCGGGGTGAAAGCCTCAGCCAAGCCAGCAGCCAAGAGCATGGTCCGAAGGGCACCCAAACCTCGGGCCCCTCCAACCTCAGATGAGTAAGTATTTCTGCGTCCACTCTTGGGTTTTTCTATTTCTGCCCTTACCTTTGCTTCTTATCTGTTTTATTTTTCTCTTCTTGACTTGGTGCTCTTTTATTTTCTAGAGCTCCTAGGGTCATTCCTCAAAGCGGCTCTAGCATAGCATCTCCGATCCAGAGCAGTCCCTCTCCCCCCGTGACAACGACACTTGCCCGCTCAGCCCTATCCAAGAGGGCTCCGTAGCTGCGCCTAATCAGAGCCCTTCTCGTAATGAGGAGGGCAATTTTGGCGTGGGGGTTAGTGGGGCAGCTCAGGATACAGCTATGCCAGATCATCCTAGCTCCTCTTCTCCGGCGCCAGCGCCTAGTTTTGATGTGCCAGTCTCATCGGCACCGCCCCAATCAAGTGTTTCTTCGGCTCCAAATTCCTCTGAATCGGCAGCAGTACTAGTAGCACCATCAGCACCAGCACCACCAACAACACCAGCACTAACAACACCAGCACTAACAACACCAGCACCAACACCAATAGCCTCAGCACCAGTACCAACAACATCAACAGCAGCACCAACAACACCAGCAATAGTAGCATCAGCTCTAGCACCAACCTCGGCACCAAAGCCAACAACAGCAATAGCCTTCACCAAGCCTCCGAAAAGGAAGGCTCCGTCAGCCGCCTCCGGATCAACGGTGTCCATTGCGGACATCTTCCAGCCAGCTTCCCAGGCATCATCCGGACCAGAGGCTTCGGATCTTCTCCAGCATTCTGGGTCATCTGGCAAGCTCAAGAAAGCTGTCGGGCCAGACAAGGGCATCATTATCCGATCTCCTGCTGCCAGATCAGAGGGTAGTAGACAACTGGTCCTACATACCAGTCCTGCAGCAGCTCAGTCTGCGAGGCGAGAGGCCGATGTCAAAGGTTTGGTGGCGAGTCACTCTCCCAGCGGCAAAAGTTACAGTCCACTGCTCTTGGAGTATGTGAACAACTGGAACAACGCTGAATTTATTGATCCAAAGGAAGATCTGCCGGAGAAGTTTGGCCCAGCAGAGTTCAACGCCCAGATGAACTCCGCCACCAAGGCCATCTCTTTGGCTGGCCGGATGATGGAGGTGACCCTTTTCTTCTGCTGTGGTACTTTATATGCATGAGCACTTATAGATATATCCCCTAGTCCCCGAGCCTCCGAGGGAGTAACTTGTCACTCGGTCGGATGCTCCTAGATAATTCAATTTACGTCCTTAGAAATTTCAAATAGTGATAAAGTTAGAGCCGGGTTAAGTTCCACTTGGCCCGGATCTTGTAAACTTCGAATATCCACACACCTAGAGACGGGTTAAGTTCCACTTGGACCGGATCTAGTAGACTTTGAATATCCACACACCTAGAGCTGGGTTAAATTCCACTTGGCCTGGATTTTGTAGACTTCGAATATCCACGCACCTAGAGCCGGGTTATGTTCCACTTGGCCTGGATCTCGTAGAGTTCGAATTATTTTCACTTTGCCTATGAACTTAACATCGTCTTGCTTTTTTCAGATTACCACTAACCACCGAACTGCTGAGTTCTAGCACCTGCTGGACTCTTACAAAGATGTTCGCGCGTGTTATCGCAAGATCTTGGAGGAGCACCAGAAGAAGGGTAATTTTTCTTACATAAGACTTTTCGTTTTTCCACTTTCGTTCCTTCGAGTTATCCGTGACCCGTGTTAACTTGTTATCCGAACCATGCAGACGAGGTTGAGGCTGAGAATATTATCATGCGGAAGAATTTGGCTGAAATCCAAGGTATCTTATCTCGTTCCCACGATCATTGCGCGCTCTTTTCTTGACTTGGTAGATATTTATACTTCGGCTTCGCCGGATTAACCCAATGTTGCAGTTGCTCTTGAAGACAATGTACCTATTCCTGATATGATGACACATTTTCTCGAACAACCAGGAAAGCATCAAGCTAAACTAAAGAAGAAGGATGACGAGATAGCTCGGCTGCACCTCTAGGACTCGGAAATTACTCAGTTGTATGACGAAATCCAGAGGCTTAAGTTCCTCCATAAATGTGAACCGAAGAAGGCTGACCGGGAGTTCGCCGAGGAAAAAGAGCATCTAACCATGCAAATTTCCAAGGACCACAATTTATTGCATGAAGTCGATGTCAAACTTTCTTCAGTGACCATGGAATACGAGAAACTCCAGGCCCACATCGCCAATGTCGATGCCGAGCTCCAGCGTCTCGTCTTCTAGATTGCTCGTGAGTTCCTTTCCCTTGCTCAACTTTTGTTTCTTCGAACTTAGTGGTTTTGCTAATTGTTTCCTCTGTTCTGTTCTCAAGCAAGTTTCCAGAAGGTGACACTCTTGTTGCTGCTGTTGTAGCCTGGTCCCGCGAGCAACGTGGTATTCCCACAAGTCCTACTGCTAGGCCAATCCCTTATGATACAGAGGACCTGCTGGCCAGCCTCTTCACTCGCATGGAGCTAGTGAAGAACTATGGCGTAGATATTATGCCGGCGGTGATGCGGATGTTCAACTCCCTTTGGCCCACTTAGCCCACTCCCAAAGGAAATGCATCTTTCATAGCCAAATTGATGGAGTGCGATACTCAGGTGCACTTGTGGCAAGAATCTGCCGCACGAGCCAGGGATGATATCGCGCTGCAGTTCGTCCTGTCATGGTATGAAGGAATAGACTTGGGGCTTCTCACCTGCATGCGCACCGGATCTAAGTGGTCCGAAAATCTGGAGTTCGTTGCTCATTGCAAAGGATGCGCTAACAAGCTTATCTAGTACTCCTCCTGTCATGCCTGGAACGACGGGCCGAGCTATCTTGACGTATTTGATGACGAAGTTGCTTCTGAGGGTGAAGAAGATTTGGGAAGTGAGGGCGAGGCCTCCGAACATGGTGACGAGGCTGAAGATCCAGAAGACAGAGAGGCCAACCCCGAAGATGAGGCCGAGGCTAGCTCCCCGCTCACAAATTCTGAAGTACCTCCTCCTTCGGCCGATGATTTGTCTTCTGCCCGTGCTCCTTGAAAACACTTAACCTTATTTGTCAGATCCCCGGAATGCCGGGTGAACATGTATTTAAGTACCTTGATTGGGTTTTGCTACAATTTGTGCTATTTGCAACTAAGTTTTCAATGTCGGATTATCATGGGTGAAGTCCCTGAGTTTCCTTTTCTTGTTCTCCCAATTTTTGACTCGGCTCGCATCTACCTAGATTCGGTTTTGACTTACGAGTCTGAGGTTCAAAAAATTGACTTAACAATACTTGAAATTTTGAGATTAGCTCAAAATAATCCAGCGTTAGATGAATAAAGTAAGTACAGGGTTAGTCCGAATAACAAATGGCGGCTCGCTTAAGTTCTTTTCCTTAGTCGTTTTTCACGGGCCATGCAATTACAAACTTGTTCTCTTGCTTTCCATGAAGCTAATTCTTGTTGGACAATAGCAAAGTCGAAGAGTTGGGTTTTTGGTTCTCACACATTACTAATCCGGCTAAGATATAAGCGACTTAACCCAGCCGACATAAAAACGCAAAAGAAAGAAGAACAATTATTATGGCAGTCCCCGAGTTTTTGCTTGGGGTGCCGAAGTTTCATTAATAGCCTCATTGCCAACATACATAACGACATATGAGTAGCTCGGATACATTCACCTCTTTGTCAGGTGTAAAAAGGACGAAGTAGTGCTACATTCCACGGAAGGGATAATTTATACATTGCCAACATACATAACGACATATGAGTAGCGCTTAGATTCCTCTTCTGACATGTCCGCCTTGTTCTTTTCCTGTGGCTGTGCATCAATAAGATAGTAGGAATCATTATGCAAAGCTTTTCTTACAATGAAAGGTCCTTCCCATGGAAGGGATAATTTATGCATGCCTGCAGTGCGCTGCACCAACCGGAGTACTAGATCACCTTCTTGGAAAACTTGGGGGTTTACTTTCTGGCTATGGTAGCGTCAGCGTTTTTGCTGATATATGGCAGATCTGGACCGGTCCAGTTCTCTCGCCTGTTCTAGCAGATCAACATCATTTTGCCAGGATTCACGCACTTCGGCTTCTGTGTATTGGGTGACTCTTGGTGAATCATGCTCTATGTCGGCTAGTAATACAGCTTCTACCCCATATACTAGAAATAATGGCGTATAGCCTGTTGATCGATTCAGAGTTGTTCTCAAACTCCATAGTACCGCTGGTAGCTCTTCTATCTAGCACCCCGCTAATCTTTGCAGTGGCTCTATGAGCTAGGGTTTTATCCCGGACAACACCAGTCTGTTGGATCTTTCCACTTGCCCGTTCGATGCGGGGTGGGCCACTAAGGCTACATGTAACCGGATCTTCTTTTCTCAGCAGAACCTCGCAAATGCACCTTCAGCGAAATTCGTGCCATTATCAGTTATGATACTGTGGGGCTAGCCATATCTCAGGATTATATCCTTGAGAAACTTCACCGATGTTGCCCCATCATATTTTCTGATTGGCTTTACTTCGATCCATTTAGTAAATTTGTCCACCATAAGTAGGATATGGGTCATTCCTCCTTTAGCCGGCTTAAATGTCCCTACCATGTCTAGGCACCATATAGCAAAAGGCCAAGTAATGGGTATAGTTTTGAGTTTCGACATTGGCAGATGGGTTTTTGTGGCGTATCTCTGATAGCCATTGCATTTTCTCACCAAATCTTCTGCTTGCTCCAAAGCGCTTGGACAATAAAATCCATGCCAGAAAGCTTTTGCCACTAATGCTCTTGAAGATGCATGGTGCCCACATTGTCCTTGGTGGATATCCTGGAGTATGTCAAGTCCTTCCTCCAGGTCAACGCACCGTTGTAGTATTGTGGTTACACTTCTCTTGTATAGTTCGGCATTAATAATGGTATAGGCTTTTGCTCTTCTCTGGATCTGCCTTGAGAGTACCTCATCACCCGGCAAGATTCCCTCTTTCAGGAAGTCAAATATTGGCTTGGCCCAAGCGGGTATAGCTCGGATGGAGAAGGGTTCCTCATCAATTTCCATTGCATCCACCGACATAACTCCCGACGGGTTTGGCTGACCAGTCCCCGGGTTTGCTGAGGCAGTCCCTAGGTTTGCCGAAGCAGTCCCTGGGTTTGCTGAGGTGCTTCCCCAATCTATTTCTATTGGTGTAGCTTCTGACCCGAAGAATGACGGGATATAAATTGATTCAGATTTGGGCGATGGAGCAATAGATGGTTTTCTTAAGTGTTCCAAGGCAACATTTGGCGGGATTGGTTGCCGAGATGAGCCCAACTTAGACAGTATGTCGGCTGCCTCATTTTCAATCCGAGGTACGTGGTGGAATTCACATCCCTCGAAGAATCCGCTTATCTTTTGCACATGAAATCTGTAAAGGGCCATATTTGCATCCAAGGCGTCCCAGTTGCCAGATACTTGCTGCACCACCAAATCCGAGACTCCAAATCATTGTATCCGATGTATCCCCACTTCTTTTGCTACTTTGGGACCATCTACCAGTGCTTCATATTCCGCGACATTATTTGAGGCACTGAAGTGGATTTGGAGGACATATTTCAATTGATCTTTCTTGGATGAGGTAAGCACTACTCCGGTGCCTATCCTTTCTTTCAATTTCGATCCATCAAAGTGCATTCGCCAATAATTGGAGTCCGGCAGTGGTGGCTCGTATTGCATCTCCGCCCAGTCCACAAAGAAATCCGCCACAGCTTGCGATTTGATCACATCTCTTCTTTCAAACTATGGTGCATATGGGGCTACCTCAATTGCCCACTTTTCTATCTAGCCACTTGCATCTTTGTTACTCATAATCTCTGATATAGGTGCCTCACATATCACCTTGATGGGATGTTCCTCAAAGTATTGTTTGAGTTTTTTGGCCAACATATAAATGTCATATGCCATCTTTTGATAGTGAGGGTAATTTTGTTTTGAAGCAGATAATACCTCGCTCAGATAATACACTGGCCATTGCACCGACTTTCCTTCTTCTTCGCGCTCCACTACAATTACTGTGCTTACTACTCGGTTGGTCACGGCTACAAAGAGCAACATTGGCTCCTTGGGTAGTGGTGCGGCTAGGATTCGTGCAGTATACAACATCTTTTTCAATTCTCGAAATGCGGCTATCCGCTTGTGGCGTCCATGTGAATTTGTTTGCCTTTTTCATTAACTGGTATAGGGGCAAGGCCTTCTCTCCCATCCGACAGACGAACCGGCTTAATGATGCCAGACAACCAGTGAACTTCTGCACATCGTTAAGGCATTTTGGCAAATCCATTATCTCTATAGCCCGGATTTTCGTCGGCTTAGCTTCAATACCTCGGCTAGACACTAGAAAACCGAGCAACTTTCCTGCGGGCGCACCAAAAGTGCATTTTTCCGGGTTAAGCTTCATTCGGAACATATCTCAAGTTGACGAATGTCTGCTAGATGTCATCAAGGAGCGTATTGCTTTCCTTGGTTTTTATCACCACATCATCCACATAAACTTGCACGTTTCAACCTATTTGGTCATGTAAACATTTTTGCATGCAACGCTGGTATGTTGCTCTAGCATTACGTAATCCAAACGGCATAGTGCGATAGCAATAAGCCCCGTACGGGGTAATAAACACAGTCTTTATTTGATCATTCGGGTTTAGGGGTATCTGGTGGAAGCTAGAATACGCATCAATGAACGACAATAGTTCACATCCGACAGTTGAGTCTATGACTTGATCTATTCTAGGGAGTGGGAACGGATCTTTAGGACATGCCTTATCCAGGTTCGTGTAATCAATGCACATGCACCATACCACGACCACGTTTGGATCATCCTTCTTCTTTGTTACAAGAATCGGATTAGAGAGCCAATCGGGATAGAGTACTTCCATGATCAACCCGGCTGCAAGGAGCCTAGTTATCTCATCCCACAATGACTTTTCTTCTATCCTCGGTGAAACACCGTAGAGGTTGCTTCACTGGCTTAGCACCGGGTCTTAAGTTTAAAGAGTGCTCGCCAACTCCCTCGGCACACCTTCCAGATCCTGTGTGGACCAAGCAAAGATATCCCGATTCCCACAGAGGAAGTTGACGAGATCGCTTTCCTATTTGCTGCTTAACCCGACACCAATGGTTATGGTGCGCTCTGGGAACTGATCATCGATTGGCACTTTCTTGGTATCCTTGGTTGCTTGGAACGACACGCTTCCGTGCGGGCTGGTCAGAGCCGGCATATGTTGTTGCGTGGATTGAGCCAATGCCGCCACTTACTGTATCTTCCTATTTTCCTAAGCTATCATGAGTGACTCGGCCAAGTCCGATCCGGCAGAAGCGCACTTGATCGAATGCCTAAAGTCCCCGGATACAGTTATCACTCCCCTAGGTCCGGGAAGTTTCATCTTTAAGTAGCTGATGTGACTACTTGCCATGAACTTGTTCAGCGCGGGCCTACCAAGGAACGCGTGATAGGCACTCTCTAGATTCACCACTTCGAACTCCAAACTTTTAGTCCGGCAATTATCCCTTGTACCAAATAGCACGTCAACCCGGACCCTACCAATTGGTTCACAGGAGATACCCGACACAATACCATGAAAGGTGGTCCTTGTGGATTGCATCATATTCTCTGATATCCCCAACTTGTGCATGGTATCCTTGTACATGATGTTGATGCTACTGCCGTTGTCAATCAGCACTTTGGAGAACCTCACATTAAGGTTCGGCCTGATGAACGTCGGATCCAGGACCAGTGCATAGGTCCCTAGACTAGGCATGAGCTTCGGGTGATCCTTGGTACTCCATGTAATCTCCTGATCTGACCAAGGAATATACCTCACTACCGCTAGCATTACCACATTTACCTCCATATGTCAGCGCTACAAGCTTTCCGGTCAATTTCTTCCGTGGTAAACACACAGTAGCTTTGATGATGCTCCATGTATTCATTCTGTCCCTCATTTGCGTGATAACCTTGGTCCTGGTGCTGGTTATTGTTTACTTGATGCACATCATCTCTCCTTTCCTGACTTTCATATCTCGGCGGAGGTGGTGGCAACATTAGTTGCCGTCCATTCCCCTGTTAGTAATGGCTGTCGTGGCGCCTCATTCCGAGGTGCGTCATGCCGAGGTGCCTGAGCATTCCCCAAACTGCCCTGTTCTAACTTCTTCATCCACTCACACTGCCGGGTTGTATGATTCACCGGACTATTCATACCTGGCGTATGAAACTCGCAAGGTTGATCTAGCATAGACTCGAACATATACCTCGGTCGATCTTTTCGCTCCTGCCATTGCTTTTTCTGCTCCGGGGTCCAAGGCTTCTTCCCTTCATTTTTACTGCCTTCTGCTCTCAGCTTTTCGGCAACCGGCTAGCACCGACATTGGGTTGATCTCGGTCCACCGCTGCCACCTGATGCGAGTTATATCTGTAATCCGGACACTCGTCCCTTCTCTTTTCTCGGAAATCATTTCTCCTTGATGACCCGGAGCCATCTCATTTGTAATACTCCTCGTTTGCCTTGCTTGACATTGGTCGGGGTTGAGTCGGATCTCCCAAAGCATACGAATCCGCAATCCGGATAGTCTCAGCCAAAGTGGTTGGCATATCTCGTTGTAGCCTCTGCCACAACATACTTTCATATCTACAGCCTTGGGCGAACGACGCAATTGCTTGTGACTCAATTACCCCCTCGCATGAATTGCGCATGTTGCACCATCGAGTCAGGTAATCTCGATCTAGCTCATTCGGTCTTTGTCGGCATAACGCTAGAGTTTACGGTCTGTTGGGCCTCCTGTAAGTGCTTGAGAAGTTTTTAACGAATAATTCCTCGAAGTCCAGCCAGCAGTTAACACTTCCTGGCGGCAAGTTGTTTAGCCAAACTCTCGCTGGTCCTTCCAACATTTGAGGTACATACCTCACTGCCCATTTCAAATTTCCAGTTGCAATATTGACCGCTATTGCATAATCAATGTTAAGACCCAAACCTGGCTTGGTTTGAATCCCTGTGATTACAGTGCTAGTCCCTGGATCGAATAGCTAGCACCCACAGTTTAAGATGTAATATCAAGATACAAAGGTCATATTACATCGCATGATCCAGAATATAAATACTTTATTACATACTCATAGCCATAGGCTATCTTATTACAAAGCAGCATAATACAAGTAAAGCATGGAGTCCTTCATCTTCATGTGCCACAGGCAAACATGTTGGGTGTAGACTCATAACCTCTATCAGCAATCCATACTCATCAATAGAATAACCTGCAACATGATAGGTTGCAGCCACAAAGGTTCAATACTTTGAATGTATTGACAAGTGTCACAAGTTGGTGAATATAAGTTGGACTATCACTATATGCATATTTGGCTAAGTAGATCTTAGGCTCATTTGCAGAAAGCAATATGGTTTTATCCTATGTTTGCAAAAATAGTTTTGAACTTTCAATAACTTTCTGAACTCCTTGGCAAACTCCAAGTGCTTCTACTCTCTTGTTGTCACCATCAAGTTTTACTTTGAGAAATTAGAATGTCGAGATCTTCCATAGCTTCAGGCCTTAGTTGCTCAGAGTTGTCCATAACCGGGGACACGGCTAAGTACTTAGAATTTAATCTTCTGCAGAAGTTGTACACTTTACCCACAAGACACAATCTCGTCTTGACGCCACCAAAGGGTCACTGGATTAGTACTCACCAAGATGGAGTACCGGCAGATCAAGAATGTGACAAAGTCTTTCCATAGAAGTCCTCCCAGTACATAATGCCAGCACATCTACCAGGCACCAATGCAAGGATAAACCTCCAATGCATAATTCCAGTTAACCTGAAGAGGTACCAATGTAATTGACTAGGCTAGAGCCCATTTGGCATGTGGCTGTACACGGAAGCCACTGTACGAGAAATATGTTCAATCTCTAAGTTCCTGGGTGGTGTTCTCCTAGTGCACACACGCAAGAGTTAGCCATAGACATGGTTCCCTTTGTTGCCACCTTATTCTCAACTGAGTATCCACATTCCACCCAGGTGATTCATTGAGTCCTTGTTTTATTATAGAAAACATATATTTTCCAACACTTCATATAATCACAATATGGTATATTCCACCCCGAATCTATAGCAGGGCTAAGCATACTACAACTATAGTATTTCCACTAAGGGATATATATAAAGGATATCCTAATAGGATTTAGCATAGCATAGTATCATAGTAGTCCTATCATGCATACTACAAAAATCCACTAAGTGTAAAATAGTAGGACATGCATGATAGTGTCACTTGCCTTAGTAGTTGGTGGTGTTGGTACACTCTTTCCAGTAACACACTTGACAATCCACACAATCTATCAAACAAAACAAACAAGACAAAACATGCACAAAGTCAACACTAATGGCAATACAAAAATCATGCAAAAATATGCAAGCATGCAAGAAGGCAATTTTTATTGCACAAAATGTTATAACAAAGGTTTTGAACACTACTAAGTGTTTTCTGAACATTTTACAATTGCAAGATTACAAATGCAACCATTTGTGCAATTGTAACAATTAGCAATAATTTCTAGCATTTGGAAAGGCTAGACTCACTAAATAATTTCCATGCTATTAGGCATAGCCAACCAAATCTATATTTTGGTCTTACTGGATAGAGGGTTCAATCTGCAATCCATAGCAAAAAGATTCATCCAAAAATAATTTACAAAATAATTTTTATGGGTAAAATACTCCTAAAAAGGTTCTGCCTAAAACTTCTATTTTACAGAAGCTAAAGGGTGAAATAAGGCCTCAGAAGTGAAGCTCTCATTTTTCTGAATCCATAGACACCAAATTTGTATTTTTCTGATTTGTGGATCAAAAGTTATTGAATTTCTAAGTTTAAGATTTATTCTGTCTATTTTCTAATTTAAACAAATAGCCTGGGCGACGTGGCGTGTTCTTATTGGCCGGTACCGGTTCGGGCGGATCGGCTGCTGTGGGCCGTTGGATTTTAAGTGGCAAGGGGCGATCCAGATTAATCGGTACCCATTCGATTAGTGATCTAATCTCAGCCCTAGAATCTAGATCCAACGGATCTCAGTGCTTGGCCACGGACTGGCGGCGCTGGTCCTCTGCGCGCGGCGGCGACGCGTCGGACGGGTGGTGCTCCGGTGGTTCTAGAGGGGCAGGGAGACCGTGGACTATTACCAGCGATCGCCACGGTCGAGGTGGTCTCGGGGATGCTCGCGGTCGATGAAGGGGCGCTCAGATTCGCCGGGAATTCCTCGCCGGAGTACTTGCCGACGGCAGAGCTCGTGTCTCCGAGACGGTGTCGTCGACCTAGGGCTCGAGCAGACAAAACAAGGCATCAGGGAGGTGCGCCAGTTCGTGTAGAAGCTTGCGGTGGCCAAGGTAAGGCGGGAACCTGTCTCGGAAATCGCCCGGTGAACGGCAATGGCAGAGGGTGACGCCAGTGGCGACCGTGGCGACGACCTAGGCACATATAAAGCACGGGAAAGCGTCAGTAGGTGCGCCAGAGCATGGCGAAGCTTATAGGACAGAGAGGGGGCGTGGGGTTGTCGGTTCTCGCCGGAATCTTCGCCGGAGCTCGTCGGTGGCCGCAGTGGTTCGAGGTCGAATTCGGAGGGCCTAGGGGCTCTCTGGTGGTGGTGTCTGAGGGGAAAACGGAGAGGAGGGGGTGAGGATTAAGAGAGCATCGTCAGAGTGGATAATCATCCGCAGAAACGGTTGAATTTAATCGAACCGAATCGACACAGAAACGGCCGAGGAGGGAGAGGGTTGTTCGTCGTTCGGTGGAAGAAGGTGAGCTGGCGAGTGACGTGGAGGTGGGGTCGAGCCGTCAGCGAGGGGGTTGAAGAGGGGGACGGTGAGAAACAGAGGGGGAAAGGGGAGTGCCGGGTGGGCTTAGTGGGCTAGGGTTTGGGCCGAGCTGTTGCTTCTGTTTTTTTTTCTACAGTTTTATTTTTCTTTTTCTGTTTTCTTAAATACCTTTTGATTCAATGATCCAATTTGAATCAAACAAATTTCTAAAAATTTGTAAAACTCAAATTAGTTTTTTAGGGCATTATAGAACACATTTACTTTCTAACTCAAATTTTTCTAACCAAATTTATTCACTTTGGCTTTAATAGTTAATATTGCCTTTATTAAATATATTCTCAAAATAATTCATATCTTTTTATCCATGGCTCCAAATTGGATGAAACCAATTTCTATTGTTTTATTATTTTGTCCTTTATCTTTTTAGCCCTCATAGGAGTTATTTTGTTTAATATAAATATGGAGTATATCGATAGTATTGTGTTGTTCTTAGTGTTAGCAAATAATTAAAGTTTTAGGGTTTGAGATATTTTTCACTTCTCTTGGGTTTTTAAAATGCAACCAAGTCAAGATGCTCATGCATGCTTCATGATTTGGGATTTTAAAACATGCACACCAATTCACAAACAAAAATCATTTTGTTTGGCTTGGGTTTGGAGGCATTATATTTAAATGTTCCAAAAGTTTTTGTTCCTTCTGAATTTCAAAGAACTTGGTTCTTCATTTTGTTTAAAAATTTTCACATTCCAAAATTTGGAAAATTTTGGGATGTGACAATCAATAAGCCAATCCTCCGGTCTAGTACTACCATCGTAGGTCCTTGTCCCTCTAGCCAACTAAAAGTTTGGCACACGCAGCTCCTTCATGATTCGGGGCCCAAAGCACGCCGGACCAGGAGGACCTTGTACTTGGATCAGCTCTGACCTATAAATTATGTCTAGTTTCAGCCTTACATCATCTGGCTGCAAGTTTCTGCTTCACAACCTCGAACCAATTATATGGGGCTCTGGTCTAGGGTATCCGTCGTTAATCATCATCGAATAACCATCATTTTATCGTTCCTGATACGAACAAGCATTCTTCTGTTGTGCTTCTTGACCTTCACTTCTCCCCTGCTGAGGTGCGCCTCCCTCGACGATGTGCCACGGATGAACATAGGACTCGTCCACACCGTCGTAGATCTTGTGCGCGCCAAGTTTGATGAAGACGCCGTTGCACGGAGGGGGACGCCTGCCGAAGCTCCCCGCGTTATCACTGACATAGTCCAGTGCTCCAAAGCGCTGAACCAGGCCGGAGACGACGCGCTTTCCGGTGTTGGAGATGCTTCTCGTCCATAATTTCACCCCTGCTAGCACCGCTAGCCCCACGGTGGGTGCCAATTGTCGTGGTGATGGCATGGTAGATACCATGGATAGGCTAAAGATGGGGCCAATTAGTGCTAGGGGAATCCAGGGAGGGAAAACATGGTGATTCCACGCACATATGTTCTTGTATTTCCTCTATCAATGGTGAATACAAGTGCTCCTCGAGCTATTCGTGAAAAAGAGACTATGTGTCTTACTCCCCACAACCTAGCTCCAGAGTTCTAACTTAGACAGAGACAATGATCCATCCCTCTCTATGGAGGCCCCGGTGCTCCTTATATAGCGGAGCCCGGGTTACAAAGTTAGGCCACACGTGGCAGTATATTCCCTGAATATGCCCCTTGGTTAAAGCTAGATGCTTCTTTATTCCCTTTAACGGCTCATCCGGGCTTTAGACATAACCCACAGTGTAATCCTTGCCTTTTAAGTGTCACCAGACACGGGCTATGTCAGCCGACATTGCCCACGTCATCATGGTTGCCCCTGTCCTATTGGTCCCTCCCTCTTCTTTTCTTCACTCACGATACAGCTAACAAAGCCACCTTTTGACCAGCGGAGGATTTCTTCCTTCTCTTGGAAGCCATATGATAGTCTGGCTAGCACGTGGCTAACCCGACTATGATGGTACCTGCATAATAGATAGGAAAACATGGTCGGCATATCTTTTATGCCGGCCGGGCTAAGACTAGGGAGATGCTCCATGGGTCGGGTTATTCCGTAGGTAGGCCTACCTTGAGGTGACCCGGCCAGCACTTGCTTTCACCGTGTCGTACCACGGCTAACTCGGCCTTTATACCCCGGTGTTACCCTACCCGGGGGTATCCCCCCAACACTCGGCGCTCTACTTTGAAGGATGATTATGAGGGTAGTGAGAGGCGACATTCCTGTCAATATATAGCGAGGTGCCTATGGTGAATTCGTCAAGCTCAAGCCCCATGGGATCAGTGTCAAGATCCAGTATTTCCGAAGTGCTCATAGGTTTAGGGTGTGCGTACCTGCATTCATAGGGGTGAGTGTGTGTACGCATTTGTGAGCGTCTCCATTTTGTAATGGGTTTTCGCAAAAAGAGAGGAGGCCTTTGGTTTTTTTATTGTGTTTTTATCTGTTTTCCAAAAGTACTCCATGTAATGCAAGTCAAACTAGGTGAGTGATGTATGGGGCCCACGGGCTCTCTAGCGCGGGCCCCAGTTATCAGTGGTCAAGTTAAATACAATATGGAGTAGTAGCCAGTGAATGTGAGGACCGGCTCCCCTACCTCTTCCTTCTCCATGAAGCCTCTGCGCTAGGCTTTGAAGGCGCGCTCTTTTTTCGAGCAATGTCGGCGGATTCAGTCATGCCGTTCCGGCGAATGACAGGGGATCTTGATGCGCAAGGCGGCCGAGTTAGGGTAAGTATGCTAGAGTTCACGGTCTCAGTTTATTTTCTCAAATTCATCTTATGGGTTCTCTGCTTTTGGGGTTCTTCTCTATTCTGCCCGTCTCGATCGATGATGTTTCTTGGGTTCAGATGCCGACACGGATGGTAGATGCGGAGTGGTACGGCATCGTTACCGATGCGGATCTCCAGCTCTGGTGCGACTATGCCCTGGCGCCGCGTCACCATGTCGTGTTCGAGGGAACGAATTTCGGCCGCAGGTTCTTGGGTTGCAACTACGAATGTGAGCGCTGCACGTTTGTCCACTAGGTAGATCTACCGCACTCACTTTCACTGCAGCGTGCGGTGATGTCACTGTGGTTAAACTTGAGATCCGCGATGACCTCGAAGAGGAGGAGCAGGAGCGCCATCAGATGCATGCCGAGGAGATGGCTACATAGTTAACAGATGTCTCCAACTCACTGCACTCAGTCGTAAATAGGATAGATGCTCTTAGATTTGCGTAATTAGCGCTGGACATTAGGTTCTTAACCAAGTAAGGTCTACAATCTAGATATTTAGCATGCTCATGATGCTTTTGGTGGCTGGCTGTAGATTCTACTAATAATTAAGTAATCCCCTTTTGTTTACTAGTACTCACCATCTCATAGTACTGCCACGTTAAATTACACTAGGTTAATTAATATGGGAGTAGTTGACAGTCTGCTTACAACCCTTCCGGAGTTTGTGGTTACTACTAATTGATCTGGTTTATCTGTTACTGGTATCTCTATCTATATATGAGTATCACTACATTTTTTGCACATTTGTGCACCTCCCCCGTTGCGCACCTTCTTTACCCAGCAGCGTCCACCTTTCCATCGCATCAGTGCAATCTCCGGTGAGTCTGCAACCATCCGGATGGTTGTTTAGGTGATTGCTATTTGGAATACTAGATCTATATGCCACATTAGGAAGCTGGGATCACCATGAATGTAGCCACATGGAATTAGGTATAAGGACCACTGAAAATAGGTAAGTATATGCTGCCAAGAAGAGTCTTTTGAGGCTGGGAAGTTTGCCCACTGGCTTTATTTCATAGAACGGTCCTCTACTGAACAATGCAGATGTAATTTGCTGCATATCGTTCATAAACAGATCGTTGTTTGCTAGTGTCCTGCATTAATGAGTTCTTTAATTTATTTTGTTCTTAAAGGGAAACACGCTCAATCCTCGGCATCAGATTAATGCACGTATCCTTCTTTGCATTGCAAAGTTTGATGTGTTCTTTCCTAAAATTTATTGGTTTTGCTGCATTTCATTTAGCATCATGCGCATGTCCCACCCGTGGAGGAGGCATTATCGAGTGACAAGTGTTTTTATGTATCCAACTGCTTTGCTGGAATTTCAGTAACCTATGCTTTGTCCCTGAAAACATTTTTTCGATAACGAGCGCTTTATTACTTAAAATGTCCCCAAAAATATACTAATATTTTTTGTTGCATCATGATTTGCAGAAACAAAGTCATTCTGATCTGTTGCCACTTATTACTAAGGCCAGGACTACTCATGTGCCAGCTAAGAAGGCAAACCCTGAAGTATGGCCCTTTTCATGTTGGTTCTATTTCCCATGTTTGGGAAATATGCCTCTATGGTTCTTTGCCATTTGCGGTACCACTGTGGAGCTTGCATGATGTGTGTAGCTAAATTTGGATTGTGAAACGAGAATTTGATTTTTTTTTTGAAATGAGAATCTGGTTTAATTTTGAATTTGTTATCTGCAGTTTCCGCCTTACTCATATTGCTCATGGCGTAATGGTGCTGGTCACTACAAGGATTTGACAATTGCCCATTACTTAGCCCAAAATATATTGAGCCCCGTTGGGGAACCCCAAGAGGAAGGTATGATGAGCATAGGAGCAAATTTTCCCTCAGTTATGAAACCAAGGTTATCAATACAGTAGGAGCAAGGAAACACCCCAAAGGTGATGCTAGCTGGACTTTGGTAGGGCGCACTACCGGTGTCAGCAGCAATGTGGAGACCTGCACAACACAACCACAGAACTTTGCCCCCAACTTGCGATGAGGTTGTCAATCTCACCGGTTTTGCTGAAAACATAGGATTAAACGTATCGAGTGAAAGAAAGTAATAGTTTGCAGAAAGTAAACACAAAGCAGTAAACAGTTGATTGTAGATTGATTGTAAAAGAAAGGACCGGGGTCCATAGTTCACTAGTGGTGGCTCTCCTTAAGATAGATAACATGTTGGGTGAACAAATTACAGCGAGGTAATTGACAAACATCGAGAAAGCATACATGCATATACTAATCATCTTGAATCCTTTGAGACTTGATTGGGCATTACAACATTATACACAGACCGCCATACAACTGCATCTATGACTAATAATCCACCTTCAGGTTATTATCCGAACCCCCTCTAGTATTAAGTTGCAAGAAACAGGTAATTGCATTATGAATTGCGTGTAAAGTAAACAATATGATTGTTCTATGAACAAAGGATTGTTGTTTTCTCCCTAGTAACAACAACACATCTAGTACCTTAGAGATTTCTGTCACTTCCCTAGATTACTAGAGGCATGAACCCACTATCGAGCATAAGTACTAACTCTTGGAGTTGCTAGCATCTACTCGGCCAATATAGCTACTAACAACGGAAATCATGCAAGATCACAAGTAACAAAGACATGATAGAATAAATAATCAATATGAAATAGCATCTCAATATCCATCGGATCCCCGCAAACACAATATGCAGAATTACAAATATATGATCTTGATCATGAACGGAGCTCACAAGATCTAAACATGATAGCACAAAGGAGGAGAACCAGCCATGTAGCTACTACATGGACCCATAGTCCAGAGATGAACTACTCACGCATCACACCAAAGGCTTGCATGATGATGAAGAAGGCCTCCAGGGTGAATTCCCCTCTCTGGCAAGGTGCCGAAAAGAGCTTCAGATCCCTCCCGATCTAGGGATGGAGATGACGGAGGCTACAGACTCTTTCGTGGCATTTTGATCGGGTACATAGGGTTTCTATATCGGAGGCATCTTATAGTCGGAAGGGGAGGCCGAGGGTGTGCCTAGGGCGGCCAACCCACCCCTAGCACGGGCCAGGCTTGGTCGTGCGGCCATGTGGTGTGGCGGCCCCCTGGCCCCTCTCCTTCTCGTATTCTGGCTCTGTGTGTCCCTTGGTGATAAACTGACTTTGGCTTTTGTCCTATCCAATTTCGAGAATATTCATTTTCTGACTTCCTGGAACCAAAAACAGTAGAAAACAGGCAGCTGGCACTGTGTCTCTTGTTAATAGGTTAGTCCAAGAAAGTGTATGAAAAGTACTCCAAAGTTAGAACAAAACATAAGAAAGTAGATAAAACCAAGCATGGAACATCAAACATTATGGATACGTTAGCACTACCAGTGTTAGTAGCAACGTGGATACCTACACAACACAACCATAGAACTTTGCCCCCAACTTGCGATGAGGTTGTCAACCTCACCGATTTTGATGAAAACAAAGGATTAAAGTATCAAGTGGAAGAAAGTAATAGTTTGCAAAATGTAAACACAAAGCAATAAACAGTTGATTGTAGATTGATTTAAAAGAAAGGACTGGGGTCCATAGTTCACTAGTGGTGGCTCTCCTTAAGATAGATAACATTTTGGGTGAACAAGTTACAGCGGGGCCATTGAAAAACATAGAGAAAGCATACATGCATATACTAATCAAATTGACTCCTTTGAGACTTGATTGGGCATTACAACATTATACATAGACCGCCGTCCAACTGCATCTATGACAAATGATCCTACTTCAGGTTATCATCTGAACCCCCTCCAGTATTAAGTTGCAAGCAACGGATAATTGCATTATGAATTGCGTGTAAAGTAAACAATACAGTTTTTCTATGAACAAAGGATTGTGGTTTTCTCCCTAGTAGCGACAACACGTCTAGTACCTTAGTGATTTCTGTCACTTCCCAGATTACTAGAGGCATGAACCCACTATCAAGCATAAATACTAACTCTTGGAGTTGCTAGCATCTGCTTGGCCAAGATAGCTACTAACAACAGAAAGCTTGCAAGATCACAAATAACAAAGACATGATAGAATCAATAATCAATCTGAAATGGCATCTCAATATCCATCGGATCCCCGCAAACACAACATGTAGAATTACAAATAGATGATCTTGATCATGAACGGAGCTCACAAGATCTAAACATGATACCACAAAGGAGGAGAACCAGCCATCTAGCGACTACATGGACCCGTAGTCCAGAGATGAACTACTCACGCATCACACCAAAGGCTTGCATGAGGATGAAGAAGGCCTCCAGGGTGAATTCCCCTCTCTGGCAAGGTGCCAGGAAGAGCTTCAGATCCCTCCCGATCTAGGGATGGAGCAATGACTCTGAGACTCTTTTCGTGGAATTTTGATCGGGTACATAGGGTTTCTGTATCGGAGGCATCTTATAGTCGGAAGGGGAGGCCGAGGGGGTGCCTAGGGCTGCCAGACCACCCCTGGCGCGGGCCAGGCTTGGTCGCGCGGCCAAGTTGTGTGGCAGCCCCCTGGCCCCTCTCCGTCTCGTATTCTGGCTCCGTGTGTCCCTCGGTGAAAAACTGACTATGGCTTTTGTCCCGTCCAATTCCGAGAATATTCATTTTCTGACTTCCTAGAACCAAAAATAGCAGAAAACAGGCAGCTGGCACTATGGCCTTGTTAATAGGTTAGTCCAAGAAAGTGTATGAAAAGTACTCCAAAGTTGGAACAAAACATAAGAAAGTAGATAAAACAAGCATGGAACATCAAATGGATACGTTAGCAACATATCACCCATCTCCAAGAGAAATACAAAGCTCATACACACTTGATTTCGTGCCTTCAAGAGAAAGTGAAACACCAGGACGAACAGATTAGGCGCCTAAAGGAAGAAGTGTCCACATCCACTAAGCGGATAGCTGATTTGACTGTGGGATGGAATACATCAATTTTAGTTGCTCATGATGCTGCTGTTGATTTTCAAAAGTTCGTGGCTGACAACTTAGTCCCCAAGTTGCCTGATGTGGATGGCGACGAGCTGATTGGCCAGGTGTACGACCGGATCATGGAACATGTGGGAATGTGAGCTGACAATGTTTTCAATTTGGCTCTAGAAGCAGATGAGACCCTGACAGAAATTCGAGATTCTCCACGCCCATATAGTCTTGATCCTACAAAAGATGAGGAAATCTGTAAACCATATTGACCGCTCTACTTTCATTTTTGAAGGGTTTGGGTCTCTTGTGAGGATGACTGTTTGTTAAGTTAGGTACTATAACTATTTTTTTTGCTCTGCTGGTGTGTGGTGTCCACGAATCTATATATTTGATGTACTATTATGACATATATATTGGACCTGTCTTTATGTGACTATATTTGGCAACAACAGTCATCTTATTCGAACTTGCGGTGGTTTTTTATCTTTCAATTTTTTCCTTCTGATATCTTCAATGATGATGTTAATGCCAGTTGTGAGTGATTTTTTAGCATGTTTCTAGTAGTAAACCAAAACTTGTTGTTGTAGATTGTGGAATTTCAGGTTGATGTTTGAACTCTAGATCTTGATGTCATAGAAAGGGCAGGCTTCTACCACCTAGAATATTTTACCCAGCAATTGATTGTATCACACGAATAAGTTCACAAACTTGATGTCTCTAGGCGGGAAATTGAGCAACGCAAGTGCACAAACTTGTATTAGTCGTGTGGTTTCTACTATTAATACAACCATGATTTCCCCTAAAAAAGCGGGGTTCACAAAAAAATAAAAATAAATGGTGGGGCGAAAGTTAGTTTCGAGTTCGAGGTAGCTCAGTCATGTGCCCCTCAACCCTAGTGTCATCTTCTCCGCTTGGACGCCCTCCCTCGACCGGACCGTCCCCGTCGCTCCACCATTGAACACCACCGCACCATCGTTCGCTGGTATGTACGTCCCCAATCTCCAGCCATTACAGGCTTTCTGAAGGATAGAATGCATTTATTTTTGGGCATTGCGAGCTAAATAAGCTCGTGGAGTTTACATGAAATGTAATCGGTGTTGGCGGATGCATTTGCTGCGTCGGCGGATGCTTGTAAACCAGAGGTGGATGCTCAAGCAGCACCAGCGGATATAGGTGAAGCGGATGCAGAAGTCGATGCTTGTACTGCATCGGAGTCTTGGGAAGTGTTTAGTGATGCTTGGAAAGCGGTGGAGGCGCAGTCGAAAGCCTCGTCGGCTGCTGCTGGAACAAATTCGGGAGAATATCATTTTGCGGCCCGAAAGTTGGGGCGCCCAGGAAACGCGGTACCCGAGTTGATTTTAATCACCGCGATTCGAAAAGTTGGAGCGCCAATTGCTGAGAGGGGTGTTTCAAGTGAATGATGGCCAAACCCAATATTTTCAAATTGCGGCCGTTAAGTTAGGGTATTCCGTTACACTAGTTCCTGTTGTTCCCCTTCTTCGCCGATCACTCTTCTTAGCCACCATGCACGTGTCGTAGGGGCAAATCCATTACTGAACTTTCCTAACTCTCGACACTGAATCTGGCTGTAGCGGCGGTGGTCCCTTTTCTTCCCTTCCCCGACCCTAAATCTACCGGTGGCGGAGGACCTTTTTCTCCCTCCCCCAACACTGAATCCGATGGCAGCGGCCCAGCATGTCTTGCAAGGCGAACGTTGTAGCTACCTCGCCGACTGATTCGGGTCCATCGAGGCCAAAGTCTGGGGCTCAACGTGAAGCAGCGGCGAGGTCTTCAGCCCCAGTTAGAGAGGAGACCAGCAAGGATTCTGCTCCCAAGGTACCTACGAGCAGCGGTTGAAGAGAAAAGCAAGGCCGGCGGCGGATTGTTCGGCTTCAGTGGGCGGATGCGACACCCAGATCTCGAAGAAAAAAATAGGGAGAAGAGCGAGAGGTGAATTTTTCTTATCTATGTCTTATCTTACAAGTAGATTAGCTATGGCATAATATAATCGAATGAACTGAAAAGTTCCCCTTTTTAATCAAATTAGGCACAGCTTTGATATAAGAGACCTATATGAGTTCACAGTTCATGTTCGCCAGTACACTACAAAACTTGATTTTGGTTGCGAGAGGGTTGTGTTCGGGCAAGATGTGCATCTGCTTGTGAATTGCAAAGAGGTTGTGTCTGTTTCGCAGCTAGTAGATATGCTTGCCGTTGGAATTCCTTGGGGTTCTAGACACAGGACAAAATTGGTGTGGTGCAACATGAATGATACCTATCAGCAAATTGAGCACTCCCATGAGCTTCAGATGGTTTGGGAGTGTTGTGTAGCTGATCGTAAGGTGAAAGTTGAAGCGATGATTGATCATATGTATGCAGATGCTGGAGAACTTGCTGCTAGAGCTTCTGCTCCTAAAGAATACATACCAATAGATGCTGATCTAGATAAGTTCAGTATACGCATAGAGGTGGATTCATACATGGCAAAACTTGATGAGGGAGTTAATAAGCAAGTTTCGCCATGTACTGTGGAGATCACTGTCGATTCCAAAAACATAACTCTTGATGAAATGAGAGAGATGATCGATATGGAAATCAGTATTGGCCTTAAGCAGATGGAAAAAATCTGGTGGTGGCATCATAAGAAGCAGCAATTCATAGATGTTTTGGATACTGAAGATCTTATGCAGATTATGCGACGAAAGAAGCGAACCAGGAAGGTGTTCTTCCTTGGTACCATTTTCTGATGTTGTTGAAGAGGTTATAGTGTATGTAGACGCCCCTGTAGTGGCGGAACAGAATGAGGTGGTCGACATTGATGAGGTCTGATGAGAGCTGCTACCTTAGGCTTGTCATATGGACCACGGGGTTCCCCTGCCTGTATTTATAATATTGACTGTTGTTTCATTTAGAGCGTGTTTGTGTGATTATGTTTGTTGAGAGATTGCGGTATAATGTTGTGCGAGCTGTTGAGATTTTTAGACATGTCACTCACTGAAACCATCGTTGTTGTAATAAGTCATAAGTACATTGTAGTTGACATGATTATGTTTCTTAAGATGACGTACGGTACTTGTTTTATTTATTATGTTTGCTGGGACATTGTAATGTAATGTTTTGTGAAACCATGACTGGACAAGTGTTGCATAAATACATTCTAGTTGACATGATTATGTTTCTTGAGATGATGTAGTGTACTTGTTTCTGTTATTTTGTTTGTTGAGAGATTGTAATGTAATGTTTTGCAAACCCATGACAGGACAAGTGATGCGTAAGTACCTTGTAGTTGACATGATTTTGTTTCTTGAGTTGATGTAATATACTTGTTTCTGTGATTATGTTTGTTGAGAGATTGTAATGTGATGTTTTGTGAAACCATGATGTGATTATGTTTGTTGAGAGATTGTAATGTAATGTTTTATGAAACCATGACTGAAGAAGTGATGCATAAGTACCTTGTAGTTGACATGATTTTGTTTCTTTAGATGGTGTAATATACCGGTATGTTTTCGTTAGGCAATGAAATTGGGATGGAGGGAGTACAGGTTTAATATTTGAAATAAGAATGTATGAAGAGGATCCATATTAGGCAGGAGACGATAATCCAGGGAAAGGGCATGGTATCCATTAAACTATTGTAACATGCCAATTTAGTCATTGTTGTAGTGGTAGAAGGGCTGCTCTCTCTCCCTCTCTCTCTCTCTCTCTCTCTCTCTCTCTCTCTCTCTCTCTCTCCAAGCCGTCATGCATTTGACGATTTGCCATGATGTCCTTGAACGGCGAGGACGACCAGTCGAGCAGCGACAACCTTCTCTCCGACATCGAGTATTCCTTCCACGATGCGACTTCCTCTATTTTCTCGGGCTAGGGTTAGGAAATGGTAAATCTCTCAATCTGAGCTCCATATGTGCATGCAACCGTGTTCAATTTCAGCTTTTTGTTTACCTATAGGTACCATGGATGATCTACGACTCCAAATGGGAGGGCCTAGACCTTGATGGAGAAGTGCCATGTGACCATGGGCTAAAACTGAGGAGATATGTTGCATTCGAACACTGGGAGAAGGTTTTTGGGATGTACAAATCAGGTTTGTTTACATTATGTGCAGCTGTGACATGAAGTAAAATGTATTGTGCATGTTCATAACACTATAGTGTGTGTGTTTTTAGGTTGGCCCGGTGTGTAAAGCCGTAGAGTGGGTGGATCTTGAGTGGCCAGATGCACTAAAGAAATGTTTTGCACAATTATGGGAGATGTATGAGTTGGAAAGGTCGGGGAGATTTATTGATGTAAGTGATGCAGCTGAAAAAAATTACAAGCTATCGGTACGAAATAAGGAGCTAGAACAAGAAATCAAGAATTTGCAGTCAGAGCTAACTGACAAAATCAATGGGAGCTTGGTTGTTGGAACTACAAAGAAGCTTTAGGATAGTCACATGTTGCTGATTCATAATGCAGAAAAGGAGAGGGATCAACTCAGGGAACACAAGAAGAAGCTAGAGTACTGCATTGCGGATCTGTTGAAGGAACTGAAGAAGGCGCGCGAGGGTGAACAAGGATAGACTATAGAGGATAAAGGAAATTCGAGATGAATAATTTATGTTGTGCCAATGCCTGAAACTAGTTAACTGTAAGACTTGCAATTGTGGTTTCTTAACTAAGCCAAACTCAATCCTCGAGCAAATTAATTTCAGACGAACACACATATCGTGCATAGAGTCAAGTTCACGCTTACAAAATCACCACTGTAGAGGATAAACCAGGCAGTTCAGTACTAAATAGACATATGTTGTGTTCAAGCGAGCCTGGCCCGGAGCTGCTTGTTTGCCTCCCTAAGATCGGCCAGCTCCTTCAGTACTTTTTTGTGCTTCGGTCGTAGGTTCTAGCACGACGTCACGGATTGGATAAGTTGATCCGTAGCCATATGATTTTCCTTCAAGATCCCTATCATGATCTCCGTCTGCTTCCTAGCCGAGGTGCGACCTTCACTGTGTAGCTTTGCCCAGCCGACGTTTAACTCCTTTAGTTTCTGGCACTTGTCAGAAATGACCGCGAGTTCAGTGCGCAGGTGGTAAAAGGCCAGTTTCTAGGAATTCTGCTTCTCCCTTTGGATTGTGTAACACCCTCGAATCGGCCCTATGCAAGTTTTAGCGATTCCTGCCAAACCCGCATAGAAACGATTCAAAGATGCCCATCAAGCACTTGCGTGCGGGTGGAAAACTGAAGTAATACCATTACAGAATAGCCCACGATGGAACCCACAGAACATATATACACAACAACGACTCCATGAGTCAAGAATACAGATATAGAATACAAAGATCCAAATCACCCTGAAAACGATGCAACATCCGAGTACAGATAAGATTCAAATGGGGCTACGAGCCCTGAAGAATAACCAATGGCATCCATAACCCTGCCCAGGCCAAGTCGGAAGGGTAACCCTTCTAATGACGTCGAACTTACACATGTTGAAACAAAAAGGGTGCTGACAAAGGGCAAAGGAAAAAGGGAGCGGTAAGTACTAAGGCTAGTACATGACGAGTCTAGAATTTGGCGGCTCTCGCCTACATAGGTATGGTGGGCTGAAGAGGCTGCGCATCATGCAGTGAACAATCTATAGAGACTCGATACCATGGTCGGCTATTAGAGAGGGATAAGAAAGACCTATTCGGGACCAACCTGATACTAACACCAATCATACCCATCCTAGTATTCCCCCTCGAGACCAAACGAGGAAGTCCAACCGAGAAACTCACACGGTTGGTAGTTTTATTCATTCCATTATAGTTGAAGCACTTACTAGTGAGATATAGATAGCATGAGTCATCCTGATAGCATAAGTAGTGGGCAGTTTTAGTTAACCTGTGGGGCCCCCGGATTAATCCTTCGAGAATCCCTATTATGTATACAACTACGATCCCATGATCAGTTAGGCGTGGCACATAACTGACAAGTATCATTACAACATCTGATACATACCGAATCACAAGACTTACATAGGTGCCATTATGGCTACATCCATAATCATCAGTGGAACTTCTTCAAGCGCAGAGCCCGAGCCATGCCTTAACCTACAGGCAACTGACTGGGAGAATGTCCTAGCTCGCAAAGTCGCCATCATCGTCTTATTCTTGAGATATGGCCAAGTTAATAGCCAGGGACAATGTCGGTGAGTACTTTGAATGTACTCGCAAACCACCTTAAGATAATAATAATAGTAACAAGAGTATATGCATTATGGCTGGGGTAGTAGGTGGGCTCTAATAAGAGTTCTTTTCTCAAATAGTTTCTCTTGTAGATATAGCATCTACATATCTTTGTTGAAAACTTTTATAAAGCATTTTGGAAACCTTTTTGAAAAGTTTTGGAAAACATTAGGACTGGGTCACCCATTTGTTCCTTTCTTCCGGTCGTCCCCTGACCAAACTCCTTCCATACCTCCCTGACCATCCCATGGTCAAAGCAGGTATCCTTTCCAACCATCCCATGGTCAAAACATTTCCAAAACCATTTTTCTTTTTCGAAATCCTTTTTGAAATCAAAACCAGCACCGCTCTACAGAAGTTTGTCCAACCCGTCCCTAACCGCGGACACGGCTATTCGAATAGATTTACACTCTGCAGAGGTTGTACACTTTACCCACATCATCTGGGTACACTACCCTGATCCTCACCGATCGTGGGTCGAGTATCTGATCAAGACTCTTCGGATGCCCACTCCAATATAAGTGCCTACCCTATGAGTGTTAATCCCCTCAACACCGGGACGTCGGGCGAGGACCAACCAGAGCGATTTCTCCACCTCCCAGGTGAGCTCTTTCAATGAGGGGCTCATAGTAACGCGTGGAGTCCTGCTGACACTTTGTTCCTTCTCTAGGTCGATGCCCCGCATGGACCTTTATCGGAGAAGGCCCACCCTCTAGGGATCCCCGATCCCCTGTAGTTGTTGCGAGGCAACTTACACCAGAATAGACAAACATCAAGTCTAGCCCTGTCCCATACCAGAGTAATGTGGTTGCACGGGGTAAGTTGTTATAGCTAAACTGCAAAGAACCGGGTGTGTTTTTGTAAACCTTTTTCCTCCGGTTTTCCTCCAGCATATTGTAAAACAAAACCTTTTTCTTTCTCAACAACTCTTGGGAGGTCCCACCTCACCAAGGTTTTATTAGAAAACATTTGGTAAAACCTTTTTGCGGGGTCTTCCCATCCTCTAGTTTTGCTTCGGCCAAATCAGGGTCTCCAAAGGGGTAGGGTGTAATACACCATCTATTCTACTAAGTTCAAGTAGGTAACACCAAGGGGGGTGTACTTAGTAGTACAAAGGTGTAATGATTCGGAGGAGCCAAACCACTACGAAGTATACATCAACATATAGTAAAACAATGTAGTTTTAGTAAACAGTAGATAAAACATGCATAAGTAAAATAGTAGGACAAGGCTTATGAGCAAGAAGGTGGCTTGCCTGATGAGAAGCAATATGGCATAAATGTCCCTAGACTTCTTCTTTAGATAACTCAGAATACCAATACCCAATATACATACCACTTCTTGTGCTCTCTGATTTCATCGCAACTATCCTCGCCCCGACAGCACATGCAAGCAAACCAAGCCACAATAAACATAAGGCATACATGCAATAATACATACAACAAACAATCGAATAATATCAGATTAATATTCAGGTTGTTTTCAGAGGATTGGAAAATAGGAGATTGAGATGGCCTTGGAGGAGGGGATGAAAATCCCTTAGGATTTATAGTCTAGAAGCTACCTAAGAGATGGATTTTGGAGCAAGACCACATTCTGTAGGGTAATATTGTAAAATCATGATACCAACAGATATATGTTGATAAAATGAAACCAACAAAAGTGGTTTCACTGTTTTATCACTTTTCTTCAATTTATTATGAATATCCTAGTGATAAAAGCTCTAGTTTTAGGAAATAATTCACCAGAAAGGTTCTGGAGCTCCAAAAGTTATTTCCTTGGAGAGTTCAGTAGGGTTTTAAGTACTTGATCACTGAGAGTTCTAATCAGGTCAATACAATTACTAGAATGCCCTCAGGAAATTCCTAAAGGCAGTTTTGTGCGGTTTTTGTCTTTTTCACCAAATTAAATCTACAGTATATTTTGATTTGATTCAAAGGAAACATGGTAGATAGTTGAAATACCTTTCTATAGAAATTGGAATCAGACTTTTTGGAGCTGTATAGCTACTGTAGTAAATTTATAGGTGAATAAACCATGCACAGAATAGTTTAATTCACATATAAATATCTAGGGCTCAATAAATCATGAGCTCCTGGATTTAGTTAGGTATTGATGTACCACATCACTGGGATTTGGAATTGGTTCAATTGGACCTACGGTTTGGTGTAGGGAATTTTCTAAAGTCATAAATGAATTGTTTTTGTTATTTTTACTCAAGCTAACCTACTATTCACCTTGGCATGAGATCAAGGTATAGAGATGGGTACAAGTAGTACCTTCTAGAGGAAATTGGGTTTACTCCATTTGGACTTGTACAATTCCCTGAGGAAATTATTTAGTGAAAAAGATGCCTTTTTGTAGATTAATTGCCAGTAAATAATGAAAATTATTCTTGGCACAAGACTAGTTCTGCATGTTGCACAGAACACACCCGATCATGGTAAAAATTGCATTTAGGAAAAATACTTCCTTTTTCCATTTTTGTCCTGATTTAAACCTACAACTATATAAGAAGATCTGGAAAAAGGAAATAAAAAGAAGAAGGGCGATGGCTATTGGGCTAGGGTCTAGGAGCAGTTGGGCTTCGCGGAGCCAAATCGGCCCAACACATGGTGGGCTGCGCTGGCGGGAGGTGGAATTCAAACCCGCGGGGCGGAGCCCGCCTGCCAACGACAGAGGGACCACGAGGGGGTATAGGGAAATCTCAGCCGCTCGATCTAAACGAGGGGGTATGGGGAAATCTCAGCCGCTCAGTCTTCACGGAAATGAGCCCTGCCATGCGGAACCCTTGCTGGGAGGGAGGAGGGGCCGGGGAGGCTCACATGATGGCGGAGAGGAGCCGGGGAGGGTCCAGGAAGATGCGGTGGCCGGCGACGAGTCCAGAGAGGGGCGGCACAATGGGGTTAACACTGGGAGATGGCTTGCGCGAGGACGCCAGATGGAGAACTCATCGGAGCTCGACGCCGATGACAAACAGGGCAATACCTAGCCACAAAAACCGCACCATCAGAGAGAGGGGAGTGTCGTGTCTGACATGCAGAGAGGGAGGGGCAGAGGAGAGTGAGATTAGATCGTTTTGGGGAGGAGGCCGAGGCTTCTCCCATGCTTTCTCTCGGGCAGGGCAGAGCAGTGGAGGGTGAGAGGGGTGCTCTAGGGTGGTGAGGTAGAGGGGTTGGGGAAAATGAGGGGCAGAGGGCTAGATGGGGGAGGCCTGCTGGCTTTATACCGAGGGGGAGGACTAGATGGGTAAATTACCCTTTAGGACAAGGGGGGAGCAATGCTGTCCAGGGGTTGGTCTAGAGGGAGGTGGGGAGGGGTAGGATGGTAATTGGGTCATGCTGGACTAGAGAGAGAGGGGGTGGCATCAGTGGTAATTAAGGGGGACAAATCTTGTAAGATTTTGTTGTCTCTCTCTCTCTCTTAATACTAGTTCAAGGGAAAAATGGTTAATTGTTGGGGTGGAGCTACAGTGCTAGACGACCAGGGTGTGTCCTCGTGCTGAGGATGAGCTTTGATCAAGGTGTGATGGAGTTTGGAAGTGGCTAGAGTAGAAGTTTGCTTAATTGACCAATTTGATCAAACTAGAGGTTTATAAAGGAAGTACAAAAAGTTACATTGGACCAGAGGAGAAAATTGTACTGGTAGATAGATAAGGTCAAGGTAGACTTCTAGGATTTAATTGAGATTTTTTAGAGGAGTTTTAGTCCTGCTAAATCCAATTACTCAAAAAGGACAGAAATGGATTTTAGAAGATCTTTTGATAAATTTCCATTGGGTAAGGAGGGGTTTTGTTTTCAGAGGGTCCCAAATGTGAATACACACTTAGGGGAATTTTCCCAAGATTTATTGGGGATTAAAAGTATTTAAAACTATTATTATTCCAATTCAGCCATTTAAGAAAATGGACAAAAAGAAATAATAAAGCTTCTCAAAAATATTTATTTTTGAGCTGGAAAGATAGGATATGATTTGTGGGACTCACATGAGCCAAAGTTGGGGAAGTGGTTTGGTAAAAACCAAACTTTCCGTTATGGAGGGAGTTTTGGAGATTTTGACTATTTAAGGGATTAAATAGTTTTGGGACCATAATAATTAGGGTTAATATTTGGTAAATCTTGTTGATCAAAATAGATAAGATAGACAAGGTGTAGCAAGGAGTTGCAACCTTGTGGAATGGATTTCCAACTTGAAAAGGATGGAAAACAAGGAGTTCATTATCAAGGGTGGTGTTACTTTTGTACCACCAAAACATGCTTGCATCTTGGAGCTCAGAGCTCACCTTGGTGCAAGGGATAGATGGGTAGGTAGACCAGGTCATATAGATGAACATGGCAGAAGGAGTTTGAATTAATAGCATTTGGGCTGACCTAGAATTGATGGCAATCTTTGTTGAAATTAAGGCTGCCATGCAAAAACTGTCATGAAGCCTTATACACCATGTGAGTGTAATCAGCACAGAGATCCACTTGGGGCAAGTGAGGTAGGTTTTGATAGAAATCAATGAGTAGAGCACAACCATGCACAGAGTTGGTCCATAGGGGTTTGGATGGTGATGTGAGCTTCTACCAAAGTAGGCATGTTGATTAGATTTGCAGGAATTGCTATTTTCTTGCCTGCAAAACCATCAAGGATGAGTGGGTTGAGTGATAATCTAACCAGAGGCAAATGTGGGCCTTGGTAGTCCTTATGATGGTTAACAAGATGGTTCAGGTGCATTTCCAGAAGTGCTCATGGTTTGAGAAAAGGAGGCATTCAAAAAGTTGATGCTGGGACTGTTTCCAGACTTAGCCAAATTTGGCAGTTTAGAGGATTTTGACTAGAGTATGAGAGGGAATGTTCTTGGAGGAGTTGCAAGATATCAGAGCTTTAACAAGTGGGTGATATTGAAGTTTATAGTGAGTAGGAGAGATCCTTGCTTCATATTGGTCTTCAAGGACTTGGAAACATCTAGAATGGAAATCCTAAGAATAAATCTGGTTGAGGGTTTTAGTTATTCACTTAATAGCTAGGGATCATATCCAGATTGTATTCAGGCTTAGGGTGGGATGATTTGGAGGCATCTTGATCCTATTGATGAGCTCCTAGAGTAGCTCATACTATCTCCTAAGCAATCAAGTCAATCAACAGATCAAGGCAACTCATTTTACAAAGAAATCAATTACTACTAGGGTTACCATCAAGCTTAGCTTGAGGTAAGGATGAGTATTTTGAAATAGGTTGGAGTTTGAACAAGGTAAGTCCATGGTATCTCTAAAAAGAGTAGAATTCAAAAGATTATAAAAAGGTTTTGTTAAATCTAGAGGTAAGAGTATTAGAAGGTTCTGTCTTGGAAGCATAAGGAGATAGTATTCTATAGCTCTCCATAGTTTGATCAATAGAAGCTACTAAAATAGTTGGTTTGCAAAGGCTTATTGGCTCAGGTTTTGAAATGCCAGAACATTTGAGAATATGTAAAGTGAGCCAGGATAGTTTTGTCAAATAGCTTTTTGACAACTGGTGTTGAGGTAAGGAGTATATCTTTTCTAATACACAATCACAAGCATAAACATATTCAAACAACAGGCAAACACTGCAGCATTAAACAAGAAAAAGTTTTTGTTTCCCCTGATTTTTGCATTCTGGACAACTAATCAGGGTTGCTGAAATTGGGATGTTACATAACCATTCTGTTGTACTTGCAGTACTTACTAGTCAGATACAATTAGCATGTGACATCCCAAACCCAGCAGTTGTTGGCACTTTTATTTCATTCCATTGGAGTTGCGATACTTACTAGGCAGGTATAACATGACATGAGACACCCCAGTTCCACGAGATGTTGGCACTTTTATTATCCATTCCATTGTAGTGAAGCTGATTACTAGTCACATATTAAGTCAAATTTATAGCACTACTTTAGTTATGCTTGTCTATGATCGACATATTGTGCTCCAAGTCGTCCATAACCGCGGACATGACTTTCAGAAAGATTTACCCTGCAGGGGTGCACAAATAGCAACACACCCATGATCAACCTCGGAAAAACCAAATAAAAACCCAACGAGGTTTTCACGACAAAGCAATCACAGGATTCATAAATTATTTCAGGGGGCCACCCCACTAAGCTACCCGCAACGAAGTTGGCCAACTCCGAGATGGACCCAGGGTTTGTGACAATGGCTGTAAATGACTGGGAACCCGAAAGTGTGACAGGGCTTGTCGATACCGCGAAAACATTCCATGTTCCAAAACAGTACAGGTGCTCCACGCACAATCATAAACAAAGCATTAAAGCATGGCATAAGTACATGATAGTAATAAAGCCCCAAACTACTTTGTGGCCCCATGAAATAAGAAATGAATCAAGCTCTGTCTAAGGGGATTCATGGTCCCACATGCGGATAGTGCGATAGTCAAGGAACAGGTATCAAGTACTCGGGGCCTATGGGACACAAGTGAGCATGGAAGAACCAAATATTATCTATTGCCCACCGATGCATCTGCATTAGTTATATATATTACCAGCATTTTAATATCAAGTTGCCATTAAAGCCATGATCATCTCCACCATTAAGCATCTCTACCATTTCTCATGTGCCAATTTGTCGTCAACGGTGGAACGACAACGACCCGAAGCAGCACCTGAGCAAGCAACTACGACTCACAAGGCCGACTATCTATCAAACAACAGGCAATAGGATGTGTCCAAGGCAATGTAGAGGCTGCAAGGAATACAAATGGTGCACGGAAACTAAAGCATCGCAATACGGATATCAATAGATCAACAGGAGGAAGTAAAGACTATAAATGCAAAATAGGTAGAAAGGGGGAGATTGCTCGCCTGAGAAACATAGCCAAAGATTCATATCCAAAGGACTTGTCGATACTTGCATCAACTTAACGGCCTAATCCGTGAAGAATCAAAGCACTAAAAGAAACACCGAATGCACTATTTAACACTACGGCAGAAGAACGGGCATGATGCGTGTATGATGCATGACATGGCAATGATGCCATGCAACTAGGCAATATTAAGAGGAACCAGGGTCCCGATAATTAATTAAGTGGTTCATGTTATTTAGATACCCCCCATTTTAAATGTTGAATTAACAAGGCAAAACATGGCATTGGTTCACTACACAAATTTAAATGGAGTTCATATAAGACTAGAATAGCCCACATACGGACTCCATATTTAATTTAAATGGATCATCAAAAAATCCCCAAACACCCACAATATGTATGCAAGTATGACCAATTTAATATGCAACAATTTAATATCATGTTATAAAAATATAGGGGCTTAGGGTCACACATGTCAGATCGACGATCTTGGGTTCCGGGGGTTTGGGTTCGGTCTCAGGCATCGGTCTTCGAATCTTGGTTCAGGGTCTCGAACATCGGATCCGTGTCGAAGCACTTGTCGTTTCGGGAAGAAGAGCTTGGTGGTCTTCGGGTTCGGACTTCACCTCCGGGACCGGGGTCTTCGGATTGGCTTTGTCGCTCTCGATTCGAACTTGCTACCGATGGCGAGTTTGTAGCTATTGGTAGTTCTCGATGCCATCTCGAGGACACATGTACTTCGAGAGATCTTGGTGACGGTCTTGTCGGCTTCGAGAGGCTTGCTGCAGTCTTTACCGGGCCAAAACACAAACGCACGATATTAAGCACACACCAAAAGGAAGGAAACAAAAGCACAGCGTGAGGAAGGCCATGTCCCATTCGGGAATTAACCTGAACACCTTGCGACCGGGAGAACAGCGGAAGGGGCCGCACTCTCGCAAGAGGAAGCTCATAGGGGTGACGCGTGCGGGAGGCCATCCATGGTGGGGACACGACCGACAAAGGAGAGGGCGCTGGAGACGAGAACGGAGGTGGGCCAACACACGACAGAGGTTCGTGGGGGCGCAGTGTCGCTAACGAGCCAGAGAGGTGGCGCGCTTGCGTCCCTGCGGCGACGGGGATCCTGGTGGAGAGGAGGGCGGCTGCTCCTGGTGGGGTCCGCGCGGGGTAGGTCGAGGAGGGAGAGCGAGTGGCACCACACAGGGTCGGTGACGCGACACGGAAGGAGTCGAGGTCCAGGGCAAGGTCGAGGACAAGATCACGAGAGGGCTGCGGGTCGAGGACAAGGTGCAGGCTGGCGCTACGGAGAGCGGGGGTGGCACGGTGAGGCCTTGGCCGCCTGGTGGGAGCAGGACGAGGCTGGGCTGCGGGGTTGGGGAGGCGGGTAAGGTCGGCGGCAACTAGTGAGGAACCAGCGGCCCGTCACGAGTGGTGACTGTAGGGTGCTGGTGCTCTGGCGGTCTCAGAGGAGAAGGACCATGGCGGAGCTTCAAGGCGTTGGCGAGGGACTCGCGCGACTAAGCTAGATGAGCGGACATGGGGGCTTGTGCTGCAGGGCAGCAATGACGGGAATGGGAGAGGAGCATCCGGGGAGAGCGAGGGGTAGGTAGGGACTGGGGAATCGGGGGCGGTCGTGTCGAGAGGGGGTCGCGGGGTGGGGCCAGGGTCGATCGCATGAAGGGAGCGGGGCTGGGGCGAGTTTGCGTGTTGACCTGGTCGGGTCGGGCTACGTGTGCGGTTAGTGAGGGAAACGTGCGTGTGGGGCCAGGTAGTGGGCAGGTGGTGACGGTGCAGCAACACGGTGCGTTCTTGCATGTGTCACGAGCGGGTCAGGTGAGGGGCGCGCTGGCGGTGGCTGGGTGGATTGAGTGCGGCGACGGTGTAGGGATGTAGGGTGCGGGGTTAGGCTAGGGGCTGGTCTGGGTTTTGCTGCACCGAGGTCGTAGGTGGCCTGGCCTAACGGCTGGGTTGCCTCCCCCGGTTAAAACATTTTAATTAATTATTTCTTTTAAAAACAAAACACTTTGTAAATAGGTTTTAGACAAATAAAAGATCGCGAAGATTCGGGGTTTATAATTTGAAATAAATAAGGGGTGTTTATAAAACAAAGGTGGGCTTTAAAAAAATAGTTTTAGCCAAAAAGATGGATGATGACATGACGATGCTCAAATGCAATGTGGCATGATGACAGGAGCATGCGGTCATGATGATGCGCAACACAAAAACATAGCGATTTTCTAGTAGTGGTTTTAGCGGGGTGCTACATATTGCTATCTTGGCATTTGGCTAGGTCGTCAGGTCCTGGTCGAGCTTTCGCCTCTTTCCCTGCAACAAAAATACATAGTATGTTTTGTTCAGTTCACAAGGACAAGCTGGTTAGTTTCCATAATTAACTGAATCGACTAGTGGTACTGTCATAATTTCAAGGAAGAAGCAATCTAGGACTAATCAACATTTTATGAATCGACTAGTGACAGTGTCATAATTTCAATTTCAAAGACAAATAAGGTTTATCTATAGTTTAGTGTGCTGTGGGTTTTTCCCAATATCACCAAATAGTAGTGGGCTAGTGGCAAACTCATAATGCAGAAACCCATGTCCAGATACATAATGGAAAGAGCACATAGTGTCCATTCATGAACATGAACACCAACACATGTCCAGATAGATGATGACCCACAAGTATAGGGGGTGTATCACAGTATTTTCGATAAGTAAGAGTGTCGAACCCAACGAGGAGCAGAAGGTGTTGGCTAGTGGTATGGATCAGGAATTCTCTGCAAATACTTAGCAAACGAATTTTTAGGGGTTTTTGATAGTGCAAGTAAATAAAGTACGAGTAAATAAAATACAATAAGAATAAATGCAGCAAGTGGCCCAATCCTTTATACAGCAAAGGACAAGCCGGTTGTATTACTTAAGATGACCAAACGTTCTCGAGGACACATGGAAATATCGTCAAGTGCTTTCGCTTCACATAGTTGATTAATCTTCTTTAGCTTGCTAAGTGTTGTGTGGGTGAACCTATGCTAATGTACCGACCTTCCTAGGACTAATACATACTTATGATTATACCCCTTTCAAACATCGGTAAGTACAAGAAAGTAATTAAGGTAGAAACCTAACCACAACTTTAAACTCTAAGACCCTGACGTCCCTTGTGTAATGGTTTCCTAACGGGGGTTCAGGTTTTTGTCACTCCGGCAACCCCTACGATTAGTAGCCAAATACACAATGCATTCCCTAGGCCCATATAGGTGAAGTGTCATGTAGTCGATGTTCACATGACACCACTATAAGAAGTACACCACAACTTAATTAACAATCCATTGAATCTTTATCAACACAATTCCACTACTAATAACATGACTTCTCCCATGTCCTCAAGAACAAAACGAACTACTCACAAGACATCATATGGATCATGATCAGAGATGGAATAATGATGTATAACAATCTGAACATAAACAATAAATCAATGGTTCCACTCAATAGCATCAACTACAAGGAGTAATCAACACTAGGAAAGTTTAAAGTTTCCCCTAAGAACTATGCAAGATTCAACCCAATTGTTACAGCGAGATGATGGTGGTGATGGTGCTAGTGATGATGAGGGTGGTGATGATGATGATGATGATCCCGATGAAGTCCAGCTTGATGGTGGTGTTGATGGCAACGATCTCCCCTCTCTAGGACGGAATTCCCCCGGCAGAATTCTATCTACCGGAGAGATCTTTCTCTCTCGGTGTTTTCCGCCCCGTAGAGGCGGCAGAATCTTTCTGTGGTTGCTCCCCGAGTCTTAGGGTTTTGGGAGGATAATATATGCTAGAGGGGAGAGCTAGGGGTAGACCAGGGCGGCCACACCACCTGGTGGCGCGGCCCAGGGTGGCCCGCTCCAGGGGGTGGTGTGGGCCCCCTGTGGCCCATCTCCACTCCTCCTTCTGGCTATCTTAGTCTTTTGGAAAAATAGGATTTTCCGTGTATTTTCCCGGATATTCTAATCTTCGCGAATTTCGCCTCCAAACAACACCTTTTCCATCAGAATCCTGACTGCAGCAGTCCATGCTCCAAAAGTCATCAACCATATAAAAACAGATGAAAAAACATAAGTATCATCTCTTAATATGAAATATATCGATGAATAACAGTAAATTATGATATAGAATAGTGATGCAAAATGGACGTATCAACTCCCCCCAAGCTTAGACTTCGCTTGTACCCAAGCGAAACTGAGCTCAATAAACATTACCTTGGGTTTATGGAGTGAAGAGTCGATAAAAGAATACGGAGAAGAAGCACCACATTCATCAATACATAGATCACAATAGCAGACAACTCAAAATTATATAACTTAACTTGCAATAGGTAACGGAAACACAATAAAGATGCATAGAGTAAATCATAATTGGTAATGGCAAACTTAGCTCTTGGTCGAAGAATAGTTGACAATTTGCTGGAGTTCACAAATAACTGATTTTCAATGATAGCTTTCAAAGAAGTAAACACTAAGATAAGAGCAAATGTGCAAAACAAGGAACATAAGAAACATGATTGAATAAATCATCATATGAATGAATGAAACAGAACAACTCAAAATACTTGCTAAGATAGAAGGGAATAGGTTGACTGACTCAACTAAAAAGTAAAAGAAAGGCCCTTCGTAGAGGGAAGCAGGGATTGCAAGTTTCATAAAGAGCTTCCAAAAATTATGGTACTTATTAGCTTTCGACTCTCATTGCCCCTATCATAAGCATCATTAGGTGATTAAGGTTAAAGTGACATAACTAAGAGGATATTCTTGACAAGTTATAAATTAAAGTCTCATGCCCCTTACTTACGAAGACCGAACCTCATGCTACTCAACTTCAGTCACAAGTAAGCTCTTGTCATTGTAAATACATGTGTATCATAGAGAACCACCAACGGGGTACCCCTTGCACATGATATAGGAGCTATCCCATAATCAAAATGACAAGGCAAGCAGACAATGAGCATCTCAGCGTTCTTTTTATTTGCTATTTGCATAGGTTTTTATTGAGGATGCTTCATAGAATGCTAATTATTGTTATGCTGCAAGTTTCCACCATGATTAGGCATGGCTTAGGCTAGCGGCCCAGGCGTTTCTCTAACACACATGAAAACTCCATGATCTTACAAGTTCCCCTTTTATTTCACACGGCCGGGATCCATCGGCAATAGAATCATGATATTAACTAGGTACAAAGTACCAATGTAATGTTGAAAGCGTTCCCCATGATACATGGTTCTGCTAACTTCAACTTATAAAGCGCAAGCATATACGCAACAAAGATGGACACAATCGTTCAAGATTATGAAATGCAAGAAAGTAAAGTGTGCCATCAAGTTCGTGAGAGCTTTAATCACTAATTTTCACATAACAGGTTTAATTTGGAAGGTAGATAAAAACATGAATTTTCTTGGAATAGCAATAATGCTAATTGGTAGGTATGGTGGACACAAATGGCATAGGTTTTGGTTTCAGGATTGGATGCACGAGAAGAATTCGCTCTCAGTACAGGTTTTTGGCTAGCAAGGCTGGGTAGCAAGTATAAGAGTTGAAGGAAACAAACAAACATAGAAGTGATAAAAACAAACATGCAATCTTCCTTGGAAGCACAAAACATCTTAACTAGAGAATACTAAACTTCTGAGCAAATCAAGAAAGAAAGATGATGAAATTATATTTCTTTAAGAGTACTTTTGTCTTTTCATTCAACTCTTAAAAATAGTGTTGCTAATGACCAAGCCAGGTTTGCCAAAACCAACTAAATTAACTCAATGATCCTAGAGCGATACCAATACTAACAACAAGATCAATCATATAACCATGAATTGAAAACTAATAAAAGATATGCAAGAGAGTAAACGATACAACTTATCATTAATATTCCATAATGGCAACTCACACCAAGGAATACATATCTAACGAGAGAGGGGACACTTCTATAATGCAAACCATCCTACATAATAACTTCTCTATTCATGATATGACTCTACTAAAAAGGTAAAAAGATAGAAGATAGTGATATGATACCGCGGCACGCCACAAGTTTGGAACAAACCAACGGGATGCTAAAACTGATGACGAATTACTCCTTCGATGGTGGTGGTATCCTCTCAATGAGCTCTTTGATCAGTTTCCCCAAGTCCTCAATCTCGAAGGTGACAGTGCGAATCAACTCCGAGTTATGCTCAATACGGTTCATGATCCTGTCGTCCTACAGATCCCAGCTCTTGCGATTTTTCCCCCACTCTCCTTCCTTGCGGTCTTCTTTTCCTGCATGGTTATGAACAAAGGTATGGAAGGGACTCTTGGTGCTTGGAGAAAGTGTCTGTGGAGCCAAACAATGACGTGGAGGCTTCCCTCCAGTTGACATCCGTGTAGTCCTTCTGATCCTGGAAGGGTTCGCCACCACTCCAATGCTTCCAATGGTAGTGCCAGTGCGCTTTGCCTCCTCTTCATCTTCACTCTTGATCTCCTTCTCCTACCCGGGGTCTTGGAGATCTTCCTCCATAGGCTCCTTTCCCTTATCCTTGGCGGACACCATTATACTTCTAAGCTTTCAAGAATAGTTCTTGGCAGAAACAGATCGAAACGAAAACACGACGAGAACACAATATATGAACCTCGGGGGATCCGGGGGATTATATATTACGAAGTTTCACAACAAAAGGAAGGTACTGGGAGAAAACGGGTCGGAGACGGAGTCCGAGGTGGCCACACCACCTGGTGGCACGACCAGGGGTGGGCCCGTGCCACAGGGTGGTGTGAGCCACCCTGGCTCCATTATTGTCCCTCTTTCGTTTCGTAGCTTTCCTAGTTGGATAAAAACTGCAAAAAATATAACTGGATAGATCTTTTGCGGAACTTTTCTTACCAGAACTATTACCTATTCGAAAACGGACCCTGCAGGTCTCTGAATTTGGTATTTAGTGGATTCTTCCGGAGTCACCACTTGAATAACATCAATATCTTCATTTTCATATACAAATTGCTTAACTCAGGAAACCTTTCTCTTTCTTATGACACCATTTTCTCCACTAACCTGGAAATTTCTTTCACACAAAACTTCACATAGTTCTCATTAGCAACATTAGTATAAGTAAAGTGATAAAACTTTTCTAGTCCAATTTCAACTGAAAACCATCAAAACATAAGCTACTGTAGCAACTCCTTCCGAAAACCCAAAAAGAATTCAAAAAGGAAATCGACTTAAGAAGCAAATGCAAGAGTGGCAAAAATCTGTCAAAACAGACCAGCAGGTAAAGATCAATTTTTTCGAAAATCTTATGTTGCTCAAATCAAAAAGTTCAAAACTAACGAAAGGTAAATAACAACCTGGGTTAGAAGCACAAAAATTATAGCTCAATCCGAAATACAGAGATCTCTCACGAATTTTTACGGTGAAGCACGAAAATCTGTTTCGGGACAGCAACTTCCCCAAATATTACTTCTCTTTCATTAGGGGTTGATCTTGACATAAAAACCAAACAAAACGGATAAGGAGAGGTTATTACCGAAGTAATAACTTCCAAGACTCAAAGAAACAAAAACAAACTGAAAGCACAAATAAATTGGGTTGTCTCCCAAAAAGCTCTTTCTTTATAGCAATTAAGATGGGCATGATAATTTTGATGATGCTCACATAATAATATAAATTGAAGTGAAAGGGAGCATTAAGAAGCAGAAATACACATGTTTAAGTCTAACCCACTTCCTATGCAAGGGAATTTTGTAAACAAACAAGTTGTTGAAACAAGAGCTGCTAGCATAGGAAGGCAAAAGAAGTGCAACATAAAAACTTTCATCATAAAGCAAGAAACTTGATTTTATTGAGATGCATACGAACACTTTTCCCTCTTTCATAGCAACTTTCAGTATCATGCATAAACTTAACAATATAACTATCATAAGAACAGTTGTAGAAATGATCACTTAGTCTAATAGAAAACACAGGAACACTAGCTCTCATAACACTACTTTGTGAAACAATATTAGAGGTGTCCTTACAAAGGATAGTGTGTCCTCCTTCTACATATTTCATGACAAAATCTTTCACATTTGCTATTATAGGTTCATCATCCATTTGTTTATCAGGTTCAACAGCTTTATTTGTACTTTCATTAACCATACTAGCCATCATAGAATGTTCCTTTATCTTAACCGGGAAAAACATTTTCTCAATGTAAGGCTCAGGTGAAACATGATTAGCAATATAAAATTCAGTATTTCTTGCAGGAACACACTTAGTAATATCTTTATATGGTTCATGATACTTATTCTACTTATTTTTAGGCACTTAAATGTAGGAAGCAAAAGCCTTAAAATAAGTTGCAATAGCTTGTGAGTCTAGACCATAAGCATTTTTAATATTTTGAAAGTCATCAGTTCCCATAAAAGATTCAATTGCATTCATAATCATAATTTATACCTGACTTTATTCCTTTGTCATTCTCCCATGCTTTAGCATTGTCTTGAATACAATCCAGAAGATCCCATTTAGCTTCTTCTTCCATGCGAGTGAATGATCTAGCGCAAGAAGCATCCAATAAATCCTATCATGAAGAGAAACCCTTGAATAAAAGTTATTGATAATAATATTGCTGGGGAGCTCATGAATGGGACATTTGAGCATTAGTAACTTCAATCTCCCCCAAGCTTGAGTTGTACTCTCTCCATCAAGAGGCCAAAAGTTGTATATTTGATTCCGATATTTATGAATCTCACTAGGAGGATAAAACTTTGAATAAAAGAGAGGCACTATTTCCTCCCATTCCAGAGCTTGACCATTCTTCAACTGCTTATACCATTCCTCAGCTCTTCCTTTCAGTGATAATGAGAATAACTTCTTCTTAACTTGATCTGTAGTAATACTTGGACACTTGAACAACCTGCATAATTCGTATGTAAAGAGCAAATGATCACCGGGATGGACAGTTCCATCCCCAACATAGTAGTTATCCATAACACGATCAATAATTCTTGTAGTTATTTTAAAAGGATCATTCTCAGCAGGTGCTGGTTCATCTACTACCTTAGCAGTGGTAGTAGCATTATGAAACAAGAAACTCGGCGTATTTTCCATATTGAACATAAAGCAACTAACAGAAATAATCAATACTCACAGTAGAAGTTTCCTTTACTAGTTCCACTCTCCAATAGAGCTTCACTCCCCGGCAACGGTGCCAGAAAATAGTCTTGATGACCCACAAGTATAGGGGGTGTATCATAGTGTTTTTGATAAGTAAGAGTGTCGAACCCAATGAGGAGGAGAAGGTGCTGGCTAGTGGTGAGTTCTCTGCAAAAGCATCATTACTAGTTCCACTCTCCAATATTTGCAGGAATTCTATGCAAATACTTAGCAAACGTATTTTTAGGGGTTTTTGATAATGCAAGGAAATAAAATATGAGAAAATAAAAGACAATAATAATAAATGCAGCAAGTGGCCCAATCCTTTATGTAGCAAAGGACAAGTCGGTTGTATTACTTAAGATGACCAAACATTCTCGAGGACACATGGAAATATCGTCAAGTGCTTTCGCTTCACATAGTTGATTAATCTTCTTTAGCTTGCTAAGTGTTGTGTGGGTGAACATGTGCTAATGTACCGACCTTCCTAGGACTAATACATACTTGTGATTATACCCCTTGCAAACATCCATAAGTACAAGAAAGTAATTAAGGTAGAAACCTAACCACAGCTTTAATCTCTAAGACCGTGATGTCCCTTGTGCAATGGTTTCCTAATGGGGGTTCAGGTTTCTGTCACTCCGGCAACCCCTACGATTAGTAGCCAAATACACAATGCATTCCCCTAGGCCCATACAGGTGAAGATTCATGTCTCGACGTTCACATGACACCACTAGAAGAAGTACACCACAACTTTGTTGGGTTCGTAGCATGGAAAACAAAAAAATTCTACCGCAAGAACGAACAAAACCCAGATATAATCTAGATAAAAGCCAAGATCTAATCTATTAGACATGAGCAACGAGATAGATCGGTACTAACCCTCGTAGAACCGAAAGCGTTACGAGATTAGATCTCGTGGATGATGTAGTCGATCACTTGCCGATCTCAAGATCGTGTGGACGATCCTTCCGGCGCCGCGTTCCGGTAGCGCTTCCGCAGACGGTCACACGTGTGGAGTCGAAGCAGACCTTCCACTCCCTGTTCCAGCGAGCAGCAGAGGTAGTAGATCTTCTCCACGGAATCCCAGCAGCACAACGTCGTGGTGGTGGTGGTGGAGGTGAGAATTCTGCAGGGCTTCGCCTATGCCTGTGCAGAAGAAAGGTGGAGGAGAGAGGCGGCAGAGATTGGGAGTTATGAGACAAGGTGCAAGAGGGGGTGCCCCCTCCCTTCTATTTAAAGGAGGGAGGCGCGCCTGGGGAGGGGGAGTCCTAGTAGGACTCCCCTCCTCCTTGGTCGGCGGGTTGGGAAGAGGGGAGGAGTCCTCCTCCCCCACGAATCCGTATGTCGCCCCACAAGGTTTCCTTTGACCCTTTCTTGGTTTTCAAGCAAACACCAAGAACTCTTCTGGAACCTTCCAGAACATTCCGAAACCTTCTAGAATCTCCATACAAACACTCCGGAACATTTCCTAACTTAGAAAATGATCCCCAATATATGAATCTTATTCTCCGGATCTCCTCGTGATGTCCTGGATCCATTCCGAGACTCCGCAGCAACATTCGGTCTCCAACGCAAATTCCATATCTACTTAAAACAACTTCGAACCTTAAGTGTGTCACCCTACGGTTCGTGAATATGCAGACATGATGAAGACACCTCTCCCATCAATAACCATCAGCGGGATTGGAGATCCATAACGGCTCCCACATACTCAACGATTACTTTGTGATCGAATGAACCGATTAACATACGAAACCAATTCCCTTTGTCTCGTGATATTCTACTTATCCGAGGTTTGATCGTCGGTATCTCTATACCTAGTTCTACCTCGTTACTGATAAGTACTCTTTACTCGTTCCATGTTATGTCATCCCTTGTGACCTAGTCACATGCTTGCAAGCTATCTAGATGACACTCCACTGAGAGGGCCCAAAGCATATCTATCCGTCATATGGATGGACAAATCCCAATCTTGGTTCATGCGCTTCAACACATACTTAAAGAATACCCAATGACACCTTTATAACCACCTAGTTATGAAGCGGCGTTTGATGTCATCAAAGTACCCATCCGGTGATGGTGATTAACATAACCTCATGGTCGAAGGATTAGGTTACTATGTATTTGAAAGCTTACAGCAATACGAACTTAATGACTTGATCTTATGCTACGCTTTCTATGGGTGTGTGTCCATTACATCATTCTCCTAATGATATAACCTTGTTATTAATCACATCCAATGTCCATGATCAGGAAACCATGATCATCATTTAATCAACAAGCTAGTTCAACAAGAGGCTTACTAGGGACTCTTTTATGTTTACAAAACACACAAGTATTAATGTTTCCGGTTAATACAATTATAGCATGGGATATAAACATTTATCATAAACATAAAGATATAATAATAACCACTTTATTATTGCCTCTTGGGCATATCTCCAACAGTCTCCCACTTGCACTAGAGTCAATAATCTAGTTAAAAACTTGTGCATTCAACACCTATGGCTTTCTGGTGTTGTATAAACACTATAGCTAGTGGTAAACATAATCTTCGGATCTGACACTTACAGGTCCGTGTGTATTTGCATGTCCTTGCGTCTCTACGCATTACTCATTCTCCAATGAGATGGCATTGTATAAATTTGGTCCTTTGGTGAGACCTTTAGTTCCTTGGGATAAAATCATGTTGATACAATTGTCATACAATGTATCTTCATAGTATTATCTTTCTTTGAACCACACCTAGTTTGATAACAAAATACTTGACGCAAATGCCCTCATTTGCTACTACAATAGTAGTCACATACTTAGCCTTTTGTTGTAGTATCTGTCACAATGTTTTAACTTTGGTACTCAACCAAATCCGTTATGAAACTTCCTTTCTATTACATTGTGCCACCCATAGTTTAAATTGAGATAAACTTAATTTTTGACAAAACGAGTATCAATGTAGCAATTTACAATGAACTATTTGTCACCACTATATAAGTAATATATTCTTAGTTCTTCCAAAGATCATAGGAATATCCCTACTATTGTCCAATGATCATCTTATGAGTCATTCTGGTATATGCTCACAACATTTAGAGCATAGGACATATCTGGATGTGTACATCTCAAAGAATGATTGATCAAAATATTCTTGTGATTTCACCAAGTGTCAAAACACTTGAATCTAGTGTCAACACACTTGAATCTTGATTCAGTCCTTTCCGTGAGTCAAGAACCTTTCTTGTTGTTTCCATATTGAACTCATTCAACATCTTATCTATGTACATTTGGCAAAACCATATTAGCGCCTCAATCTATCCATATAGACATTGATGCCTAATTCTTGGGTTATGCCTAAGTTTTTCATTGAAATGAAATTCTTAACCTGTGTCAATAAAAGATACATTATTTCTAATCAACAATATGTCTTTCACATAATGTATTAGAAATATGTCTTAGCGCTCCAACTTAATTTCTTGCAAAATGCAAGCATCTTCATCGTCTCTGATGAAATTAAACCTTTTAACAGTTTCATCACGGTGAAGATTCCAACTCTGCGATGCTTACTTCAACCATTGAAGTTTTGCATACTCTTTTAGCATCCTTTGAATTAACAAAACCCTTTGGATCGTGTCATGTACACGTCCTAGGTAACCATTCTATTAGAAGAATTTGTTTTGTTTGTTCAACTACCATATACCAAAATATATGTAGTGGTTGCTACATTAATCCGTCCAGACTAAATATCGCTATGAAAGATCAAATCTTATCATAGTCAATTCCTTGAATATTGTCGTAAACTCTTTCCGACATGTCGACTATTTCATAGATGTGAAACATCCATGTCTATTTCTTTATAGATCCATATATGACTATAAGGTCTTGCACCTTTCCAGAGGGTCTTTCAAATTCAAAGCTTGATTTCTCGTGTATGGAATTATCACGGATTTTATGGCTTCAAGCCATTTAACGAAGTCAGGGCCCATCATTGCTTCTTTGCATGTATTCGGTTCATCATTGTCAAACAACAATGATTTAACTTTCAAATCTTGGCATTTGATTATTTACCCGACCTACTTGGTTCAATAGGAACTTAGATCTCCGTGACCATAACCTTTGAGGCACGTGAGCCATGAGCATTGTTGCTGCCTCCGGGACACTTACCGATGCTGCGCAACTCAGCACATATTAGCCAAGGTTCAACAACCTTGTCAAAGTTCTATTGTCCTCCCACTTAAATTTTCACGAAGAATTCCTTCTCAAGAAACTTGACGTTCCAAGCGACAAACAATTTTGTCTTCGGTGTTATGGAGGAATACCCAATGGTTATTCGAAATAACCTACAAAGACATGCTCATCCGACTTTGGTTGTAAACATTTCACTTATGCATAGCATACCAAAATTTAAGAAAAGACAATTCGGGTTTTATCCCAAACCACAACTCATATGGTGTCATTTCAACGGATCACGATGGAGCTCTTTTCAGTGTAAAAGTGGTAGTCACTAAAGCTTTAATCTTTAAAATATAATGGCAGTTTTATAAATGACTCCTTTGATCTTACCATGTCAAACAAGGTTTCATTACATATCTTGAACACTCCATACTCCTATGGTGTTTTGGGAAATGTAAATCCATGGAACGATTCCTCAAATCTTAGGTGTTTTGCTAAACTTTGTAACTCAAACATATTTCTTTATGATCTAATGATAAACTTTTTATTTTCTTGTTACAATAACTTTCCACTTCATCTTGAAAGTCTTTGAACATTTTTCATATGTTTCATATTTCTTCCTTATTGAGTAAGTATATTCATATACTCACTCAAATCTTCGGAGAAAGCATATGAAGTTGAAATCCATCGCCCACGACTACACATAATGGACTATATACATCAATATGTACAAATTCCAATCAGTTAGTCGTCCGTTCCTCTTTTTGGCCTACGAATGGAGTTTTAATTATCTCCAGGAAAGTATCACAAGCATCATTTGATCAAAATCAAAGACTCCAAAAATCCATAAACATGGAGTTTCTTCATGTATCCCTTTCAATATAATTTAAACGGCGATGTCACTTCGCAAGTGATCTTTCAATCATTTGTCTTGCGACATTTTAGCATTAGTTTTATGGTCGTTATTTCTCCAACCAGACTTGTATATCATCCATCTATTATGGAATACGACAATTATTTGAATAACCTTTTGTCGTCATAATACCTGATCAAAATAACAATTATTGAAACAAATCTTGAAGACAAGCTTTGATGTTTAACCAGCAACACAACAACCCTTTGTTTGTTTTCGATGAACATCATCACATATTCTCTTGCTAGTTACTTAGGCCATTGCAGTTCCATGAATTGTGTTGTCCTGTATGACACTTCATACCAACCAATTCGGTATCCAATACCGCAGAACCACATTGTTTAACAACCAAGGAATACAACCATAACATGTATCTTCTATATACCTAAGTTGTACATCTCCAATCTTTTCTTTTCTGCCAAATATTTTATAGATTCTCTTTCAACAATTCCTTTTCTTTTAAAAGAATCTATCAACATCAATAGTGGTGTCATTCACATGACACATAGTACAAAGTTTGTATAGTCAAATACTAATACCTTTGGACTTGCACTTTGAAGCGGATCACCTTCATCAAATGTTTGGCATTCTTTCAAAATTCCATTCTTTAGTAATCTTTTAGTGTAGTAAACATTTTACTTACATCTTCTATTCATCCTTATCATGACAACTTTCATGATCAAGCTGCTATAGCTTATAAAGGTGAACTGCGAGTATAATGCTTCTTTTCCAAAACCTTTTGGAGGATTAGGACGACTAGCGTCTCCAACCTTCACAAATTCTCATCAAATATGAGGACATATACTCTATCATGTTGTAACCAACACATTGTTTTAGATATCGCAATACCTTTCACATATGATGGTTTCTGAAACATTGCTTTCAGCTCTTAGATAAACTTGATATTAAAAACAATCTTTTGAGTATCAAGAATCATGGAGGCAAACATGATATATTAGATACTAACACTGGAATTGTTACTCTTGATTTAATACTGTTTATTAAACTTCACAGAGTAAATGGAGTTTGCTGAAAGTTTGAAATATGACTTTTAAACTTTAGATTGACACTCAAAACAATACGATACCAGTTCGTAAAGCAAGTATCCAGAATTTCTATAGTTCTACTATCTCAACTATAACTAAGCGTAAGGTGGTGAACGGATGCCAATGACTACAACAAACTATGCAAATTCACTTTGATTGTGTTTATGATAAATTTAGTTCGACTAATCCAAATTACAAATGAACTCCCACTCAAAAGAACATCCCTCGAGTTGTTTTAGTGATTACACAAACCAAATCCACTACACCAAGTCCGATCATCACGTTAGATGGTGTAGCTTCATTGGTGAACAATCTTCATGTTCATCATATCAATCATATGACTCATGCTCTACCTTTCGGTATTCCGTGTTCCGAGACCATGTCTGTACATGCTAGGCTCGTCAAGATTAACCTTAGTTTCCGCATGTGCAAATCTGGCTTGCACCTGTTGTATGCACACGTAGAGTCTATCACACCCGATCATCACGAGATGCTTCGAAACGACGAGTCTTAGCAACGGTGCCAACTAAGGATAAACACTTTATTACTTGATATTTAGTGAGAGGGATCATCTTATAATGCTACCGTCGCGATCTAAGCAATACAAGATGCATAAAGGATTAACATCACAGGCAATTCATAATTTGTGTGATATGATATGGCCCTTTCTTCTTATGCCTTTGATCTCCATCTCCAAAGCACGGACATGATCTCCATCATCACCAGCATTGCGTCAAGGTCCGTGGCGCTGCTTCATGGTTGTCCATCATCACTAGCAACTATTACAACTACTTGGAACAAAGCTATTACAAGATGAATAGACACGCAGGTCTTAACAGAATTAAAGACAACCATTAGGCTCCTGCCGGTTGCCATATTACAACAAGGATCATTGCATACATCAAATACAATCACAATCACATGATGGCCATATCACATCACAAAACCCCTGCAAAAACAAGTTAGACGCCTCTAATTTTCTTTGCAAGTTTTACGTGGTTTGGGGCTTTCGACCTAGAACGTATCTTACCTACGAAACTGAACCACAAGGTTGATACAAGTGCTATCAAGTGCAAAGTGTAGATTTGATCTATACTATGATGAGAGAGACAGACACCCGCAAAGCCACTTGTGCAAAGCAAGTTGCACGTCAAGCGTGGAGCAAGTCTCATGTACGATGACATGTAATGTTAGCCCGAGCCGCTTCATCCCTGTAAGATCTCACCATGATAAGTTAAGATCCCTGTGATTGCAGTGCTAGTCCCTGGATCGAAATGCTAGCACCCACAGTTTAAGATGAAGTACACAGAAACAAAGGTCATTATTACATCGCACATCCAGGAGTATAATAGTTCTTACAACTCACTTAGCCCAAGGCTAAGACACAAGTTCACATAACATATAATAATAGAGTCCTTAGTCTTCATGTGCCTGCCACAAAAGCATGTCGAGTGTAGACCCGCAACCCTACTCATCATCAGAGTATCCTGCAACATAATAAGTTACAGCCACAAGGGTCAATACATTTGGAATTGTATTGGCAAGTGATACCAAATATACATAGTATAATCCAACAACTACATGAATATATGGCTAAGTGGGGTTATGGTTGGTTTTGCTAAAAGCTGGTTTAACTTATAATTTTTGAAGAGGTTTTCATTCAAGCTATAAGGTACCAATGATAGACATCACTGAACCTCTACCCATGTTCACCCACAAGTTTTAACTTAGAGAAATTTGAATGAGGAGATTATTGAACTACTTCACTGTCTTGAGGCTCAGAAGTTGTCCATAACCGGGGACACGGCTAAGTACTTAGTTTTACCATCTCGAGAGGTGGTGCACTTTCCCCACAAGACTCGACATGCATCGAGATGAGACTTTTCAGAAGCAATCCCTCAGACCACCACGGACGCGTTCCATCCTATCATCACTACCACCCTCTGTCCGTCTGGCTGAGTTCTCGCAACATAGTCGGTCAAGGCAGAGCCCATATGCCATGTGGCTGCACTAGAAGCTTCGCGACAAGAACGTCTCCAATCTCTTTGTTCCTGGGTGGCCGTCCACAAGTGTGATAAACTAGCTGACCATAGACATGGTCCCTGAGTAACCACTCAACATAATCCAAGCAAGCCCATTCCACCCAGGTGTTTCATTAACATTAGTTGTTTTCTTAGTTAAACAAAATAATATCTTTCCATAATGTCTTATGTGTATATTCCACCCACAAATTCTACTAGCATAGCTAAGCATTCTAGAATACAAAGTCCTTTGACTAGTGGATACTACCAAGATATAATCTATATAGCATAGCATAGTATAGCAATATAGGGATAATTCTATCATATCAAGATCTACCAAAATATCACTAGTGCAATAGTGAAAATAAATAGGACATGAGATGAAATATCACTTGCCTTGGTAGCTAGGGGAATAGGTACAATCCTCACAGCAACAAACTTCACAATCCACACAATCTACACAAGATCAATACAACAATAATAATTCAATCAATAAACATTACAAAAACATGAGTGCATGCAAAATGCAATGATATGCACATAATTCTATAATTTACAGAGTCTACAGTACAGAGGATAGAATACCTCATCTAAATGCATAAGAAATACCCAAAATAATTTATAGAACAATTTTTATGAGCAAAATACTCCTAAAAAGGTTCTGTCTATAATTCCAAATTTACAGAGGCAAAAGTGTGAAACAAGGCTTCCATAATAAAGGTCTCATTTTTCTGAATCCATAGACACCAAATTTGCATTTTTCTGATTTGTGGATCAAAAGCTATTGAATTTCTAAGTTTAATACTAAATCTGTCTATTTTCTAATTAAACAGAAATAGTCTGGCTACGTAGCGTTTTCCTATTGGCTGATACCGGTTCGGTCGGATCGACTGATGCGAGCCATCAAATTTAAGTGACGTTGGAGGGATCGGATCAGCCGTACACCTTCGTTTAAGTGATCTAATCTTAACCGCTAGGATCTGATCGAACGGTTGCTAAACATCTCGCCGAGAGTCGGTGTGCTAACGACGGCGCGGCGGGGAGCGCCGGCCGATGGGGTTCTGGCGACTCTCGAGGGCTGGGAGACCGTGGACACGCATTGAGGTCAAGGAGGTCGCGCAGTCTCGATGGAGGTTATCATGCGGGGGGTACTCGGGCTTGGCCTGGATCCTTCGCCGGAGTTGCGGTTGCCGGCGGAACTCTCGGGTCAGTGACGGAGATGACGACCTGGGGCTCAAATCAACCGGCAAAGAGGTCAGCGACGTCCGCAAGCGTCTGCACGACCTAGTAAAGACCAAAAAGTGGCGGCGGGAACCCTACCTTTGCCGGAGAAGGCGACTGACCGCGGTGGCAGAGGGAGTTCGCCGGAATTGTCCGTGTCGTCGACCTGGGGCAAAAGGAATCGTGTGGCTCGGTCAGTAGGTGCGCCAGGAGAAGGGGAAATAGATGGGACCAAGGGGAGGGCGCCGGGCGGCCTGGGCTCACTGGAATCGTCGCTGGAGTTCGTCGGACTGCGGCGGTTCGAGCTCGGAATTAGGGGAGCCTGGGGGCTCTCCGGGGTGGTGTCTAGGGGAAAATGACGAGGAGGAAGAGGGGATTTAGTAGGGGCAATCACCGGGGCAATTAATCGTGAGAAACTGACGGAATTGAATCGATTCGAAAACGGCCGAAGGGGGGAGTGGGTTTGCTCGACGGTACGGTTGAAGACGACGGGGTGGGGGTGACGTGGCGTGGGTCCAGTTTGCCAGCGAGAGGGAGTAGAGACGGGGGAGTGAGAAAAGACAAGAAGGGGAGAGGGAGTGGTCCGAGTGGGCTATGCCTGTTGGGCCAGAGTGGGCCAAATTGCTGCTGCAGCTGTTTGAAATTTTCCCTCCTTTTCTTTTTCTGATTCAGTTTTTCTCCAAAACTTTTGATTTAATGATTCAAATTACTTCAAACCAATTTGTGAAAATTTGTAAAAACTCAAACTAGATTTTTAGGGTATTATAAAACATATTTGCCTACCATTTTAATCCAAGTACTCACTTGGACTTAATAGGTAATATTTCCATAACAATTCACAACTTTTATCCATGGCCCAAATTTCACCAAAATTTATTGGAGGACATTCTAAATGCAATGCAAAAACATGCCATGATGATATGAGTGCAGTGATGATGATTTTAGATGAAATTTTGGGATGTTACAATCCCACCATACCGCAAGATGCAAAGTACACACATAGCAAAAGACGGCAGGAGCACCAACGCCCACAATATCATTGTGTTCTACTCGTGCAACAGATCTACGCATAAACAAGGCTCTGATACCACTGTTGTGTTCGTAGCATGGAAAACAAAAAATTTCTACCGCAAGAACGAACAAAACCCAGATCTAATCTAGATAAAAGCCAAGATCTAATCTATTAGACATGAGGAACGAGATAGATCAGTACTAACCCTCGTAGAACCGAAAGCGTTACGAGATTAGATCTTGTGGATGATGTATTCGATCACTTGCCGATCTCAAGATCGTGTGGACGATCCTTCCCAAGGCCGCTGTCAGCGCCCGCAGACGGTCACACGCGGAGTCGGTCGGCACCTTCCTCTCCCGTCCAAATGAGCGGAGGTAGTAGATCTTCTCCACGGAATCCCAGCAGCACGACGGCGTCGTGGTGGTGGTGGAGGTGAGAATTCTGTAGGGCTTCGCCTATGCCTGTGCAGAAGAAAGGTGTAGGAGAGAGGCGGTAGAGATTGGGAGTTATGAGACAAGGTGCAAGAGGGGGTGCCCCTCCCTTCTATTTAAAGGAGGGAGGCGCGCCTGGGAGGGGGAGTCCTAGTAGGACTCCCCTCCTCCTTGGCCGGCGGGTTGGGAAGGGGGGAGGAGTCCTCCTCCCCCACGAATCCGTATCTCGCCCCACAAGGTTTCCTTTGACCCTTTCTTGGTTTTCAAGCAAACACCAAGAACTCTTCTAGAATCTTCCAGAACATTCTGAAACCTTCTAGAATCTCCATACAAACACTCCGGAACATTTCCTAACTTAGAAAATGATCCCCAATATATGAATCTTATTCTCCGGACCATTCCGGATCTCCTCGTGATGTCCCGGATCCATTCCGAGACTCCGAACAACATTCGGTCTCCAACGCAAATTCCATATCTACTTAAAACAACTTCGAACCTTAAGTGTGTCACCACCCTGGTTCGTGAATATGCAGACATGATGAAGACACCTCTCCCATCAATAACCATCAGCGGGATCTGGAGATCCATAACGGCTCCCACATACTCAACGATTACTTCGTGATCGAATGAACCAATTAACATACGAAACCAATTCCCTTTGTCTCGTTACTGATCGTCGGTATCTCTATACCTAGTTCTACCTCGTTACTGATAAGTACTCTTTACTCGTTCCATGTTATGTTATCCCTTGTGACCTAGTCACATGCTTGCAAGCTATCTAGATGACACTCCACCGAGAGGGCCCAGAGCATATCTATCCGTCATATGGATGGACAAATCCCAATCTTGGTTCATGCGCTTCAACACATACTTTCAGAATACCCAATGACACCTTTATAACCACCCAGTTATGAAGCGGCGTTTGATGTCATCAAAGTACCCATCCGGTGATGGTAATTAACATAACCTCATGGTCGAAGGATTAGGTTACTATGTATTTGAAAGCTTACAGCAATACGAACTTAATGACTTGATCTTATGCTACGCTTACTATGGGTGTGTGTCCATTACATCATTCTCCTAATGATATAACCTTGTTATTAATCACATCCAATGTCCATGATCAGGAAACCATGATCATCAATTAATCAACAAGCTAGTTCAACAAGAGGCTTACTAGGGACTCTTTTATGTTTACAAAACACACAAGTATTAATGTTTCCGGTTAATATAATTATAGCATGGGATGTAAACATTTATCATAAACATAAAGATATAATAATAACCATTTTATTATTGCCTCTTGGGCATATCTCCAACAAACTTAATTAACAATCCATTGAATCTTTCTCAACACAATTCCACTACTAACAACATGACTTCTCCCATGTCCTCAAGAACAAAACGAACTACTCACAAGACATCATATGGATCATGATCAGAGATGGAATAATGATGTATAACAATCTGAACATAACCGATAATTCAATGGTTCCACTCAATAGCATCAACTACAAGGAGTAATCAACATCGGGAAAGTTTCCCCTAAGAACTATGCAAGATTCAACCCAATTGTTACAACGCGGTGATGGTGGTGATGATGGTGCTGGTGATAATGATGGTGGTGATGACGATGATGATGATCCCGATGAAGTCCAGCTTGATGGTGGTGTTGATGGTGACGATCTCCCCTCTCTGGGAAGGAATTCCCCCAGCAAAATTTTGTCTGCCAGAGAGATCTTTCTCTCTCGCTGTTTTCCGCCCCGCAGAGGCGGTAGAATCTTTCTGTGGTCACTCCCCGAGTCTTAGGGTTTCGGGAGGATAATATATGCCAGAGGGGAGAGCCAAGGGTGAACCAAGGCGGCCACACCACCTGGTGGCGCGACCCAGGGTGGCCCGCGCTAGGGGGTGGTGTGGGCCACCTGTGGCCCATCTCCACTCCTCCTTCTGGCTATCTTCGTCTGCTAGAAAAATAGGATTTTCCATGTATTTTCCCGGATTTTCTGATCTTCGCGAATTTCGCTTCCAAACAGCACTTTTTCCATCAGAATCCTGACTACAGCGGTCCATGCTCCAAAAGTCATCAACCATGCAAAAATAGATGAAATAACATAAGTATCATCTCTTAATATGAAATATATCGATGAATAACAGTAAATTATGATGTAGAATAGTGATGCAAAATGGACGTATCAATAGATAAGAGTTGCCATAGGATTCTTATTGCACCCTATAATGGGAAGCAGACTTGGGCATTGCTCCCTAAACCCTAAACATTTCAAAAGGAGTGGAGGAAAAACTGATATTTGTGTCCCTGTTAACGGGAATTAGACTTGGGCATTGCTCCGATACGCCTCGAGACAAGCCCTTAGCTCCTCGTTCTCTTTCCGAACACCCTCGAGTCCGGTGATCGCTCTGCTCATGTCCTCCTTCATCTCCTTCACTAGATCCAGGCAACGGTTCCTATCATGCTAGGCTTGGATGGTAGCCTTGGTTTCCTCGACACGTCCTCTGAGTGCCTTGGTGACTGCGTCCTGCAGGAGAGTGCACCTTTCCACGAGATTCTTCTTCTCCTCCATGAGCTCGTTGATTATCTTGATGGCCTGTTCTTGCCTATTCAAGTTACGGTCGAGCACTTTCTATAGCCTCACGACGTCATGTGAAAAATCTAGCGAGATCTCCTTCTGCATAGATAATTGCTTGCGTATGCTCTCATTATCTTGGGTGAGGGAGCGTGCAAGCTCATGTTGGTTGTCAACCTTGGCACTGATCATGGACACCTTGTGACGGTACTCGGCCTTCGATCGCTGCATCGTTCATGTTAATTGAAATAGGAATTCTATAATTACACTCCAGGTTCCAGGTGAATACTAATACAGATCAAAAAATCTCCGTTGAATCTATTGACCACAGTGTTAAAAATGGACCTAGAGATCTATTAATGACCAGGATAAACTAATCCTAATCACAAAAAATCCATAGTGAATCTATGAACAACGGTATTAAGGTAAGACCAAGAGATCCAGTCATATTCATGAAAACTAATACAACTCGCAAAAGAATAAGAAAAACCAATGCGCGACAGACACGATCTAATAAATCCACATCACAACTCGAAGAAATAAAAGTGTGGAGATTTGCTACCTCGCTGAGACGTGGAACGGGACCGAACGGGTCCTGCAATGCCTCCGTCGAGGTGGATTCTAGCTCCACGGACGTCCTATAATACGTAGAAGAGGAAGAGCAAGAAGAAGAAGAAAAACAAGAAGAACCTGAATAAGATCATGATGGAGATGGAGATGGAGAAGAAGTATAACAAGAAGACCGTACGGGGAGGAGCCCTCGCCTGCTAGAACATTCGGCGCCATTGTCGGGGGAGATTGGGCATCGATGAGAGGGGGGCTTGAGCGGCTGGTAGAGCAAGAAGTTCCTCGCGGCGATTTCTCTCCCTTTTCTCCACGAGGAACGTCGACCGGCCTCTCCCCCTCCTTAGGGGAGCCATGGGTTGCAGGGTGAGGGTGGCGGTCGCAGGAGGAAGAAGATAGTGGTTAGGTTGGGAGAAGAGTCAAAGAGTATAGGCCGTGGTCCAGTAGTACTAGTACTATTATACAAGACCACCGTGTACGGTCTACCTTCTCAAAGAAGCCAGGGTGGCAGGGATAGGGAATCGATGGGACTTTTCTATATTGCGATGGACAGCTCAATGGTCTTTGGCGCCCCCAAAATCTAGTATATAATAAGGGGAGTGTGAGCCGGGTGGTCATCACGGGCATGGGCGCGCACATCCTGCGTGCGTGTGTCATGTGTTGATGGGGCAATGACGCGTGCAACTGCTGCACGATAACGTCGGCACGTCAAACTCCATCGAACTCCATGTCGACAGGCATGCACAAGATATTTAAGAGTCTAGAATACGCTGTGCCACTTTCGTTGTGATCAAATTATGTTCAGTACGTGAGATAATACTTCTTTCTTCTTCTTTTTTGATAACCGACAAATGCATGCATGGACACGATGCACGAAACTGCTGCTCATAGTTGATCAGATCGGCACCCCACTCTGTGTACCCGCCATCGACCATTCAGAGCAACTACCTCGAGCACGATGCCCCCTCGCCGTGGCAATGGCAGGTCCAAGCCGTCCACTGACCGTCATGCGTCCCCGGCTCTTCGCTGCATCGTTCGAGCTCGCGAGTCGCCTGCTGAGGAAGCACGTCGTGTCCGACCGCGCCTGGATCCATCAACATTGGCACTCGAGGACACCGCGATGTTGAAGCTCGTACCAGCCACGCAGGAGGAGCGTGGGGTACCTGCAGCATCGGACCAGCGCAAAGCAGCAGCCAGGACGGGAGCACGTGTTGCACCAGCGAGGACAGACAAGAAGAGGAACGAGAAGAAGACCGGGAAGAAAAGAGGAGATAGCTATTTGGACGAGTCTGACTCGGCCAACGAGGAGGCGTTCGTCGATCAGTTGGAGGTAGAAGCGGAGGAGAGTGATGTGGACCTGCGGGACTACGAAGAGGAGGCGGAGGAGGACTCCGACGAGGATATAGCGCGCTCATTCAAGGAAAGGGCGGTGTCGAGTCGTCAGAGGAGGACACCGACAGCGGCAATGGCAGGGACCATGGCGTTGACGAAGACGAGGACAAACCGGAAGACGAAGACGATAGCTTCTTCAAAATATGATCATTTATTTTATTTAGTTAGATGAATTTTCAATTGTTTATGGAGGTAAAGTATTGGTGGCACGGATAGAGAGGTGGCACGGATAGACCATGCATAAAAAAAGTGGAGAAGGGAGGAGTTATCCTGCCTGTTGGATCACATAGGATCAACGGTTGGTGGAGACGATCAGCGTGACATCTGTGTCAGCCAATCAGGGTGTAGCACCCAGACTGATCACACGTTTGGGCTTTTGTGAGATTTGTGACCGAGAGAGAGGGCAAATCTCTTTTCACAATCCACCTATGGATCCACCAGTGTCATTGCATGTGTGTTCTTCTCATTAACCACACCTAGAGTCATTGCATGTGTGTTCTTTTCACATACCACATATGGAACCACCATTGTCATTGAAATGTGTATTCTTTCATTAACCACATCTGGAGTCATTTCATGACTGTTCTTTTCAAAGAACACATATGGATCCACAAGTGTCATTGAAATGTGTGTTCTCTTTAGAGACCACACATGGATCCACCAGTGTCATTGCATCTGTGTTCTTTTTACTAACATATGGATCAACCAATGTCATTGCATGTGTGTTCATGTCACAAACCACACATGGATCCACCAATGTCAATGGATGTGTGTTCTTTCCATGAACCACATATGGATCAACCAGAGTCATTGCATGTGTGTTCTTTCCACAAACCACATATAGATCCACCAATGTCATTCCGTGTGTGTTCTTTTCCACAAACCACATATGGATCCACTAGAGTAATTTCATGTGTGTTCTTTCGCAAACCACATATGGATCCACCAGAGTCATTACAGGTGTGTTCTTTTCACAAACCATATATGTAACAACCAATGGCATTGCATGTGTGTTCTTTTCACAACCCACATATGGATCAACAAATGTCATTGCATGTGTGTTCTTTCCATAAACCACATATGTACCCACTAGAGTAATTGCATGTGTGTTCTTTTCCACAAACCACATATGGATCCACTAGAGTCATTGCATGTGTGTTCTTTCCACAAACCACATATGTACCCACTAGAGTAATTGCATGTGTGTTCTTTTCCACAAACCACATATGGATCCACTAGAGTCATTGCATGTGTGTTCTTTCCACAAACTACATATGGATCCACCAGGGTCATTGCATGTGTGTTATTTTCCAAAAACCACATGGATCAACCAATGGCATTGCATGTGTGTTCTTTCCACAAACCACATATGGATCCACCAATGGCATTGCATGTGTGTTCTTTCCACAAACCACATGGATCAACTAGAGTCATTGCATGTGTGTTCTTTCCACAAACCACACATGGATCCACCCGAGTAATTGCATGTGTGTTCATGTCAAAAACCACACATGGATCCACCAATGTCATTGCATGTGTGTTCTTTCCACAAACCACATGTGGATCAACAAATGTCATTGCATGTGTGTTCTTTCCATAAACCACATATGGATCCACCAATGTCATTGCATGTGTGTTCTTTTCCACAAACCACACATGGATCCACTAGATTAATTGCATGTGTGTTCTTTTCACAAACCACATATGGATCAAAACATGTCATTGCATGTGTGTTCTTTCCATGAACCACATATGGATCCACCAATGGCACTGCATGTGTGTTCTTTTCACAAACCACATATGGATCAACCAGAGTCATTGCATGTGTGTTCTTTCGACAAACCACACATGGATCAACCAGGGTCATTGCATGTGTGTTCTTTCCATAAACCACACATGGATCCCCCATAGTCATTACATGTGTCTTCTTTCCACAAACCACACATGGATCCACCAATGTCATTACATGTGTGTTCTTTCCACAAACCACATGGATCAACCAGATTCATTGCATATGTGTTCTTTCCACAAACCACACATGGATCCACCAAAGTCATTGCATGTGTGTTCATGTCACAAACCACACATGGATCCACCAATGTCACTACATCTGTGTTCTTTTCACAAACCACATATGGATCAACAAATGTCATTGCATGTGTGTTCTTTCCACAAACCACATATGGATCCACCACAGTAATTGCATGTGTGTTGTTTTCAAAAACCACATATGGATCCACTAGAGTCATTGCATGTGTTCTTTTCACAAACCACAGATGGATCCACCGGAGTCATTGCATGTGTGTTCTTTCCACAAACCACATATGGATCCACCAATGTCATTGCATGTGTGTTCTTTTCCACAAACCACATATGGATCCACCAATGGCATTGCATGCGCGTTATTGTCATAAACCACATATGGATCAACCAATGTTATTGCATGTGTGTTCATGTCACAAACCACACATGGATCCACCAATGTCATTGCATGTGTGGTCTTTCCATGAACCACATATGGATCAACTAGAGTCATCGCATGTGTGTTCTTTCCACAAACCACACATGGATCCACCAAAGTAATTGCATCTGTGTTCATGTCACAAACCACACAGGGATCCACCAATGTCATTGCATATGTGTTCTTTCCACAAACCACATATGGATCCACTAGAGTCATTGCATGTGTGTTCTTTTCACAATCCACCTATGGATCCACCAGTGTCATTGCATGTGTGTTCTCTTCAGAGACCACACATGGATCCACCGGTGTCATTGCATGTGTATTCTTTTTACTAACAACAACTGGAGTCATTTCATGACTATTCTTTTCAAAGACCACATATGGATCCGCCAGTGTCATTGAAATGTGTGTTCTTGATACGTTGCAAACGTATCAATAATTTTTTATGTTCCATGCTTGGTTTTATCTACTTTCTTATGTTTTGTTCCAACTTTGGAGTACTTTTCATACACTTCATTGGACTAACCTATTGATAAGATGCCACAATGCCAGCTGCCTGTTTTCTACTATTTTTGGTTCTAGGAAGTTAGAAAATGAATATTCTCGGAATTGGATTGGACAAAAGCCAAAGTCAGCTTTTCACCGAGGGGACACGGAGCCAGCATACCAGACGGAGAGGGGACAGGAGGCCGCCACACCACCTGGCCGTGCGGACTAGCCTGGCCCGCGCCAGGGGGTGGTCTGGCCGCCCTAGGCACCCCCTCGGTCTCCCCTTCCGACTATAAGATGTCTCCAATACAGAAACCCTAAGTACCCGATCAAAATTCCACGAAAGAGTCTATAGCCACCGTCATCTCCATACCTAGATCGGGAGGAATCTGAAGCTCTTTCTGGCACCGTGCCGGAGAGGGGAATTCATCCTGGAGGCCTTCTTCATCACCAGGCAAGCCTCCGGTGTGATGCGTGAGTAGTTCATCCTTGGACTACGGGTCCATGTAGTAGCTAGATGGTTGGTTCTTCTCCTTTGTGCTATCATGTTTAGGTCTTGTGAGCTCCATTCATGATCAAGATCATCTATTTGTTGTCCTACATGTTCTGTTTGCGGGCATCCGATGGATATTGAGATTCTATCAGATTGATTATTGATTCTATCATGTCTTTGTTATTTGTGATCTTGCATGCTTTCCGTTGTTAGTAGTTATCTTGGCCAAGTAGATGCTAGAACTCCAAGAGTTAGTATTTATGCTCGATACTGGGTTCATGCCTCTAGTAATCTGGGGAAGTGACAGAAATCTCTAAGGTACTAGATGTGCTATTGCCACTAGGGAGAAAATAGCAATCCTTTGTTCATAGAACAATCGTATTGTTTACTTTACACACAATGCGTAATGCAATTATCTGTTGCTTGCAACTTAATACTGGAGGGGGTTAGGATGATAACCTGAAGGTGTATTATTAGTCATAGATGAAGTTGGATTACGGTCTATGTATAATGTTGTAATGCCCAATCAAATATCAAAGGAGTCAAGATGATTAGTATATGCATGTATGCTTTCTCGATGTTTGTCAAATGCCCTACTGTAATTAGTTCACCCAACATGTTATCTATCTTAAGGAGAATCACCACTAGTGCATTATGGACCCCGGTCCTTTCTTTTACCATCAATCTACAACTTTTTACTGTTTTCTGTTTACATTCTGCAATCTTTTACTTTCTTCCACTCGATACGTTTAATCCTTTGTTTTCAGCAAAACCAGTGAGATTCACAACCTCATCGCAAGTTGGGGCAAAGTTCTGTGGTTGTGTTGTGCATGATTCCACGTTGCTGCTAGCACCGGTAGTGCGCCCTGCCAAAGCTCAACTAGCAACACCTTGGAGGTGTTTCCTTGCTCCTACTGGTTCGATAACCTTGGTTTCATAACTAAGGGAAAACTTGCTGCTATGCTCATCATACCTTCCTCTTGGGGTTCCCCAACGAGCTCGATATATTTTGGGCCATCAAGCTATTTTTCTGGCGCCGTTGTCGAGGAGACAATGACATCTTCACAAGGGGAGTCCCTCATAACCAATCTCTTTACATTGTTGTTTTTTTGCTTAATTTATTTTCTTGCTTTGTTTGCTTGTTTCTTTATCAAAAACACACAAAAATTAGTTTCACTTGTTTTCTATCTTTATTAAAAACACAAAAAAATGACTACTCTTGAGAACACTAAGTTGTCTGGCTTCACTAGCACCAACAACAATGATTTCATGTGCACACCTATTGCTCCACCTGTTCCTGAGGCTACTTTCTTTGAAATTAAACCTGCTTTACTCAATCTTGTTATGAGGGAACAATTTTTTGGTATTGGTAATGAAGATGTTGCTGCTCATCTAAATAACTTTGTTGAACTTTGTGAGATGCAAAAGCATAGGGATATAGATGGGGATATTATTAAGCTTAAATTGTTTCCTTTCTCTTTGAGAGGAAAATCTAAAGAATGGTTGAATTCCTTAACTAGGAATAGTATTGATTCTTGGACTAAATGCAAAGATGCTTTCATTGGAAAATACTATCCACCTGCTAAGATTATATCTATGAGAAGTGAAATAATGAAGTTTAAACAATCTGACAATGAACATATTTCTCAAGCTTGGGAAAGAATGAAATCTTTGGTAAAGAATTGTCCCACTCATGGACTGACTGCTTGGATGATCATCCAAACCTTTTATGCAGGTTTGAACTATTCTTCAAGAAATCTATTGGATTCTGGTGCTGGAGGTACCTTTATGACCATTACTTTGGGTGCTGCAACGAAACTTCGGGACAATATGATGGTTAATTTTTCTGAATGGCATACTGAAAGAGCTCCACAAGGTAAGAAGGTAAATTATGATGAAGAAACCTCCTCCTTGAGTGATAAAATTGACGTTATTATGTCTATGCTTGTTAATGCGAAAGCTCATATTGATCCAAATCATGTTCCCTTAGCCTCTTTGGTTGCTCAAGAAGAGCAAGTTGATGTGAACTTTATAAGAAATAGTAATTTTAGCAACAATGACTATAGGAACAATTTTGGTAATAACAACTACATGCCATATCCTCCCAACAATGGCAATGCTTATGGAAATTCCTACAAAAATAATAGGAGTGCTCCCTCTGAACTAACTAATTTCAATAAAACTATTGAGGAAAAACTCTCTAATGCTGAAAGAAATATAGCATCATTGGCTGAAGCACAATCTTCTTTGAATAAAATGGCTGCTAAACCTGAAACTATTGAGAATTCATGGCTCAGTGTTAATGTAGAGCTCGTGGGAAACCGCAAGAGGAAGGTATGATGAGCACATCAGCAAGTTTCCCTCAGTTATGAAACCAAGGTTTAATCGAACCAGTAGGCGCAAGGAAACACCCCAAAGGTGTTGCTAGCTGAGCCTTGGCAGGGCGCACTACCGGTGCTAGTAGCAACGTGGATACCTGCACAACACAACCACTGAACTTTGTCCCCAACTTGCGATGAGGTTGTCAATCTCACCGTGTTTTGCGGAAAACAAAGGATTAAACGTATCGAATGGAAAGAAGTAAAAGTTTGCAGAAAGTAAACACAAAGCAGTAAACAGATTGTAGATTGTATGTAAAGAAAAGGACCGGGATCCATAGTTCACTAGAGGTGGATATCCTTAAGATAGATAACATGCTAGGTGAACAAATTACAGCGGGGCAATTGACAAACATCGAGAAAGCAATACATGCATATACTAATCATCTTGAATCCTTTGAGACTTGATTGGGCATTACAACATTATACATAGACCGCCATCCAACTACATCTATGACTAATAATCATAGATGACTTTTGAAAAAATAGGCACTTTGGCTTTTGTCCCGTCCAATTCCGAGAATATTCATTTTCTGACTTTCCTGGAACCAAAAACAGCAGAAAACAGGCAGCTGGCACTGTGGCTCTTGTTAATAGGTTAGTCCAAGAAATCATATGAAAAGTAATCCAAAGTGTGGACAAAACACAAGAAAGTGGATAAAAAACCAAGCATGGAATGAACATCAGAAATTATAGATACATTTGCAATGTATCAACATCCCCAAGCTTAACTCCTGCTCGTCCTCGAGTAGGTAAGTGATAAAAAGAAAGAATAATATTTGAGGTGACATGCACCATCAAAGACTTGATCAAAGTATTTGTAAAACATTCAAAGCTAGGATCATAGTACTTCAATCATAACATGAAAGACAAAGTTCTAGCAATAAGCAAAGGAACTATGATGCAACATGAAAAGGCACAAACAAAATATTCATGAATAACAATGCTTTGCAAGACGTTTGTTTGTTTCACATAAAGAAAACATAGCATAATAGCATTCAACTTCTCCCTCATAGAGTAGCACATATAAATGCATAGGACACCTTCAAAGTTCATAAGAGTGACTAGATACAAATAGTTTAAAACAAGCAATATCAAGATATGCATCAATCAACTAGTCTTGGGACAATGCACATAGAACTAAGGATGGCCACTAAGCTCTCAAAGTAGGTGCATAAAGGTAGAAGGTGGAGACTCAATATAATGGTGGAAGAAAGGCCTTCATAGAAGGAAGTAGGGATTCAAGTCTCATAAAGAGCTTCCAAAAACTATGGTGGAGACTCAGCTCTCATTGCCCCTATCATAAGCATCTTTAAGGTGATTAAGGTTAAAGTGACACAACTAAGAGGATATGCTTGACAAGTTATAAACCGAAATCTCATGCCCCTTACTTACAAAGACCGAACCTCATGCTACTCAACTTTAGTCACGAGTAAGCTCTTGTCATTGTAAGTACATGTGTATCATAAAGAACCGCCAACAGGGTACCCCTTGCACATGATACAGGAGCTATCCCATAATCAAAAATGACAAGGCAAGCAGACAATGAGAATCTCAGTGATCTTTTTATTTGCTATTTGCATAGGTTTTTATTGAGGATGCTTCATAGAGTGATCATTATGGTGATGCTGCAAGTTTCCACCATGATTAGGCATGTCTTAGGCTAGCGGGATCCGTCTGAAAAAGAACATGATATCACACACATACAAACTCCATGATCTTACAAGTTCCACTTTTATTTCACACCGCCAGGATCCGTCTGAAAAAGAACATGATATCAACGGGGTACAGAGTACAAGTGCAATGTTGAAAGCATTCCCCATGAAACATGGTTCTGCTAATTTCAACTTATAAAACGCAAGCATATACGCAACAAAGAAGGATGTCACATCCCAAGATTTTCCAAATCTTGTAATGTGAAAAATAAAATAACAAAATAAATTTCTGTTGGAAATCAGGGTGAAAAGAAACTTTTGTTTCTAAAAGGAGACTTAAAATCCCATCTTGAACAAACTTTGGTAAAAGTTTGAATTCAACAAAAATCCAAATCAAGGGAAATGCATTCCTCAATGAATGTATCTGGAAATTTGAACACCTAGAAAATAAATCAAAAACCCTAAACCCTAATGGAAGGAAACCATTTTCCAAAGTATCTCCAAATCCATGGATTTGATCCATACCAAATTTGATCAACAAATAATCACAAAGGATCAAGAAAGACCTTAAAGATTGATTTCACTCAATTTGGAACCATAAGCGCAAAATCTTAGAAATATGATAAGATAAGGAAATTGAATTTCCAAAGTCAATAAAGCCCTTACCAAAAGCCCATACCCTTTGGTGAACAAATAATCCTAAAGGGATTTAAAAAGTAAAACATTTATCAAAGGAAAATAAATTGTTTTGGAAACACTGTTTTAGATCTTTTAATAAAAGACTTTGATTTCAAATGAAAAGATAAGCCAAATTAACTTTGGCCAAACTTTTGAAATAAAATATTTTGTTTTGATAAAATGAGTAAAGGTTTATTTAAATAAAATGATAAGGATTTAAATATCCAATTTTATTTAAGTAAAAGCTTTTCCCATTTTAAATGAACACCAAGTATTTTATTACTACTTTGAAATCTTTTATTAAAAGGTTTTGCTTTGATTAAAATGAGTAAAGGAATATTTAAATAAAATAAATAAGGATTTAAATATCCAATTTTATTTAAGTAAAGGCTTTCCCATTTTAATTAAAACACCAAAACTTATTTATTTAAATAAGTTTCCAAGTATTCCTTTATTTTTCAAATTAAACCTTCTGGGTTGGTTTTGAAAATAATTGGAATTCAAATGGAAATATTATTAAATAAATCAAACCCTAATAACTAAAGATCCATTTTATTTAATTATTAAATGGATCTTAAAATAAATAAAAATATTATTTCATTTTGAGATTTGGATTATGTTTCTAAACAGAACCAAATTCAAATGAAAAGTTGAGTGCTTGTTTGAATTGCTTGATTAATTGTTTGAATTTGAAAACAGAAAATAGAATAGAAAAAGAAAAAGAGATTAGACAGAAAAAAAATAAAGAAACAGACCCATCCCAATAGGCCCAACTCTAGCCCAGCCTTTCACTCCCCGAAGGAAAACATTTTACACCTAGAAACAGACCCGCTGAGTCAATGACAACCGGGACCCACTTCCCCCTCTCCCTCACTCGCTGACATCAGACCCCACCTCCACTTATTTCCTCCCCGAACCGTTTTTCTGTACCGCGAAAGAAACCCACACAGCAGCTGACCGGTGGACCTCCTCCTCTCTTCTTTTCCCACTGACCAGAGGACCCCACAGACAGCTGTTCATCGTCTTCAACCTCCTCAGCGACTCGTTCCTCCCCCCCCGTTCTGCCGTTGATTGCTCCGACTTAATTCACCTTAACACCGAGCCTTTACCTCGCCTTGATCACGCAGATGGAAACGCCTCCCTCTCCTCTATAAATCCCCTCTGACACCTCGCCAGACGCTCAGACCGCCCCAATTTTTCTTCAGATCACGCAGCTCCGGCCACCGTCTCCGAGCAATTCCGGCGAAACCAGACCTCCCCTTACCTCGCCGACCTAGCACCCTTACTCCATGCATCCAGACGCATCCTCCTGTGCCAGCCATTCATCCGCGGGTGCCCTGTAAGCTCGACTTCGACGACGACCTACAGCACCGCCGACTGCCTCTTTCTCCGACGAGCCCCACAGGTAGATTCCGGTCGCCCCTCTTCTCCTCGTTCACGCACACAGCACCTCCGTGACCTCCTGCGTCTAACCCAACCCTCGGTTGTTCTTATCGTGATCTGTAGCGACGAATCCGACAAGCACAGAGTGCCGCCGAGTCTGCTTCTTCTCCGGCAAATTTTCCCGGTAAGCCTCGACCACCCCGACCCCTCTCGTTCACGCACACGACTCTGTCTCGAACTTGCGCATCTAATCGAGCCTTCTTTTCGCTTCGGAGAGATCCACAGCGATGCCAACAACGACAACCAGAGCCAACCGCCGCCGTTCCCAACTCCGACGAGCAATCCACCTCGTTCCCGAGCGCCCCTCGCCCGACCAACACCTCCCCGAGCATCGCCGTAACCTCCTGAGCCCGGTGAGCATTCCCTCTTTCTCTCTCGCTTTCTGCATCGCCGGCACCGTCATCGACCGACGACTCCGCCGCCGTTAGCCGCCGCAGCGCCGCTAGCTTTAGGTCGATTCTGCCGCAACCGTCCGATCTCGATCCATCGGTTACGATAAATGACTAACCGAAGGGGTATCGAGCAATCTGTGCCGTGCGATCAAACTTGATCCAACGCTCCACGTTGCCGATCCACACCGAACCGGTACGGGCGAATAATATTAAGACGCGTGGCACTAGATCTGTTTAAAAGAAATTTGAAAACAGATTTATTTGCCATTTTCAAACCCTTGTATCTTTGGATCCACACGTCCAAATTTTACAAATTTGATGTCGTTGGAATCAGCAAGACAAGACCTAACCAAACCTACCCTTAGTTTAGCAAATAGTATCTGTTAACTTGTTTAACTTTGCAGATTGTTTTGTATGCTTGCTAACAATAGAAAAATCATTTAAAAATGATATTTAGGTTAAAACCTTTGCCAATTAGTTTGTTGTGACCTTGCTGACCATAGGAACCAACCCATAGTTTGGAAAGTGATTTTGGAAAAGAATAGAATGGATTAATTAGTTTAGTCCATTTCTAGCTAACTAAAACTATTTGTTTTGTTTATGAAAATGCTTTCATAAAAGAAAACCTTGAGAAAATGTTTGGACCAAACCTCAATTAAAAAGCACCAAGTTTTGCAATAGCAACTCATTTGGTGAACCCTATAGACTAAAACCCTAGTAGACATATTTCTTCACCACATAAAGTGACCAAATAGGTGCCTTGTTTTGAAATTGTTTTTTTGAGGTGAAACCTTTTGCTAATGACTTTGCCATTTTGGTAAATGACCAATTTGGAACTTACAAAGTTTAGAAGCCTAGTGAGGACCATCCCTACAATAGAACCAACCTTTGCATACTTATGCATGACTTAGATATACCCAAATGTCTATGACCCACTAGGAACCACTTTTGCAAACAAAGCAAAGCTTGGCATGCTTGCATGCAATTCTTTGACTTTGTTATTTTTGTTTGTGTGTGTTGTTTTGCTTGATTGGTAGATTGAGTTTGTGCCTTGCTTGATTGATTGTAGTGACTTGAAGAGTGTGATTGTTGCAAGGACAAGGAGTGAACTTATACCCTCTACCAAAAAGGCAAGTGATATTTCATATCTTATGTCCCATTATTTTCACTATGCATTAGTGTTTTTGCTAAAGTAAAATCTTGCATGGTTTTTATTTTGCTAAGTATAGACCTTGCTATAGGAAATCTAGTAGATGAATCCTTAGTAGGATTTTCCTAAGTTAAGAATCCTATTACTACCAAGCTTAGCCTAGCTAATAGAAAACCTGGGTGGGATATATGTATTCATGCTATGAAAATTCCTAAGTCTATGGACTTGTGTTTTGTTTAATAAAACAACTAAGTTAATGAATCTCCTGGGTGGAATGGGACTTGCATGGTGGTTTTTGGTTGAGTGGTTCACTAGGCCCATGTTTATGGTTTACCTTAGTGTATCTCACTTGTGGATGGCCACCCAGGAAACAAAGAGATTTGAGATGTCAAAGGTTGAGAAGCTTCAAGTGCAACCACTTGGCAATATGGGCTCTGCCATGATCATATAGGTTGCAAGAACTTAGCCACATGGACAGTGGGTGGTAGTGATTGATAGGTTGGAGCGCGTCCATGTTGGTCTAAGGAAAAACTTCTGAAAGATTTTGTCTTGGGAAACCAAGTCTTGTGGGTAAAGTGCACCACCTCTGCAGAGTGTAAAACCTAAGTACTTAGCCATGTCCCTGGTAAAGGACAATTTGAGCATCAAGACATGGAAACTTCAAGAATCTCATCATTCCAATTTCTAAATTAAAACTTGTGGGTGAACAAGGGTTGTGTGAAATTCTTCAATCTTTGATGGAGAGATGGCTTGGTACAAGGATCTCAAAATCTTAGATTGGGAAATTGTTTTTGCCAAGTAAATCTTCAGTCTTTGATTGATAGATGCCCTGAGTGGATCTTCAGTCTTTGATTGATAGATGCCTTGGAATTTGTTTTTGCCAAACAAAACTTATTTTCGAAATGATAGGAAAAATCTATTTTGAGCAATGCAAGCCTCAACTCCACTTAGCCAAAATGCATATAGATGATAGACTCCACTATACTACCAAAGTATCACTTGCCAATACAATTCAAATGTATTGACCCTTGTGGCTGTAACTTATTATGTTTTAGGTTTGATTGTTTTAGTGAAGATTGATTGATTAGGATTACAAAGTCTACAACCAACATCTGCCTGTGGCACTTTGAAGATGAAGGACCCAATGCTTATAGTTATTCCGCTGCAATGTAATGTAATAGCCTAATGAGCTATGTTTGATGTAATAAAATTATGTTAATCCTGGTTATAAAGTTGTATTATGACCTTTGTTTCTCGATATTACATCTGAACTGTGGATGCTAGCTATTGATCCAGGGACTAGCATTGTAAACACAGGGGACTCAATCTTATTAAAGGTTGGGGATCCTACAAAGGACCCAATGGTTCAAGTTTATTAGATGCAAAAAGGTAAAGTGTGCCATCAAGTTCGTGAGAGCTTTAATCACTAGTTTTCTCATAACAAGTTTAATTTGGAAGGTATACAAAAGCATGAATATACTTGGAATAGCATAAGCTAGTAGGTAGGTATGGTGAACTCTTAGGAATAACTTGGTTTAGGGAGTTGGATGCATGAGTGGAACTCATACTTGGTTGTGGAGGCTAGGAAAAGACTAGGAGCGACAAACTAAGAGATCAATAATGGCCATAATCATGCAAAGCGACAAAACATCATTGATCAAAGCATAAAGTGATACTACAAGTTGAAAACTAAAGGATCATAAAGGCTATGGTGACTTGAGATAGTCATAACATGGTGTGAGCATGTGCCAAGTCAACCCAAATAAAGCATCAAAGGAGAATACCACTCTACTACGCTTTAATATGCTAAAACAACGCATGATTCATCCAAGGCACATTAAGCAATCTCAATTGTTTATAACAAGTCATGCTACATCGAAGAATACTAAGCATTAAGCCAAAACAATATCAAGCATGGCATGACAAAGCATAGGCCACAGTCAAAAACGATCTCTTTTTACCACATAAGTATGAACTTTCCTACTCTTTTCCAGACCAAACCAAACTATTTGCCAACCAATGTATGAAAGAGGGGGTCCAACAAATTTATTCAGAAAACTAAGCAAACAAAAGCAAATGAAAACCAAAACTAAAACGAAAAAGAAGACGCTCCAAGAAAAACACAACTGTGCATGAAACAATAAAAATGAAGCGTTTGGAAGAAACCTGTAATTTTTATTGATGAAGAGGGGATGCCTTGGGCATCCCCAAGATTTGACGCTTGTACTTCTTGGATTTTTCTTGTGGTGACACGCGTGGCATCCCCAAGCTTGAGCTTTAGTCCATCCTTCATCTCATTACTCATTCCTTCCATACACCTGAAATTTTTCCTTCATACAAAACTTCACACAATCTTTATTAGCAACATTAGTGCACTCAAGATAAATAAGTCTTAAGTTTCAGTTCCAACACAAATAAACTTCCATTATAACACTATATACTGTAGTACTTCCCTCAAAAGTCTCAATTCTCCAAAAGAACTCAAAAAGGAACCAACAAGAAGCAAATGTAGAAAATGGCAGAAATCTGTCAAAACAGACCAGCAGGTAAAGATGAATTTTTTCGAAGACCTTCTGTTGCTCAAATCAAAAAGTGTTGAAGTAACGAAAGTTAGATAACAACCTGGGTCATAAGCACAAATATTCATGCCTCAAAAAGACTTACTGAGATTTTACATGAATTTTTACGGTGAAGCACATAAATCTGTTTCGGGATAGCAACTTTCCCAATCATTACTTCTCTCTCATTAGAGGTTACTATTGGCACAAAAAGCAAATAAAAAAGGATAAGGAGTGGTTTTTACTGAAGTAATAACTTCCAAGACTCATATAAATTTTTTGGGTTATCTCCCGATAAGTACTTTTCTTTAATGCCTTTAAGTTAGGCATAAGAAGCAAGAAAAAGAATCAAGTGTTCTCAAATGAAGAAGCATTAAGACCAAATTTTGTTTTAATAGGAGAAGCAAAAGAAATATTCTCTCTCTTCTTAGTTAAGTGTTCTATACCTTTCTTGAGTGGGAGTTGATATTTAATGGTGCCTTCTTTCATATCAATAATGGCACCAACAGTTCCAAGAAAAGGTATTCCCAAAGTAATAGGACAAGAAGCATTGCATTCAACATCCAAAACATAGAAATCAATGGAGACATAGGCATTGTTAACCATAATAAGAACATCATTAAGACTCCCCATGAGTTTCTTTTTATCATTATCATCAAGTGGGACATTCAAATAACATCTTCAAGTGGAGGCAAATCAAGCATATCATAAATCCTTCTAGGCATAATAGAAACACTACAACCAAGATCACATAAAGCTTTGAAATCAAAGTCATTTACTTTCATATTAATGATGGGTTCCCAACCATCTTATTGTTTTACAGCAATAGAAGGTTTATGTTTCATCTTTTCTTTTTTAATCTTTATGAGAGCATCAGTAATGTGTTTTGTAAAGGCCATGTTCATAGCACTAGCATTAGGACTTTTAGCAAGCTTTTGTAGGAACTTAATAACTTCAGAAATATTGCAACCATCAAGATCAAAATCAAATTTATCATCTAAAGTAGTAGAACTATTACTAGCCTCAACACTAGTGGTGGTAATAGTAGAAACACTAATGTTTCTAGCAATTTCATCTTCTCTTTCCCACTTAGCATGTAATTCAGTTAATAGTCTAACATTTTCATCAATTCTTACTTGTATAGCATTAGTAGCTGCAAAGGGATTATCATTATTTTCAGGTTTAGCAGCCATTTGATTCAAAAAGATTGAACTTCAGCCAAAGATGCTATATTTCTTTCAGCATTAGAGAGTTTTTCCTCAATAGTTTTATTGAAAGCAGTTTGTTTACTAATAAAGTCTTTAAGCATAACTTCAAGTTTTGAGGGTGCACTCCTATTATTGTTGTAAGAATTTCCATAAGCATTACCATTGTTGGGAGGATATGGCTTGTAATTGTTGTTACCAAAATTATTCCTATAAGCATTATTGCCAATATTATTATTTCTTATGAAGTTCACATCAACTTGATCTTCTTGAGCAACCAAAGAGGCTAAAGGAACATTATTTGGATCAATATGGGCTTTCCCATTAACAAGCATAGACATAATAATATCAATCTTATCACTCAAGGAGGAGGTTTCCTCAACAGAATTTACCTTCCTACCTTGTGGAGCTCTCTCAGTATGCCATTCAGAATAATTAACCATCATATTGTCCCGAAGTTTCGTTGCTGCACCCAAAGTGATGGTCATAAAGGTACCTCCAGCAGCAGAGTCCAATAGGTTCCTTGAAGAATAGTTCATTCCTGCATAAAAAATTTGGATGATCATCCAAGCAGTCAGTCCATGAGTGGGACAATTCTTTACCAAAGATTTCATTCTTTCCCATGCTTGAGCAACATGTTCATTATCAGATTGTTTAAACTTCATTATTTCACTTCTCATAGATATAATCTTAGCAGGAGGATAGTATTTTCCAATAAAAGCATCTTTGCATTTAGTCCAAGAATCAATAATATTCTTAGTTAAGGAATTCAACCATTCTTTAGCTTTTCCTCTCAAAGAGAAAGGAAACAATTTAAGCTTAATAATATCACCATCTATATCCCTATGCTTTTGCATCTCACAAAGTTCAAGAAAGTTATTTAGATGGGCAGCAACATCTTCATTACCAATACCAAAAAATTGTTCTCTCATAACAAGATTGAGTAAAGCAGGTTTTATCTCAAAGAAAGTATCTTCAGGCACAGGTGGAGCAATAGGTGTGCTCATAAAATCATTGTTGTTGGTGCTAGTGAAGTCACACAACTTAGTGTTTTCAAGAGTAGTCATTTTTTTGTGTTTTCAAGTAAGGAAGAAAACTTATAAAACTATTTTTTTTGTGTTTTTGATGAAGAAACAAGCAAACAAAACAAAAAGAAACTAAGCAAAACAAAAATAACAAAGTAAAGAGATTGGTTATGAGGGACTCCCCTTGTGAAGATGTCCTTGACTCCCGACATGGCGCCGTAAAAATGCTTGATGGCTCAGTGTTGATGTAGAGCCCGTTGGGAACCCCAAGAGGAAGGTATGATGAGCACAACAACAAGTTTCCCTCAGTTATGAAACCAAGGTTTAATCGAACCAGTACGAGCAAGGAAACACCCCAAAGGTGTTGCTAGCTGAGCCTTGGCAGGGCGCACTACCGGTGCTAGTAGCAACGTGGAGACCTACACAACACAACCACAGAACTTTATCCCCAACTTGCGATGAGGTTGTCAATCTCACCGTGTTTTGCAGATAACAAAGGATTAAACGTATCGAATGGAAAAAAGAAGTAAAAGTTTGCAAAAAGTAAACAGATTGTAGATTGTATGTAAAGAAAAGGACCGGGATCGATAGTTCACTAGAGGTGGTTGTCCTTAAGATAGATAACATGCTGGGTGAACAAATTACAGCGGGGCAGTTGACAAACATCGAGAAAGCAATACATGCATATACTAATCATATTGATTCCTTTGAGACTTGATTGGGCATTACAACATTATACATAGACCGCCATCCAACTGCATCTATCACTAATAATCCACCTTCAGGTTATCATCCGAACCCCCTCCAGTATTAAGTTGCAAGCAACAAATTATTGCTTTATGAACTGTGTCTAAAGTAAACAATACGATTGTTCTATGAACAAAGGATTGTTGTTTTCTCCCTAGTAGCAACAGCACATCTAGTACCCTAGAGATTTCTCTCACTTCCCCAGTTTACCAGAGGCATGAACCCACTATCAAGCATAAATACTAACTCTTGGAATTGCTAGCATCTACTTGGCCAAGATAGCTACTAACAACAGAAAGCATGCAAGATCAGAAATAACAAAGACATGATAGAATCAATAATCAATCTGAAATAGCATCTCAATATCCATCGAATCCCCACAAACACAACATGGAGAATTACAAATAGATGATCTTGATCATGAACGGAGCTCACAAGATCTAGACATGAAAGCACAAAGGAGGAGAACCAGCCATCTAGCTACTACATGGATCCGTAGTCCAAGGATGAATTACTCACGCATCACACTGGAGGATTGCATGGTGATGAAGAAGGCCTCTAGGGTGAATTCCCCTCTCCGGCGGGGTGCCAGGAAGAGCTTCAGATCCCTCCCAACCTAGGGGCAGAGACGACGGCGGCTACAGACTCTTTCGTGGATTTTTTATCTGGTACTTAGGGTTTTTGTCCCGAGGGCATCTTATAGGCAGAAGGATAGGCCGAGGGGGTGCTAGGATCGGCCAGACCACCCCCTGGCGTGGGCCAGGCCTGGCCGCGTGGCCAAGTGGTGTGGCTGGCCCCCAGCCCTTCTCCGTCTCGTATTCTGGCATCTGATGACTTCCGGAAAAAATAGGCACTTTGGCTTTTGTCCCGTCCAATTCCGAGAATATTCATTTTCTGACTTTCCTAGAACCAAAAACAGCAGAAAATAGGCAGCTGGCACGATGGCTCTTGTTAATAGGTTAGTACAAGAAATCATATAAAAAGTACTCCATAGTGTGGACAAAACACAAGAAAGTGGATAAAACCAAGCATGGAACATCAAAAATTATAGATACATTTGCAATGTATCAAGAATCCCTTTGCTGCTACTAATGCCATACAAGTTAGAATTGGTGAAATTGTTTGATTACTAGCTGAATTGCATGCTAAGTGGGAGAGAGAAGATGAAATTGCTAGAAACATTAGTTTTTCTACTATCACTACCACTTGTGTTGAAGCTAGTAATAGCTCTACTACTTTAGATGATAAATTTGATTTTGATCTTGATGGTTGCAATATCTCTGAAGTTATTAAGTTCCAACAAAATCTTGCTAAAAGTCCTAATGCTAGTGCTATGAATATGGAATTTACAAAACACATTACTGATGCTCTCATACAAATCAAAGAAGAAAAGATGAAACATAAAGATTCTATTTCGATGAAACAAGAAGATGGTTGGGAACCCATCATTAATATGAAAGTGAATGATTTTGATTTCAAAGCTTTATGTGATCTTGATAGTAGTGTTTCTATTATGCCTAGAAAGATTTATGATATGCTTGATTTGCCACCACATGAAGATTGTTATTTGAATGTCCCACTTGATGATAATGCTAAAAAGAAACTCATGGGGAGTATTAATGTTCTTATTATGGTTAACAATGCCTATGTCCCTGTTGATTTCTATGTTTTGGATGTTGAATGCAATGCTTCTTGTCCTATTACTTTGGGAAGACCTTTTTTTAGAACTGTTGATGCCATTATTGATATGAAAGAAGGCACCATTAAGTATCAACTTCCACTCAAGAAAGGTATAGAACACTTCCCTAGGAAGAGAGAGGAGATTTATTTTGCTTCTCCTATGAAAACAAAATTTGCTCTTAATGCTTCTTCATTTGAGAATACTTGATCCTTTTCCTTACTTCTTATGCCTAACTTAAAGGCGTTAAAGAAAAGTACGTATTGGGAGTTAACCCAAAAGTTTTAGATGAGTCTTGGAAGTTATTACTTCTGTAATAACCTCTACTTATCCTTTTTATTTGCTTTTTGTGCCAATAGTAACCTCTAATGAGAGAGAAGTAATGCTTGGGAAAGTTGCTGTCCTGAAACAGATTTTTGTTCTTCACCATAAACATTCGTGTAAAATCTCTGTATGTCTTTTTGAGGCGTGAATTTTTGTGCTTCTGCCCCAGGTTGTTATCTAACTTTTGTTAGTTCAACACTTTTTGATTTGAGAAACAGAAGGTCTTCGAAAAAATTTGTCTTTACCTTCTGGTCTGTTTTGAAAGATTTCTTCCATTATTTGCATATGCTTCTTGTTTGTTCCTTTTTGAGTTCTTTTGGGGAATTGAGATTTTTGAGGGAAGTGATACAGTAGCTTGTGTTTTATTGGTGTTGAAACTGAACCCAAAGACTTATTATCTTGAGTGCACTAATGTTGCTAATAAAGATTGTGTGAAGTTTTGTATGAAGGAAAAATTTCAGGTGTATGGAAGGAGTGAGTAATGAGATGAAGAATGGACTAAAGCTCAAGCTTGGGGATGCCACGCATTTCACCCCAAGAAATATCCAAGAAGTACAAGAGTCAAAACTTGGGGATGCCCAAGGCATCCCCTCTTCATCGATAAAAATCCTAGGTTTCTTCCAAACACTTCATTTTTATTGTTTCATGCACAATTGCGTTGATCTTGGAGCGTATTCTTTTTTGTTTTCGTTTTGGTTTTTTGTTTGCTTGGTTTCCTTAGTTTGATGAATAAATTGGTTGGACCCCCTCTTTCATACATTGGCTTTCAAATAGTTTGGTTTGGATTGGAAAAGTGTAGGAAAGTTCATGCTTAAGTGGTAAAGAGAGCTTGTTTTTGACTGTGACCTATGCTTTGTCATGCCATGCTTGATATTGTTTTGGCTTTATGCTTAGTAATATTTGTTGTAGCATGACTTGTTATAAACAATTGAGATTGCTTAATGTGCCTTGGAAGAATCATGCGTTGTTTTTGCATATTAAAGCATAGTATTGTGGTATTCTCTTTTGATGCTTTATTTGGGTTGACTTAGCGCATGCTCACACCATATTATGACTATCCAAAGTCACCATACCCTTTATGATCCTTTAGTTTTCGACTTATAATATCACTTTATGCTAATGATGTTTTGTCGCTCTACATGATTATGGCCATTATTTCTCTCTTAGTTGGTCGCTCCCAGTCTTTTGCTAGCCTCCGTAACCAAGTGTGAGTTCCACTCATGCATCAAACTCCTTAAAGCAAGTTATTCCAAAGAGTCCATCATACCTACCTATTAGCAATTGCTATTCCAAGTATATTCATGCTTTTATCTACCTTCCAAATTAAATTTGTTATGTGAAAATTAGTGATTAAAGCTCTCACGAACTTGATGGCACACTTTACTTTCTTGCATTTAATAAACTTGAACCATTGTGTCCATATTTGTTGCGTATATGCTTGTGCTTTATAAGTTGAAATTAGCAGAACCATGTATCATGAGGAATGCTTTCAACATTGCACTTGTACTTTGTACCACGTTGATATCAAGTTCTTTTGCTTATGGATCCCGGCGGTGTGAAATAAAAGTCGAAATTATAAGATCATGGAGTTTGTATGTGTGTTAGAGAAACGCCTGGGCCGCTAGCCTAAGCCATGCCTAATCATGGTGGAAACTTGCAGCATCACCATAATGAGCACTCTATCAAGCATCCTCAATAAAAACCTATGCAAATAGCAAATAAAAAGATCGCTGAGATGCTCATTGCCTGCTTGCCTTGTAATTTTGATTATGGGATAGCTCCTGTATCATGTGCAAGGTGTACCCCATTGGTGGTTCTTTATGATACATATGTACTTACAATGACAAGAGCTTACTTGTGACTAAAGTTGAGTAGCATGAGGTTCGGTCTTCGTAAGTAAGGGGCATGAGATTTTGGTTTATAACTTGTCAAGCATATCCTATTAGTTGTGTCACTTTAAACTTAATCACCTTCAAGATGCTTATGATAGGGGCAATGAGAGCTAGTTCTTAAACTACTTGTATCTAGTCACTCTTATGAACTTGATATTGCTTGTCTTTAAACTACTTGTATCTAGTAAATACTTCAAGCATAACTTGATATTGCTTGTTCACCTTCAAGCATAACTTGATATTGCTTGTTCACCTTCAAGCATAACTTTATATTGCTTGTTCTTAAACTACTTGTATCTAGTCACTCTTATGAACTTCGAAGGTGTCCTATGCATTTATATTTGCTACTCTATGAGGGACAAGCCGAATGCCACTATGCTATGTTTTCTTTATGTGAAACAAACAAACGTTTTGCAAAGCATTATTATTCGTGAATCTTTTGTTTATGCCTTTTCATGTTGCAACATAGTTGCTATGTTTTATTGCTAGAACTTTATCTTTCATGCTATGTTGAAGTACTATGATCCCAGCTTTCAATGTTTTACAAATACTTTGATCAAGTTTATGATGGTGCATGTCAGCTCAAAAATTAATCTTTCTTTTTATCACTTACCTACTCGAGGACGAGCAGGAGTTCAGCTTGGGGATGTTGATACGTTGCAAACGTATCCATAATTTTTTATGTTCCATGCTTGGTTTTATCTACTTTCTTATGTTTTGTTCCAACTTTGGAGTACTTTTCATACACTTTCTTGGACTAACCTATTAACAAGATGCCACAGTGCCAGCTGCCTATTTTCTACTGAGGAAGTCAGAAAATGAATATTCTTGGAATTGGACGGGAGAAAAGCCAAAGTTAGTTTTTCACCGAGGGGGACACGGAGCCAGAATATGAGACGGAGGGGCAGGGCCGCCACACCACGGCCACACAGGCCCTGGCCAGCTCAAGCGCCAGGGGTGGTCTGGTCACCTAGGCACCCCCTCGGCCTCCCCTTCCGATTGTAAGATGCCTCCAATACAGAAACCCTAAGTACCCGATCAAAATTCCACGAAAGAGTCTATAGCCGCCATCATCTCCATCCCTAGTTCGGGAGTGATCTGAAGCTCTTCTCGGCACCCTGCAGAGAGGGGAATTCATCCTAGAGGCCTTCTTCATCACCATGCAAGCCTCCGGTGTGATGCGTGAGTAGTTCATCCTTGGACTACGGGTCCATGTAGTAGCTAGATGGTTGGTTCTTCTCCTTTGTGCTATCATGTTTAGATGTTGTGAGCTCTGTTCATGATCAAGATCATCTATTTGTAATCCTACATGTTGTGTTTGTGGGGATCTAAGATTGATTATTGATGCTATCATGTCTTTGTTATTTGTGATCTCGCATGCTTTCCGTTGTTAGTAGCTATCTTTGCCAAGTAGATGCTAGCAACTCCAAGATTTACTATTTATGCTCGATAGTGGTTTCATGCCTCTAGTAATCTGGGGAAGTGAAAGAAATCTCTAAGGTACTAGATGTGTGATGTCTAGGAACTTCTATTCTTGTAGACAGTTGTTGGGCCTCCAAGTGTAGAGGTTTGTAGAATATGAGCAAGTTTTCCCTTAAGTGGATCACCCAAGGTTATCGAACTCAGGGAGGAAGTGGTCAAAGGTATCCCTCTCAAGTAACCCTGCAATCAAGATACAAGAAGTCTCTTGTGTCCCCAACACACCTAATACACTTGTCAGGTGTATAGGTGCACTAGTTCGGCGAAGAGATAGTGAAATACAAGTGGTATGGATATAAGACAACGGTGCCAGAAAATACTTTGATGGTGTGGAAAAGACTAAAGGCAAACTGAAATAAAGATGGAAGCAAGCAAACATGTAACATATCTTGTTGCAAACGGTGTTTCAATGCTTAGAAATAAGGCCTAGGGATCATACTTTCACTAGTGAACACACTCATATAAATATCTTCTCTTTATGATACTACTCTTAACTACTCTCCGGTTGGACACTCTAATCCATGGTAGGGCTATAACAGCACACCTCAAAGTAAGCCTTTACCGTCTAGAAAACCCCACACTGTTACCTTGAGCACTAGATGGTTCCAACAAACACCACAATTTCATAGAGACATCTAACTCCAAATATAACTCATAACAAGTATTTGTAATCTCTATCCCAAGTGCCACCATGGTGTGCACACTGTCAAGTTCACACACATGGGGAGAGCAAAGATCTATGAAAGCACTTGAGTAGCAAGGTAGATCTATAGATTACAAGCTCATGATCACAATATGATCATGCATAGAGAAAGAGATGAACACATAGCTACCGGTAGAACCCTTAGCCTCGAGGAAGAACTACTCCCTCATCATCATGGGAATCAGCAACAACGATGGAGATGGTGGTGGAGATCGATAGAGATGGCTCCGGGGGCACTTCCCTGTCCCGGTAGGGTCCCGGAACAGAGACTTTCTATCCCTCGAATCTCCCCTTCGGTGGCGGCGGCGCTGCGGAACTTTTTGTTGCTGGAGGCTGTTCGATTTAGGGTTTTTGCATCGAGGGAGATATATAGGGGAAAGACGCAAGGTTGGTGGCCGGCCAGGGGGCCCACACCATGCCCTGGCGTGGCCAGGGAGGACCCACGCCTAGGGGTGGTGTGGCCACCCTGTGGCCCCTCTCCGTCTCGTCTTCTGGCTCCGTGAGTCTTCCCGTAAAATATCAACTTTGGCTTTTGTCCCGTCCAATTCCGAGAATATTCATTTTCTGACTTTCCTGGAACCAAAAACAGCAGAAACAGGCAGCTAGCACTGTGGCATCTTGTTAATAGGTTAGTCCAAAAAAGTGTATAGAAAATACTCCAAAGGGTGGACAAAACATAAGAAAGTAGATAAAACCAAGCATGGAACATCGAAAATTATAGATACGTTTGCAACGTATCAACATCCCCAAGCTTAACTTCTGCTCGTCCTCGGGTAGGTAAGTGATAAAAAGAAAGAATAATTTTTGAGGTGACATGCACCATCATAAACTTGACCAAAGTATTTGTAAAACAATGATAGATGGGATCATAGTACTTCAATCATAACATGAAAGACAAAGTTCTAACAATAAGACAAAGCAACTATGTTGCAACATGAAAGGGTACAAACAAAAGATTCATGAATAACACTGCTTTGCAAGACGTTTGTTTGTTTCACATAAAGAAAACATAGCATAGTAGCATTCAGCTTGTCCCTCATAGAGTAGAAAATCATACTTGCATATGACACCTTCAAAGTTCATAAGGGTGACTAGATACAAGTATTTTAAGATCAAGCAATATCAAAGTTATGCATCAATCAACAAGTCATGGGACAATGCACATAGAACTAAGAATGGCCACTATGCTCTCAAAGTAGGTGCATAAAGATAGAAGGTGGAGACTCAACATAAAAGTAAAAGAAAGGCCTTCATAGAAGGAAGCAGAGATTCAAGTTTCATAAAGAGTGTCCAAAAATTATGGTACTTATTAGCTTTCAGCCCCTATCGTAAGCATCTTTAAGGTGATTAAGGTTAAAGTGAAGAAACTATGAAGTATATGCTTGACAAAGTATAAGTTGGAAATCTCATGTCCCTTGAATACGAGGGCCGCTCCTCATGCTACTCAAGTTTAGTCACCGGTAAGTTCTTATCATAGTTAGTACATGTCTATCATAGAGAACCGCCAACGGGGTACCCCTTGCCTGATGATACGGAAGAATCCCCATATCAAAATGAAAAGCCAAGCAGACAACGAGCATCTCAGCAATCTTCTTATTTACCATGGGAAAATGGTGCTTTTTCTCTCTTTCCTCTTTTCTCATATCTCTTTTATCTTTTCTTTTCTTTTTCTCTTTTTTCTCAATATCCGACTCTTTTTTTATAAGAAGAATGCTTCATAGACAACTCATTATGGTTACGCTGCAGGTTTCGATCATGACGGCATGGATTAGACCAGCGGTCCAGGCGTTTCTCTAACACACATACATAACTCCATGGACTTACAAGCTCCCCTTTCATATCACACCGACGACATCCATAGACAAAACAACATGATATCAACTAGGTACAATGTACAAGTGCAATGTTGAAAGCGTTCCCCATGACAACATGGTTCTGGTAATCCCCAACGTATAAGTGCAAGCATATACAACATAGATGACACAATGGTTCAAGTTTATTAAGGGCAAGAAAAGTAAAGTGTGCCATCAAGTTCGTGAGAGCTTTAATCACTAATTTTCACATAACAAGTTTAATTCGGAAGGTAAACAAAAGCATGAATATACATGGAATAGCATATGCTAATAGGTAGGTATGGTGGACTCTTTGGGATAACTTGGTTTAAGGAATTGGATGCATGAGTGGAACTCATACTTGGTTACGGAGGCTAGCAAAAGACTAGGAGCGACAAACTAAGAGAGCAATAATGGCCATAATCATGCAGAGCGACAAAACATCATTGATCAAAGCGTAAAGTGATACTACAAGTTGAAAACTAAAGGATCATAAAGGCTATGGTGACTTGGGATAGTCATAACATGGTGCGAGCATGCGCCAAGTCAACCCAAATAAAGCATCAAAGGAGAATACCACAATACTATGCTTTAATATGCTAAAACAACGCATGATCCTTTCAAGGCACATTAAGCAATCTCAATTGTTTATAACAAGTCATGCTACATCAAAGAATACTAAGCATGAAGCCAAAACAATATCAAGCATGGCATGACAAAGCATAGGCCACAGTCAAAAACAAGCTCTCCTTCCCACTTAAGCATGAACTTTCCTACTCTTTTCCAATCCAAACCAAACTATTTGAAAACCAATGCATGAAAGAGGGGGTCCAACCGATTTATTCAGCAAACTAAGCAAACCAAGCAAACAGAAAAACCAAAACAAAAACGAAAAAGAAGACGCTCCAGGAACAACAAAACTATGCATGAAACAATAAAAATGAAGCGTTTGGAAGAAACCTGGATTTTTATTGATAAAGAAGGGGATGCCTTGGGCATCCCCAAGCTTTGACGCTTGTACTTCTTGGATATTTCTTGGGGTGACACGTGTGGAATCCCCAATCTTGAGCTTTAGTCCATCCTTCATCTTATTACTCATTCCTTCCATACACCTGAAATATTTCCTTCATACAAAACTTCACACAATCTTTATTAGCAACATTAGTGCCCTCAAGATAATATGTTTTTGGGTTCAGTTATAACACCAATAAAACTTCCAATAAAACATAAGCTACTATAGCACTTCCCTAAAAAATCTCAATTCCCCAAAAGAACTCAAAAAGGAAACAACAAGAAGAAAATGCAAATAATGGCAGAAATCGGTCAAAACAAACCGGCAGGTAAAGACAAAAAATTTCGAAGACCTTCTGTTGGTCAAATCGAAAAATGTTGAACTAAGGAAAGTTAGATAACAACCTGGGGCAGGAGCACAAAACATCACGCCTCAAAAGGACGTACAAAGATTTTACACGAATTTTTACGGTGAAGAACAAAAATCTGTTTCGAGACAGCAACTTTCCCAAGCATTACTTCTCTCTCATTAGAGGTTACTCTTGGCACAAAAAGCAAATAAAAAGGATAAGGAGCGGTTATTATAGAAGTAATAACTTCCAAGACTCATCTAAAACTTTTGGGTTATCTCCCAATAAGTACTTTCTTTAACGCCTTTAAGTTAGGCATAATAGTTTGAGAAGATGCTCACATAAGAAATATGAATTGAAGTAAAAGAGAGCATCAAGAAGCAAATTCAAAACACATTTAAGTCTAACCCACTTCCTATGCATAGGAATCTTGTATGCAAATAAATTCACAAAGAATAAAGTGATAGACATAGGAATATAAAACGAGAGTAACTTCAAAACTTTCAGCACAAAGAAGGGAAACTTAGTATTGTTGAGATACATAAAACCATGTTTCCCACTCTCATAATAACTTTCAGTAGCATCATGAATAAAATTAACAATATAACTATCACATAAAACATTCTTATCATGAGCCACATGCGTATAAGAATTAATACTCCCCACATGAACATAGTCATACTTACTAATTGTACTGGGAGCAAATTCAACAAAATAGCTATCATTATTATTCTCATCACCATAATCATCAAATATAGGAGGCATATTGTAATCATAATTAATTTTCTCCTCAATAGTAGCTGGACTGAAAATATCATATTCATTATTGTAATCATCATATATTGGAGATGTAGTATCATCATAAGCAATCGAATAATTATCTTCCAAAGTGTGTTCATTTGTAAACATATCATCATTGGAAGGATCATGGATAGCACTAATAGTACAACAATTATTAATACCATCATTTTCAGAATTGGTACCGAAGAGATTTTAAATATCAAAAGTGGTGTGCTTTTCACAATCATGATCACTACTATAGGTAATAGGCATAGGAACATCATCGAGTTCGGACTCATCAAAAGCTATAATTGGAGCAATATGCTTAGGGGAAAATACTGTTTCCTCTCTCCTTTTACTCCTCCTTTTCTTCTTTTTCTTCTTCTCTTTAGGAGGGATAGGCTTGAAAGGAATCTTCTCCATATACCCTAGTTTATTGTTAGAGACAATAGAAGAAACTTTGGAGGATTCCTCCTTTTCATTAATAAGATCAAAACACATATTAGTCCTGTCATATTTTGGTAAAATCTCATCTTCTATAATATTTTGTATGTAAGTATTTGTGTGACAATTATCAACACAATAAATATGACAACCATGCAGGATGCTATTCATATCAAAATCACTCATATCTACCAAAGAAGTTTTTCTTGATAATTCTTCATACCCCAAAAATAATGAAAGTTCATCATGCTGATTAGGAGTGATCATGTCATCACAATACAAACTTGCAGTACTTATTGGATTAGAAGGGCTATTATTATGGCCTGAGCATTCAAAATTGAAATGGCCCACTTCAAAGCAAAGTTCACAAATAAAAGGATAGAGGGCACAAACTTTTTTACCAAGATCATTTAGAGCCCTATACCACGTTCTAGTTTTTTCATTCCTGTGGGTGATACAATGTTCTTCTTCAATTTGAATCACAAGGTCTATGTATTCCACAAAAATTAACATGCTTATAAGAAATAGTACTTTCAGAGGTTTGAGCATGTTTATTGCTATCATTAATAACAATTTCATTTTCCATGCAAGTGTCTTTAAAAGGCTCATGATACATGTCCCATTTTTCTTTAGGAGCATTAATATGAGAAGAAAAGGCTCTAAAAAAATCAATAATAATTTGAGGATCAAGACCACATTTAGCACTAAGCTCTTGAAAATCAGTAGTTTCAGCGAAAGACTTAATGCAATCATACTCATAGTTTATACCTGGTTCTTTACCTTTGTTGTTATCCCAATCTTCGGTATTGCATTGAATTGTTTCAAGAAGATCCCACTTAGCTTTTACCTCCTTACTCGTGAAGGATCCCTCTAAACAAGTATCTAGATAGTCCTTGTAATGTCCTGGAAGCCTTGCATAGAAATTATTTATAACAATATTCCTAGGGAGCTCATGAATGGGACAATACTTTCTCCCCCATGCTTGGGCAATACTTTCTCCCCCATGCTTGGGCAATACTTTCTCCATCATGTGGATGAAAATTATAAATGTAATTCCTATCTTTATGAATTTAACGAGGAGGATAAAGTTTAGAGTAAAAGAGAGATTCAAGTTCCTTCCACTCCAAATGATGAGGATCATCTAGTAGCTCATACCACTCCCTTGCTTTGCCCTTAAGTGAAAGAGGGAATAGCTTCCTCTTAACTTGGTTCATTGAAATATCTGCACACTTGAACAACTCGCATAATTCGTGTATAAAGAGTAAATGATCACCAGGATGGACAGTTCCATCTCCCAAATAACAGTTGTTCATAACACGTTCAACAATTTTTATAGGTATTTTAAAAGAGATGCTTTCAGTATGTGGATTTAAAGTATCACAAGTATCATTAGAATTACCACATATGGGAGATAAAGTTTCATCAGAGCAAATTTTCTTCTTTCAAGCTGGGGAACTAAAAAGATCATCTTCATAAAAACTAACTTCCCAAAGCTTAGACGTTTCCATAGCATTAGTAACAAAGGTGTTCAAAAGATTCATACTAATAACATTGCTATTAGCATGCAAAGAAAGTTCCATGGGTTTTTTAATTTTCTTTTAAGACAATTCATGTTCTAACTTAGGAAAAATACTAAAAAGTTCTCTATTTTTGTTGTTGTTTTCCATTAAGCCTAACTAGTGGAAACAAGAAACAAAAAGACAAAATTGCAGAATCTAAAGGAAATAACTTCGAGCACTCACAACGGAGGATGTGAGTACCTTTTACCTTACCTCCCCGGCAACTGTGCCAGAAAAGAGCTTGATTTCTACGCAGTTCTATTCTTGTAGACAGTTGTTGGGCCCCCAAGTGTAGAGGTTTGTAGAACAGCAGCAAGTTTTCCCTTAAGTGGATCACCCATGGTTTATCAAACTCAGGGAGGAAGTGGTCAAAGGTATCCCTCTCAATCAACCCTGCAATCAAGATACAAGAAGTCTCATGTGTCCCCAACACACCTAATACACTTGTCAGGTGTATAGGTGTACTAGTTCGGTGAAGAGATAGTGAAATACAAGTGGTATGGATATAAGACAACGGTGCCAGAAATTACTTTGATGGTGTGGAAAAGACTAAAGGCAAACTGAAATAAAGATGGAAGCAAGCAAACATGTAATAGATCTAGTTGCAAAACAGTGTTTCAATGCTTAGAACCAAGGCCAAGGGATCATACTTTCACTAATGAACACTCTCATATAAATATATTCTCTTTATGATACTACTCTTAACTACTCTCCGGTTGCACACTCTAATCCATGGTAGGGCTATAACAGCACACCTCAAAGTAAGCCTTTACCATCTAGAAAACCCCACAATGTCACCTTGAGCACCAGATGGTTCCAACAAACACCACAATTTCATAGAGACATCTAACTCCAAATATAACTCATAACTAGTATTTGTAATCTCTAGCCTAAGTGCCACCATGGTGTGCACACTATCAACTTCACACACATGGGGAGAGCAGAGATCTATTAAAGCACTTGAGTAGCAAGGTAGATCTATAGATTACAAGCTCATGATCACAATATGATCATGCATAGAGAGAGATGAACACATAGCTACCGGTAGAACCCTTAGCCTCAAGGAAGAACTACTCCCTCATCATCATGGGAATTAGCAACGATGATGGAGATGGTGGTGGAGATCAATGGAGATGGCTCCGGGGGCACTTCCCCATCCCGGCAGGGTGCCGGAATAGAGACTTTCTGTCCCCTGAATATCCCCTTCGGTGGCGGCGGCGGTGCGGAACTTTTCGTTGCTGGAGGTTGTTTGATTTAGGGTTTTTTCATCGGGACCCACACCATGCCCTGGCGCGACTAGGGGGACCCGCGCCTAGGGGTGGTATGGCGACCCTGTGGCCCCTCTCCGTCTCGTCCTCAGGCTCCGTGAGTCTTCCGGTAAAATATCAACTTTGGCTTTTGTCCCATCCAATTCTGAGAATATTCATTTTTTGACTTTCCTGGAACCAAAAACAGCAGAAAACGGGCAGTTGGCACTGTGGCATCTTGTTAATAGGTTAGTCCAAGAAAGTGTATAGAAAGTACTCCAAAGTGTGGACAAAACATAAGAAAGTAGATAAAACCAAGCATGGAACATCAAAAATTATAGATAGGTTTGCAACGTATCAACATCCCCAAGCTTAACTCCTGCTCGTCCTCTAGTAGGTAAGTGATAAAAAGAAAGAATAATTTTTGAGGTGACATGCACCATCATAAACTTGATCAAAGTATTTGTAAAACATCAATGTGCTATTGCTTCTAGGGAGAAAACGTCAATCCTTTGTTCATTGAACAATCGTATTGTTTACTTTACACGCAATGCATAACGCAATTATCTGTTGCTTGCAACTTAATACTGGAGGGGGTTCTGATGATAATCTGAAGGTGGATTATTAGTCATAGATGCAGTTAGATTACGGTCTAGGTATAATGTTGTAATGCCCAATCAAATCTCAAAGGAGTCAAGATGATTAGTATATGCATGTATACTTTTTCGATGTTTGTCAATTGCCCCGCTGTAATTTGTTCACCCAACAGGTTATCTATCTTAAGGAGAATCACCACTAGTGAACTATGGACCCCGGTCCTTTCTTTTACCATCAATCTACAATTGTTTACTGTTTTTTGTTTACTTTCTACAAGCTTTTACTTTCTTCCACTCGATACATTTAATCCATTGTTTTCAGCAAAACCGGTGAGATTGACAACCTCATCGCAAGTTGGGGAAAAGTTTTGTGGTTGTGTTGTGCAGAATTCCACTATGCTGCTAGCACCGGTAGTGCGCCCTGCCAAAGCTCAGCTAGCAACACCTTGGGGGTGTTTCCTTGCTCCTACTGGTTTGATAACCTTGGTTTCATAACTGAGGGAAAACTTGTTGCTGTACTCATCATACCTTCCTCTTGGGGTTCCCCAATGAGCTCGATATATTTTGGGCTATCAGTTCTCTTCAGAGACCACACATGGATCCACCAATGTCATTGCACGTGTGTTCTTTTTACTAGCAACAACTAGAGTCATTGCATGTGCGTTCTTTTCGCAATCCACCTATGGATCCACCAGTGTGATTGCATGTGTGTTGTTCTCATTAACCACAACTAGAGTCATTGCACGTGTGATCTCTTTAGAGACCACACATGGATCCAACAGTGTCATTGCATGTGTGTTCTTTTTACTAACAACAACGGGAGTCATTTCATGACTATTTTTTTCACATACCACATATGGATCCACTAGGGTCATTGAAGTGTGTGTTCTCTTCAGAGACCACACATGGATCCACCAGTGTCATTGCATGTGTGTTATTATTACTAACAAAAACTAGTGTCATTGCATGTGTGTTATTTTCACAATCCACATATGGATCCACGTGTGTGATTGCATGTGTGTTCTTCTCATTAACCATAGCTAGAGTCATTGCATGTGTGATCTCTTTAGAGACCACATGTAACACCCTCAGAATCGGCCCTATGCAAGTTTCAGCGCTTCCCGCCAAACCCGCATAGAAACGATTCAAAGGTGCCCACCAGGCACTTGCGTGCGGGTGGAAAACAAAGTAATATCATTACACAATAGTCCTCGATGGAACCCACAAAACATATATATATACAACAGTGACTCAAAGAGTCAAGAATACAGATTTACAGTACAAAGATCCAAATCACCTTGAAAACAATACAGCGTCCGAGTACGGACAAGATGCAAATTGAGATAAGAGCCCTAAAGAATAACCAATGGCGTCCATAACCCTGCCCAGGCCAAGCCGGAAGGGTAACCCTGCTAACGACGTCGATCACAAAACCTGCTTAAACAAAAGGGGTGCCGACAAAGGGCAAAGGAAAAAGAGAGAGCGGTCAGTACTGAGGCCAATACACGGCGAGACTAGAATTCGGCGGTCCTCGCCTACATAGGTATGTTGGACTGAAGCGGCAGCGCAACATGCACTAACAACCTATAGAGACTCGGTATAACTATCGGCTATCAGAGAGGGATAAGAAAGACCTATCCGGAACCAAACTGATACTACCACCAAACATACCCATCCTGGTATTTCCCCCTCGAGACCAGACGAGGAAGTCAACCGAGGAACTCACACCGTTGGCAGTTTTATTTATTCAGTTATCGTTGCAGCAATTACTAGTCAGGTATAGATAGTCATCCTGATATAATAAGTAGTGGGCACTTTTAGTTAACCATTCCATTGTAGTGGCAACACTTACTAGTCAGATACAATTAGCATGAGATATCCCAAACCCAGCAGTTGTTGGTACTTTTATTTAGCCATTCCGTTGTAGTGGAGCGGATTACTAGTCATATCGGATACAAGTCAATTTATAACAGTAAACTTTAGTTATAGTTGTCTATGATCGAGAACTGTGCTCTAAGTCGTCCATAACCGCAGACACGGCTTCTCAAAAAGATTAAACCCTGCAGGGGGTGCACAAAAGTTTCCACACGCACCTACACCCTTGTTGTCAGATCAGGTAGGTACAAGATCACAAAACATACACCCAACGGTATGTCGACGGGGTTTCGGACACGACGTTTCCCAGACCCAAAGCAAACACGGGGGGCCACCCCACTAAGCTACCCGTAACAAAGTCGGCCGGTCTCCGAGACGGACCCACGGTTTGTGTCGACGGCTGTAAACGACTGGGAACCCGAAAGTGTGACTGGGCTTGTCGATACAGCGAAAACGTGTCACGATCCTAAACAGTACAGGTGCTCCACGCACAATTGTAAATAAAGCAGTAAAGCATGGCATAAGTACAGGATAGTAATAAAGCCCCAAACTACTTTGTCTCGCCCAGTACATTACTTTGAAATCAGGTACTAAATCGATGGGGGTGCCCACACACCCCACCTGTGGTTAGCGCGCTCGATCTCGGAACAGGTGTCAAGAACTCGGGGTCCTACGGGACACACCGGGATTAAAACCAAATATTGTCTATTACCCACCGGTGCCTCTGCATTTACCTACTTTCAATTTTAGTTATTAAACAATAATTAAAGTCTTGATCATCTCCAACATTAAACATACGGCAATACTCCAACAACTGTGGTACTTGACGACACGCAACAGCACTTGAGCAAGCGACTACGACCGCAAGTCCAACTATCTACCAAACAATAGGTAATAGGATGTGTCCAAGGCAATATAAGGCTGCAAGGGATATCACGGGCATGAAAACTAGAGCATCACAACACAGATAGCAATAGATCAACAGGAGGGGATAAATACTATAAAAGTAAGATAGGTAGAAAGGGGGAGATGCTCGCCTGAAAACATTGCCGGAGGTTCAGCCGAAGATCGGGTCGACACTCGCATCAACTCATCGTCCTAATCTGTGAAGAAGCGAAGCACTAGAAGAAACACCGGATGCACTATTTAATACTACGGCAAAAGATCGGGCATGATGCATGTATGATGTAGATGCGGTGCAATTAGGCAGTATTAAGCAGAACCGGAATCCCGACCATTAATTAAAGGGTTCAAGTCATTTAGAACCCCTGCAATTTAAATGTTGTATTAACAGGGTGAAACATGGCATCGGTTCGCTACACCAATTTAAATGGAGTCCGAAATATGAGATGAAGATATTCCGCAGATGGACTCCATATTTAATTATGAGGTGAATCGGCCTAATGCCCCCAAACCACAGGTAGATATGCATGCATGCACAATTTAATATGCACAAGATATATATCAATTTATAAAATAGGGGGTCGGGAAAAGGTTCACACATCGGCGTTTGGCGATCTTGGGTTCCGGGGGGGGGGTTCGGGGTCCGACAGGGTTCGACGGGGATTGGCGAGGCGGAAAAGTTCTTCGGACAATGGGAAGTCGCTCTTGTCGCATCCGGGAGGAAAGACTTGGTTGGCGTCGGGGGCGCATCGGATTCGCCCCAGGTCGGTGTCGATCTTGCCGTCACGAAGATCTTGTCAGGTCCTCATATCGGGTCGGTCTTGGCATTCGGGGTGAAGAACTTGGCGTCCTTCAGTGGCGATCTTGGTGGTCTCCGGGTTCGAGCCTTGGCGTCCACGAGGAAGTACTTGGCACGCTAGGGTTCGGCCTTTGACGGGATGGGTCTTCAAACTCCTGGATCGGTCTTCGGCGTCTGTCGATGGTCTTGTCGTACCGGGGGCCAGATGTTCGGTTTCGTGTAGAAGGTCTTAGAGTTTGGCGTCGGGCTTGTCGGCGGTCAGTCTTGACTTGCCGGTGGAGGTTGTGGCAGCTCTTGGTGTCGACGGGATCGGTCTTCGGGGGTTCGCCATCGGATCCGGGGGTCTTGGCGTTCCGTGTCGGATATCTTGTGGTTTCTTGACGGAGATCTTGCCGTATGCTGGTCGTGGGGGTAGTTGTTCGCGTTACACTAAGGCCCTTGCCCAGCTTTGACCTTCGAAAGGTAGCCTGTGTATTCGTTACATCTCGCAGCACCACGGGAGATGATCCAGCAGGAGCAAGTAGTACCCACCCGAACACATAGAGCCACACTGTAACTACCTCGGTGAATTACGCTCCTAGTTACAAGCATGGATGAGCGAAATGGTTGAAATAGTACGGTGGGGCCCAAATGCCACTCACAGGTAGACCTTTCGGCCGTCCCAACCATTTCCAAACATCGGGACAAGAACGGGTGGCGTAATCGGCAGGCGAAGGGATCAACTACATACACAAATGAGTATGTATGCAAGCCACCATACAACAGTACATCAGAGCCGTTCCATCTAAAAAGAAAGGAAATATAGCAACGCCATACGGCAAGATCCAAATATCCTAGATAGATATAATAGTTTAGGATATCTCCTCATACATCAAACATCAGAGTATCAGGCGGAAGCGGAAGAAAAAATCCGAGTACGGATAAGAAGAAAATCGGCATAAGATGCCCCATAAATAAGCACATCCCGCCCACAGATCTCACGAATCCCTGTTCCCGGAATCTCTACACCGAATGATCGTTGCCCACATCGTCCGTCTCTTCCACCCAGTATCCATCTTGCGAGTGTACCTGTTCATCTGAACCAATAATTTATCGTGTGAGACCCTAGGGGTACTCAGCAAGTCTTTATGCCGCTAAAGGGAACACAACCTGGGGTGACGCAATTGCAGCAAAAGATAAACCCTAGCAATTCTATAGATACTCGCTAACCATCCGCCTAACCAAAGATAGACGGGCGTCCGTGAATTAATAACAACAGTTATAACAGTAATCTTAACAGATCCATCCTCCTCCTCGCTTACCGACGAGGAAGCGGACGAACAACCCCCCCATCCGTTGGCAGTTTTATTATCCATTCCGTGAGTATTGCACTATTTACTAGTCAGGTACCTAGTCTAGTCAAATTAAAAGCGGTACTTTAGTTATGCTTGTCTATGATCGAGAAACTGTGCTCCAAGTCGTCCATAACCGCGGACACGGCTTTCAGAAAGTTTTACCCTGAGGGTGCACAAATAGCAACACACACTCGATATGCCTCGGAAAAACCAAATCAAAACCGAGGAAGTCACGACAAAGCGATCACAGATTCAGAAATATTTCAGGCCACCCCATTGAGCTACCCGCAACGGTTAGCGACTCGAGACAGCCTCAAGGTTTGCGCCATGGTGAACGATCGGGAACCCGAAAATGTGACTGGCTTGTCGACACCACGAAAACACTCCGCTTTCCTAACAAAGACAAAGCAAGAGACTGCACAATTTAAATAAAGCGATAAAGCATGGCATAAGTACAGATAGTAAATAAAACCTCAAACTAGTTTGTGGCCCCAAGAAATAAGAATGAATCAAGCTCGCTCAGGGGTTCATAAGCCTCCCGGATGTGGATAGCCGAATATTCAAGGAACAGGAATCAAGTACTGGGTCCTCACGGACACAAGTGAGCCTGAAAAACAAAATAGCGAATATGGCTCACCGATGCCACTTTCATTAGTTATCCCATTACTACTCAGATTAAGTTGTATAGGTACCTCGTTATCCATCAGACACTCACATACCCTACACATGCTGTTCTACGACTCGCATGGCTCAAACAACTCCTGTAGTAATGGCTCATGGGATGGAGGAACAAGCTTCGGTGGGGTTTAAAAGTAAAGGCTATGCAATACTTGGGATTCAATTTAATGCAATCGCGACTAAATGATGCAAGAGTAAGATAGAGGAAATAGGTACTATATGTATGCAAGCATGTGGTAGTGCTTGCCTGGCAGCTCAGTTGAAGCAAGAGAAGGATCTGGGTAGTGCTCCTGGGTATCTTGATATATCCCTGCTCAACGTCTATTCGACGAAGAACCAAACAAACAAGGGCCAACATAAATAAAGTGCACAAGCATATGAATAAATGCGACAAGCAAACAATCATGCCATGATGAATGATGCACAATTGCATGGAAATAAAGTAGCATGGCATGGGTGAGGTGTGGAATACAAGAAGAAACCATTTTATTGAGTTTTGCCCACATTTTAACCTCATATTAGTTTCTGTACACATTATATTTATATGATGCATGCTTCAAATCAAAACATGGAATGCATAAACAGAAAGGTCTCGTCGAGCTAATCAATTTAGACATATTATTTGTTAAATTTGGACTTATAAAACAAAAGTTATTAATTAATTAAGGAAAAAGGGCATTTTGTTGTAATTTTATTTAACTTGGAAAATAAAGTGTCCAAAATATATTTTGAATGGCATATTTGAAATCCTCACATTTTTCTTATTTGAAAACATATATTATATGTTTAATTTGGATTTATATTTTGAAAGTTATTTAAAAACAGAATTAAATTTGAATTTGAATTAAATTTGAAAAGGTTTGAATTAAACAGATATTCAGAAAAGCTTTTGTTACACGCACAGAACCTAGCCACAGCCAATGACCTGTGGGGCCATCTTGGCCCAGGCGTCCACGTGAAAAACGTTTTACACCGCGGCCTGCTCTAGTCTCAGCGAATGACATGTGGGGCCACGGCACTCACGGACCCACTCGCCAGAGGGCGGGCGCGAGGCTGCCACGCGGCTCAGGGGGGACTGCGGGTTGATGCGACCAAAGCAGGGGAGCCTTTTTATAAAAACGCACAGAGGCAGACAGGTGGGGCTCAACGGACCGTGGGTTGAGCGCGAAAACAACAAGGGGGTTTTCTGCAAAACGGCAAGGCCCGTACTGTGCTTCTTCTCTCTCTCTTGCGCGACAGGTCGATGCACGCCCGCGGCAGAGCGCGGCGCGCGGGCTCGAACCAGGGACGTTGCGGGCGCGCGCAGAGGCGGAGCCACTGCGGTGGCTTGGTCTAGGTGTCCTGAGAGCGGCCGGGGCCTAGATAGGGCTGCTATGCGGGCGGGAGCGAGTGGATAGAAATGAGCAGCAGCGCGCAGAGGGTGCTCGATGAAACTTCCGGCGAGGCTAGGGTGTTACAGAGAGGCGGAGCGTGTCCAGCGGGGTCGTGGGCTCACCGGGAGGTGGTTGGTGGCATTGGATCGGGTCGGCGAGCAGTGGATCGTGGCGGCACGCCTGAAGATCTAGGGTTTCATGCGCGCCGGTGTCTTGGGGTACATGCCTCCTCCTCCTCGTCAGGTGCTCAGCTGCTGCAGAGGACCTCCTCGGTCTACCAGCCTCCTCCACGACGTGCTTACAGCCGAACGACGAGGCAGGGGGTGAGTGGCACGTAAAGGGAGGGTGGCGTCGGTGGAGAAGAGGAGAGGAGATGCTGGGGCTGGATCCAAGGGCAGAGGCGAGGCAGAGAGGTGGGAGAGGATAGGAGGAGAGAGAGGGTAGATGACATGGTGGAGGGGAAAGGTGGCTCGGGCACCTTTTTCCTCCTCTCCTACTCACGTGCTCGGGCAGGGGCAGGAGCAGGGCGAGGTGGTGAAGGGGTAGGGAGCTGGCAGGTGGGGCAGGGCAGGCTAGGCTCGGGTGGTGGGGTCCTCGGGCAGAGAGAGAAAAGAGAGGGAGGGAGGAGCTTGGGTTGGAGCTAGGTTTGGAGCTAGGGTGGTGGCTCGGTTAGGGTTTGGGGTAGCTAGGGTTGGGGCTTGAGGAGAGAGGGGGCCAGGTGGGACCAGCTGGTAGAGAGAAGAGGGAGACCGAGAGAGGGGAAGGTGTGGTATGGTAGGGTTAGGGAGAGAGGGAGGTTTTAGATTAGGTATAGATTAGGGTTTAGCTAGGATGGGGTATGGGGGTATGGTGATGATGGGGTAAGTGATAGGGAGGATCTCAGCTAGAGGGTAAGAGAGAGAGATAGATGGAGTGGTTCCTTTTGACTAGATCAAGCATGATCAACACAAGCTCAAACAAGATAGCCAAAAGAGAGAAAAGAAGAAAAGGTGGTGATGGGGTGGATAGAGATGGTGATGAGGTTTAAGCAAGATCAAAATAGATCAAGCCCAAAAGAAAGGATAGAGATGGAGAGAGAGAGATGATGATCCACTCAAGATTCAAATAAAAACCAAATACTAGAAAAGGTGGCACTTGCATGGCCCATGCAAAATATTTAATACCATGTTGATTCTTGTGAAAACAATAATATTAAACATGGCATTGTTCATTTGCATTTCTAGAGGTGGAATAAAGCCAACCAAAAGAAATGAAAGGATGCCCCATGTGGAGTAGTTGGAGATGGCCATGTTTGAAATAAAATGGGACATGCTAGTGTGTATGTTCCACTAGATGATTACTAGTCCCAAAAATATTCCCACATGAGCATAAATCCATCATAATCCATATGGAAGCTAGGAAAAGGGGTTCCACTCACAAGGCATGCAAAGGTGGCCAAGTGGCTCTCATATATCAATAATATCAAAACAACATGATGCTAAGATGAGAGCATGTGGAAAAGAATGGATCCACACCAACACATATGAGCTAGAGGTAAAACCAAATAAGTTGCAAGGCTCATATATGGTGGAATGGTGGAATTACAAGGTGGTGACAAAGAAAGGTAAAGGAGTTTAATAAAAGATATGCCCCCAACTCAACTTGGGCATTTAACAATATACCAAGAACCAAATACAATATCAAGAGGCAAATACAATTAACAATGCATATGAGATAAGAACCAAACGAAAAGGGGTTTTATATGATGCTCAAATTCAAGGAGGCATGATGACATGAGCATGATATAATGATGATGCAACAATTATATGTTTGAAGTAGCCATATATATAGACTAGACTAGTAGCATTGCAATTGTTAGACAATTGGGATGCTACAACTCTCCCCCACTAAACAAGAATCTCGCCCCGAGATTCCTAGGAAAAAGAAAACAACACAAGGAGAGCGGGTGTTTGAACGAAGGTGACCCTCACGTTCCCAAGGTGATGAAGAACGGAATGATGCGACCACTACACCATGCAAAACTTGCTAGACTTGTTGCGAGTCTTGCGTTTTGCCTGAGAAACAACGGTTAGAAGAGTTGAAGGATTGTCGTGAGACAAGAAGGATAGGATGGACATAGCTCCGGTTTTCTCAAGAAACATGATAAAAGAAAAAGAACCACTTGTGAAAGAAAGGACAAGATGATGTATCATGGATAAAGAAAGACACGCCGTTAAGATTAAAGATTTGCCGATACTAGAGAGGATGGATCTTTGTCTCGCCGGAAGGAAAGAGCTAGATTGGAGAGGTTTGAACCGCTATGACAATAGCATCGTACCTTCCCTCAGATTTGAGAAAAGAAGTTCGGAAACAATATTGCCTTCAAACAATAGAGTCCCTTGATATCAACAGAAAGATTTAGCTAGACATCGTCGGATTAGATTCTTCTTGCGCCGGTAAGAACCACAGGATCACGCAATTGAGGTGCGCAGATATAACTTCAAGACAAGAGGTGATGCTAGATCATGGTGGAATCCCGAGAAGCAAAGAATATGGATGATCTGGAGTTTATTGTAGAGATACTTATTGCTTTCTTTATCCTTGAGGCTAACGCAATAGATTTGCGACTGATGGCCTCAACCATAATTGGCTTTACCACAGCAAAGAATTGATGAAACAAAGAGAGAGATAGTTTCCTTTCATCTTGTTGGGGGATGTAGAGCACCGGTAGAATGACGAGGACAGAAAAGATTTTGCGTTTGTTTCCACCAGATACTTGAAGATTTTGCTCCGTGTAGAAAGGCGAGATCACCTACAAGAGATTATTGATTACTTTCTTCGAGAGAGCACTCCGGAAAAACAAGGACGGGAGTAAAAGCATCGAAGGATAAAGGCCACTTCTAACTTCCGTGGGATGAGTGAAATCACATTAATTCACCAATTCAATGTACAGGAGCGAATGATAAGAGTAGTGGTATGGTACCTACTCCATCCCGCACTCAAAGCATTACTCCGCACATGAATAAGAAGAATCATGTAACCCCAACTCCCAAAGACAGACTGAAGATATTGATAAGAAGATCTCATGGAACTCCGTTAGAAAACAAGGATAGATGCAAACGATTCACCGGATCCAAGATAGATAAAGATGATGATGTTGTCGTCATGTCAGAAGTAACAAGCCACCGGAAGATATGAAGGAAGATCCGGAGACAACTGCAAGATCCCACGGATGAAGAAAAAGATAGCACCACTTGAACAGAAGGATTACAAAAGATCTAGAAATTCTTCATGGCCTCCGGTGGATTGAGCATAGACGATAGAGCGAGAGGGTTTCAAGAGATTACGTAACGAGATAGAGGTGAAAAGAACTCCATGTTCTTCTTGAAATGATTGAGAGAGGTTTAGAAGTTTTGAGGAAAACTTCGGCGGAACGACGATGATAACTTGCCAACAATGAACAATTCCGGATTGGTTGAAGATGGAGGATGGAATTAACAATGGACTTGCTAATTCCAGAATTGAAGTAATCTATTTAGCAGAAGGACGTGGCCGAGATAGGTGACTTCAAGAAGCCAGAATTCACGCTTTGAGAACTTTGCACACAGGCAGTGTTCACGAAGCTTGAGAAAGAGACACAGATGATCTTCCATGTCCTCCCATTGATATCGAATAGGCAAGCATATTACCAACATATACCACCATGGATTAACAGGATATTCCCAGAATATCAAGTTCAAAAGACGGGAGAAACGAACGAATGCTCGAAACACTTTCTGAGCTCAACGCTCTTAGAAAGATCAATATTAAGAGCACGGGTTCTTGTTGAAGAAGATGCACTAGCAGAATAGATTATCTGGTCCTTCGGAAGAAAAAGAGATGCCGCCTGGTTCACATTGTCGATTGGATCACCAGTTACAAAGATAAAGAGATCTTGGACAAGAAACGATGATAGCTCATACCTTAAGCAAAGCGATCAGAGACGAAAAGATGCAATTCCCTCGTATCCAGGAGAATTGTGCAGATATGGGGTTCAAAAAGATGTGCAGCATGATGGACAGATGATAGAACGTCGTAGTGCCTTGCGAAACTCCGGATTGCCAAAGATGCTTGAATATGCGTAGATATGATCACGGTGTACTCAAAATCACAGGAGATAACCTTATCCTCCAGATGGTGACGGTTGATAGCATTTTTCCATATTCCAATCGACACTTATCATGAGTGGAATATAGCTATGCCGAGAGCCAAATTACAATCACCAGCATCGGATCGACACATGTTATGTAATTAGCCCAAGAGATTTGAAGATGATAAGAAACTCTAGGATTAAGCGCCGGTGACAAAAGAATGAGTTAGCATGGACATGCTGATAAAAGGGAGATAGATAATGTTTCACACATGACTGAAAAGGAGTGTGGAAGCACAGATGTATCAAAGAAAAAAAATTCGCATTTTTCGGCATTAAAATACCAATAGATGCGCAAAATCACTTATCAGATAGAGATTAGCGACTGATGATTACACAGAAGGTGGAGTTGCTAGAAGGAAGGACACCCTTAAGAAGATGGCACCGGTTAACAAGGAGTCATGTAGATCGTGCCGGTTTTCAAAAGCCTGTCAGTATGGAATGTACCAACAGTTGATAACCAAAGGCAGATTAAGATAACAAGTTGGATGCAACAGATAGACAAGGAATTACACACACACACACACACTTTCTATGGTACTACGGAAACCCAGAACACGTGAGTCCTAGTTTGAATTTTTAAGAAGAGGATTGAAAACGTTACACTTCCTTACCAGAAAAGGGTGGTGGGTGGGTAAGAAGAAAAGTGGAAGCAGTCCTACTCTCACGTTTTGTTTTTCCCTAGTATACATAGCTACCAAAAATATTTGCTAGACAGACAATGACCATTTGGCTGAGACCCTGAAGGGCGGGATGGCTCTGATACCAATTGTAACTACCTCGGTGAATTACGCTCCTAGTTACAAGCCTGGATGAGCAGAAATGGTTGAAATAGTACGGTGGGGCCCAAATGCCACTCACAGGTAGACCTTTCGGCCGTCCCAACCATTTCCAAACATCGGGACAAGAACGGGCGTAATCGGCAAAGCGAAGGGATCAACTACATACACAAATGAGTATGTATGCAAGCCACCATACAACAGACATCGAGCCATTCCATCTAAAAAGAAAGGAAATATAGCAACGCCATACGGCAAGATCCAAATATCCTAGATAGATATAATAGTTTAGGATATCTCCTCATACATCAAACATCGAGTATCGGTAAGCGGAAGACAAAATCCGAGTACGGATAAGAAGCAAATCGGCATAAGATGCCCCATAAATAAGCACATCCCGCCCACAGATCTCACGAATCCCCGTTCCCGGAATCTCTACACCGAATGATCGTTGCCCACATCGTCCGTCTCTTCCACCCAGTATCCATCTTGCGAGTGTACCTGTTCATCTGAACCAATAATTTATCGTGTGAGACCCTAGGGGTACTCAGAAGTCTTTATGCCGCTAAAGGGACACAACCTGGGGTGACGCAATTGCAGCAAAAGATAAACCCTAGCAATTCTATAGATACTCGCTAACCATCCGCCTAACCAAAGATAGACGGACGTCCGTGAATTAATAACAACAGTTACAACGGTAATCTTAACAGATCCATCCTCCTCCTCGCTTACCGACGAGGAAGCGGACGAACAACCCCCCCATCCGTTGGCAGTTTTATTATCCATTCCGTGAGTATTGCACTATTTACTAGTCAGGTACCTAGTCTAGTCAAATTAAAAGCGGTACTTTAGTTATGCTTGTCTATGATCGAGAAACTGTGCTCCAAGTCGTCCATAACCGTGGACACGGCTTTCAGAAAGTTTTACCGCAGGGTGCACAAATAGCAACACACACTCGATATGCCTCGAAAAACCAAATCAAAACCCAACGAGGCATACGACAAAGCGATCACAGATTCAGAAATATTTCAGGGCCACCCCATTGAGCTACCCACAACGGTTAATGACCGAGACGGCCTCAAGGTTTGCGCCATGGCTGTGAACGATCGGGAACCCGAAAATGTGACTGGCTTGTCGACACCATGAAAACACTCCGCTTTCCTAAAAAGCGACAAAGGTGCAAGACTGCACAATTTAAATAAAGCGAGAAAGCATGGCATAAGTACAGGATAGTAAATAAAACCTCAAACTAGTTTGTGGCCCCAAGAAATAAGAATGAATCAAGCTCTGGCTCAGGAGGGTTCATAAGCCTCCCGGATGTGGATAGCGCGAATATTCAAGGAACAGGAATCAAGTACTCGGGTCCTACGGGACACAAGTGAGCCTGAAAAACCAAATAGCGAATATGGCTCACCGATGCCACTTTTATTAGTTATCCCATTACTACTCAGATTAAGTTGTATAGGTACCTCGTTATCCATCAGACACTCACATACCCTACACATGCTGTTCTACGACTCGCATGGCTCAAACAACTCCTGTAGTAATGGCTCATGGGATGGAGGAACAAGCTTCGGTGGGGTTTAAAAGTAAAGGCTATGCAATACTTGGGATTCAATTTAATGCAATCGCGACTAAATGATGCAAGAGTAAGATAGAGGAAATAGGTACTATATGTATGCAAGCATGTGGTAGTGCTTGCCTGGCAGCTCAGTTGAAGCAAGAGAAGGATCTGGGTAGTGCTCCTGGGTATCTTGATATATCCTCGTCAGGCCTATTCACGAAGAACCAAACAAACAAGGGCCAACATAAATAAAGTGCACAAGCATATGAATAAATGCGACAAGCAAACAATCATGCCATGATGAATGATGCACAATTGCATGGAAATAAAGTAGCATGGCATGGGTGAGGTGTGGAATACAAGAAGAAACCATTTTATTGAGTTTTGCCCACATTTTAACCTCATATTAGTTTCTGTACACATTATATTTATATGATGCATGCTTCAAATCAAAACATGGAATGCATAAACAGAAAGGTCTCGTCGAGCTAATCAATTTAGACATATTATTTGTTAAATTTGGACTTATAAAACAAAAGTTATTAATTAATTAAGGAAAAAGGGCATTTTGTTGTAATTTTATTTAACTTGGAAAATAAAGTGTCCAAAATATATTTTGAATGGCATATTTGAAATCCTCACATTTTTCTGATTTGAAAACATATATTATATGTTTAATTTGGATTTATATTTTGCAAGTTATTTAAAAACAGAATTAAATTTGAATTTGAAATAAATTTGAAAAGGTTTGAATTAAACAGATATTCAGAAAAGCTTTTGTTACACGCACAGAACCTAGCCACAGCCAATGACCAGTGGGGCCATGCTGACTGGGCGTCCACGTATGAGAAAACGCTTACACCGCTGCTCTAGTCTCGTGAATGACATGTGGGGCCACGGCACTGGACCCACTCGCCAGGGCGGGCGAGGCTGCCATGCGGCTCGGGGGACTGCGGTTGATCGACCAAAGGGAGCCTTTTATAAAAACGCAGAGGCGTAGGTGGGGCTCAACGGACCGCGGGTTGAGCGCGAAAACAACAAGGGGGTTTTCTGCAAAACGGCAAGGCCCGTACTGTGCTTCTTCTCTCTCTCTCTCTTGCGCGACAGGTCGATGCACGCCAAGAAGAGCAGCACGGCTGGCTCGAACCAGGGACGCTATGGCGCCAAGACAGAGGCGGAGCCACTGCGGTGGCTTGGGCTAGGTGTCCTGAGAGCGGCCGGGGCCTAGATAGGGCTGCTATGCGGGCGGGAGCGAGCGGATAGAAACGAGCAGCAGCGCGCAGAGGGTGCTCGATGAAACTTCCGGCGAGGCTAGGGTGTTATAGAGAGGCGGAGCGTGTCCAGGGGGTTCGTGGGCTCACCGGGAGGTGGTTGGTGGCGTTGGATCGGGTCGGCGAAGGATCGGATCGGCGCACGCCTGTAAGATCTAGGGTTTCGCGCGGGCGCTGACGGTGTGCAGGGGTACATGCCTCCTCCTCCTCGACGTCGTGCTCCGCGCTGCTGCAGAGGACCTCCTCGGTCTACCAGGCCTCCTCCACGACATGCTTGCGAGCCGGAACGACGAGTAGCAGGGGGGGTAGACGGTGGCCGGCGAAAGGGAGGGTGGCGTCGGTGGAGAGGGAGAAGAGGAGATGCTGGGGCGCTGGGGCTGGATCTGGCGAAGCAGAGGCGAGGCAGAGAGGTGGGAGAGGATAGGAACGGAGAGAGGGAGTGGGTAGATGGCGTGGTGGAGGGGAAAGGTGGCTCGGGCACCTTTTTCCTCCTCTCCTACTCACGTGCTCGGGCAGGGGCAGGAGCAGGGCGAGGTGGTGAAGGGGTAGGGAGCTGGCAGGTGGGGCAGGGCAGGCCAGGCTCGGGTGGTGGGGTCCTCGGGCAGAGAGAGAAAAGAGAGGGAGGGAGGAGCTCGGGTTGGAGCTAGGTTTGGAGCTAGGGTGGTGACTCGGTTAGGGTTTGGGGTAGCTAGGGTTGGGGCTTGAGGAGAGAGGGGGCCAGGTGGGACCAGCTGGTAGAGAGAAGAGGGAGATCGAGAGAGGGGAAGGTGTGGTATGCTAGGGTTAGGGAGAGAGGGAGGTTTTAGATTAGGTATAGATTAGGGTTTAGCTAGGATGGGGTATGGGGGTATGGTGATGATGGGGTAAGTGATAGGGAGGATCTCAGCTAGAGGGTAAGAGAAAGAGATAGATGGAGTGGTTCCTTTTGACTAGATCAAGCATGATCAACACAAGCTCAAACAAGATAGCCAAAAGAGAGAAAAGAAGAAAAGGTGGTGATGGGGTGGATAGAGATGGTGATGAGGTTTAAGCAAGATCAAAATAGATCAAGCCCAAAAGAAAGGATAGAGATGGAGAGAGAGAGATGATGATCCACTCAAGATTCAAATAAAAACCAAATACTAGAAAAGGTGGCACTTGCATGGCCCATGCAAAATATTTAATACCATGTTGATTCTTGTGAAAACAATAATATTAAACATGGCATTGTTCATTTGCATTTCCAGAGGTGGAATAAAGCCAAGCAAAAGAAATGAAAGGATGCCCCATGTGGAGTAGTTGGAGATGGCCATGTTTGAAATAAAATGGGACATGCTAGTGTGTATGTTCCACTAGATGATTACTAGTCCCAACAATATTCCCACATGAGCATAAATCCATCATAATCCATATGGAAGCTAGGAAAAGGGGTTCCACTCACAAGGCATGCAAAGGTGGCCAAGTGGCTCTCATATATCAATAATGTGAAAACAACATGATGCTAAGATGAGAGCATGTGGAAAAGAATGGATCCACACCAACACATATGAGCTAGAGGTAAAACCAAATAAGTTGCAAGGCTCATATATGGTGGAATGGTGGAATTACAAGGTGGTGACAAAGAAAGGTAAAGGAGTTTAATAAAAGATATGCCCCCAACTCAACTTGGGCATTTAACAATATACCAAGAACCAAATACAATATCAAGAGGCAAATACAATTAACAATGCATATGAGATAAGAACCAAACGAAAAGGGGTTTTATATGATGCTCAAATGCAAGGAGGCATGATGACATGAGCATGATATAATGATGATGCAACAATTATATGTTTGAAGTAGCCATATATATAGACTAGACTAGTAGCATTGCAATTGTTAGACAATTGGGATGCTACACACACACTCCACATATTCACGCAACAAGCTAGGGACACCACGACTAATAGAAGGATGCCGGGCAGGGCTTCCTGGATGCACACCGTCGATAGACGGCAGGCGCGATGCACAGGACCGGTGGAGGTCGGGCTCACGGGACGAGGCAGACGCATAGGGCACGTGGACGAGGCCGCTGGTTGGCGGCTGCTGTGGTCGTCGGGAGAGACGAGGACGGCGAGGACGCGTGCGACGGCGTCCGATGGGGTGGAGGTCGGGGCAACGACGGAGAGGAGGGAGGCCGGTAAGAGGGGCGGCTGGGAGGCCGACGACGGCGCTCTAGATCCGCGACGCTCGTGGGGAAGATGGAGCAGAGGACGACGGGGTCGGCGGTGGCCGGGCGCGGCACGGCCAGAGGAGGCGAGGAGACGGCATGGCCAGAGATGAGGGCGACCGGCGGTGAGGCGGCGGGATCTGGCCGGAGAGCTCCGCAGCGGGGGCAGAGCCGGGGAGAGGGCGGGCTACGGCGGCGCGGAGGCCGGCGAGGTGGAAGAGGTGGCCGGCGGGACGACCTCGGGTCGCTGGCGGCAAACACGGGGCATGGCCGCTGGAGAGTGAGGCGCGGCAGAGAGAGGTGCAAGGCGCGCGGGGGGAGCAGAGGAGGGCGCGAAGCCGGACGGAGCGAGCGGTGGCGGCGAGGTGCAGAGGAGACGGCGAGGTGGTACGCGGGGAGAGGAGGGAGCGGTTCACGGGGTGGGGTCCACGCGGGACGGACGGGTGGCGTGGTTGGTGAGCGTGGTGAGGGGTGGGTGGCGTCGGGTGTGTGCTGCTGTGTGTGTGGGGGTTGGTGGGGAGTTGGGGGGCGGTGTGGTGCCAGGTGGGCCAGCAGGTGGCAGCTGGGGTGAGGTGGCATGCACTGATTGGGTGGGGTTTTGGGCAAGGGGGATGTGGCGAGCCGTGAGTGGCTGTGGTGATGTGGAGGGGGCTGGGTAGACTAGGATTGGGTTTTTGGTAGAAAAGGTTAGGGTAGATTCTGGGTAGGTAGGATTTTATCTGGAGGTGGCCGGCTAGGCTTTCGGGCCTGGCTGACTGCCTCCCAAAAATAATTTAACTATTTTATTTATTTAAAACGAGGCTATTGCAAACCGTTGGTAGACGAAACAAAATATTCCGGAGACCCGGGTTTTACTTTGAATGAAGGACGGGGCGTTTAGAAAACAAAACCAGGCTTCTCGAAAATAGTTTTATGCAAACAAATGCAAGAATACATGACGATGCTCAAATGCAAGGTGGCATGATGACATGAGCATGCGGTCATGATGATGCAATGCACAAAAACAACGCGATTTTCTAGTAGTGGTTTTTGCGGGGCGCCACAATTCGACACCACTAACAATGGATCTCGCCCTCGAGATCCGCCTCATGGTACCGGAAAGAAGGTCGGTGATCTGCATCTTCTCGCTTCGTGTAGATCTTCGCGACACCACTAACAAGAGGTCCTTGTCCGTGATCGTCGAGAGAACACTCCGGAAACAAAAGGCGAAGGTAAAGGTATCAACAAATAAAGCCACCTCTAGCTTCGATAGAAAGAGAGAACCGATGCATTCTCATCCACTTCAATGTACACAAGCGAATAGAGTGAGTAGTCGGCATGGGGGCCAATCCATCACGCACCCAAACTATTACTCTGCACAATCAGTAGAAAAGCATGCAACCATTCTCGGAATCAGACTGAAGATCTGGACAATCGAGGTTCAGAAACAAAGGAGTGAAGAAGACTCTGCATCGGATCTGGCGTAGATGATGTCGTCGCGTCGGAAAACACCGGAAGGCACGAGAAGGAACAAAGAGAAGTCCACTAGACGAAGGATTCCTCGGATAGCATGAAGACCGGATGTAGCAACACCGTTACCAAAGGAGGAAGCGAAACCCTGAAGGTACGATGGAACCCAACCACGAGAAATCCTGGACTCGAAGAGCGAGAAGAGAGCGGATTCAAAACACGCAGAGGTGAGAGGAGAGCAGCAGAGGGGTAAGGAGTAAAATCAGACCTAATCAGAACTATCCAACCGATTTTGCAAAAATAGTTTTGACACTCTACTTCGGCCGTTAGCTAGGTTATCCTACAGGCTGGACTTGTGGGGTATCGCAACTGCTGAGCTCTGGTACCACTGTAACACCCTCGATCGCCCTATGCAAGTTTCAGCGCTTCCCGCCAAACCCGCATAGAAACGATTCAAAGGTGCCCACCAGGCACTTGCGTGCGGGTGGAAAACGAAGTAATATCATTACACAATAGTCCTCGATGGAACCCACAAAACATATATATACAACAGCGACTCAAAGAGTCAAGAATACAGATTTACAGTACAAAGATCCAAATCACCTTGAAAACAATACAGCGTCCGAGTACGGACAAGATGCAAATTGAGCTAAGAGCCCTGAAGAATAACCAATGGCGTCCATAACCCTGCCCAGGCCAAGACGGAAGGGTAACCCTGCTAACGACGTCGATCTCAAAACCTGCTTAAACAAAAGGTGCCGAAAGGGCAAAGGAAAAGAGAGAGCCAAGATCGAGGCCAAGACACGGCGAGACTAGAATTCGGTGGTCCTCGCCTACATAGGTATGGTGGACTGAAGCGGCAGCGCAACATGCACTAACAACCTATAGAGACTCGGTATAACTGTCGGCTATCAGAGAGGGATAAGAAAGACCTATCCGGAACCAAACTGATACTACCACCAAACATACCCATCCTGGTATTTCCCCCTCGAGACCAGACGAGGAAGTCAACCGAGGAACTCACACCATTGGCAGTTTTATTTATTCAGTTATCGTTGCAGCAATTACTAGTCAGGTATAGATAGTCATCCTGATATAATAAGCAGTGGGCACTTTTAGTTAACCATTCCATTGTAGTTACAACACTTACTAGTCAGATACAATTAGCATGAGATATCCCAAACCCAGCAGTTGTTGGTACTTTTATTTAGCCATTTCGTTGTAGTGGAGCGGATTACTAGTCATATCGGATACAAGTCAATTTATAACAGTAAACTTTAGTTATAGTTGTCTATGATCGAGAACTGTGCTCCAAGTCGTCCATAACCACGGACACGGCTTCTCGAAAAGATTAAACCCTGCAGGGGTGCACCAAAGTTTCCACACGCACCTACACCCTTGTTGTCAGATCAGGTAGGTACAAGATCACAAAACATACACCCAACGGTATGTCGACGGGGTTTCGGACACGACGTTTCCCAGACCCAAAGCAAACACGGGGGGCCACCCCACTAAGCTACCCGTAACGAAGTCGGCCGGTCTCCGAGACGGACCCAGGGTTTGTGTCGACGGTAAACGATGGGAACCCGAAGTGTGACTGGCTTGTCGACATAAATAAAACGTGTCACGATCCTAAACAGTACAGGTGCTCCACGCACAATCGTAAATAAAGCAGTAAAGCATGGCATAAGTACAGGATAGTAATAAAGCCCCAAACTACTTTGTAGCCCCCAGTACAGTACTTTGAAATCAGGTACTAAATCGATGGGGGTGCCAACACACACATGGTTAGCGCTTGATCTCGGAGCAGTGTCAAGAACTCGAGGTCCTACGGACACCGGAGCGGTTAAAAACCAAATATTGTCTATTACCCACCGGTGCCTCTGCATTTACCTACTTTCAATTTTAGTTATTAAACAATAATTAAAGTCTTGATCATCTCCAACATTAAACATACGGCAATACTCCAACAACTGTGGTACTTGACGACACGCAACAGCACTTGAGCAAGCGACTACGACCGCAAGTCCAACTATCTACCAAACAACAGGTAATAGGATGTGTCCAAGGCAATATAAGGCTGCAAGGGATATCACGGGCACGAAAACTAGAGCATCGCAACACAGATAGGAATAGATCAACAGGAGGGGATAAATACTATAAAAGTAAGATAGGTAGAAAGGGGGAGATGCTCGCCTGAAAACATTGCCGGAGGTTCAGCCGAAGATTGGGTCGACACTCGCATCAACTCATCGTCCTAATCCGTGAAGAAGCGAAGCACTAGAAGAAACACCGGATGCACTATTTAATACTATGGCAAAAGATCGGGCATGATGCATGTATGATGTAGATGCGGTGCAATTAGGCAGTATTAAGCGGAACCGGAATCCCGACCATTAATTAAAGGGTTCAAATCATTTAGAACCCCCACAATTTAAATGTTGTATTAACAGGGTGAAACATGGCATCGGTTCGCTACACCAATTTAAATGGAGTCCGAAATATGAGATGAAGATATTCCGCAGATGGACTCCATATTTAATTATGAGGTGAATCGGCCTAATGCCCCCAAACCACAGGCAGATATGCATGCATGCACAATTTAATATGCACAAGATATATAGCAATTTATAAAATCGGGGGTCGGGAAAAGGTTCACACATCGGCGTTTGGCGATCTTGGGTTCCGGGGGGGGGGGGGGGTTCGGGGTCCGATAGGGTTCGACGGGGATTGGCGAGGCGGAAAAGTTCTTCGGACAACCGGAAGTCGCTCTTGTCGCATCCGGGAGGAAAGACTTGGTTGGCGTCAGGGGCGCATCGGATTCGCCCCAGGCCGGTGTCGATCTTGCCGTCACGAAGATCTTGTCAGGTCCTCATATCGGGTCAGTCTTGGCATTCGGCGTGAAGAACTAGGCGTCCTTCGGTGGCGATCTTGGCGGTCTCCGGGTTCGAGCCTTGGCGTCCACGAGGAAGTACTTGGCGCGCCAGGGTTCGGTCTTTGATGGGATGGGTCTTCAAACTCCTGGATCGGTCTTCGGCGTCTGTCGATGGTCTTGTCGTACCGGGGGCCAGATGTTCGGATTCGTGTAGAAGGTCTTGGAGTTTGGCGTCGGGCTTGTCGGCGGTCAGTCTTGACTTGCCGGTGGAGGTTGTGGCAGCTCTTGGTGTCGACGGGATCGGTCTTCGGGGGTTCGCCATCGGATCCGGGGTTCTTGGCGTTCCGTGTCGGATATCTTGCGGTTTCATGACGGAGATCTTGCCGTATGCTGGTCGTGGGGGTAGTTGTTCGCGTTACACTGAGGCCCTTGCCCAGCTTTGACCTTCGAAAGGTAGCCTGTGTATTTGTTACATCTCGCAGCACCACGGGAGATGATCCAGCAGGAGCAAGTAGTACCCACCCGAACACATAGAGCCACACACTCCACATATTCACGCAACAAGCTAGGGACACCACGACTAATAGAAGGATGCCGGGCAGGGCTTCCTGGATGCACACCGCCGACAGACGGCGGGCGCGATGCACAGGACCGGTGGAGGTCGGGCTCACGGGACGAGGCAGACGCGTAGGGCACGTGGACGAGGCCGCTGGTTGGCGGCTGCTGTGGTCGTCGGGAGAGACGAGGACGGCGAGGACGCGTGCGGCGGCGTCCGATGGGGTGGAGGTCGGGGCAACGACAGAGAGGAGGGAGGCCGGTAAGAGGGGCGGCTGGGAGGCCGACGACGGCGCTCTAGAGCCGCGACGCTCGTGGGGAAGATGGGGCAGAGGACGACGGGGTCGGCGGTGGAGCAACCTGAGGAGGCGAGACGGCAGCATGGCCAGAGATGAGGCGACCGCGGTGAGGCGGGATCGGCCGGAGAGCTCGCAATGTGAGCCGGGAGAGGGCGGCGACGCAGCGGAGGCAGCGAGTGGAAGAGGTGGCCGGCGGGACGACCTCGGGTCGCTGGCGGCAAACACGGGGCATGGCCGCTGGAGAGTGAGGCGCGGCAGAGAGAGGTGCAAGGCGGGGGAGCAGGAGGCTGGCCCGACGGAGCGAAGCAGCGGTGCAGAGGAGAGGCAGGTGGTGCAGGGGAGAGGAGGGAGCGGTTCACGGGTGGGTCCACGGGAGACGGGTGGCGTGGTTGGTGAGCGTGGTGAGGGGTGGGTGGCGTCGGGTGTGTGCTGCTGTGTGTGTGGGGGTTGGTGGGGAGTTGGGGGGCGGTGTGGTGCCAGGTGGGCCAGCAGGTGGCAGCTGGGGTGAGGTGGCATGCACTGATTGGGTGGGGTTTTGGGCCAGGGGGATGTGGCGAGCCGTGAGTGGCTGTGGTGATGTGGAGGGGGCTGGGTAGACTAGGATTGGGTTTTTGGTAGAAAAGGTTAGGGTAGATTCTGGGTAGGTAGGATTTTATCTGGAGGTGGCCGGCTAGGCTTTCGGGCCTGGCTGACTTCCTCCCAAAAATAATTTAACTATTTTATTTATTTAAAACGAGGCTATTGCAAACCGTTGGTAGACGAAACAAAATATTCCGGAGACCCGGGTTTTACTTTGAATGAAGGACGGGGCGTTTAGAAAACAAAACCAGGCTTCTCGAAAATAGTTTTATGCAAACAAATGCAACAAGACATGACGATGCTCAAATGCAAGGTGGCATGATAACATGAGCATGCGGTCATGATGATGCAATGCACAAAAACAACGCGATTTTCTAGTAGTGGTTTTTGCGGGGCGCCACACCACACATGGATCCACCAGTGTCATTGCATGTGTGTTCTTTTTACTAACATATGGATCAACCAATGTCATTGCATGTGTGTTCATGTCACAAACCACACATGGATCCACCAATGTCATTGCACGTGTGTTCTTTCCATGAACCACATATGGATCAACCAGAGTCATTGCATGTGTGTTCTTTCCACAAACCACATATGGATCCACCAATGTCATTGCATGTGTGTTCTTTTCCACAAACCACATATGGATCCACTAGAGTCATTGCATGTGTGGTCTTTCCACAAACCACACATGGATCCACTAGAGTCATTGCATGTGTGTTCTTTCCACAAACCACATATGGATCCAACAGAGTCATTGCATGTGTGTTCTTTTCACAAACCATATATGGATCAACCAATATCTTTGCACGTGTGTTCTTCTCATAACCCACATATGAATCAACCAATGTCATTGCATGTGTGTTCTTTCCACAAACCACATATATACCCACTAGAGTAATTGCACGTGTGTTGTTTTCCACAAACCACATATGGATCCACTATAGTCATTGCATGTGTATTCTTTCCATAAACTACATATGGATCCACCAGAGTCAATGCATGTGTGTTATTTTCCACAAACCACATGGATCAACAAATGGCATTGCATGTGTGTTCTTTCCACAAACCACATATGGATCCACCAATGGCATTCCATGTGTGTTCTTTCCACAAACCACACATGGATCCACCAGTGTCATTGCATGTGTGTTCTTTTCGACAAACCACACATGGATCCACCAGAGTAATTGCATGTGTGTTCTTTGCACAAAACACATATGGATCATCAAATGTCATTGCATGTGTGTTTTTTCCATGAACCACATATGGATGCACCAATGGCATTCCATGTGTGTTATTTTCACAATCCACCTATGGATCCACCAGTGTCATTGCATGTGTGTTCTTCTCATTAACCACAACTAGAGTCATTGTATGTGTGATCTCTTCAGAGACCACACATGGATCCACCAGTGTCATTCAAATGTGTGTTATCTTCAGAGACCACACATGGATCCACCAGTGTCATTGCATGTGTGTTCTTTCCACAAACCACATATGGATCCACTAGAGTCATTACATGTGTGTTCTTTTCACAAACCACATATGGATCCACCAGATTCATTGCATGTGTGTTCTTTTCACAAACCACATGGATCAACCAATGTCATTACATGTATATTCTTTCCATGAACCACATGGATCAACTAGAGTCATTGCATGTGTGTTCTTTTTACTAACAACAACTAGAGTCATTGCATGTGTGTTCTTTTCACAATCTACCTATGGTTCCACCAGTGTCATTGCATGTGTGTTCTTCTCATTAACTATAGCTAGAGTCATTGCATGTGTGATCTCTTCAGCGACCACACATGGATCCACCAGTGTCATTGCATGTGTGTTCTTTTTACTAACAACAACTAGAGTCATTTCATGACTATTAATTTCACATACCACATATGGATCTACCAATGTCATTCAAATGTGTGTTCTCTTCAGAGACCTCACATGGATCAACCAGAGTCATTGCATGTGTGTTCTTCTCATTAACCACAACTGGAGTCATTGCACGTGTCTTCTTTCCACAAACCACATATGGATCCACTAGTGTCATTGCATGTGTGTTCTTCTCATTAACCACAACTAGAGTCATTGCAGATGTGTTCTTTTCACAGACCACACATGGATCCACAAGTGCCATTGTATGTGTGTTCTTTTTACTAACAACAACTGGAGTCATTTCATGACTATTCTTTTCACAGACCACATATGGATCCACCAGTGTCATTGAAATGTGTGTTCTCTTCAGAGACCACACATGGATCCACCAGTGTCATTCCATGTGTGTTCTTTTTACTAACAACAACTAGAGTCATTGCATGGGTGTTCTTTTCACAATCCACCTATGGATCCACCGGTGTCATTGCATGTGTGTTCTTCTCATTAACCACATCTAGAGTCATTACATGTGTGTTCTCTTCGGAGAACACACATGGATCCACCAGTGTCATTGCATGTGTGTTCTTTTTTTCTAACAACAACTAGATTCATTTCATGACTATTCTTTTCACATACCACATATGGATCCACCAGTGTCATTGAAATGTGTGTCCTCTTCAGAGACCACACATGGATCCACCAGTGTCATTGAAATGTGTGTCCTCTTCAGAGACCACACATGGATCCACCAGTGTCATTGCATGTGTGTTCTTGTCCACAAACCACGCATGGATCCACCAGAGTAATTGCATGTGTGTTCTTTTTAGAAACCACATATGGATCAACAAATGTCATTGCATGTGTGTTCTTTCCATGAACCACATATGGATCCACCAATGGCATTGCATGTGTGTTATTTTCACAATCCACCTATGGATCCGCCAGTGTCATTGAAATGTGTGTTCTCTTCAGGGACCACACATGGATCCTCCAGTGTCATTGCATGTGTGTTCTTTTTACTAACAACAACTACAGTCATTGCATGTGTGTTCTTTTCACAATCCACCTATGGTTCCACCAGTGTCATTGCATGTGTGTTCTTCTCATTAACCACAACTAGAGTCATTGTATGTGTGATTGATGACCCACAATTATAGGGGGTGTATCGCAGTATTTTCGAGGGAAGTGAAACCCAATTTATTGATTTAATACAGGGGGAGCCAAAGAATATTTATAAGCCTTAACAACTGAGTTATCAATTTAGATGCACCTAGAAACAATCTTTCTCACAACAGTTTATCAGTAGCAACAGTTTTGTAGTAGGAATAGTAAAGTAACCGTAGTAGTAAAGCAAAGACAGTAGTAACAAAAGCAATAAACAATAGGATTCGAGTGCGGTAGGCATAAGGATGGATGGACGGGCGTTGCATGGATAAGGCAATTCACATAGCAATCAGAACAATGGGCAATTGCAGATAAATAAGATAAAGCATCCAAGTACTAGACAATCCTAGGCATGTGTTCCATATATAGTCATACGTGCTCGCAATGAGAACTTGCACAACATCTTTTGTCCTGCCAGCCCGTTTATAGCGGGGCCTCTAGGGAACTACTAGCAATTAAGGTGCTCCTTTTAATAGAGCACCGGAGCAAAGCATTAACACTCCGTGAACACATGTGATCCTCACATCAAAGCCTTTCCCTTCTGGTTATCCCGATTTCTGTCACTTCGGGGCCATAGGTTCCGGACAATAACGTGTGTATACAACTTGAAGATAAGACTAGAAACAATACTATCATAATGAATCAATAATATGTTCAGATCTAAAATCATCGCACTCGGGCCCTAGTGATAAGCATTAAGCACAACAGGTCGCAACAAAGTCATAAAGCACTAATAAAAGATACTAGGCACCATGCCCTAACAATCTGATGCCATTACATGAACGATCTCATCCAATCCCTACCATCCCCATAGCCTACAACGAGGGATTACTCACTCATAGATGGGGGAAACATGAATGGTCGATGGAGTAGCGATGGTGATGATGATGGCGATGATCTCCTCCAATTCCCCGTCCCGGCAGGGTGCCAGAATGGAGTTTCTGGTGCTGTTTCGTGGAATCTGGTGGTGGCGGTGGAGCGGAACTCCTTCCAGAAAAACGTCGAACCCCCCGAAGTTTTTAGGTCATAAGGCTCCTTATAGGCGAAGAGAGAGGCCAAGGGGGTGCCTGGGGGGCCCACACCACCCCAGGCGCGGCCTGTCCTGGCCCGCGCCACCAGGTGGTATGGCCACCCCTGGCTCTTCTCCGTCTCGTATTCTGGCTCCTGGAGTCTTCGGGTGAAATAGGATTTTCTCCTGATAGTTGATTTTCTGCACAAAAAGTAGACACCAAGGCAATTCTGCTGAAAACAGCTTCAGTTCGCATTAGTTGCATCCAAATCACACAAGTATAGAGGAGAAACAATAGCAAAAGTGTTCAAGAAAGTAGATACGTTTTGGACGTATCTACTCCCCCCAAGCTTAGCTTATTGCTTGTCCTCAAGCAATTCAGTTGAAAACTGAGTGCGATAAAACAACTTTCACGAACACATTTGCTTCATAAGATGTAAATATTCTCAGCAATGTGATCAACTACTTAGACAGTTCATAATAAAGAGTATGCAACTGAGTCTACTTAATAGTCATTGCAAGCTATGAATAGATTCCAACTCAAGAATAATAATTAGCATGAAGCATAAACATAAGCAACATTACAATGCTCATAGAAAGGTATGATAGAGTGGTATCTCGCTTGCCTTTGATTATGAATGCCAAGGCACCTCTGAAGTTCAAGTGATGACTAGAAGTAAAGATATCAAGGGTACAAGCATCAAAGTCATAACATAAATAATCAAGTAACGGAACAAACACAAAGAATGACAACTATGCTCTCAAGAAAGTGCTCAAAGAATATGTGGAGACTCAACAAGTAGAAGAAAAGGTTTTGAATAATTTGAAAGGATTCCAAATGATCAAGGTATGGTACTCATTAGCTTTGAGCTCTCATTGCCCCTATCATAAGAATCTTTAAAGTGGTTAAGGTGAAAGTGAGATCTAATCTGAGTTATATGCTTGACAGACTATAAACTGAAAATCCCAAGTCCCTTGAGTACGAGGGCCGCTCCTCATGCTACTCAACTTTAATTACCGTTAAGTTCTTGTCATCGTAAGTATGTGCGTATCATTGAGAACCGCCAACGGGGTACCCCTTGCCCTATGATACGGAAGAATCCCCATATCAAAATGACAAGGCAAGCAGACAATGAGTATCTCAGCAATCTTCTTATTTACCATGGGAAAATGGTGTTTTTTCTCTCTTTCCTCTTTTCATAAAATTCTTCTTTTTTTTCTTTTTCTCAATAGCTATCTGTATCTTTTTTATAAGAAGAATGCTTCATAGATATCATTATGGTTACGCTGCAGGTTTCCACCATGTCAGCATGGATTAGACCAGCGGCCCAGGCGTTTCTCTAACACACATACATAACTCCATGGACTTACAAGCTCCCCTTTTATTTCACACCAACGACATCCGCAAACAAAAGAGCAAGGTATCAACTGGGTATATATTTACAAGTGTTTAAAGCGTTCCCCGTGACAGCATATAACTTTCATGGAGAGTTCACAATGGTTCAGGTTCATTAAGTGCAGGAAATAAAGTGTGCCATCAAGTTCGTGAGAGCTTTACTAACTAACTTTCTCATAACAAGCAAACGTTTTATTCGGAAGAAAACAAGGCATATTGAATATGCACGGGAGTAGAAAATGATGCTAATAGGTAGGTATGGTGGACACTTTGGCAATATTTGGTTTAGGGAGTTGGAAACATGAGTAAAACACTTAGTGGAAGTGAAGGCTAGCAATAGTAAGGGAGCAACAAACGAGAGAGCAATAGCTGTCATTATCATGCTTGCAACAAAATAGGACTACTCATGACATGAAAGTGATTCAAGATCCTCAAGGCAAAATAATTCATCGAGGCTGAACTGATTATTACAGTCATGTGCATGCGTGAGAATGTGCCAAGTCAATCAAATGAAAACCTTCAAAGGAGGATACCACGATGTCATACTAATTTATGAATAGAGTAATGCAAGCAAACATTCATGAGACATGCTACAAACTATTAGCGAGCTGGAGCTAATCATAAGAAGGCAAGAACTACTAAGCATCCAAAGAAAACATACACTCTACATGAACGGACTAAGCATGCCCACAGTGATGAGTATATGTACAAAAATGAAAACAAATAGAGTTCGTTACCAGCCTCTTACCACGCCTCAAGTTGTCATTGATCCTCATTATTGCTCTTCACTTATGTGGGTTGAATAATTATATGAAACCCATATCCACTGAGGACTGCCGAACCCTGAAGAAAACTTGCAAAAACCAAAGAAGAACGACAAATATTTTTGGTATTTTCGATTTTTAAACAAGAACCAAAAGAGAGAAACAAGCAAAGCAAAATCTTTTTGGGTTTTTCGAATAGTTCAAACAAAGGAGAAAGGGAAAAGCAAACCAAGGCAAAAAGAAGAAACAAACCAAAGAGAAACAACAGAAATATTTTTGGTCTTTTTGTGTTTTTAGAAAGCAAAAACAAAGAAGAACGAAAACTAAAAAGAGAACGAAAACATGAATATACAAAGTACCGACGCAACATGATATGAAGATGAGTGCGGTGTCGGCGTACCTCCCCCCAAGCTTAGGCTTTTGGCCTAAGTGGGTATCAATCCATGTACGAATAGGGGTTCCAAGCGGGCGGATCTTAGTAAGAATGGTTATAGCTGGGCCCATGAGAAGAAGAGGAAGCTCCCCAATCATAAGCGGGCTGCTGATATGAAGACTCTCCCTCATTCGAGGGCTGGACCGAATCATCCATGACCTCCCTTCTAGTATCCTGCTCCTGTTGGGAGAGCTCTCCCAAGTACGTGTCAAGCTCCTCCTCAGTGAGGGACCATTCTTCCCTGTTATCAAGGTTAAACAAAACAGATGCAGGCAAAAGAACGACACGCTCGGACTTGCTCCTTCTCCAACCAGCTTTGAGAAAGGTTATTTCATAAGATAACTCACTCATACTAGCCCACGAGGAAACAAATTTATGCTGTATCATGGAATTAAGATCAAGCCTTTCTATGGGAAACTGTAGGTCTAGATGATGAGGCACTAAACTATGCAATGCTAGCAAACGAGAAGCAATGAGGCCTCCACAAATTCCACCTTTCTCACGGTTAGCAGCAAGACGGAAAGCTATCAAAGCACCCAAGTTGTAAGACCTATCTCGTCTAAGAGCAGCAGAGATAAATGCTAAATCAAACAAAGATAACTTATTGGCAGTTTTGCTAGCAAGAACACACTTGACAATAAAGTAGGAAAAGTAGCGAATGGAGGGAAGATGAATGTTACGGATTTTTCCACTCTCCTTCGAGAAGCTACTCCCTTTGCAAATTTCTGCATATAAATCCATGAGTGGTTCAGGACTCTCTTTAATCTTCCAACATGATCCCCATTGAGGTACCTTAATGGCTGCACAAAAATCATCAAGAGAAAGGTTGACAGCAATATTGTAGATTTTGTAATGGACCATGGGGTTAGGCAAAGAGTGACTAAATTGGAAATCCTGCACCACAGACATGGTTAGCTTCACAAATTGACAAGGTTCATCTTCCAAAAAGTTCTCTAACCCTGCATTAGAAACCAAAGTGTGGAAATCTTGTAGAATTCCTATAGCTCTCATGAACTCAGGGCATGGATAAATGGAGGGAAAAACTTCCTCCTCCCGGTGGACCTTCATGACCTCAGGCACCCAAAGCTCATGTTGGTTTAGGTGGTGTTCACTCATCTTCTATTCTGAAATTTAAACACCTATTAAACAAGTGATTGCAATGTAAATATAATGAAGGATTCTACTCATAGGGACTTGCAAGAGGCCTAAGCATGAATCAAAACTATATCTCTAAGCATCAAACAAGCTTACAAGATCTCATAACCAGTCACCTACAGCAGCAAAATACTCAACATAAAATCCACTAAACACAAATCTACTTGGACAAGGGGAGGAGTCACATAACAGGGAACAGATGCTCCAAATTTCAGCAAGAAAGATGGGCTGAGCAAGTAGATCGAAAAAATCGAGAGCAAGCACAGCAAGGACGCGATTTTGAGCTATGAACTGGAGCTTACTCGGGAGAGAGAAGAAAGTGGCAGGTGAGAGAGGTAGTGGGGGGACAGGGGTGGCCCACACCAGGGCATGGCGCCACCCAAGGCTGGTCGCGCCACCATGTGGTGTGCCTGCCTGGTGGCGCCCCCTGGTACCTACCAGGTACTCGTTTTCCCCTTTTTCACGTAAAAATTTAATATGAATTTTCTTGAATTTTTCGAGACACTATATTTTTGGGCATTTTTCAGAAATAGAAGAATGATTATTCTGACAGACAATTTTTTTTCTTTTGGAAACATGATGCAAGGACAAAACAAGGCTAGAACTACAGAAGTTCTAACATGCAAGCAACTAACAACAAAAGGAAACTAAACGAAAGCAAAAACTAAAATGCAAAGGATAGAAATAAACGAAGATAATCATAATGAAAACATTGTTTTGTTCAATGGAATCCTTTTGTTAGCAAGGTTGATCAAGTCTTGCTACCAAAACAATTGCATATGAGACAAAACTTTGTACTCCACTAATGATTATGTTACCTCAACCTTGATAGCAATGGTCCCAATCATAATAGTTTCAAATTTTCCTCTTGGTATGGGACATTATATTTCTCCAACTTGAATGCCTTGAACATGTTCAATTGAATTCAAACCATAAGTCCTTTCAATCTTCTTGGGGAAATAGACAGTATGTTCCTTGTCATTAACATTGAAGGTAACCTTTCCTTGATTACAATTAATAACAGCTCCTGCAGTATTAAGAAAAGGTCTCCCAAGAATAATAGACATATTATCATCTTCAGGCATTTCAAGCACAACAAAATCAGTTAATATCAAGCAATTGTGAGCCACCTGAACAGGTACATCCTCACATATACCCACAGGAATAGTGGTAGATTTATCAGCCATTTGCAAAGATATATCAGTTGGTATTAATTTTTCAAGTTGAAGCCTCTTATAGAGAGAAAGGCATAACACTAACTCCATCTCCCAAATCACACAAAGCAGTTCTAACATAACTGTTCTTAATAGAACAAGGGGTAGTTGGAATCCCGGGGTCTCCAAGTTTCTTAGGAACCTTACCATTGAAGGAATAATTAGCAAGCAAGGTAGAAATTTCTTCATTAGGGATCTTCCTTTTATTCGAGACAACGTCCTTCATATACCTTGAGTAAGGAGGTAATTTAATAGCATCAGTCAAAGGAATTTGCAAGAATAAAGGCTTCATCCACTCACAAAAATTATTATAGTGTTCATCTTCCTTTGACTTGTGTTTCTTATCAGGGAAAGGCATAGGTTTTTGGACCCAAGGTTCTCTTTCACTACCATGTTTCTTAGCAATAAAATCTTCTTTGGTGTATTTAGTATTCTTAGTGTGGTTTTCAGGTTCTTCTTCAACTTTTTCTTCATTAGGAACTTCATTTTCTTCATTACCACTTTCAGTTTCAGCATCAGAGATAGATATACTATTAGGATCTATAGCAGGTTCAGAGGGTTCTACAACAGTTTTATGTTTCTTTTTCCTTTTCTTATGAGTAGAACCACTATTTTCAGCTTGTTGAGAATCCTGCTCAATTCTTTTGGGATGCCCCTCAGGATATAGAGGATCCTGGGTAGCAACTCCACTTCTAGTTCTAATTTCATAAGCATGTTTTTCTTTAGCAGCATTAACTAGCAAGTCGTTTTTCACTTTAACGAGTTGATCTATTTGAGTTTGAACCATTTGAAAGTGTTTAACAATCATTTTAACATCATTAGAGGTTCTTTCTACAATATATTTCAACTCAACAATAGCTCTAGTGTTTTCCATTAGATGATTTTGCACCCTTTTATTAAAGTTATCTTGCTTAACAATAAAGATATCAAATTCTTCTAAGCATTAATCAGGAGGTTTCGAGTAAGGGATATCACCTTCATCAAAGTGTTGGAGAGAGTTTACCTCAATAGTGGATGAGTAGGAAATAGGTTTACATAATTATTCTATAGGAGGTAAATTCTTGATATCAGCAGCTTTAATTCCCTTCTCCTTAAGACATTTCTTAGCTTCCTTCATCACTTCATCATTTAATTCAATAACTCCCCTCTTCTTTGATGTTGGAATAGGCACGGGAATAGATGGTTCAGGTATAATTTCTTCAGGTATAGCTTGTTTAGGAGGAGTCCAATCTTCATAATTCTTGCTTATTTTAGCCATTAACTCCTTAGCTTCCTTTGGAGTCCTATTCCTGAAAACACAATCAGCACAACTATCTAGGTATGTCCTAGATTCTTCGGTTAGTCCATTATAAAATATATCAAGAAGCTCATTCTTAGGTAATGGACTTCTAGCCTATGCATGAATCAAAGCACAAAATCTTGCCCAAGATTCGGGAAATACCTCTTTTTCTCCCTGTTTAAAATCAAAAAGTTCTTGCAAAATAGCATGTTTAGCACTGGGAGGAAAATATTTTTGCAGGAAAGTACTAATCAAGCACTCAGGGCTATCAATAGATCCAGGAGGTAAATTACTAAACCAAGTTTTAGTTTCTCCTTTTAGTGAAAAGGGGAAAATCTTAGCAACAAAGTAAGTACGCATCTTAATATTATCAGAAAACAAGCCACTCATGGTAGAAATTTCATTCATATGTGCTACCGCACTTTCATTCTTAGTCCCACAAAAAGGTTCTTTCTCGACAATAGCTATGTAAGATAGATCGAGAGAGAAATCATAATCTTCATCTATAATGTTTATGGGAGAAGCAGCAAACTTAGCAGCAGGATATAATTTGGATCTAATAGTACGCCTCTCAAGGAGACTCTTAGCAGCGCTCCTATCATGGGTGTTCTTACATTCTTTAATAAACTCATCAGTCATCTCAACATAACCATCTTCAATATCATAACTCTCACTAGACTCAGGTGAGCTAACAGCTATGGTAGTGTCTTCATTAGGAGTTTCGGTATTTCCAGCTATAGTTCTAGCAACCGTAGCATCTAGCAAAGGACCTAATGAACCACTCTTATCAAGCACGGTAGAAGCAGCATCATAAGCATCAGAAGTTTCAGATTCAGCAGTAGTAGCAGTGTGTGTAGCATGTGTATGTGGTGGTGTAAGGAACTTACTCAAAACAGATGGTGAATCAAGAGCAGCAGAGGTGTTTAGAACCGTACCTCTTCTTATAGTGGATGGTAAAATAGGAAACTTGCCATCACGAGACTTACCCATGATGGATGGATAGCAGCGAACAATAGAGAATCCAAGTGAACTTGATAAATAAAGCGATGCTCCCCGGCAACAGCGCCAGAAAATAGTCTTGATGACCCACAAGTATATGGGGTGTATCGCAGTATTTTTGAGGGAAGTGAAACCCAATTTATTGATTTGACACAAGGGGAGCCAAAGAATATTTATAAGCCTTAACAACTGAGTTGTCAATTCAGCTGCACCTGGAAACAATCTTGCTCACAGCAGTTTATCAGTAGCAACAGTTTTGTAGTAGGAATAGTAAAGTAACAGCAGTAGTAAAGCAAAGACAGTAGTAACAAAAGCAGTAAACAATGGGATTCGAGTGCGGTAGGCATAGGGATGGATGGACGGGCGTTGCATGGACAAGACAATTCACATAGAAATCAAAACAAAGGGCAATTACAGATAAATAAGATAAAGCATCCAAGTACTAGACAATCCTAGGCATGTGTTCCATATATAGTCATACATGCTCGCAATGAGAACTTGGACAACATCTTTTGTCCTGCCAGCCCATTTGCAGCGGGACCTCTAGGGAATTACTGGCAATTAAGGTGCTCCTTTTAATAGAGCACCAGTGCAAAGCATTAACACTCCATGAACACATGTGATCCTCACATCAAAGCCTTTCCCTTCCGGTTATCCCGATTTCTGTCACTTCGGGGCCATAGGTTCCGGACAATAACGTGTTTATACAACTTGCAGATAAGACCAGAAACAATACTATCATAATGAATCAATAATAAGTTCAGATCTGAAATCATGGCACTCGGGCCCTAGTGACAAGCATTAAGCACAACAAGTCGCAACAAAGTCATAAAGAACTAATAAAAGATACTAGGCACCATGCCCTAACAATCTGATGCCATTACATGAACGATCTCATCCAATCCCTACCATCCCCATAGCCTACAGCGGGGGATTACTCACTCGTAGATGGGGGAAACATGAATGGTCGATGGAGAAGCGATGGTGATGATGATGGCGATGATCTCCTCCAATTCCCCATCCCGGCAGGGTGCCCGAACGGAGTTTCTGGTACTGTTTCATGGAATCTGCTGGTGGCGGCGGAGCGGAACTCCTTCTAGAAAAACGTCAAACCCCCCTAAGTTTTTAGGTCATAAGGCTCCTTATAGGTGAAGAGAGAGGCCGAGGGGGTGCCTGGGGGGCCCACACCACCCCCTGGTGCGGCCTGGCCTGGACCGCGCCACCAGGTGGTGTGGCCACCCCCTGGCTCTTCTCCGTCTCGTATTCTGGCTCCTCGAGTCTTCGGGTGAAATAGGATTTTTGGCATATTTCCGTGATATTTCCTGATAGTTGATTTTCTGCACAAAAAGTAGACACCAAGGCAATTCTGCTGAAAACAGCGTCAGTCCGAATTAGTTGCATCCAAATCACACAAGTATAGAGGAGAAACAATAGCAAATGTGTTCGGGAAAGTAGATACATTTTGGACGTATCAGTGATCTTTTCAGAGACCACACATGGATCCACCAGTGTCATTGAAATGTGTGTTCTCTTCAGAGACCACACATGGATCCACCAGTGTCATTGCACGTGTGTTCTTTCCACAAACCACATATGGATCCACTAGAGTCATTGCATGTGTGTTCTTCTCATTAACCACAGCTAGAGTCATTGCATGTGTGATCTTTTCACAGACCACACATGGATCCACCAGTGCCATTGTATGTGTGTTCTTTTTACTAACAATAACTGGAGTCATCTCATGACTATTCTTTTCACTGACCACATATGGATCCACCAGTGTCATTGAAATGTGTGTTCTCTTCAGAGACCACACATGGATCCACCAGTGTCATTGCATGTGCATTCTTTTTACTAACAACAACTAGAGTCATTGCATGTGTGTTCTTTTCAAAATCCACCTATGGATCCACCGGTGTCATTACATGTGTGTTCTTCTCATTAACCACATCTAGAGTCATTGCATGTGCGTTCTCTTCAGAGACCACACATGGATCCACCAGTGTCATTGCATGTGTGTTCCTTTTTCTAACAACAAATAGAGTCTTTCATGACTATTCTTTTCACAGACCACATATGGATCCACCCGTGTCATTGAAATGTGTGTCCTCTTTAGAGACCACACATGGATCAACCAGTATCATTGCATGTGTGTTCTTTTTACTAACAACAACTAGAGTCATTGCATGTGTGTTCTTTTTACTAACATCAACTAGAGTCATTGCATGTGTGTTCTTTTCACAATCCACGTATGGTTCCACCAGTGTCATTGCATGTGTGTTCTTCTCATTAACCACAGCTAGAGTCATTGCATGTGTGATCTCTTCAACGACCACACGTAGATCCACCAGTTTCATTGCATGTGTGTTCTTTTTACTAACAACAGTTGGAGTCATTTCATGATTATTCTTTTCACATACCACATATGGATCTACCAGTGTCATTGAAATGTGTGTTCTCTTCAGAGACCACACATGGATCAACCAAAGTCATTGCATGTGTGTTCTTCTCATTAACCACAGCTGGAGTCATTGCATGTGTCTTCTTTCCACAAACCACATATGGATCCACTAGTGTCATTGCATGTGTGTTCTTCTCATTAACCATAGCTAGAGTCATTGCATGTGTGTTCTTTTCATAGATCACACATGGATCCACCAGTGCCATTGCATGTGTGTTCTTTTTTCTAACAACAACTAGAGTCATTTCATGACTATTCTTTTCACAGACCACGTATGGATCCACCTGTGTCATTGAAATGTGTGTCCTCTTCAGAGACCACACATGGATCCACCAGTGTCATTGCATGTGTGTTCTTTTTACTAACAACAACTAGAGCCATTGCATGTGTGTTCTTTTTACTAACAACAACTACAGTCATTGCATGTGTGTTCTTTTCACAATCCACCTATGGTTCCACCAGTGTCATTGCATGTGTGTTCTTCTCATTAACCACAACTAGAGTCATTGCATGTGTGATCTCTTCAGCGACCACACATAGATCCACAATTTTTATTGCATGTGTGTTCTTTTTACTAACAACAGCTAGAGTCCTTTCATGACTATTGTTTTCACATACCACATATGGATCTACTAGTGTCATTGAAATGTGTGTTCTCTTCCGAGACCACACATGGATCAACCAGAGTCATTGCATGTGTGTTCTTCTCATTAACCACAGCTGGAGTCATTGCATGTGTCTTCTTTCAACAAACCACATATGGATCCACTAGTGTCATTGCATGTGTGTTCTTCTCATTAACCACAACTAGACTCATTGCATGTGTGTTCTTTTCACAGACCACACCTGGATCCACCAGTGCCATTGTATGTGTGTTCTTTTTACTAACAACAACTGGAGTCATTTCATGACTATTCTTTTCACAGACCACATATGGATCCACCAGTGTCATTTAAATGTGTGTTCTCTTCAGAGACCACACATGGATCCACCTGTGTCATTGCATGTGTGTTCTTTTTACTAACAACAACAAGAGTCATTGCATGTGTGTTCTTTTCAGAATCCACCTATGGATCCACCGGTGTCATTGCATGTGTGTTATTCTCATTAACCACATCTAGATTCATTGCATGTGTGTTCTCTTTAGAGACCACACATGGATCCACCAGTGTCATTGCATGTGTGTTCTTTTTTCTAACAACAACTAGAGTCATTTCATGACTATTCTTTTCACAGACCACATATGGATCCACTAGTGTCATTGAAATGTATGTCCACTTCAGAGACCACACTTGGTTACACCAGTGTCATTGCATTTGTGTTGTTTCCACAAACCACACATGGATCCACCAGAGTAATTGCATGTGTGTTCTTTTCTCAAACAACATATCGATCAACAAATGTCATTGCATGTGTGCTCTTTCCATGAACCACATATGGATCCACCAATGGCATTGCATGTGTGTTATTTTCACAACCCACCTATGGATCCACCAGTGTAATTGCATGTGTGTTCTTCTCATTAACCAAAACTAGAGTCATTGTATGTGCGATCTATTCAGAGACCACACGTGGATCCACCAGTGTCATAGAAATGTGTGTTCTCTTCAGAGACCACACATGGATCAACCATTGTTATTACATGTGTGTTCTTTCCACAAACCACATATGGATCCACTAGAGTCATTGCATGTGTGTTCTTTTCACAAACCACATATGGATCCACCAGATTCATTGCATGTGTGTTCTTTTCACAAACCACATGGATCAACTAATGTCATTACATGTGTGTTCTTTCCATGAACCACATGGATCAACTAGAGTCATTGCATGTGTGTTCTTTTTACTAACAACAAATAGATTCATTGCATGTGTGTTCTTTTCACAATCCACCTATGGTTCCACCAGTGTCATTGCATGTGTGTTCTTCTCATTAACCACAGCTAGAGTCATTGCATGTGTGATCTCTTCAGATACCACACATGGATCCACCAGTGTCATTGCATGTGTGTTCTTTTTACTAACAACAACGGGAGTCAGTTCATGACTATTCTTTTCAGATACCACATATGGATCTACCAGTGTCATTGAAATGTGTGTTCTCTTCAGAGACCACGCATGGATCAACCAGAGTCATTGCATGTGTGTTCTTCTCATTAACCACAGTTGGAGTCATTGCATATGTCTTCTTTCCACTAACCACATATGAATCCACTAGTGTCATTGCATGTGTGTTCTTCTCATTAACCACAACTAGAGTCATTGCATGTGTGTTCTTTTTCACATACCACATGGATCCACCAGTGCCATTGTATGTGTGTTCTTTTTACTAGTAACAACTAGAGTCATTTCATGACTATTCTTTTCAGAGACCACCTATGGATCCACCAGTGTCATTGAAATGTGTGTCCTCTTCAGAGACAACACATGGATCCACCAGTGTATTTGCATGTGTATTATTTTTACTAACAACAAGTAGAGTCATTTCATGTTTGTTCTTTTCACAATCCACCTATGGATCCACCGGTGTCATTGCATGTGTGTTCTTCTCATTAAGCACATCTAGAGTCATTGCATGTGTGTTCTCTTTAGAGATCGCACATTAATCCACCAGTGTCATTGCATGTGTGTTCTTTTTTCTAACAACAACTAGAGCCATTTCATGACTATTATTTTCACAGACCATATATGGATCCACTAGTGTCATTGAAATGTGTGTCCTCTTCAGAGACGACACATGGATCCACCAGTGTCATTGCATGTGTGTTATTTTTACTAACAACAACTAGAGCCATTGCATGTGTGTTCTTTTTACTAACAACAAATAGAGTCATTGCATGTGTGTTCTTTTCAAAATCCACCTTGGTTCCACCAGTGTCTTTGCATGTGTGTTCTTCGCATTAACCACAGCTAGAGTCATTGCATGTGTGATCTCTTCAGCGACCACAATTAGATCCACCAGTTTCATTGCATGTGTGTTCTTTTTACTAACAACAGCTGGAGTCATTTCATGACTATTTTTTTCACATAACACATATGGATCTACCAGTGTCATTGAAATGTGTGTTCTCTTCAGAGACCACACATGGATCAACTAGATTCATTGCATGTGTGTTCTTCTCATTAACCACAGCTGGAGTCATTGCATGTGTCTTCTTTCCACAAACCACATATGGATCCACTAGTGTCATTGCATGTGTGTTCTTCTCATTAGCACAGCTAGAATCATTGCATGTGTGTTCTTTTCACAGACCACACATGGATCCACTAGTGCCATTGTATGTGTGTTCTTTTTACTAACAACAACTGGAGTCATTTCATGACTATTCTTTTCACCGACCACATATGGATCCACCAGTGTCATTGAAATGTGTGTTCTCTTCAGAGACCACACATGGATCCACTAGTGCCATTGTATGTGTGTTCTTTTTACTAACAACAACTGGAGTCATTTCATGACTATTCATTTCAACGACCACATATGGATCCACCAGTGTCATTGCATGTGTGTTCTTTTCACAAACCACATATGGATCCACCAAATTCATTGCATGTGTGTTCTTTTCACAAACCACATTGATCAACCAATGTCATTACATGTGTGTTCTTTCCATGAACCACATGGATCAACTAGAGTCATTGCATGTGTGTTCTTTTTACTAACAACAACTAGAGTCATTGCATGCGTGTTATTTTCACAATCCACCTATGGTTCCACCAGTGTCATTGCATGTGTGTTCTTCTCATTAACCACAGCTCGAGTCATTGCATGTGTGATCTCTTCAGAGACCACACATGGATCCACTAGTGTCATTGCATGTGTGTTCTTTTTACTAATAACAACTGGAGTCATTTCATGACTGTTCTTTTCACATACCACATATGGATCTACCAGTGTCATTGAAATGTGTGTTCTCTTCAGAGACCACACGTGGATCAACCAGAGTCATTGCATGTGTGTTCTTCTCATTAACCATAGTTGGAGTCATTGCATGTGTCTTCTTTCCAGAAACCACATATGGATCCACTAGTGTCATTACATGTGTGTTTTTCTCATTACTCACATCTAGATTCATTGCATGTGTGTTATTTTCATAGACCACACATGGATCCACTAGTGCCATTGTATGTGTGTTCTTTTTACTAACAACAACTGGAGTCATTTCATGACTATTCTTTTCACCGACCACATATGGATCCACCAGTGTCATTGAAATGTGTGTTCTCTTCAGAGACCACACATGGATCCACCAGTGTCATTGCATGTGTGTTCTTTTTACCAACAACAACTAGAGTCATTGCATGTGTGTTCTTTTCACAATCCACCTAGGGATCCACCGGTGTCATTGCATGTCTGTTCTTCTTATTAACCACATCTAGTGTTGGGCCACGTAGAGATAAACAAAACTTTTTCCCTACGCGGTGATCCCAAGATCCAGCTCAGGTAGAAGGCCACGAGGATTTCCACTAGACGTGCAGTTGCGGAATTGATTAAACACGTTGCTTGATGCAGTGCAGTCCTTGCGATCTGTTCCGGTTCCACGATCCACGATCCGTTCTTTCTTCACGATCTTCGAAGTGCTGAACGTCCAACACCTCCACCGGTATCCACACGTACGAGGAGGAGTGCCGGAGATGGACTGCTAGGTCTGGTACGGCGGCGACAGGACGGACTAGGGATAGGGTTTCCAACACATGGAGTGACCTAACCTTGTGCTCTAAGCACCTGCGTCCCAGCTTATATAGGAAGTGAAAGTGGGCTCCACTCACTTGTGGCCCATTCACTAAAAAGGCCTATATTTGCCACTGTAAGTTTCACTTGCTGACTAAGTCCATGTCTCTATTTGGGTCCAACCCAAATAGTATTCCTGTTTGGGTCTAACCCAAACTGCTCCCGCTCTTAAGTGTGTGACCCGACAGGCTCATGGTAGCCCAGACACGATTCCGAGTCTCACTCGGGATCGATCAGTTGGTAGCGGCTCCTAGCAGAACGTGCCAAATCCCAAGTACCAATAAGTCATGTCGACATACCTTCCAATGCGACTTTCGTCTGAGTCCCTTTTGCCTGACGATATACCTTGTCGGACTATAGGCGAATGATCGTCATCCCTTAAATAATCCGACTCTCTTTCTCGATCCGAGATAAGTGATTCATCCGACTAACTCTTAGTCGGTTGCCTCGGTTAACACTTAACCGTGACGCGCATGGCCATGCTTTCCGAATCATATCTTCCGAGAGGGCCCAAAGAATATCTCTCCGGATGGAGGGGCAAAATCCCGTCTTGGTTATTCACATCACGCAGCTTGATTCTCTGTCGACCCGAACTCCGCCTTTATAACTGCCAGTGACGCAACAACGTTTGACAGAACCTAAGTCGGAGATCCTCAACTCGGATTGTGCAATAACCTCAGGTCTAAGGATTACATTGATTGAGACATGCAAATGACGACTTGTTCGTTGCATCTCAATGTGGGTCAGTCCGACTCGCTAAACTCTTTAGCCGAATCCGTGTAAGTCGGAATAGCATCTCCATGCCCATGACAAGTGGAACCTAGTCATCTGCCGACTTTCAAATTGGTCTAAGTTGTGTGTCCGGCACAACCTCAATGACCAAGGACAATTAGTATGAACAACATGAATATGTAGTTCCACAATCAAATCACATATTCGATGATACATATCAGCAGTTCATACATGGACCATAACCTTATGAATACACAGGAATAACATCATACATGATTGCCTCTAGGTCATATTCCCAACAGTCTCCCACTTGCACTAGAGTCAATCTTCCGACATCACATGTCTAGGAATCTAATGCCCATTGCTCTTAGGTGCGCCTCATGCTTTAGCTGTGGAAGTGGCTCTGTCAACGAATCCGCAATATTTGCATCCGTGTGTACCTTGCATAACTTGATATCACCTTGATCCACAAACTGGCGAATAAGGTGGTACCGCACGAGTATATGTTTGTTCTTCTGGTGTTGTCTAGGTTCCTTGGCTTGTGAAATAGCACCATTGTTGTCACAATACACGTCTAACGGATTGGACGAGCCGTGAACCACACCAAGATACATGAGGAAATTCCTCATCCAAACGGCTTCTTTTGCCGCCTCCGAGGCAGCAATATACTCAGCCTCTATCATAGATGCAGACACCGTTTCTTGCTTGGAACCCTTCCAGCTCACAGCCCCTCCGTTTATTACAAACACATACCCGGGTTGCGAACGAGAATCATCCGAGTCAGTGAGATAACTCTCATCTGTGTAACCCTTTACACTGAGTTCATCCTCACCTCCATAAACCAGGAACATATCCTTAGTCCTTCTCAAGTATTTGTGGATATTTTTAGCCGCTGCCTAGTGGATTTCTCCAGGGTCAGCCTGGTACCTGCTCACAACACTTAGATCATAGGAAACATCCGGCCTAGTACAAATCATAGCGTACATGATGGATTCGATTGTAGAAGCATACGGAATCGCACTCATCCGACTTCGCTCATCAGTTGTCAAAAGACACTGAGTCTTGCTAAGTTTTATGCCATGGGACATCGGTAAGAACCCCTTCTTAGACAATTCCATGTTGAACTTCTTCAACACTTTGTCCAAATATGTACTCTGACTCAATCCAATGAGCCGCCTTGAACTATCTCTATAGATCCGGATTCCTAGTATGTAAGTCGCCTCACTCAAGTCTTTCATCGAAAAACTCTTTTCCAATGACTCCTTGGTCTCTTGCAACATCTGGACATCATTTCCAATCAATAATATGTCATCACATATAAGATCAGAAAGTTTACTTTGCTCCCACTAAACTTCTTGTATAAACAAGAATCATGATCACTCTTGATGAAGCCAAACGATTTGACTACCTCATCAAAGCGAATGTTCCAACTCCAAGATGCTTGCTTCAACCCATAAATGTATTTCCAAAGTTTGCATACCTTATCAGCATTAGTCGGATCGACAAAACCCTCGGGCTATATCATATACACGTCCTCGGTTAAATTTCCATTAAGGAAAGCCGTCTTGACATCCATCTTCCATATCTCATAGTCGAAATAGGCTGCTATAGCTAACATGATCCGAACTGATTTATGCATCGCTACAGGAGAGAAAGTCTCATCGTAGTCAACTCCTTGAACTTGTCGGAACCCCTTCGTGACAAGCCGTGCTTTATAGATAGAAACATTTCCATCCATATCAGTTTTCTTCTTAAAGACCCATTTGCACTCGACTTGTCTTGCATCGTCTGGAAGATCAACCAAGTTCCAAACTTGATTTTCATCCATGGACTTTAACCCAGATCTCATGGCTCCAAGCCATGACTCGGAATCAGAATCAGAACCCACCATCGCTTCCGAATAAGTTGTCGGCTCATCACTGTCCAACAGCATCACATCACGAACACTTCGCAATCTGGCCGATCTTTGTAGTGTCGATGCAGTTTCCGGCTCAGGTACCACGTCCGGATCAACCTCTAAGTGTTTTGCCGACTCTCGAATTTCTTCGAGATCCACCGTACTCCCACTTACTCCCTGACTGAGAAACTCTTTCTCAAGGAAGACACCGTTTCGAGCGATAAACACTTTGCCCTCTTCTCTGTTGTAGATGTAGTAAACCAAGGTTTCCCTCGGATATCCCACGAAAATACACTTATCTGACTTAGCTGTAGCTTGTCCGACTGAAGTCGCTTGACAAAAGCTTCACAACCCCAAATCTTAAGAAAAGACAAACTCGGCTTCTTGCCAGTCCACATCTCATGCAGTGTCTTCTCTACCGACTTTGATGGTACTCTGTTTAGTGTGAACGCTGCAGTTTCTAGACAATAACCCCAAAATGATAAAGGCAGATCTGTCCGACTCATCATTGATCATACCATGTCCAACAAGGTCTGATTCCTCCTTTCCGACACACACCGTTTCTCTACGGCGTTCCTGGAGGAGTGAGCTGGGGAACTATTCCACAACTCTTTAGATGGTCATCAAACTCATGGCTCATGTACTCGCATCCTCGGTCCGAACGAAGAAACTTTATTCTCTTGCCAAGTTGATTTTGTACCTCATTCTGGAATTCCTTGAACTTTTCAAAGGCTTCCAACGTATGTTTCATCAAGTAGATATATCCATACCTACTCAAATCATCAGTGAAGGTAATGAAGTACTCATAACCACCTCTGGCTGTCGTGCTCATCGGGCCACATACATCACTATGTACTAGTCCCAATAAGTCGGACGCCCTTTCACAACTCTTTGCAAAAGGTGTCTTGGTCATCTTGCCGAGAAGGCAGGATTCACATGTGTAGAATGACTCCAATTCGAACGAAGTTAGGAGTCCATCATCATGGAGCTTCTTCATGCGTTTCCAACTTATATGACCAAGCCGACAATGCCAAAAGTAAGTCATATTTAGATCATTTAGTTTTAACATTTTCACATTTATATTATAGACAGATTCACCCTTAAGATTCAAAATAAATAACCCGTCCCGGACGGGCGCAAAGCCATGAAACATATCATTCAAATAAAAAGAACAACCATTATTCTTAATATTTGACTCATAGCCCTGTCTCATCAAACATGAGGCAAAAATGATGTTTCGACTAAGCACTGGAACATAATAACAATTATTTAGCTCCATTATGAATCTAGAAGGTAAATGAAGTTGCATTGTGCTGACTTCCAACGCAACGACTCTCGCTTTGTTTCCGACTCTAATGTCAACCTCGCCTCTTGCAATGCTCCTAGTTCTTACTAGTCCCTACAACGAGTTGCAGATGTGAATGACTGATCTGGTATCATATACCCAAGAACTACCAGGTGCATCAGCAAGATAAATGTCTATAACATTGCAAACAAGCGTACCTAATCCAGAAGTCACACCTACGCTCTTGGCTTTGTCAGCCAGATACTTGCTGCAATTCCTCTTCCAATGGCCATCCGACTTGCAGTAGAAGCAAGTGGATCCGGCTGTATGAGATGGCTTAGTCCCTGAGGAAGCGCTTTGGACTGGGTCCTCCGCCTTGCCTCCGGACTTTGCCTTCTTCTTCATAGTCCAAGAACTCTTCTTGAACTTAGCCTTGTTTTGTACCATCAACACTTGACTGGCACCTTTCTTGAGATCCACCTCAGCCTGCTTGAGCATCCCATGTAATTCAGTGAGCTTATTACCCATACCATGCATGTGGTAGTTCGATATGAACTGGCCATACGCACTAGGAAGAGAGTTTAGAATTATGTCTGTAGTGAACTCTTTGCTAATGGGGTAGCCAAGCCTTTCCAGAGACTTCACGTAACCAACCATCTTGATCACATGCGGACTCAGTGGATCGCCATCCTTAAGCTTGCAGCTCAACAAAGCCTGAGAGACTTGATACCTCTTAGTCTTTGCCTGAGCCTGGAACATACTTTTGAGGCTTTCGATCATATCGTAGGCCTCAACATTCTCGAACTGCTGCTGCAAGTACAGTTCCATGTGAGCAAGCATAAGACAGCTAATCTCCATGGATTCATCACAAATCCGACGGTAGGCATTGGTGGCTACGACAGTCGCATTCTCATCCGACTCAACTGGAAGTGGGTTCTCTAGGACACGATCCATTTTTTCTTGTTTGAGAACAATTCTCAGATTACGATACCAGTTGGTGAAATTAGTTCCATTCAACTTATCTTTCTCTAAGATGGTTCTCGAAGCAAAAGCGGAAATCTGAGGAAGACTGCTAGGTGCCATTGATCTACAACAGAAAATATGCCAAAACACTTAAGACATGTATCCATAAAGAGCAAGCATATTAAACACTTTAATATTTATGCTCCCACTAGAACCAACACCCCTCTGATGGTTACTTAGTGATTTAGGACCCTAAATAAGCAAGTCGACTAGTGAGCTTTAGCATCACGGCTAGCTGTCAAGTGATCTAGGTAGATAACTCCTTGTCAATCGTATCTCATACGACTCCTGTTGGATGGGTGGCATCACATGCCCCGGCTCCCATCCGAATTTTTCCCAAGTCCCACAACCGTTGTGATAGACCTGTCTAGATTACCAAGTGCTTCCACTGTAAGAGTCCGACTCGAACCCACCTAGTCGGAAAGAATTGATAGCACCTCAATTTTATGAGCCCACTACCAAAAATGTCCGACTTGTGCTGGTGCAGCACTGGCGGGGAAACCGACTAGACCTTCTTTGAGGGATTACTTTCTACCAACTATCTAATAGAGGAAAAACAGAGACATAACAATAACACAAAATAGGGAAATTATAATGTGAAATGGTATGGCTCTCTTCATGGCAATCTCCATCTCCATAAAGCCTGTAATCCGACTCGTGTCAACTCTTATCACGTGTCGTCTTACACCATGTAGCCGACTTGTACACCAACTTGCATGCCATCCGGATTCTCCAAATAGATACACTAGCTAGTAATCCTAATTACACAGAGAATCCGACACGCAGGCCGTTATACAATAAGATGACAGCACCTAGGCTCCAGCCAGCTGACAAAATCCGTGATACGCAGATCACGTATGGATTACACACATCACATGCACATAAGCCATACCATTCACAACATCATCCTGCAAAAACAAGTTATGCATAGATATGATATCTACCGGCGTTGTGAAACTCGCAACAACATCTAAGGCGCTACGACAGGGCGAAGACGACGGTCCCATCTGCATTCTGGACATGGATTTCATCTTCGGATAAAACAATTTTACCCAAATCCGATCCGGATTCCTATTCGACCAAACTCTTTGATCTTCGATCACTGCATCCGGGTTTACGTGTCACAGTCAACCCCGATGGCAGAAGCCGACCGATAGGGGTATGTCGTTCCACGACCTTAGCAGTTAGATCACGGAAACCAGATCATCCATTCCCCCGAGTACAGTTGATCCAATCAACTTAGTACAAAACCGATCTATCTCATAGATCTACCACCAAAAATACAATTAGATACAATCTAACGCCAACCGCATATCACATATGCGCGATCTCGAGCCTAAAATCAGAAGCTAACGCTCTGATACCACTGTTGGTCCACGTAGAGATAAACAAAACTTTTTCCCTATGCGGTAATCCCAAGATCCAGCTCAGGTAGAAGGCCACGAGGATTACCACTAGACGCGCAGTTGCGGAATTGATGAAGCACGTCGCTTGATGCAGTGAAGTCCTCGCGATCCGTTCTGGTTCCACGATCCACGATCCGTTCTTTCTTCACGATCGTCGAAGTGCTCAACGTACAGCACCTCCGCCGGTATCCATACGTACGAGGAGGAGCGCCGGCGATGGACTGCTAGGTCCGGTACGGCGGCGACAGGATGGACTAGGGCTAGGGTTTCCAACACATGGAGTGACCTAACCTTGTGCTCTAAGCACCTGCGCCCCAGCTTATATAGGAAGTGAAAGTGGGCTCCACTCACTTGTGGCCCATTCACTAAAAAGGCCTATATTTGCCACTGTAAGTCTCACTTGGTGACTAAGTCCATGTCTCTATTTGGGTCCAACCCAAATAGTTTTCCTGTTTGGGTCTAACCCAAACTGCTCCCGCTCTTAAGTGTGTGACCCGACAGGCTCATGGTAACCCGGACATGATTCTGAGTCTCACTCGTGATCGATCAGTTGGTAGCGGCTCCTAGCAGAATGTGCCAACTCCCAAGTACCAATAAGTCATGACGACATACCTTCCAATGCGACTTTCATCTGAGTCCCTTTTGCCTCACGATATACCTTGTCAGACTATAGGCGAATGATCGTCATCCCTTAAATAATCCGACTTTCTTTCTCGATCCGAGATAAGTGATTCATCCTTCTAACTCTTAGTCGGTTGCCTCGGTTAACACTTAACCGTGACGCGCACGGCCATGCTTTCCGAATCATATCTTCTGAGAGGGCCCAGAGAATATCTCTCCGGATGGAGGGGCAAAATCCCGTCTTGGTTATTCACATCACGCAGCTTGATTCTCATTCGACCCGAACTCTGCCTTTATAACTGCCTAGTGATGAAACAACATTTGACACAACCTAAGTCGGAGATCCTCAACTCGGATTGTGCAATAACCTCAGGTCTAAGGATTACATGGATTAAGACATGCAAATGATGACTTGTTCGTTGCATCTCAATGTGGGTCAGTCTGACTCGCTAAACTCTTTAGCCGAATCCGCGTAAGTCGGAATAGCATCTCCATGCCCATGACAAGTGGAACCTAGTCATCTGCCGACTTTCACATTGGTCTAACTTGTGTGTCCGGCACAACCTCAATGACCAAGGACAATTAGTATGAACAACATGAATATGTAGTTCCACAATCAAATCACATATTCGATGATACATATCAGCAGTTCATACATGGACCATAACATTATGAATATACAGGAATAACATCATACATGATTTCCTCTAGGGCATATTCCGAACATCTAGAGTCATTGCATGTGTGTTCTCTTTAGAGACCACACATGGATCCACTAGTGTCATTGCATGCGTGTTCTTTTTTCTAACAACAACTAGAGTCATTTCATGACTATTCTTTTCACAGACTACACATGGATCCACCAGTGTCATTGAAATGTATGTCCTCTTCAGAGACCACACATGGATCCACCAGTGTCATTGCATGTGTGTTCTTTTCCACAAACCACACATGGATCCAGCAGAGTAATTGCATGTGTGTTCTTTTCACAAACCACATATGGATCAACAAATGTCATTGGATGTGTGTTCTTTCCATGAACCACATATGGATCCACCAATGGCATTGCTTGTGTGTTATTTTCACAATCCACCTATGGATCCACCAGTGTCATTGCATGTGTGTTCTTCTCATTTACCACAACTAGAGTCATTTTATGTGTGATATCTTCAAAGACCACACGTGGATCCACCAGTGTCATTGAAATGTGTGTTCTCTTCAGAGACCACACATGGATCCACCAGTGTCATTGCATGTGTGTTCTTTCCACAAACCACATATGGATCCACTAGAGTCATTGCATGTGTGTTCTTTTCACAAACCACATATGGATCCACCAAATTCATTGCATGTGTGTTCTTTTCACAACCACATTGATCAACCAATGTCATTACATGTGTATTCTTTCCATGAACCACATGGATCAACTAGAGTCATTGCATGTGTGTTCTTTTTACTAACAACAACTAGAGTCATTGCATGCGTGTTATTTTCACAATCCACCTAGGGTTCCACCAATGTCATTGCATGTGTGTTCTTCTCATTAACCAGCGCTCGAGTCATTGCATGTGTGATCTCTTCAGAGACCACACATGGATCCACCAGTGTCATTGCATGTGTGTTCTTTTTACTAACAACAACTAGAGTCATTTCATGACTATTCTTTTCACATACCACATATGGATCTACCAGTGTCATTGAAATGTGTGTTCTCTTCAGAGACCACACACGGATCAACCAGAGTCATTGCATGTGTGTTCTTCTCATTAACCATAGCTGGAGTCATTGCATGCGTCTTCTTTCCACAAACCACATATGGATCCACTAGTGTCATTACATGTGTGTTCTCATTACTCACATCTAGATTCATTGCATGTGTGTTGTTTTCACAGACCACACATGGATCCACAAGTGCCATTGTATGTGTGTTCTTTTTACTAACAACAATTGGAGTCATTTCATGACTATTATTTTCACAGACCACATCTGGATCCACTAGTGTCATTGAAATGTGAGTTCTCTTCAGAGACCACACATGGATCCACCAGTGGCATTGCATGTGTGTTCTTTTTACTAACAACAACTAGAGTCATTGCATGTGTGTTATTTTCACAATCCACCTATGGATCCACCGGTGTCATTGCATCAGTCTTCTTCTCATTAACCACATCTAGAGTCATTGCATGTGTGTTCTCTTTAGAGACCACACATGGATCGACTAGTGTCATTGCATTTGTGTTCTTTTTTCTAACACGAACTAGAGTCATTTCATGACTATTCTTTTCACAGAACACATATGGATCCACCAGTGTCATTGAAATGTGTGTCCTCTTCAGAGACCACACATGGATCCACCAGTGTCATTGCATGTGTGTTCTTTTTACTAACAACAACTAGAGCCATTGCATGTGTGTTCTTTTTACTAACAACAACAAGAGTCATTGCATGTGTGCTCTTTTCACAATCCACCTATGGTTCCACCAGTGTCATTGCATCCGTGTTCTTCTCATTAACCACATCTAGAGTCATTGCATGTGTGATCTCTTCAGATACCACACATGGATCCACCAGTGTCATTGCATGTTTGTTCTTTTTACTAACAACAACTGGAGTCATTCCATGACTATTCTTTTCACATACCACATATGAATCTACCAGTGTCATTGAAATGTTTGTTCTCTTCAAATACCACACATAGATCAACAAGAGTCATTGCATGTGTGTTCTTCTCATTAACCACAGCTGGAGTCATTGCATGTGTCTTCTTTCCACAAACCACATATGGATCCACTAGTGTCATTGCATGTGTGTTCATCTCATTAAGCATGGCTAGCGTCATTGCATGTGTGTTCTTTTCAGAGACGACACATGGATCCACTAGTGCCATTGTATGTGTGTTCTTTTTACTAACAACAACTGGAGTCATTTCATGACTATTCTTTTCACAGACCACATATGGATCCACCAGTGTCATTGAAATGTGTGTTCTCTTCAGAGACCACACATGGATCCACCAGTGTCATTGCATGTGTGTTCTTTTTACTAACAACAACTAGAGTCATTGCATGTGTATTCTTTTCACAATCCACCTATGGATCCACCGGTGTCATTGCATGTGTGTTCTTCTCATTAACCACATCTAGAGTCATTGCATGTGTGTTCTCTTTAGAGACCACACATGGATCCACCAGTGTCATTGCACGTGTGTTCTTTTTTCTAACAACAACTAGAGTCATTTCATGACTATTCTTTTCATAGACCACATATGGATCCACCAGTGTCATTGAAATGTGTGTCCTCTTCATAGACCACACATGGATCCACCAATGGCATTGCATGTGTGTTCTTTTTACTAACAATAACTAGAGTCATTGCATGTGTGTTATTTTCACAACCCACAAATGGATCCACCAGTGTCATTGCATGTGTGTTCTTCTCATTAACCAATGTAGAGTCATTGCATGTGTGTTCTTTTCATAGACCATGTATGGATCCACCATTGTCATTGAAATGTGTATTCTTTCATTAACCACACCTAGAGTCATTTCATGACTATTCTTTTCATAGACCATATATGGATCCACCAGAGTTCATTGCATGAGTGTTCTTTTTACTAACAACAATTAGAGTCATTGCATGTGTGTTATTTTCGCATCCCACATATGGATCCACCAGTGTCATTGTATGTGTGTTCTTCTCATTAACCATATCTAGAGTCATTGCATGTGTGTTCTTTTCACAAACCACAAAATTATCCACCATTGTCATTGAAATGTGTATTCTTTCATTAACCACACCTGAAGTCATTTCGTGACTATTCTTTTCACAGACCATATATGGATCCACCAGTTTCATTGCATGTGTGTTCTTTTTACTAACATATGTATCAACCAATGTCATTGCATGTGTGTTCATGTCACAAACCACACATGGATCCACCAATGTCAGTGCATGTGTGTTCTTTCCATGAACCACATATGGATCAACCAGAGTCATTGCATGTGTGTTCATTTTCACAAACCACATATGGATCCACCAACGTCATTGCATGTGTGTTCTTTTCCACAAACCACATATGGATCTACCAATGTCATTGCATGTGTGTTAATTCCACAAACCACATATGGATCCACTAGAGTCATTTTATGTGTGTTCTTTCCACAAACCACAGATGGATCTACTAGAGTCATTGCATGTGTGTTCTATTTCCACAAACCACATATGGATCCACCAGAGTCATTGCATGTGTGTTGTTTTCACAAATGATATATGGATCATCCAATGGCATTGCATGTGTGTTCTTTTCACAACCCACATATGGATCAACCAATGTCATTGCATGTGTGTTCTTTGCACAAACCACATATGTACCCACTAGAGTAATTGCATGTGTGTTCTTTTCCACAAACCACATATGGATCCACTAGTGTCATTGCATGTGTTCTCTTCTCATTAACCATATCTAGAGTCATTGCATGTGTGTTATTTTCACAAACCACGTATGGATCCACCATTGTCATTGAAATGTGTATTCTTCCATTAACCACACCTGGAGTCATTTCATGAGTATTCTTTTCACATACCATATATGGATCCACCAGTGTCATTGAATGTGTGTTCTTTTTACTAACATATGGATCAACCAATATCATTGCATCTGTGTTCATGTCACAAACCACACATGGAACCACCAATGTCATTGCATGCGTGTTCTTTTTACTAACATATGGATCAACCAATGTCATTGCATGTGTGTTCTTTTTACGAACATATGGATCAACCAATGTCATTGCATGTGTGTTAATGTCACAAACCACACATGGATCCACCAATGTCATTGCATGTGTGTTCTTGCCTTGAACCATATATGGATCCACCAGAGTCATTGCATGTGTGTTCTTTCCACAAACCACATATGGATCCACAAATGTCATTGCATGTGTAATCTTTTCCACAAACCATATATGGATCCACTAGAGTCATTGCATGCGTGGTCTTTCCACAAACCACATATGGATCCACTAGAGTCATTGCATGTGTGTTCTTCTCACTAACCACATCTATAGTCATTCGATGTGTGTTCTCTTCAAAGACCACACATGGATCCACCAGTTCCATTGCATCTGTGTTCTTTTTACTAACATATGGATCAACAGTGTCATTGGATGTGTGTTCTTTCCACAAACCACATATGGATCCGCCAATGTCATAGCATGTGTGTTCTTTTCCACAAACCACATATGGATCCACTAAAGTCATTGCATGTGTGGTCTTTCAACAAACCACATATGGATCTACCAATGTCATTGCATGTGTGTTCTTTTCCACAAACCACATATGGATACACCAGAGTCATTGAATGTGTGTTCTTTTCACAAACCATATATGGATCAACCAATGGAATTGCATGTGTGTTCTTTTCACAAACCACATATGTACCCACTAGAGTAATTGCATGTGTGTTCTTTTCCACAAACCACATATGGATCCACCAGAGTCATTGCATGTGTGTTCATTTCACAACCCACATATGGATCAACCAATGTCATTGCATGTGTGTTCTTTTCACAACCCACATATGGTCAACCAATGTCATTGCATGTGTGTTCTTTACACAAACCACATACATACCCACTAGAGTAATTGCATGTATGTTCTTTTCCACAAACCACATATGGATCCACCAGTGTCATTGCATGTGTGTTCTTCTCATTAACCATATCTAGAGTCATTCCATGTGTGTTCTTTTCACAAACCACATATGGATCCACCATTGTCATTTAAATGTGTATTCTTTCATTAACCACACATGGAGTCATTTCATGACTATTCTTTTCATAGACCATATATGGATCCACCAGTGTCATTGCATGTGTGTTCTTCTCATTAACCAAATCTATCAACCAATGTCATTGTATGTGTGTTCATGTCACAAACCACACATGGATCCACCAATGTCATTGCATGTGTGTTCTTTCCATGAACCACACATGGATCAACCAGAGTCATTGCATGTGTGTTCATTTCAACAAAGCACATATGGATCCATCAATGTCATTGCATGTGAGTTCTTTTCCACAAACCACATATGGATCCACTAGAGTCATTGCATGTGTGTTCTTTTTCCACAAACCACATATGGATCCACCAGAGTCATTGCATGTTTATTCTTTTCACAAACCATATATGGATCATCCAATGGCATTGCATGTGTGTTCTTTCCACAAACCACATATGTACCCATTAGAGTAATTGCATGTGTGTTCTTTTCCACAAACCAAATATGGATCCACCAGTGTCATTGCATGTGTGTTATTTTCACAAACCACATATGGATCCACCATTGTCATTGAAATGTGTATTCTTTCATTAACCACACCTGAAGTCTTTTCTTGACTATTCTTTTCACATACCATATATGGATCCACCAGTCGGAGATCCTCAACTCGGATTGTGCAATAACCTCGGGTCTAAGGATTACATGGATTGAGACTTGCAAATGACGACTTGTTCGTTGCATCTCAATGTGGGTCAGTCTGACTCGCTAAACTCTTTAGCCGAATCCGCGTAAGTCGGAATAGCATCTCCATGCCCATGACAAGTGGAACCTAGTCATCTGCCGACTTTCACATTGGTCTAAGTTGTGTGTCTGGCACAACCTCAATGACCAAGGACAATTAGTATGAACAACATGAATATGTAGTTCCACAATCAAATCACATATTCGATGATACATATCAGCAGTTCATACATGGACCATAACCTTATGAATACACAGGAATAACATCATACATGATTTCCTCTAGGGAATATTCTGAACATCTAGAGTCATTGCATGTGTGTTCTCTTTAGAGACCACACATGGATCCACTAGTGTCATTGCATGCGTGTTATTTTTTCTAACAACAACTAGAGTCATTTCATGACTATTCTTTTCACAGACCACACATGGATCCAATAGTGTCATTGAAATGTATGTCCTCTTCAGAGACCACACATGGATCCACCAGTGTCATTGCATGTGTGTTCTTTTCCACAAACCACACATGGATCCAGCAGAGTAATTGCATGTGTGTTCTTTTCACAAACCACATATGGATCAACAAATGTCATTGGATGTGTGTTCTTTCCATGAACCACATATGGATCCACCAATGGCATTGCATGTGTGTTATTTTCACAATCCACCTATGGATCCACCAGTGTCATTGCATGTGTGTTCTTCTCATTTACCACAACTAGAGTCATTTTATGTGTGATATCTTCAAAGACCACACGTGGATCCACAAGTGTCATTGAAATGTGTGTTCTCTTCAGATACCACACATGGATCCACCAGTGTCATTGCATGTGTGTTCTTTCCACAAACCACATATGGATCCACTAGAGTCATTGCATGTGTGTTCTTTTCACAAACCACATATGGATCCACCAAATTCATTGCATGTGTGTTCTTTTCACAAACCACATTGATCAACCAATGTCATTACATGTGTGTTCTTTCCATGAACCACATTGATCAACTAGAGTCATTGCATGTGTGTTCTTTTTACTAACAACAACTAGAGTCATTGCATGCGTGTTATTTTCACAATCCACCTATGGTTCCACCAGTGTCATTGCATGTGTGTTCTTCTCATTAACCACAGCTCGAGTCATTGCATGTGTGATCTCTTCAGAGACCACACATGGATCCACCAGTGTCATTGCATGTGTGTTCTTTTTACTAACAACAACTGGAGTCATTTCATGACTGTTCTTTTCACATACCACATATGGATCTACCAGTGTCATTGAAATGCGTGTTCTCTTCAGATACCACACGTGGATCAACCAGAGTCATTGCATGTGTGTTCTTCTCATTAACCATAGCTGGAGTCATTGCATGTGTCTTCTTTCCACAAACCACATATGGATCCACTAGTGTCATTACATGTGTGTTTTTCTCATTACTCACATCTAGATTCATTGCATGTGTGTTATTTTCATAGACCACACATGGATCCACAAGTGCCATTGTATGTGTGTTCTTTTTACTAACAACAATTGGAGTCATTTCATGACTATTCTTTTCACAGAGCACATATGGATCCACCAGTGTCATTGAAATGTGTGTTCTCTTCATAGACCACACATGGATCCACCAGTGTCATTGTATGTGTGTTCTTTTTACTAACAACAACTAGAGTCATTGCATGTGTGTTATTTTCACAATCCACCTATGGATCCACCGGTGTCATTGCATCTGTCTTCTTCTCATTAACCACATCTAGAGTCATTGCATGTGTGTTCTCTTTAGAGACCACACATGGATCGACTAGTGTCATTGCATTTGTGTTCTTTTTTCTAACACGAACTAGAGTCATTTCATGACTATTCTTTTCACAGACCACATATGGATCCACCAGTGTCATTGAAATGTGTGTCCTCTTCAGAGACCACACATGGATCCACCAGTGTCATTGCATGTGTGTTCTTTTTACTAACTACAACTAGAGCCATTGCATGTGTGTTCTTTTTACTAACAACAACAAGAGTCATTGCATGTGTGTTCTTTTCACAATCCACCTATGGCTCCACCAGTGTCATTGCATCCGTGTTCTTCTCATTAACCACATCTAGAGTCATTGCATGTGTGATCTCTTCAGAGACCACACATGGATCCACCAGTGTCATTGCATGTTTGCTCTTTTTACTAACAACAACTAGAGTCATTTCATGACTATTCTTTTCACATACCACATATGAATCTACCAGTGTCATTGAAATGTTTGTTCTTTTCAAAGACCACACATGGATCAACAAGAGTCATTGCATGTGTGTTCTTCTCATTAACCACATTTGGAGTCATTGCATGTGTGTTCTTCTCATTAAGCACAGCTAGCGTCATTGCATGTGTGTTCTTTTCAGAGACGACACATGGATCCACTAGTGCCACTGTATGTGTGTTCTTTTTACTAACAACAACTGGAGTCATTTCATGACTATTCTTTTCACAGACCACATATGGATCCACCAGTGTCAGTGAAATGTGTGTTCTCTTCAGAGACCACACATGGATCCACCAGTGTCATTGCATGTGTGTTCTTTTTACTAACAACAACTAGAGTCATTGCATGTGTATTCTTTTCACAATCCACCTATGGATCCACCGGTGTCATTGCATGTGTGTTCTTCTCATTAACCACATGTAGAGTCATTGCATGTGTGTTCTCTTTAGAGACCACAGATGGATCCACCAGTGTCATTGCATGTGTGTTCTTTTTTCTAACAACAACTAGAGTCATTTCATGACTATTCTTTTCACAGACCACATATGGATCCACCTGTGTCATTGAAATGTGTGTCCTCTTCATAGACCACACATGGATCCACCAATGGCATTGCATGTGTGTTCTTTTTACTAACAACAACTAGAGTCATTGCATGCGTGTTATTTTCACAATCCACCTATTGTTCCACCAGTGTCATTGCATGTGTGTTCTTCTCATTAACCACAGCTCGAGTCATTGCATGTGTGATCTCTTCAGAGACCACACATGGATCCACCAGCGTCATTGCATGTGTTTTCTTTTTACTAACAACAACTGGAGTCATTTCATGACTGTTCTTTTCACATACCACATATGGATCTACCAGTGTCATTGAAATGCGTGTTCTCTTCAGAGACCACACGTGGATCAACCAGAGTCATTGCATGTGTGTTCTTCTCATTAACCATAGCTGGAGTCATTGCATGTGTCTTCTTTCCACAAACCACATATGGATCCACTAGTGTCATTACATGTGTGTTTTTCTCATTACTCACATCTAGATTCATTGCATGTGTGTTATTTTCATAGACCACACATGGATCCACAAGTGCCATTGTATGTGTGTTCTTTTTTCTAACAACAATTGGAGTCATTTAATGACTATTCTTTTCACAGAGCACATATGGAACCACCAGTGTCATTGAAATGTGTGTTCTCTTCAGAGACCACACATGGATCCACCAGTGTCATTGTATGTGTGTTCTTTTTACTAACAACAACTAGAGTCATTGCATGTGTGTTATTTTCACAATCCACCTATGGATCCACCGGTGTCATTGCATCTGTCTTCTTCTCATTAACCACATCTAGAGTCATTGCATGTGTGTTCTCTTTAGAGACCACACATGGATCGACTAGTGTCATTGCATTTGTGTTCTTTTTTCTAACACGAACTAGAGTCATTTCATGACTATTCTTTTCACAGACCACATATGGATCCACCAGTGTCATTGAAATGTGTGTCCTCTTCAGAGACCACACATGGATCCACCAGTGTCATTGCATGTGTGTTCTTTTTAGTAACTACAACTAGAGCCATTGCATGTGTGTTCTTTTTACTAACAACAACAAGAGTCATTGCATGTGTGTTCTTTTCACAATCCACATATGGCTCCACCAGTGTCATTGCATCCGTGTTCTTCTCATTAACCACATCTAGATTCATTGCATGTGTGATCTCTTCAGAGACCACACATGGATCCACCAGTGTCATTGCATGTTTGCTCTTTTTACTAACAACAACTAGAGTCATTTCATGACTATTCTTTTCACATACCACATATGAATCTACTAGTGTCATTGAAATGTTTGTTCTTTTCAAAGACCACACATGGATCAACAAGAGTCATTGCATGTGTGTTCTTCTCATTAACCACAGTTGGAGTCATTGCATGTGTGTTCTTCTCATTAAGCACAGCTAGCGTCATTGCATGTGTGTTCTTTTCAGAGACGACACATGGATCCACTAGTGCCACTGTATGTGTGTTCTTTTTACTAACAACAACTGGAGTCATTTCATGACTATTCTTTTCACAGACCACATATGGATCCACCAGTGTCAGTGAAATGTGTGTTCTCTTCAGAGACCACACATGGATCCACCAGTGTTATTGCATGTGTGTTCTTTTTACTAACAACAACTAGAGTCATTGCATGTGTATTCTTTTCACAATCCACCTATGGATCCACCGGTGTCATTGCATGTGTGTTCTTCTCATTAACCACATGTAGAGTCATTGCATGTGTGTTCTCTTTAGAGACCACAGATGGATCCACCAGTGTCATTGCATGTGTGTTCTTTTTTCTAACAACAACTAGAGTCATTTCATGACTATTCTTTTCACAGACCACATATGGATCCACCTGTGTCATTGAAATGTGTGTCCTCTTCATAGACCACACATGGATCCACCAATGGCATTGCATGTGTGTTCTTTTTACTAACAACAACTAGAGTCATTGCATGTGTGTTATTTTCACAACCCACAAATGGATCCACCAGTGTCATTGCATGTGTGTTCTTCTCATTAACCTATGTAGAGTCATTGCATGTGTGTTCTTTTCATAGACCATGTATGGATCCACCATTGTCATTGAAATGTGTATTCTTTCATTAACCACACCTAGAGTCATTTCATGACTATTATTTTCATAGACCATATATGGATCCACCAGAGCATTGCATGAGTGTTCTTTTTACTAACAACAATTAGAGTCATTGCATGTGTGTTATTTTCACAACCCACATATGGATCCACCAGTGTCATTGTATGTGTGTTCTTCTCATTAACCATATCTCGAGTCATTGCATGTGTGTTCTTTTCACAAACCACAAACTTATCCACCATTGTCATTGAAATGTGTATTCTTTCATTAACCACACCTGAAGTCATTTCGTGACTATTCTTTTCACAGACCATATATGGATCCACCAGTTTCATTGCATGTGTGTTCTTTTTACTAACATATGTATCAACCAATGTCATTGCATGTGTGTTCATGTCACAAACCACACATGGATCCACCAATGTCATTGCATGTGTGTTCTTTCCATGAACCACATATGGATCAACTAGAGTCATTGCATGTGTGTTTATTTTCACAAACCACATATGGATCCACCAATGTCATTGCATGTGTGTTCTTTTCCACAAACCACATATGGATCCACCAATGTCATTGCATGTGTGTTCATTCCACAAACCACATATGGATCCACTAGAGTCATTTTATGTGTGTTCTTTCCACAAACCACAGATAGATCCACTAGAGTCATTGCATGTGTGTTCTATTTCCACAAACCACATATGGATCCACCAGAGTCATTGCATGTGTGTTCTTTTCACAAACGATATATGGATCATCCAATGGCATTGCATGTGTGTTCTTTTCACAACCCACATATGGATCAACCAATGTCATTGCATGTGTGTTCTTTGCACAAACCACATATGTACCCACTAGAGTAATTGCATGTGTGTTCTTTTCCACAAACCACATATGGATCCACTAGTGTCAATGCATGTGTTCTCTTCTCATTAACCATATCTAGAGTCATTGCATGTGTGTTATTTTCACAAACCACGTATGGATCCACCATTGTCATTGAAATGTGTATTCTTTCATTAACCACACTTGGAGTCATTTCATGACTATTCTTTTCACATACCATATATGGATCCACCAAAGTCATTGAATGTGTGTTCTTTTTACTAACATATGGATCAACCAATATCATTGCATCTGTGTTCATGTCACAAACCACACATGGCACCACCAATGTCATTGCATGTGTGTTCTTTTTACTAACATATGGATCAACCAATGTCATTGCATGTGTGTTCTTTTTACTAACATATGGATCAACCAATGTCATTGCATGTGTGTTAATGTCACAAACCACACATGGATCCACCAATGTCATTGCATGTGTGTTCTTGCCTTGAACCACATATGGATCAACCAGAGTCATTGCATGTGTGTTCTTTCCACAAACCACATATGGATCCACAAATGTCATTGCATGCGTGTTCTTTTCCACAAACCATATATGGATCCACTAGACTCATTGCATGCGTGGTCTTTCCACAAACCACACATGGATCCACTAGAGTCATTGCATGTGTGTTCTTCTCACTAACCACAACTATAGTCATTGCATGTGTGATCTCTTTCAGAGACCACACATGGATCAACCAGTGTCATTGCATGTGTGTTCTTTTTACTAACATATGGATCAACCAGAGTCATTGCATGTGTGTTCTTTCCACAAATCACATATGGATCCACCAATGTCATTGCATGTGTGTTCTTTTCCACAAACCACATATGGATCCACTAGAGTCATTGTATGTGTGGTCTTTCAACAAACCACACATGGATCCACTAGACTCATTGCATGTGTGTTCTCTCGACAAACCACATATGGATCCACCAGAGTCATTGCATGTGTGTTCTTTTCACAAACCATATATGGATCAACCAATGGAATTGCATGTGTGTTCTTTTCACAAACCACATATGTACCCACTAGGATAATTGCATGTGTGTTCTTTTCCACAAACCACATATGGATCCACCAGAGTCATTGCATGTGTGTTCTTTTCACAACCCACATATCGATCAACCAATGGCATTGCATGTGTGTTATTTTCACAACCCACATATGGGTCAACCAATGTCATTGCATGTGTGTTCTTTAGACAAACCACATACGTATCCACTAGAGTAATTGCATGTGTGTTCTTTTCCACAAACCACATATGGACCCACCAGTGTAATTGCATGTGTGTTCTTCTCATTAACCATATCTAGAGTAATTGCATGTGTGTTATTTTCACAAACCACATATGGATCCACCATTGTCATTGAAATGTGTATTCTTTCATTAACCACACCTGGAGTCATTTCATGACTATTCTTTTCACAGACCATATATGGATCCACCAGTGTCATTGCATGTGTGTTCTTTTTACTAACATATGGATCAACCAATGTCATTGCATGTGTGTTAATGTCACAAACCACACATGGATCCACCAATGTCATTGCATGTGTGTTCTTTCCATGAACCACATATGGATCAACCAGAGTCATTGCATGTGTGTTCATTTCCACAAACCACATATGGATCCACCAATGTCATTGCATGTTTGTTCTTTTCCACAAACCACATATGGATCCACCAATGACATTGCATGTGTGTTCATTCCACAAACCACACATGGATCCACTAGAGTCATTTTATGTGTGTTCTTTCCACAAACCACACATGGATCCACTAGAGTCATTGCATGTGTGTTCTATTTCCACAAACCACATATGGATCCACCAGAGTCATTGCGTGTGTGGTCTTTTCACATACCATATATGGATCATCCAATGGCATTGCATGTTTGTTCTTTTCACAACCCGCATATGGATCAACCAATGTCATTGCATGTGTGTTCTTTCCACAAACCACATTTGTACCCACTAGAGTAATTGCATGTGTGTTCTTTTCGAAAAACCACATCTGGATCCACTAGTGTCATTGCATGTGTTCTCTTCTCATTAACCATATCTAGAGTCATTGCATGTGTGTTATTTTCACAAACCACATATGAATCCACCATTGTCATTGAAATGTGTATTCTTTCATTAACCACACCTGGAGTCTTTTCATGACTATTCTTTCCACATACCATATATGGATCCACCAGTGTCATTGCATGTGTGTTCTTTTTACTAACATATGGATCAACCAATATCATTGCATGTGTGTTCATGTTACAAACCACACATGGAACCACCAATGTCATTGCATGTGTGTTCTTTTTACTAACATATGGATCAACCAATGTCATTGCATGTATGTTCTTTTTACTAACATATGGATCAACCAATGTCATTTCATGTCTGTTAATGTCACAAACCACACATGGATCCACCAATGTCATTGCATGTGTGTTCTTGCCATGAACCACATATGGATCAACTAGAGTCATTGCATGTGTGTTCTTTCCACAAACCACATATGGATACACAAATGTCATTGCATGTGTAATATTTTCCACAAACCATATATGGATCCACTAGAGTCATTGCATGCGTGGTCTTTCCACAAACCACATATCGATCCACTAGAGTCATTGCATGTGTGTTCTTCTCACTAACCACATCTATAGTCATTCGATGTGTGCTCTCTTCAGAGACCACACATGGATCCACCAGTGCCATTGCATCTGTGTTCTTTTTACTAACATATGGATCAACCAGAGTCATTGGATGTGTGTTCTTTCCACAAACCACATATGGATCCGCCAATGTCATAGCATGATTGTTCTTTTCCACAAACCACATATGGATCCACTAAAGTCATTGCATGTGTGGTCTTTCAACAAACCACATATGGATCCACCAATGTCATTGCATGTGTGTTCTTTTCCACAAACCACATATGGATACACCAGAGTCATTGAATGTGTGTTCTTTTCACAAACCATATATGGATCAACCAATGGAATTGCATGTGTGTTCTTGTAACATCCCAAAAATGATGTTTCAAAACTCATTCATTCCATCCTTGCATCCTTCATTCTTTTAGGGTTTTTCTCAAAATCATTTAGAAGCTATGATTTCATGTGGGCAATTTATCTCAATTTGCCATCACCCTTTGAGATTTGATTGTCTATGAACTTGTTTGATTGTCTCCATTGTTGGAAAGAGTAGGTGTAGCATTTTATCCCAAGTCTCTAATTTAGAAATATTTTTCAAACCCTTTCTCAAACATTTGCAAACTAGAGCAAATTCTCTGTTTGATTTAAAACCCAAGCTTGACCAAGCCCTTGCTAGTAACCACCTGGTTAATTGACTAGTTTTTGAACCCACAGAACCCTGCAAAAATTCCCAAAGCTGTTTGAATTCAAAAGGATTTGAATTCATATCAAATTCATTCCAGAAAGTGAATTTAGAAAAAGAAAAGAAGCCAACAAAAGAAAAGGGCCGCGCGGCTGGAATCTGGCCCATCAGTTGATCAAGCCCATCTAGCCCACCCGGGGACCTTCCTTTTCTTCTCTCTCACTTTGGCCATAGCGTTGAGTCAGACGACCAGACCCCACTACCACCTCGTGCACCTCGCTGACAAGCGGGCCTTCTCCACGTCAGCAACGTCTCCACCCGCACGACCAGTTCATCCCCAAATCAACGCGTTGCTTCGTTTAATTGGCGTTAATTCGATTCAATGGCCGAGTAATTCTAAATGCGTGACCAGGCTATAAGAACCCCTCCCCCTCTCTCTTCTCCTCAAACCCCAAACCAGGCGCCACCAGGCTGCAGCATTACTCTCTGTGCCCCGCCGTCTCCGATGCTGTGGCCAATTCTGGTGAGTTCTGAGCTCCCCTCTGCCTCTCGTTCTTGCTGTCTGGTTCAGCGAGCCTCTGTGCTTCTTTTAACACCCTTCATTTGCCCTCGCATGAACCGTAGCTCCGGCAACATCGTCGACTGGCCGCCACCGTCTTCTGTACGAACTCCGGCGAGCTCTAGTGGTAAGCTCAGACCGCCCCGCGCCTTCTAGTTCATGCACACGACTCTGTCTCGACTCTGTGAATCTAACCGTGTCTTCGCCTTGCCTTGGGGTGATTCACAGCGACGTCCACGACCACCCGGCCAAGCGGCTGTCCTCCACTCCGGCGAGGAATCGCGGCTGAACCCGAGCGCCCCTTGACCAACCGCGAGTACGACGAGCATCACCGTGACCTCCTGAGCCCGGTGAGCTACTCCTCTTTCTCACTCACCCCCTGTAGCGTCGCCTCCGTCGTCGACCGACTGTTCCGCCGCCGGTAGCCACCGCTCCGCCGCCAGATTTTGGCCAGGGCAATAGGAACCGTTAGATCTGCATCTGATGGCTTGGATAGAATGACTAAACGAAGGGGTACTCGTTGATCTGAGCCGCACCTTCCCCTTTAAATCCAGCGGTCTGTATCACTCGATCTAGACGAACCGGTACCGACCAATTAGACAGTGACGCGTGGCTAGGGTTAGGTCTGAAAATAGATTTAAAACCAGAAATTTGATCCAAATTCAAATGCCTATATCTTTTGAATTCCACGTTAGAATTTTGCAAACTTTATACCGTTGGATTCAGTAAAATAAGACCTTTCTGCCTATCCTTTTTGTTTAGCAAATAGTAACCATTAGTTTGGCTTAAATTGCAGAAACTTGTTTGAGGCCTTTTTGAGAATAGTTTTAGTTTAATAACTTGTTTTAGGGTTAATTAAGTTTGTGTTGGCTACTTTGTGACTTGTTTAGTTTCTGTAAACTTGCACTTGCTTGGTAGAATTTTCAAAAATCACCACTTAGTAGATTCATGCATGCATTCATAATATCTTTGTTTGTATATATTTGTGTGTAATTGTATGCTACAACTTTGTGTGTAGATTTTGCTAGTGATTGTGATTGTGACGAGTGCTACTCTCCACACTACCAAGGCAAGTGATATCTTCATGAATATTCCATTCCTATATTTTATGTATGCATTAGTATTATTTTTCCAAGTATAGTACTTGCATGGATTTTTGCTAAGTATAAACTATGCTATGGGAAAACCTATTAGGTGAAACCTTAGTGAAAATTACCTAAGTCAAGATTCCTAATACTATCATGCTTAGCCTAGTTACTAGAAAACAAGGGTGGTTTATATATTCACATTTTGAAAAATTATTCTAAGTCTTTGGACTTATGTTTTATTTTTTAACAAAACAACTAAGTTAATGAATCACCTGGGTGGAATGGAAGGAATGGTTTATGTTGAGTGGTTCACAAGGCCATGGACTTGGCTTGTGTATCTCACTTGTGGATGGCCACCCAGGAACAAAGAGATTTGAGATGTCAAATGTTGAGAAGCTTCAAGTGCAACCACCTGGCAATATGGGCTCTGCCATGATCTTAGGATGCTAGAACTTAGTCTCTTGGACAGTGGGTGGTAGATGGGATGATAGGTTGGAACGCATCCATTTCACTAAGGAAAGGCTACTGAAGGATCTTGTCTTGGGAAACCAAGTCTTGTGGGGAAAGTGCACCACCTCTGCAGAGTGTAAAACCTAAGTACTTAGCCATGTCCCTGGTAAAGGACAATTTGAGCATCAAGACATGGAAACTTCAAGAATCTCATCACTCCAATTTCTAAATAAAACTTGTGGGTGAACAAGGGTTAAAAGGATCTTCAGTCATTGATTGGTAGATGCCCTGAGTGGATCTGGAGTCTTTGATTGATAGATGCCTTGGGTGTTTTGTGCCAAGCAAAAACTTAGTGTTTTCAAAAGTTAAGGAAAAATCTATTTTGAGCAATGCAAGCCTAAGCTCCACCAGCCAAATGCATATAGTATTATAGTCCACTTAAAATATACTAAGGTATCACTTGCCAATACTATTCCAAAGTATTGACCCTCTGTGGCTGTAACTTGTAATGTTGCAGGTTACTCCGATGATGATTAGGAGTCATGAGTCTACACTCAACATACTTGCCTGTGGCACATGAAGATGAAGACTTATGTTTATTTACTTATTCCATAAATTCTTGTATTAGGCCTTTGGCCATGAGTTGTAAAAGACTATGTTTTATCTCTGGAATGACTGTAATAAACGACCTTTGTATCTGTGTACTTCATCTTAAACTGTGGATGCTAGCATTGATCCAGGGACTAGCATTGCAATCACAGGGATCTTTTCCTTTACAAAGGAGGGATCTTACAGATGGTATCAGAGCACTGTGTTGCCTGTAGGATTATGACCCTAGGATTGGAAACCACTAAGGAAATTTTTTACTTCTTCTACACTTGTCTATTCTTCTCGTAAACTTTTCTAATCTTCTCATTCTCATCTCTATTTGTAGATGAACTCCATCAACGAAGCCGTGAAGAGAGGACCACTCATGACCATGACCTTGGAGTGTGAGACTGAGTTTCCCAAGATTCTCAAGGATCTCATGGAGACAATGGGAGCACATGGTGCAACCGTGTACAAGGGCTTTCCAGTGATGGAGGATGGAGTGGAGTATTGGTGGGTGCAACTTCACTTGTACAAAAACAAGGAAGACAACCACAAAGAAAAAGGCTTCTGCATGTACACCAACACTTTTATGCACACCACATTCTTTGAGTCAGCAAAAGAAGCAACTTGGAAGACTATCAAGGAACTAAGTGCTAGAGTCAAGTGCAGGATGCTCAACCTCCAAAAAGACATAGAGAAAGAGAAGGAACATACCCAAGAGTTGGAAGTCACCAACCAATCCTTAAGAGGAGATATTATAGACTTAGTGATAGAAGCATGTGAACAAGATAGGGTGATTGCCACTAGGAACATTGTGTTAGCCACCAGATCCAGTGAGATAGGATTGTAAGCGCACTTCGTTTGTTGGACCACCACCTATCACCTTATTTTCCAAAATGATACCTTAAATAAGTTTGAACCTTGGTTGATGTAATGAAATTATGTATGCATGACTTGAGTGAATTGTGTGTTCCAAGAATGGGTTTGAATGTTGACTTGATTATCTTAAATTGTGTTGTTCTAACTTTTTCAATCTTATAAATAGATGCCTATTGCCATCAGCACTGTTGAGGAGTTCCAGGCTACCCGTTTTGGTCCTCGTATCGTAGAGCTTACTACTTTACTCGATCTCCCTCTTCCTATCATCACGGTGCACCCACTCACCAAGTTTGAGAGGAAGGACCTTTGGGGCTTCAAGGTGAACCAGCCGGGGCCTTGAGAGCCTACTACGAGGCCATCGTCTTCAAGCTTATGCACGATGGAGGAGAGAGGCATGGAGGTTGTCATGCAGGATCGATAGGACGACTGTTAGGGCGTCCTCCCGACAGGTTAGAGGCACTCACTTCCACGTCTTCGAAGGCGTGATGATGACGGAGAGTCCATTGACTTTGAGGGCGACTCGAGGGTCACTGGCGAGCCGATACGCCTGTACCTCCAGGACTTAGAGACTCTTATTAGGCACGTGGATACCGATAGGACCAACGTCATGCTTAGTAATGACGAGCTCCAGGTGCAGCTTCGCGAGAAGGACAAGATCTTCGCGTAGCAGGACGAGATAGTCAAGGAGATGGAGACGAAGTTCGAGACCCAAGACCGTAAGTTCAAGAGTCAAGAGAAGCGTGTCCAGGATAGGAACAAAAGGATTCGTGATATGACCAAGGAACTGCAGTCCAAGGACTTCGAGTTAGAGCAGCAGCAGACAGTGATTGAGAGGCTTCGTTCCCAGAAGAGGGCTCTCAAGGCCAAGATCGACTCTTTGACCACTACCATCGAGGAGAACAAGACCGCAATGGAGAACGCAGGTCTTACCTTTGTCGAGGAGGAGATTGAGGCTGATGAGTAGACTTGACTACTCGGTTATCTTTTATTATCATACTCGTTTTTGTGAACTTATTGTTGGACCATCCGACATGTGGATGGCTTGCCACTTGTGTGTTTTTACCTTGAGACTTTTGTTATCTTGTTGTTGAGCTTTTATCCTTGTGTTGCTTGCTATGTGTTTGTTTGAGTAATGTATTGTGCATAAATCATGTATGGGTATCTCATTCTTACCTCTATATGATTAAACCACAGATGCCTCCCCGTCGCGCAAACCCCAACCCCAACCCCAACATTACCCCGGAAATGCAACAAATGATGAATGTGCAAACACAACTTATGCAAATGATGACAACGTTCATCCAGAACCAGAACAACAACAACAACCCCAACAACAACAACAACAACAACAACAATAACAACAATAACAACAACAACCCTCCAGGTTTTGATATGCTCACCAGATTTCTGCGTCTGAGGCCAGCTAAGTTTTCGGGAACGACTGATCCCATGGTGGCCAATGATTGACTACATTCTGTGAACAAAGACTTAGTGACCGTGGGATGCACAGATGCTGAAAAGGTCAGGTTCGCAACACATCTGTTGGAAGCACCAGCCGCCGCATGGTGGGACAACTTCCAGATTACCACGCCTATTGATGAGGTGACTTGGGCTATCTTTGAAGATGGCTTTCGTACTACTCATATCTCACCAGGTATGATGAGCCTGAAAAAGAAGGAATTTCACAACCTGAAGCAGCGCCACCACAGCGTGGCTTAATATATTGAAGAGTTCAACAATCTGGCGCGCTATGCACCGGATGAGGTTGACACTGATGCCAAAAGGAAGGAAAAGTTTCTGGAAGGCTTAAATGATGAGCTGAATCTGCAGCTGTCTGTGGCATATGTTCCAACTTATCATTCATTGTGTGACAAGGCTGTTATTATGGAAAATAAAATGAAGCAAGTCGAGAGTAGGAAGAGGAAACACTCCGACAAGCACAGCTCGGGATCGTCTCATAAACGATCTCAGTATGATGATAGTGTCAGCTCAAGATACCACAAGCATGGGAAATTTAATAAGCACCACAACCACAACCATCATGACAACAAGCATCATCGCAGTCATGACAATGATAAGTACAAGAACCACAAGAGTGGACATAAGAGCCACCATAGTGGAGGTGGAAGTGGAAGTAGAAGCCAGCCTAAGATGGACATCAATCAGGTTGAGTGCTACAAATGCAAAAAGCTGGGGCATTATGCTAATGAGTGCCCTGAAAATAAAGTTGAAGGACCTAACAAGCCCAATCCTTTTCAGAAAGGACAGGTTAACCACATCAATGTGGAGGAGGTCTTTGAAGAGCCTGATGTTGTTGCTGGTAAGTTCAGACTCAATTCCATCTCAGCATTTGTACTCTTTGACACTGGTGCATCTCATTCATTCATATCAAAGCATTTGTCGAAAGAAATGAACTCCGGTAGAAACCATTGGGTGTCCTATAAAAGTAAGTTCTCCTGGTGGAGAAATGATATTGAACTCAGGATGTCATGATTTAGTCATAGAGTTTGGAAAACATAAGTTTCCAGTAAACCTAATAATCCTGAATTCCCAAGGTTTGGATGTGATTTTGGGAATGGATTGGATGGCTAAGTATGAGGGAGTACTAGATTGTGCCAATCGTACAGTTTCACTCACAACCCCTGAAGGTAAGAGGATAAAATTTAAGTCCAATTTTAAATCTAAAGGAAGCAAGCTAAATTCTCTTAAGGGGGTTAGCATGGACAGTGTGCCAATTGTGTGTGAATATCCGGATGTGTTTCCGGAAGAATTACCAGGAATGCCACCAGATAGAGATGTGGAGTTTATAATAGATTTGGTACCAGGTTATGGACCAAGGGCAAAGAGGCCTTATAAAATGTCAGTTGACGAACTTAAGGAACTCAAGAAACAACTTGGAGAACAATTGCAGAAAGGATTCATCCAGCCAAGTTCTTCATCTTGGGGAGCTCGGTTTGTTCAGAGAAAAGAGACAGAACTCAAAGGTTATGCATAGATTACCGTTCTCTCAACGAGGTAACCATCAATAACAAATATCCTTTGCCAAGAATAAATGACTTGTTTGATCAGCTAGAAGGAGCATGTGTGTTCTTGAAAATTGATCTTCGGTCAGGCTATTTTCAACTCAAGATAAGAGAGCAAGACATACCTAAAACAGCATTCACCACAAGGTATGGATTGTATGAGTACACTGTGATGCCTTTTGGTTTAACCAAGGCTCCAGCATACTTCATGAATATGATGAACAAAGTGTTCATGGAATTTCTCGACAAGTTCGTTGTCGTTTTCATCGATGACATCTTAGTCTACTCCAAGAGCAAGGAAGAGCATGAAAGACATCTACGCTTGATACTTGAGAAACTAAGGGAACATAAGCTTTATGCCAAATTCAGCAAGTGTGAGTTTTGGGTAGGAAGTTGGATTTCTTGGTCATGTTATGACAAAGGATGGTGTAGCGATTGATCCTGCTAAAGTTTGGTACTGTGACGAATGGGAATCTCCTAAGAATGTAAAAGAGGTTCGTAGTTTCCTTGGTTTAGCAGGTTACTACAGAAGATTCATTGAAAATTTTTCTAAGGTTGCTAAACCAATGACAGAATTGTTAAAGAAAGATAAGAAATTTGCTTGGTCTGAAGGATGTGAACTCAGCTTTCAAGAACTAAAGAAGAGACTTGTGTCAGCACCAGTTCTGTGCCTACCAGATTTGGAAAAGGATTTCCAAGTATATTGTGATGCTTCTCATCAAGGATTAGGTGCCGTACTTATGCAAGGCAGAAAAGTTGTGGCTTATGCCTCGAGACAACTCAAAACTCATGAAGTAAACTATCCTACTCATGATTTAGAGTTAGCCGCTGTTGTCCATGCACTCAAAACATGGAGACACTACCTTTTGGGAAAACGTTGTGAAGTGTTCACCGACCATAAGAGCTTGAAGTATATCTTCACCCAGAAGGAGATCAATATGAGACAAAGAAGATGGCTAGAACTTATCAAGGATTACGACTTGAATTTGCAATACCACCCCGGTAAAGCAAATGTAGTAGCAGATGCTCTAAGTCGTAAAGCGTTTGTAAATGGCCTTACCAAAGGTGAATTGCCAGATGACTTGTGTAAGCAATTCAAGGAACTCAGGTTGGAGATTGTGCCAGAAGGACATCTCATGTCTTTGGATGTTCAACCCACTCTGTTGGATAAGATTAAAGAAGCCCAAAAGACGGATAAAGAAATCGAAGAGATTAAGGAAAGGATTAGCCAAGGGAAGGCTAAAAGTTTCCATATGGACGAACAAGGTACTTTATGGCACGGGAAACGTATTTGTGTTCCACAAGATCCAGAAATGCGGAAACTGATTTTACAAGAAGCCCATAACTCTCCATATTCTATTCACCCGGGAAACACCAAAATGTACATGGATATGAAAGAAAGATTTTGGTGGAACAATCTCAAAAGGTACATCGCCGAACACATTGCTTTGTGTGATGTGTGTAGTAGAGTGAAAGCGGAACATCAGAAACCAGCAGGTTTGCTTCAACCAATGCCTATTCCTGAATGGAAGTGGGAAAATATTGGTATGGATTTCATTACCGGATTACCAAGGACTAGGACAGGGTATGACTCCATATGGGTAGTAGTGGATCGCCTAACTAAAGTGGCTCATTTTATACCCGTAAAGACAACTTATACCAGTGCCAAGTTAGCCAAAATCTACATGAGCAGAATTGTATGCCTTCACGGTGTACCTAAGAGTATTGTGTCTGATAGAGGAACTCAATTCACTTCTCACTTTTGGAGACAGCTTCATGAATCTTTAGGAACAAGATTGGAATTCAGCACTGCATTTCATCCTCAAACGGATGGACAAACGGAAAGGACTAATCAAATTCTTGAAGACATGTTGAGGGCATGTGCCCTAGACTATGGAGCAAGTTGGGATGAAAGTCTGCCTTCTGTGAGTTCTCTTACAACAACAGTCACCAATCTAGTATTGGGATGGCACCATTTGAGTTTCTATACGGAAGGAAGTGTACCACCCCATTGCTATGGAATGGTGTGGGAGAAAGAAGTTTGTTTGGACCAGATCTTATCAAAGACGCCGAAGAAAAAGTCAAATTGGTTAGGGACAGGTTGAAGATAGCACAGTCTCGACAGAAAAGCTACGCAGATGCTAAGCGTAGAGAAGTCACTTACGAAGTTGGGGATAGAGCTTATCTTAGAGTATCACCACTTCGTGGAGTAAAAAGATTTGGAGTCAAAGGAAAGTTAGCACCAAGATATGTTGGACCATTCAACATTCTAAGTCGCAAGGGAGAAGCTGCATATGAAATCGAACTGCCAGCATCTTTATTAGCAGTCCATGATGTTTTTCATGTGAGTCAGCTTAAGAAATGTCACCCGGAGATGGAAGGATCTTCTTTGAAGGATACCATATCTTTGGAAGAAGTTCAACTAGAAAGTGATCTCACCTATGAAGAAAAGCCTGTCAAGATTCTTGAGACCACAGAAAGAGTCACAAGGACAAAAACTATCAAGTTTTGTAAAGTACAATGGAATCATCATTGCGAAGAGGAAGCAACATGGGAAAGAGAAGACGATCTTCGGAAAGACCACCCTCACCTATTTGCTAGCCAATACGAATCTCGAGGGCGAGATTCATTTTAAGGGGGTTAGATTTGTAACATCCCAAAAATCATGTTTCAAAACTCATTCATTCCATCCTTGCATCCTTCATTCTTTTAGGGTTTTTCTCAAAATCATTTAGAAGCTATGATTTCATGTGGGCAATTTATCTCAATTTGCCATCACCCTTTGAGATTTGATTGGCTATGAACTTGTTTGATTGTCTCCATTGTTGGAAAGAGTAGGTGTAGCATTTTATCCCAAGTCTCTAATTTAGAAATATTTTTCAAACCCTTTCTCAAACATTTGCAAACTAGAGAAAATTCTCTGTTTGATTTAAAACCTAAGCTTGACCAAGCCCTTGCTAGTAACCACCTGGTTAATTGACTAGTTTTTGAACCCACAGAACCCTGCAAAAATTCCCAAAGCTGTTTGAATTCAAAAGGATTTGAATTCATATAAAATTCATTCCAGAAAATGAATTTAGAAAAAGAAAAGAAGCCAACAAAAGAAAAGGGCCGCGCGGCTGGAATCTGGCCCATCAGTTGATCAAGCCCATCTAGCCCACTCGGGGACCTTCCTTTTCTTCTCTCACTCGCGAGCGCAAGCGTTGAGTCACTGACAGCCAGACCCCACTACCACCTCGCGCACCTCGCTGACAAGCGGGCCTTCTCCATGTCAGCATCGTCTCCACCCGCACGACCAGTTCATCCCCAAATCAACGCGGCCGTTTCTGTGTTTAATTCGCGGTGTTAATTCGATTCAATGGCCGAGTAATTCTCGCGCGTGACCAGGCTATAAGAACCCCCTCTGCCCCCTCTCTCTTCTCCCACAAACCCCAAACCCAGAGCGCCACCAGGCTGCGAGCATTACTCTCTGTAGCCCTCCCGCATCTCCGGCGATCGTAATTCTGGTGAGTTCTGAGCTCCCCTCTGCCTCTCGTTCTTGCTGTCTGGTTCCGCGAGCCTCTGTGCTTCTTTTAACACCCTTCATTTGCCCTCGCATGAACCGTAGCTCCGGCAACATCGTCGACTGGCCGCCACCGTCTTCTGTACGAACTCCGGCGAGCTCTAGTGGTAAGCTCAGACCGCCCCGCGCCTTCTAGTTCACGCACACGACTCTGTCTCGACTCTGTGAATCTAACCGTGTCTTCGCCTTGCCTTGGGGTGATTCACAGCGATGTCCACGACGACCACCGGCCTTGACGCCTCCTCCACTCCGGTGAGGAATCGCGGCTGAACCCGAGCGCCCCTTGACCAACCGCGAGTACGACGAGCATCACCGTGACCTCCTGAGCCCGGTGAGCTACTCCTCTTTCTCACTCACCCCTGAAGGCGTCGCCTCCGCTGTCGATCGATCGTTCCGCCGCCGAGCCACCTCTCCGCCACCAGATTTTGGCCAGGGCAATAGGAACCGTTAGATCTGCATCTGATGGCTTGGATAGAATGACTAAACGAAGTGGTACGCGTTGATCTGAGCCGCACCTGCCCCTTTAAATCCAGCGGTCTGTATCACTCGATCCAGACGAACCGGTACCGACCAATTAGACAGTGACGCGTGGCTAGGGTTAGGTCTGAAAATAGATTTAAAACCAGAAATTTGATCCAAATTCAAATGCCTATATCATTTGAATTCCACGTTAGAATTTTGCAAACTTTATACCGTTGGATTCAGTAAAATAAGACCTTTCTGCCTATCCTTTTTGTTTAGCAAATAGTAACCATTAAATTGGCTTAAATTGCAGAAACTTGTTTGAGGCCTTTTTGAGAATAGTTTTAGTTTAATAACTTGTTTTAGGGTTAATTAAGTTTGTCTTGGCTACTTTGTGACTTGTTTAGTTTCTGTAAACTTGCACTTGCTTGGTAGAATTTTCAAAAATCACCACTTAGTAGATTCATGCATGCATGCATTCATAATATCTTTGTTTGTATATATTTGTGTGTAATTGTGTGCTACAACTTTGTGTGTAGATTTTGCTAGTGATTGTGATTGTGACGAGTGCTACTCTCCACACTACCAAGGCAAGTGATATCTTCATGAATATTCCATTCCTATATTTTATCTATGCATTAGTATTATTTTTCCAAGTATAGGACTTGCATGGATTTTTGCTAAGTATAAACTATGCTATGGGAAAACCTATTAGGTGAAACCTTAGTGAAAATTACCTAAGTCAAGATTCCTAATACTATCATGCTTAGCCTAGCTAGTAGAAAACAAGGGTGGTTTATATATTCACATTTTGAAAATTATTCTAAGTCTTTGGACTTATGTTTTATTTTTTAACAAAACAACTAAGTTAATGAATCACCTGGGTGGAATGGAAGGAATGGTTTATGTTGAGTGGTTCACAAGGCCATGGACTTGGCTTGTGTATCTCACTTGTGGATGGCCACCCAGGAACAAAGAGATTTGAGATGTCAAATGTTGAGAAGCTTCAAGTGCAACCACCTGGCAATATGGGCTCTGCCATGATCTTAGGATGCTAGAACTTAGTCTCTTGGACAGTGGGTGGTAGATGGGATGATAGGTTGGAACGCGTCCATTTGACTAAGGAAAGGCTACTGAAGGATCTTGTCTTGGGAAACCAAGTCTTGTGGGGAAAGTGCACCACCTCTGCAGAGTGTAAAACCTAAGTACTTAGCCATGTCCCTGGTAAAGGACAATTTGAGCATCAAGACATGGAAACTTCAAGAATCTCATCACTCCAATTTCTAAATAAAACTTGTGGATGAACAAGGGTTAAAAGGATCTTCAGTCATTGATTAGTAGATGCCCTGAGTGGATCTGGAGTCTTTGATTGATAGATGCCTTGGGTGTTTTGTGCCAAGCAAAAACTTAGTGTTTTCAAAAGTTAAGGAAAAATCTATTTTGAGCAATGCAAGCCTAAGCTCCACCAGCCAAATGCATATAGTATTATAGTCCACTTAAAATATACTAAGGTATCACTTGCCAATACTATTCCAAAGTATTGACCCTCTGTGGCTGTAACTTGTAATGTTGCAGGTTACTCCGATGATGATTAGGAGTCATGAGTCTACACTCAACATGCTTGCCTGTGGCACATGAAGATGAAGACTTATGTTTATTTACTTATTCCATAAACTCTTGTATTAGGCCTTTGGCCATGAGTTGTAAAAGACTATGTTTTATCTCTGGAATGACTGTAATAAACGACCTTTGTATCTGTGTACTTCATCTTAAACTGTGGATGCTAGCATTGATCCAGGGACTAGCATTGCAATCACATGTATCTTTTCCTTTACAAAGGAGGGATCTTACAGTTCTTTTCACAAACCACATATGTACCCACTAGAGTAATTGCATGTGTGTTCTTTTCCACAAACCACATATGGATCCACCAGAGTCATTGCATGTGTGTTCATTTCACAACCCACATATGGATCAACCAATGTCATTGCATGTGTGTTCTTTTCACAACCATTTATGGATCAACCAATGTCATTGCATGTGTGTTCTTTACACAAACCACATACATACCCACTAGAGTAATTGCATGTATGTTCTTTTCCACAAACCACATATGGATCCACCAGTGTCATTGCATGTGTGTTCTTCTCATTAACCATATCTAGAGTCATTCCATGTGTGTTCTTTTCACAAACCACATATGGATCCACCATTGTCATTGAAATGTGTATTCTTTCATTAACCACACATGGAGTCATTTCATGACTATTCTTTTCATAGACCATATATGGATCCACCAGTGTCATTGCATGTGTGTTATTTTTACTAACATATGGATCAACCAATGTCATTGCATGTGTGTTCATGTCCCAAACCACACATGGATCCACCAATGTCATTGCATGTGTGTTCTTTCCATCAACCACACATGGATCAACCAGAGTCATTGCATGTGTGTTCATTTCAACAAACCACATATGGATCCACCAATGTCATTGCATGTGCGTTCTTTTCCACAAACCACATATGGATCCACCAGAGTCATTGCATGTGTGTTATTTTCACAACCCACATATGGATCAACCAATGGCATTCCATGTGTGTTCTTTTCACAACCCACATATGGATCAACCAATGTCATTGCATGTGTGTTCTTTAGAAAAACCACATACGTACCCACTAGAGTAATTGCATGTGTGTTCTTTTCCACAAACCACATATGTACCCACCAGTGTCATTGCATGTGCGTTCTTCTCATTAACCATATCTAGAGTCATTGCATGTGTGTTATTTTCACAAACCACATATGGATCCACCATTGTCATTGAAATGTGTATTCTTTCATTAACCACACCTGGAGTCATTTCATGACTATTCTTTTCACAGACCATATATGGATCCACCAGTGTCATTGCATGTGTGTTCATGTCACAAACCACACATGGATCCACCAATGTCATTGCATGTGTGTTCTTTCCATGAACCACATATGGATCAACCAGAGTCATTGCATGTGTGTTCATTTCCACAAACCACATATGGATCCACCAATGTCATTGCATGTGTGTTCTTTTCCACAAACCACATATGGATCCACCAATGTCGTTGCATGTATGTTCATTCCACAAACCACACATGGATCCACTAGAGTCATTTTATGTGTGTTCTTTCCACAAACCACACATGGATCCACTAGAGTCATTGCATGTGTGTTCTAATTCCACAAACCACATATGGATCCACCAGAGTCATTGCGTGTGTGGTCTTTTCACATACCATATATGGATCATCCAATGGCATTGCATGTGTGTTCTTTTCACAACCCGCATATGGATCAACCAATGTCATTGCATGTGTGTTCTTTCCACAAACCACATATGTACCCACTAGAGTAATTGCATGTGTGTTCTTTTCCAAAAACCACATCTGGATCCACTAGTGTCATTGCATGTGTTCTCTTCTCATTAACCATATCTAGAGTCATTGCATGTGTGTTATTTTCACAAACCACATATGGATCCACCATTGTCATTGAAATGTGTATTCTTTCATTAACCACACCTGGAGTCTTTTCATGACTATTCTTTCCACATACCATATATGGATCCACCAGTGTCATTGCATGTGTGTTCTTTTTACTAACATATGGATCAACCAATATCATTGCATGTGTGTTCATGTTACAAACCACACATGGAACCACCAATGTCATTGCATGTGTGTTCTTTTTACTAACATATGGATCAACCAATGTCATTGCATGTGTGTTCTTTTTACTAACATATGGATCAACCAATGTCATTTCATGTGTGTTAATGTCACAAACCACACATGGATCCACCAATTTCATTGCATGTGTGTTCTTGCCATGAACCACATATGGATCAACCAGAGTCATTGCATGTGTGTTCTTTCCACAAACCACATATGGATCCACAAATGTCATTGCATGTGTAATCTTTTCCACAAACCATATATGGATCCACTAGAGTCATTGCATGCGTGGTCTTTCCACAAACCACATTTGGATCCACTAGAGTCATTGCATGTGTGTTCTTCTCACTAACCACATCTATAGTCATTCGATGTGTGATCTCTTTAGAGACCACACATGGATCCACCAGTGCCATTGCATCTATCTTCTTTTTACTAACATATGGATCAACCAGAGTCATTGGATGTGTGTTCTTTCCACAAACCACATATGGATCCGCCAATGTCATAGCATGTGTGTTCTTTTCCACAAACCACATATGGATCCACTAAAGTCATTGCATGTGTGGTCTTTCAACAAACCACATATGGATCCACCAATGTCATTGCATGTGTGTTCTTTTCCACAAACCACATATGGATACACCAGAGTCATTGAATGTGTGTTCTTTTCACAAACCATATATGGATCAACCAATGGAATTGCATGTGTGTTCTTTTCACAAACCACATATGTACCCACTAGAGTAATTGCATGTGTGTTCTTTTCCACAAACCACATATGGATCCACGAGAGTCATTGCATGTGTGTTCATTTCACAACCCACATATGGATCAACCAATGTCATTGCATGTGTGTTCTTTTCACAACCCACATATGGATCAAACAATGTCATTGCATGTGTGTTCTTTACACAAACCACATACATACCCACTAGAGTAATTGCATGTATGTTCTTTTCCACAAACCACATATGGATCCACCAGTGTCATTGCATGTGTGTTCATTCCACAAACCACATATGAATCCACAAATGTCATTGCATGTGTGTTCTTTTCCACAAACCACATATGGATCCACTAGAGTCATTGCATGTGTGTTCTTCTCACTAACCAGAACTATAGTCATTGCATGTGTGATCTCTTCAGAGACCACACATGGATCCCCTAGTGTCATTGCATGTGTGTTATTTTTACTAACATATGGATAAACCAGAGTCATTGCATGTGTGTTCTTTCCACAAACCACATATGGATCCACAAATGTCATTGCATGTGTGTTCTTTTCCACAAACCACATATGGATCCACTCGAGTCATTGCATGTGTGGTCTTTCAACAAACCACACATGGATCCACTAGACTCATTGCATGTGTGTTCTTTCCACAAACCACATATGGATCCACCAGAGTCATTGCATGTGTGTTCTTTCCACAAACCACATATGGATCCACCAATGTCATTGCATGTGTGTTCTTTTCCACAAACCACATATGGATCCACTCGAGCCATTGCATGTGTGGTCTTTCAACAAACCACACATGGATCCACTAGACTCATTGCATGTGTGTTCTTTCCACAAACCACATATGGATCCACCAGAGTCATTGCATGTGTGTTCTTTTCACAAACCATATATGGATCAACCAATGGAATTGCATGTTTGTTCTTTTCACAAACCACATATATACCCACTAGAGTAATTGCATGTGTGTTCTTTTCCACAAACCACATATGGATCCACCAGAGTCATTGCATGTGTGTTCTTTTCACAACCCACATATGGATCAACGAATGGCCTTGCATGTGTGTTCTTTTCACAACCCACATATGGATCAACCAATGTCATTGCATGTGTGTTCTTTAGACAAACCACATACGTACCCACTAGAGTAATTGCATGTGTGTTCTTTTCCACAAACCACATATGGATCCACTAGTGTCATTGCATGTGTGTTCTTTTTACTAACATATGGATCAACCAATGTCATTGCATGTGTGTTCATGTCACAAACCACACATGGATCCACCAATGTCATTGCATGTGTGTTCTTTTTACTAACATATGGATCAACCAATGCCATTGCATGTGTGTTCTTTTTACTAACATAGGGATCAACCAATGTCATTGCATGTGTGTTAATGTCACAAACCCACACTTGGATCCACCAATGTCATTGCATGTGAGTTATTTCCATGAACCACATATGGATCAACCAGAGTCATTGCATGTATGTTCTTTCCACAAACCACATATGGATCCACAAATGTCATTGCATGTGTGTTCTTTTCCACAAACCACATCTGGATCCACTAGAGTCATTGCATGCGTGGTCTTTCCACAAACCACATATGGATCCACTAGAGTCATTGCATGTCTGTTCTTCTCACTAACCACAGCTAGAGTCATTGCATGTGTGATCTCTTCATAGACCACACATGGATCCACTAGTGTCATTGCATGTGTGTTCTTTTTACTAACATATGGATCAACCAATGTCACTGCATGTGTGTTTATGTCACAAACCACGAATGGATCCACCAATGTCATTGCATGTGTGTTATTTCCACAAACCACACATGGATCCACCAATGTCATTGCATGTGTGTTATTTTCCACAAACCACATATGGATCCACTAGAGTCATTGCATCTGTGGTGTTTTCACAAACCAAAGATGGATCCACTAGAGTCATTGCATGTGTGTTCTTCCCACTAACCACATCTATAGTCATTGCATGTGTGATCTCTTCAGAGACCACACATGGATCCAACAGTGTCATTGCATGTGTGTTCTTTTTACTAACATATGGATCAACCAGATTCATTGCATGTGTGTTCTTTCCACAAACCACATATGGATCCACCAATGTTATTGCATGTGTGTTCTTTTCCACAAACCACATATGGATCCACTAGAGTCATTGCATGTGTGGTGTTTCCACAAACCACAGATGGATCCACGAGAGTCATTGCATGTGTGTTCTTCCCACTAACCACATCTATAGTCATTGCATGTGTGATCTCTTCAGAGACCACACATGGATCCAACAGTGTCATTGCATATGTGTTCTTTTTACTAACATATGGATCAACCAAAGTCATTGCATGTGTGTTCTTTCCACAAACCACATATGGATCCACCAATGTCATTGCATGTGTGTTCTTTTCCACAAACCACATATGGATCCACTAAAGTCATTGCATGTGTGGTCTTTCAACAAACCACACATGGATCCACTAGAGTCATTGAATGTGTGTTCTTTCCCACATATGGATCAACCAATGTCATTGCATGTGTGTTCTTTCCACAAACCACATATGTACATACTAGAGTAATTGCATGTGTGTTCTTTTCCAAAAACCACATATGGATCCACCAATGTCATTGCATGTGTGTTCTTTCCACAAACTACATATGGATCCACCAGAGTCATTGCATGTGTGTTATTTTCCGTAAACCACATGGATCAACTAATGACATTGCATGTGTGTTCGTGTCACAAACCACACATGGATCCACAAATGGCATTGCATGTGTGTTATTTCCACAAACCACATATTTATCAACAAATGTCATTGCATGTGTATTCTTTCCACAAACCACATATGGATTCACCAATGTCATTGCATGTGTGTTCTTTTCCAAAAACCACACAGGGATCCACCAGAGTAATTGCATGTGTGTTCTATTCACAAAACTCATATGGATCAACAAATGTCATTGCATGTGTGTTCTTTCCATGAACCACATATGGTTCCACCAATGGCATTGCATGTGTGTTCTTTTCAAAATACACCTATGGATCCACCGGTGTCATTGCATGTGTGTTCTTTTCATTAACCACAGCTAGAGTCATTGCATGTGTGATCTCTTCAGAGACCACACATGGATCCACCAGTGTCATTGCATGTGTGTTCTTTTTACTAACAACAATTGGAATCATTTCATGACTATTCTTTTCACATACCACATATGGATCCACCAGTGTCATTGAAATGTGTGTTATCTTCAGAGACCACCCATGGATCATCCAGAGTCATTGCATGTGTGTTCGTGTCATTAACCACAGCTAGAGTCATTGCATGTGTGTTCTTCCCACAAACCACATATGGATACACTAGTGTCATTGCATGTGCGTTCTTCTCATTAACCACAACTAGAGTCATTGGATGTGTGTTCTTTTCACAGACCACACATGGATCCACCAGTGCCATTGCATGTGTGTTCTTTTTACTAACAGGAACTAGAGTCATTTCATGACTATTCTTTTCAAAGATGTGGCGACCCCGGATTTTCACCCGAGATTACCAAATTATGCACACCACCACCATCCCATGATTAGTGCATCGTGGAGCATAACCGACATGATATCAAAGTACACACATCCATTACAGTATGGTACCATAAGTCTTACAATAATAGTCTTACAACTTTGCCTCCACGGGCACAAATAGATAATAGCAGCGGTACTAATTAACGCGGAGGACCCGAGTCAAGCCATAGCCCAACAGGTGCCTGACTCGGAGAAACGCCCTAGTTCACAAAGTCGTCATCATACCCTCCATTAGTAGGTGGCTTGCCTTGGTTGGTATCTTGTTCCAAGTCCTCTTCCTCAAAATCTTCCCAAGTACCTTCCTCAAACTCGTCCTCGTTCATATCTATCGTCGAAAAAGGGAATTATAATCAAACCACCATACTAACCATCACCCAATGCACAAAGAATCCAATCAGTACAAAGAAGATGCACAACTGAACCAAACCAGCCAGGCACAAGTAAGTACTGATCCTAGTAGTACAAAGCCATTGAAAGCAATCAAAATGATTTAACCAAACCTATTTGGTGATTTTAGTGGTCAAGACTAGATTAGCACTCAAGCAGATATTTCGACCAAGACCAGTGGGTGAAAAGTGACCACAAAATACATATCTAAGTAGCTATAGAGAATACCAAACAAACCCCACTAGTTTCACATTTTTATCAAAAAGGGTTGATTTTTAATAAATAAAATACTGAAAATAGTGCAGAAACTAGTACTAAAATCCCCAGGGCAGAATTACAGAGCCAAAAATTAATCCCTTCTAGGAATAAGTAGTACTATCAGAGGCCTCACTCTGGGAGTTGTTTTCATCCCAAAATAAGCTTCACAACAACCTCTAGAAAATAAACAAGAACCCTTTGTTCATAACTTGTAAAATTAATAACAAAAGCTTCACACATCCAAAATGGGTGACTCAAGTTTTTCTCAGTAGGCATTTGCACAAGCAATCCCTGGAACTTGGTTTCACAATTTTCTGAGCTCTAGAAGTAAATCTATGGATTTAACGCTCTAATCAGATACTATTTACCACAGAAAATCTCAGTAAGAACACATACATGCTATTGACTAGCTACCAGTGCCACGCACTAGATAATTTCTTAGGCTACATCAAAAAATTTGAACTAGGCCAAAATACTAAACAGATAATACCTTGTGGAATTAAAACTACAGGACAAATTTCAGGTTATTAAAATAGCCTAAAATAAAAAGAAAAGGCAGTGCAGAGGCTGGGTTGCGGCCCGCTAAGGAGCTGGGCCGACCCGTGTACATGGTGGCCTGTGCGGGAGGGCTGGGATTCAAATCCCGCAACAGGGCCCACGTGTCATGGGCATAGAGGGGCGAAACGGTACCGGGCGATGCTGGCCGTTGGATTAAAAACCGAATCGATGGCCCGCGACACGTCTTCTTCTCGGGACGAAAACGCTGGTGAGCAAACCCTAGCTGGACCGTGCGGGGCTCGGGGTGGCTCACCTAGGGGCGGAGAGGGGTCGACGATGGTGGCGTTGGAGGCGGTCATCTATGCGGATCCAAACAAGGGGCGACAGAGGCGATCTCGGCTGCTGGCGGGGTCGGTTACATCCTCGGCTCCTCGGTGTCCGCGGCTTCCTCGTGGCTCCGGTGATCCTGGCCAAGAAGGGAGGAGAGGGAGCAGTTAGATGTGGTCTGGAGAAGGTGATAGAGTGAGGGTAGAGCGGAGAGACGGGCGGGCGATAGCAACCTAGACCATGCTCGACGGTGTCGCGTCGGTGCGGCGATGGCAAGAGAAGCAGGGGGCCGAGCAGGCTCGGCTCTGCTCTAGGGGTGAAGTAGGGTGGCAGAGGGGGAAATGAGGTTGGTGCGCGAGGGATAGGGCGGTCTGGGGGCTTTAAAGCCAGTGGGGTGCACCCACGATGCACCGGGTGTAGGGAAGGGTGGCAAGAGGGGGAGACCGGCCTGGGAGTGGCTGGGAGCGGCGGCAGGATCCGTATCTGCGTGGGAGGGCTACTGCATGTGTCTGGTCGCATCACTTGGCCTCAGGAGCGCGCGCGGCAGAGAGGGAGGTGGTGCACGCGAGGTGCTCGCGTGCTGTCATGCGTGATAGGTCGCGAGGCAGGGGGCTGCAGCACGGCGATGGGGCTAGGGAGGTCAGTAGGGTGGGGGGAGAGGTCACCTCGGGGTAGAGAGCGGTGTTGAAAAGTACCGTGCGAGCAAGGGAGCGGTGCAGCGCGCGCGGCGCTCTGCCGACGTGGCCGGCGCGGGTTAGGGGTGGTCAGGGCCGCGAGTGAGAGAGCAGATGGGTGCAGAGCGTGCCTGGGGAAGGTGCAGGCATGCGCATGGGTCCAGGCACGACCAGGCAACGGTTGGCGCACGAGTGGATAGCTCGGGCAAGTCTTGACCGTTGCTGGGGTTTTCTCTCCCTCCTTGTTGGGCCAGGCTGCATGGGGTGGTCCGAGGCGGTATAGGGGAGGCTTTCCACGAGCTGCCTCGTGCTAGGGCCAGGGAGAGGGTGTACCACGGGAGGTGAGTGGGGAGATGGTTTTTAGTGATCTTATGCCAAGTCGTTGAGGTGGCCACTTTGGGGACTTGCCAAAACGAGTTGAGGCCACTAATGGTAGTGGGGAAAGGATGGGGGTGTAGACGGATACTAGGTGATTGTGCCTAGGTCTTGGTTGCCTCCTAGATCACAGCCATGAGCTCACAAGGATCATTCAAACTTTGGACAAATTAAGGTGGTCATTCCCTAAGTGGCAACTAGTGAGGTAAACACTCACATGCAAGAGGCTTGGGGTTGTGGTTTAACCAGGACCAAGGAGTGGTTCTCAAGTACTCCTAGCCTAGTACCACATGGTACTCTTGCATGGCAGAAAGGATGAAGGATTTATTCAAACCATGGCTCCAAAGTTGGAACAAATCTAATTTTCTATGACTTAGCCAATATAGGCTTGTGGGGTGACTAACTAAGATGATCCTTGGTGGTCATGCAATCATGTAGACTAACAAACAACACTACCAAAACAACACAAATGATCAAGCAATCTAATAGAGCTAGGCTTATATGTAAACAATTAGTAAAAGTTTTATTTCCCCCTAATTTTCTAGCTTCCTAACCCTCAACAAACATGGATGCAGAAAATGGGATGTTACAGACCATCCCCCCTTAAAAGAATCTCGTCCCGAGATTCACCGGATTTGCTGACAGGAGATGGGGGAATTCCTTCTGGAGAAAATCCTCTTGTTACCAGGTGGCTTCGTCTTCCGAATGGTTGCTCCACTGAACCTTGTAGAAGTTTATGTTCTAACACCGGGTGAGCCTATTGGCTTTCTCTAGGATTTTGATGGGCACCTCTCGATAGGTTAGATCACGGTTGAGATCAATGGCTTGATAATCAATCTCTTTGAAGGCTTCGGGCTTGTTGGGTGTCTGAAGGCACTTCCGGAGTTGGGACATATGGAAGACGTTATGGAACTCTGCCAATTCCTTGGGTAGCTCTAGTTGATATGACATCTTTCCTCGTTGAGCGAGGATTTTGAAGGGCCCAATGTACCTGGGGGCGAGCTTCCCTTTTTTGTGGAACCGTTGCATTCCCTTGAGAGGGGAGACGTGAAGATACGCGAAGTCTCCCTTGTTGAAAATCACATCTCGGCGCTTAGTGTCGGCATAGCTCTTTTGGCAGGATTGGGAAGCTCTCAAGCGATCACGGGCTAGCTGTACTTGCTCTTCAGCTGCCTTGATCACATCAGGGCCGAACATTTGGCTCTCTCCGGTCTCATTCCAGTTTAGAGGGGTTCTACACTTCCTTCCATAGAGGAACTGAAAGGGTGCCATCTTCAGGCTGGATTGATAGATGTTATTGTAGGAGAATTCTGCGAAGGGCAGGCAGTCCTCCCACTTAGATCCGTAAGATAGAATGCAGGAACAGAGCATATCCTCAAGGACTTGATTGACTCTCTCGGTCTGTCCTCCAGTCTGTGGGTGATAGACGGTGCTAAAGGATAGAGTGGTACCTAAGGCCTCATGTAGCTTATTCCAAAAGCGGGAGGTGAATTGCGGTCCTCTATCCGACACGATCTCTTTGGGGACTCCATGGAGACTGATGATCCTGGAGATATACAGTCCTCCAACTTCTTTCCGTTGAAGGTTGTCTTCATAGGGATGAAATGGGTACTTTGGATAGGTAGTCGACTATAACCCAAATTGAGTCGTGACCTCTGCTGGAGGTAGGTAATCCCGTGATAAAGTCCATCCCAACCTTTTCCCATTTCCACTCTGGAATCTTCATTGGTTGTAGCAATCCGGCGGGTCGTTGGTGCTCGGCTTTGACCCTCTGGCATATATCTTACTTAGCCACGAACAAGGAAATTTCGCGCTTCATCCCATGCCACCAGAATTGTTCCTTCATGTCTTGATACATCTTGGTGCTACCGGGGTGGATGGAGTAGAGTGTCTCGTGGGATTCCTTCATAATTAATTGCTTCAAGTCATGCTTGCTGTGTACGCAGATGCGCCCTTTGTACCATAGTACACCCATGTCGTCAACTTTAAATTCTAGGACAGTTTCTCTCTCCATTCTTCTTTTAATGCCTTTAATAATTTTGTGGTCTTTCTGAGCCTCCTTGATCTGGTTTAAGAGGGTCGGCTTTAGCTCCATATGGGCTAAGGATCCATGGCTGACTATTTCGAGTCCGAACCTTTCTAGTTCGTGACTTAGTTCTAGTTGTTCTTTCATGATCACCGCATTCAGGGAACAAGGTTCCCGACTGAGGGCGTCAGCCACAACATTAGCCTTGCCCGGGTGATAATGAATGCCAAGGTCATAGTCTTTGATTAGTTCAATCCATCTTCGTTGCCTCATGTTCAGCTCTTTTTGTGTGAAAATGTATTTCAGACTCTTGTGATCTGTGTAGATCTCGCAGCGATTCCCCATTAGATACTGGCGCCAGGTCTTAAGTGCATGAACCACTGTTGCGAGCTCTAGGTCATGGATGGGGTAGTTTATTTCATGGGGCTTCAGTTGTCTGGATAGATAGGCGATGACCTTGCCTTCCTGCATCAGTACACTTCCAAGTCCCAACTTGGAGGTGTCGCAGTAAACTTCGAAGCTCGTGGTGATATCTGACATGGTCAGGACGGGGGCAGACACTAGTCTCTTCTTGAGTTCCTGAAAGCTCTCTTCACATTTCTCGGTCCACTCGAATTTCTTGTCCTTCTTCAGTAGTTGTGTCAGTGGTTTTGCGATGCTCGAGAAGCCTTCAACAAATTTATGGTAGTATCCGGCTAAACCCAGAAAACTTCGGTTTTCCGAGGGGTTGGTGGGGGCTTTCCATTCTAGAACTGTCTTGATCTTGGAGGGGTCGACTGAGATTCCTCCTGCATATAGTATGTGGCCAAGGAATCCCACTTCCTTTAACCAAAACTCACACTTGCTGAACTTAGCATACAGTTGATGCTCCCTGAGTGTTCCCAATACGACTCTCAGGTGCTGTTCATGCTCGGCTTCAGTCTTGGAATATATGAGGATGTCGTCGGTGAACACTACGATGAACTTGTCCAAATAGGGCATGAATACCTTATTCATGAGATTCATGAAATAGGCAGGGGCTTTGGTTAAGCCGGAGGACATGACGGTGTATTCATATAGACCGTATCGGGTGGTAAAGGTGGTCTTGGGAATATCCGACTCTCGGATCTTGAGTTGGTGGTATCCGGTGCAGAGATCTATCTTCGAGAAGATTCGGGCTCCATTTAACTGGTCAAACAGATCTTCGATCTTTGGTAAGGGGTACTTGTTTTTGATTGTGACGTCGTTAAGCTTCCGGTAGTCAGTCACTAGCCGGGTGGTTCCATCTCTTTTATCCACAAAAAGAACGGGTGATCCCCAAGGGGAGGCACTCGGCTGAATGTGACCCTTGTGTTCCATGTCGTCCAGTTGCTTCTTCAACTCGACCAATTCTTCGGGGTTCATATGGTACGGCCTCTGAGCTATAGGGGCTGTTCCGAGGACTAACTCTATGATGAACTCGATATCCCTGTCAGGGGGCATACCGGGCAACTCCTCCGGGAAAACATCTGGATACTCACAGACTACTGGAACTTGTTCTAGGGTAGGTCCGGCTATACTCTTCTGGCAATAGATCCAAGATGAGAGCACAGTTGCCTTGTACTCCTTCACTACCTGTCAAGGATATGGACTTTCTGGCACAATCAATGATTCCATGGTACTTGGTCATCCAATCCATTCCTAGGATCACGTCTAGACCTTGGGCTCCCAAAACTATTAGGTCAACCGTGAAGGTTATGCCATGGATGACTATGGGGATATCTTGGTAGACGGATTTGGTTTTGGCCGTCGAACCAGGTATTTGTACTAGCATGAGCCTGCTCAGTTGGCTAGGTTCCATCCTACTTCTTTCAACAACGGCTCCATAACAAATGAATGTGAGGCCCCAGAGTCAAATAGTACTGTAGTAGGGATGGAGTTAACCAGGAACGTACCCAAAACGATGTCAGGAGACTCCTGGGCTTCCTCAGCAGTGATATGGTTCAGATGTCCTCTGGTAGCATTGGCAGACTTCTTGGGGGCGGCGCCCTTAGCGGGGGCTCCCCTGGCGTGACCTTGATTCAGGTGGGCAGCATTAGGGCGGGGTGCATTGTCCTTCTTCCTCTCGGGGCATTCACGGGAGAAGTGCTCCACTTGTCCACAGATGAAGCAACCAGCTGTATTGGGTCGGACATTGGTGTTGACAGGGTATCTAGGGACGGGTCTTGGGTTCCCGCCTCCATGGCGTGGGTTGTTGTAGCTACGATTGTGGTTGTTGGGGCGCGGAGCATAGGACGGAGTCCTCTGTGGTGGGGGCGCATGCCTTGAGGGTGTCATGCTTCGCGACCTCTGTCCACTGGGTCCTCCCTACTGCATCATCTGGTGCTTGCGATTCTCAATTACTCCCTTGCGCTTGTTTTCCACTAGAATGGCGGCATCAACAAGGGCATCTAGCTCCTGGAATCCCTGGGCTACTAGATGGCACTGCAGTTCATCCTAGAGTCCATTTATGAAGGTATCCACCTTCTTCTCTTCAGTGTTGGTGTCATTTGGGGCGTATCTGGCCAGATCAGTGTACTTCTCCAGATATTGTAGCACAGACATTCCTCCCTGCTTCAGATCACGGAATTGGTCTCTCATCATCTTGATAAGACCGGGTGGGATATGACGCTTGCGGAACCTTTCCTTAAAGTCCTCCCAAGTGATGGCTTGTCCTACGGGCAGAATTTCCTTGACGCTGATCCACCAAGTCCTTGCTTGACCCGTGAGGAAATGGGTGGCCAAGGTGACTTTCTCATTCTCTCCAACACGGGCAACTTCCAGATTGTTCTCAATAGTGCGGAGCCAGTCATCGGCGTTAAGTGGGTTGGTGCATTTGGTGAACACAGGTGGGTTGGTGTTTTGAAAGTCTCTAAGTCGGGATCTTTGCCATTCGCCCTCGAGGTCGGGGTGGTTTCCAGCTGCGGCTTGCACAAGCTGCTGGAGAGCGGCGATGTTGGCTTGGCATTCCTCATTGGCGGCTTGGCAGTCTTGCATGAACATGTGCAGGAGCTATGCCATGGTCGGGGGTGGTGGAGGGGGTCCGCGTGGGCTCACCATCCTGAAGGTATATGGTTAGGAGGGGTTACCAAGGGGGCGGTTTGCAACCGGAAACATCAAGGTGCGGGAAGGAAATAACTAATCAAACAGGCATGCATAAGAGAGATGGGTGCTTAGGAGTTAAGCAACCATAGAATTAACCACAGAATAACCAAGTTCATGCGTCACATCTCGACGCTAGATAATACTACGAGTTCAACCATACAAGCAAGCAGAAGACAGACAAATTGCCACTCAAAAGGGGGACACGGCGATATTCTCACTTGCTCTCATAGACAAACGTGAAGCCTACTCCGCATCGCGCCGTGCGGTGGTGTTTTCCTCAATGATGACCTCGGTATCATCCTCATACTCGAGAACATGCTCCTCGGGATCCTCTTCTTCCTCACCCATCTGATCATCATCTTCGGGTTCACTTTGTGGCTCCATGTCGAAATCCTCCTTGTAGGCGGCATCATTATCGGTCTCATTCAGCAGGTCATCGTTGTTCTTGTCGAGCTGAGCGCATTCCTCCTCCAATGCTTCTATCCGGGGCTCCATGGTCACCAAGAGTTCCTTCTGCTCCTTGGTGGTCTTCAGGAGACGCTTGTTTCTTGCCACTACCGTCTGCTTGTTCAGCTTGGTTTGAGCGTGTTCTAACTTCTCAATCTGCAAGTCCTCCACAAGGGTGAGATACTCCAAGGTCTTATTGTCCAAGCGCGTGCGAACATCATCCATAGATTCCTGGGTCTTCCTCAGGAGATACTCCATGTTCTGGATATGCTCATCAAAGTCGTAGTGCGGCGGGGTCACAGTGGCATAACCCCGGGGATGGCGTCTTCCAAAGTGGTAGAACTTGGTACCCTCTAGTTTCTCGCGATGGTGATAGGCGAGGCGTGCTAGGGCCTCCTGAGCCACACAGAGCACACCATCGCCCCAGTGCTTCTCTAGTACCTCCACCTTCAGCTCCTCGGAGAATGGGGGCACTACACCATCTCTCATGGTGTAGACAACCAACCAATTCTTCTCTCCTTCAACCATCCTGGGAATGAAGGAGCCCTGGATCTCCGGTGTGGGACGACCCACATGCTTGGCCAAGTCCCTCAGCTCAGACTCAAACAACTGGAGTGGCAAGTCTAGTCCGACCTGACGGTACATGTTGAACACCACAACCATCTACAAAATTTTAGGTAAATATAAGTTAGTGAACAATGTGCAAAATTTTCGATATGCAAAAGTTAATTTAATGCAAGTTGTTTTTGAAATAGAGGGGAGGAGTCATAAGCAATATTTTTGCAAATATCAAACTCCTTCCTTTATAGAGAAAATAGTTTTTGAGGTCCGGGTCTAACGTCCAAGATAACTAGGGGCTCCTAAGGTCAGGATGGCTCTGATACCAAGTCTGTGGTGACCCCGGATTTTCAACCGAGATTACCAAATTATGCACACCACCGCGATCCCATGATCAGTGCATCTTGGAGCATAACCGACATGATATCAAAGTACACACATCCATTACACTATGGTACAATAAGTCTTACAATAATAGTCTTACAACTTTGCCTCCATGGGCATAAATAGATAATAGCAGCGGTACTAATTAACACGGAGGACCCGAGTCAAACCATAGCCCAACAGGTGCCTGACTCAGAGAAATGCCCTAGTTCACGAAGTCGTCATCGTACCCTCCATTTTCTTCTTCACCCTGCTCATAGTCTGACCAAGTTGATAGCCAGGGAACATTGCCACTGAGTACTTTGAATGTACTCGCAAACCACCGTACAAGGAAAAACAAAGAGTATGCAATATGGCTTTGGATAGGATGGCTCCAAGGAAGCTATTTGTGAAATCTCTTAGCGATATACTCTCAACTCTACCACTTTTTGTTTGCCAAAACCTTTTTAGGGTAAAAATAGTTAGTAAAACTCGAAATACTAGGCTGGGGTCAACCCTGTTATTCACTTCCACTGTGGTCATCCCATGACCAATACTTCAACTAGGTCCGACCATCCCATGGCCCATCCTCCTTGCCCTTCGATCATCCCATGGCCGAATCTCTTTTTAGGAAACCTTTTTATAAACCAAAACCAGCACCACTCTACAGAAGTTTGTCCAACCCGTCCTTGACCGTGGACTCGGCTATTCGAATAGATTTATGCTCTGCAGAGGTGGCACACTTTACCCACAAGATCCGATACATCTGCCGCGAACTGTCGCGGATCGTCATACATTAGTATGCGGGTTTCGGATAACCAGACAAGACCTTCGGGATAATCCCCTCTTAACACAAGCGGCTACCCAATGGGTGTTATTCCCCTCAAAACTGGGACGTCGGGTACCGAGGACCAAACAGAGCGCTTTTTCCACTTCTCGAGTGTGCGCTTTCAATGAGGCGCCCATAGTAATGCATGGAGGCCAGCAGACACTTTGTTCCTTCTCCAGGTCGATGTCCCACATGGACATTTATCGGAGAAGGCCCACCCTCCAGGGATCCCCGATCCCCTATAGTAGTAGTGAGGCACTTGTATCAGAGAGAACCACTTTCAGGTCAAGCCCCTTCCCATATAGGGATAGTGTGGTTGCACGACGTGGTTGTTATAGCTAGACTGCAAAGAACCGGGTGCGTTTTCAAAAACAGTTTTTCCTCCAACTTCATCTTTGGTGCCTCCACCGGTGGCACGAATACCAAATCATTTTAAAAGCTCCTCGGCAAGTCCCACTTGCCTAGGTTTTCTGTCAAAACTTTTTATAAAACTATCCTTGCCTTCGAGTTTCCAACCTAGAGTTTTTGTTAGGCTAAAGTGAGGTTTCCAAGGGGTTGTGGTATATTAGACCACCTTAACTACTAGGGTAGGAGTAGGTAATACCAAGGGAGAGTACTTAGACAGTACCATAGGCATAAGTTTGGTGGAGCCAAACTAATTCGATAATAATAATATAGCGAGTAAAACAATGCAGTAGTAGAGTAAGTAAAACGGAGTGCATGGAAAATAAAGATGGGACAGGTCTCATGAACTTGTAGGTGGATTGCCTTGGTTGGTAGCTTGTTCCTGGTCCTCTTCCTCAAAATCTTCCCAAGAACCTTCCTCAAACTCTTCCTCGTTCATATCTATCATCGAAAAAGGGAATTATAATCAAACCACCATACCAACCATCACCCAATGCACAAACAATCCAATCAGTACAAAGCAGATACACAACTGAACCAAACCAGCCAGGCATAAGTAGCTACTGATCCTAGCAGTACAAAGCCATTGAAGGCAATCAAAAAGATTTAACCAAACTTATTTGGTGATTTTAGTGGTCAAGACTAGATTAGCACTCAAGCAGATATTTCAACCAAGACCAGGGTGAAAAGTGACCACAAAATACCTATCTAAGTAGCTACAGAGAATACCAAGCTAACCCCACTGGTTTCACATTTTTATCAAAAAGGGTTGATTTTTAATAAATAAAATACTGAAAATAGTGTATAAACTAGTACTAAAATCCCCAGGGCAGAATTACAGAGACAAAAATTATGCCCTTCCAGGAATAAGTAGTACTATCAGAGGCCTAACTCTGGGAGTTGGTTTAATCCCAAAATTAGCTTCACAGCAACCTCTGGAAAATAAATAAGAACCCTTTGTTCATAACTTGTAAAATTAAGAACAGAGGCTTCACACATCCAAAATGGGTGATTTAAGTTTTGCTCCGTAGGCATTTTCATAGGCAATGCCTGGAACTTGGTTTCACAATTTTCTGATCTCCAGAAGTAAAGCTATGGATTTAACACTCTAATCAGATACTATTTACCACATAAAATCTCAGTAAAAACAGTGAGATGCTATTGACTAGCTACCAATGCCATGCAATAGATAATTTCTTAGGCTACCTCACAAAATTTGAACTAGGCCAAAATACTAAACAGATAATAATTTGTGGAATTAAAACTACAAGACAAATTTCAGGTAATTAAAATGGCCTAAAATAAAATGAAAAGGCAGTGCAGAGGCTGGGTTGCGGCCCGCTAAGGAGCTGGGCTGGCCCACGTACACGGTGGCCTGCACGGGAGGGCTAGGGATTCAAATCCCGCAGCGGGGCCCACGTGTCATGAGCACAGAGGAGCGAAACGGTATTGGGCGATGCTGGCCGTTGGATTAAAAACCGAATCGATGGCCCGCGGCACGTCTTCTTCCCGGGACGAAAACGCCAGCAAGCAAACCCTAGTTGGACCCTGCGGGGCTCGGGGTCGGCGACGGTGGCGTTGGAGGCGGTCATCGATGCGGATCCGAACAAGGGGCGACAGAGGCGATCTCGGATACTCGCATGGTCGGTTACGTCCTCGGCTCCTCGGTGTCCATGGCATCCTCACGGCTCCTGTGATCCTGTCCAAGAAGGGAGGAGAGGGAGCGGTTAGACGGTCAGGGTAGAGCGGAGAGACGGGCGGGCGACAGCAACCTAGACCGTGCTCGATGGTGCGGCGTCGGTGCGGCGGTGGCAAGAGCAGTAGGGGGCCGAGCGGGCTCGGCTCCGCTCTGGGAGGTGAAGTTGGGTGGCAGAGGGGGAAATGAGGTGGGTGCGCGAGGGCTGGGGCGGTCTGGGGGCTTTAAAGCCAGTGGGGTGCACCCATGGTGCACTGGGTGTAGGGGAGGGTGGCGAGAGGGGGAGACCGGCCTGGGAGTGGCTGGGAGCGGTAGAGGGATCCGTATCTGCGTGGGAGGGCCGCTGCGTGTGTCTGGTCGCGTCACATGGCCTCGGGAGCGCGCGCGGCCGAGAGGGAGGTGGTGCACGCGAGGTGCTCGCGTGCTGTCACGCGTGACAGGTCGCGAGGCAGGGGGCTGCAGCATGGCGCTGAGGGCTAGGGAGGTCAGTAGGGTGGGAGGAGAGGTCACCTCGGGGCGGAGGGCAGCGTCGAAACGTACCATGCGAGCGAGGGAGCGGCGTGGCGCGTGCGGCTCTCTGCCGACATGGCTGGCGCGGGTTGGGGGTGGTCGGGGCTGCGGGTGAGAGAGCGGAGTTGTGCAAAGCTTTCCTGGGGAAGGTGCGGGCACGCGCGTGGGTCCAGGCACGACAGGGCAGCAGTTGGCGCGCGAGTGGACGGCTCGGGCAGGTCTTGACCGTTGCTAGGGTTTTCTCTCCCTCCTTGTCGGGCCAGGCTACATGGGGTGGTCCGAGGTGGTACATGGGAGGCTTTCCTCGAGCTGCATCGTGCCAGGGCCAGGTAGAGGGTGTAACATGGGCAGGTGAGTGGGGAGATGATTTTTGGTGATCTTATGCCAAGTCGGTGAGGTGGCCACTTTGGGGACTTGCCAACACGAGTTGAGGCCACCAATGGTAGTGGGGAAAGGATGGGGGTGTAGAGGGATACTAGGTGATCATGCCTGGGTCTTGGTTGCCTCCTAGATCACAGCCATGAGCTCACAAGGATCATTCAAACTTTGGACAAATTAAGGTGGTCATTCCCTAAGTGGCAACTAGTGAGGTAAACACTCACATGCAAGAGGCTTGGGGTTGTGGTTTAACCAGGACCAAGGAGTGGTTCTCAAGTACTCCTAGCCTACTACCACATGGTACTCTTGCATGGTAGAAAGGATGAAGGATTTATTCAAACCATGGCTCCAAAGTTGGAACAAATCTAATTTTCTATGACTTAGCCAATATAGGCTTGTGGGGTGACTAACTAAGATGATCCTTGGTGGTCATGCAATCATGTACACTAACAAACCACACTACCAAAACACCACAAATGATCAAGCAATCTAATAGAGCTAGTCTTATATGTAAACAATTAGTAAAACTTTTATTTCCCCCTAATTTTCTAGCTTCCTAACCCTCAGCAAAAACATGGATGCAGAAAATGGGATGTTACAACAGACCACATATGGATCCACCAGTGTCATTGAAATTTGTGTTCTCTTCAGAGACCACACATGGATCCACCAGTGTCATTGCATGTGTGTTCTTTTTACTAACAACAACTAGAGTTATTGCATGTGTGTTCTTTTCACAATCCACCTATGGATCCACCGGTGTCATTGCATGTGTGTTCTTCTCATTAACCACAGCTAGAGTCATTGCATGTGTGTTCTTTTCACTGACCACATATGGATCCACCATTGTCATTGAAATGTCTATTCTTTCATTAACCACATCTGGAGTCATTTCATGACTATTCTTTTCACATACCATATATGGATCCACCAGAGTTCATTGCATGTGTGTTCTCTTCACAGACCACACATGGATCCACCAGTGTCATTGCATGTGGTTCCACCAGAGTTCATTGCATGCGTGTTCTTTTCACAATCCACCTATGGATCCACCAGTGTCATTGCATGTGTGTTCTCTTCAGAGACCACACATGGATCCACCAATGTCATTGCATGTGTGTTCTTTTTACTAACAACAACTGAAGTCATTTCATGACTATTCTTTTCATAGACCACATATGGATCGACCAGTGTAATTGAAATGTGTGTTCTCTTTAGAGACCACACATGGATCCACTAGTGTCATTACATGTGTTTTCTTTTTACTAACAATAACTAGGGTCATTGCATGTGTGTTCTTTTCACAATCCACCTATGGATCCACTAGTGTCATTGCATGTGTGTTCTTCTTATTAACCAGTGCTAGAGTCATTGCATTTGTGATCTCTTCGGAGACCACACATGGATCCACCAGTGTCATTGCATGTGTGTTCTTTCCACAAACCACATATGGGTCCACCACAGTCATTGCATGTGTGTTCTTTCCACAAATCAAATATGGATCCACCAATGTCATTACATGTGTGTTCTTTCCACAAACTACATATGGATCCACTAGGGTCATTGCATGTGTGTTCTTTTCACAAACCACATATGGATCCACCAGAGTCATTGCATGTGTGTTCTTTTCACAAACCACATGGATCAGTCAATGTCATTACATGTGTCTTCTTTCCATGAACCACATGGATCAACTTGAGTCATTGCATGTATGTTGTTTTTACTAACAACAGCTAGAGTCATTGCATGTGTGTTCTTTACACAATCCACCTATGGATCCACCGGTGTCATTGCATGCGTGATCTTCTCATTAACCACAACTAGAGCCATTGCATGTGTGTTCTCTTCAGAGACCACACATGGATCCACCAGTGTCATTGCATGTGTGTTCTTTTTACTAACAACAACTAGAGTCATTTCATGACTATTCTTTTCACATACCACATATGGATCCACCAGTGTCATTGAAATGTGTGTTCTCTTTAGAGACCACACATGGATCCACCAGTGTCATTGCATGTGTGTTCTTTTTACTAACAACAACTAGAGTCATTGCATTTGTGTTTTTTTCACAATCCACCTATGGATCCACCAATGTCATTGCATGTGTATTCTTCTCATTAAACATAGCTAGAGTCATTGCATGTGTGTTCTCTTCAGAGACCACACACGGATCCACCATTGTCAATGCATGTGTGTTCTTTTTACTAACAACACTAGAGTCATGTCATGACTATTCTTTTCACAGGACACATATGGATCCACCAGTGTCATTGAAATGTGTTCTCTTCAAAGACCACACATGGATCCAATAGTGTCACTTCAGGTGTGTTCTTTTTACTAACAACAACTAGATTCATTGCATGTGTGTTATTTTCACAACCCACATATGGATCCACTAGTGTCATTGCATGTGTGTTCTTCTCATTAACCATATCTAGAGTCATTGCATGTGTGTTCTTTTCACAGACCACATATGGATCCACCATTGTCATTGAAATGTGTATTCTTTCATTAACCACACATGGAGTCATTTCATGACTATTCTTTTCACAGACCATATATGGATCCACCAGACTTCATTGCATGTGTGTTCTTTTTACTAACAACAACTAGAGTCATTGCATGTGTGTTATTTTCACAACCCACATATGGATCCACCTGTGTCAATGCATGTGTGGTATTCTCATTAACCATATCTAGAGTCATTGCATGTGTGTTGTTTTCACAAACAACATATGGATCCACCATTGTCCTTGAAATGTGTATTCTTTAGTTAACCACACCTGGAGTCATTTCATGACTATTCTTTTCACAAACCATATATGGATCCACTAGTGTCACTGCATGTGTGTTCTTTTCACAATCCACCTATGGATCCACCAGTGTCATTGCATGTGCGTTCTCTTCAGAGACCACACATGGATCCACCAGTCTCATTGCATGTGTGTTCTTTTTACTAACAACAACTGAAGTCATTTCATAGACCACATATGGATCGACCAGTGTAATTGAAATGTGTGTTCTCTTCAGAGACCACATATGGATCCACTAGTGTCATTACATGTGTTTTCTTTTTACTAACAATAACTAGTGTCATTGCATGTGTGTTCTTTTCACAATCCACCTATGGATCCACTAGTGTCATTGCATGTGTGTTCTTCTTATTAACCAGTGCTAGAGTCATTGCATTTGTGATCTCTTCGGAGACCACACATGGATCCACCAGTGTCATTGCATGTGTGTTCTTTCCACAAACCACATATGGGTCCACCATAATCATTGCATGTGTGTTCTTCCCACAAATCAAATATGGATCCACCAATGTCATTACATGTGTGTTCTTTCACAAACTACATATGGATCCACTAGGGTCATTGCATGTGTGTTCTTTTCACAAACCACATATGGATCCACCAGAGTCATCGCATGTGTGTTCTTTTCACAAACCACATGGATCAGTCAATGTCATTACATGTCTTCTTTCCATGAACCACATGGATCAACTTGAGTCATTGCATGTATGTTGTTTTTACTAACAACAGCTAGAGTCATTGCATGTGTATTCTTTACACAATCCACCTATGGATCCACTAGTGTCATTGCATGCGTGATCTTCTCATTAACCACAGCTAGAGCCATTGCATGTGTGTTCTCTTCAGAGACCACACATGGATCCACCAGTGTCATTGCATGTGTGTTCTTTTTACTAACAACTAGAGTCATTTCATGACTATTCTTTTCACATACCACATATGGATCCACCAGTGTCATTGAAATGTGTGTTCTCTTCAGAGACCACACATGGATCCACCAGTGTCATTGCATGTGTGTTCTTTTTACTAACAACAACTAGAGTCATTGCATTTGTGTTTTTTTCACAATCCACCTATGGATCCACCAATGTCATTGCATGTGTATTCTTCTCATTAAACATAGCTAGAGTCATTGCATGTGTGTTCTCTTCAGAGACCACACACGGATCCACCATTGTCAATGCATGTGTGTTCTTTTTACTAACAACACTAGAGTCATGTCATGACTATTCTTTTCACAGGACACATATGGATCCACCAGTGTCATTGAAATGTGTTCTCTTCAAAGACCACACATGGATCCAATAGTGTCACTTCAGGTGTGTTCTTTTTACTAACAACAACTAGATTCATTGCATGTGTGTTATTTTCACAACCCACATATGGATCCACTAGTGTCATTGCATGTGTGTTCTTCTCATTAACCATATCTAGAGTCATTGCATGTGTGTTCTTTTCACAGACCACATATGGATCCACCATTGTCATTGAAATGTGTATTCTTTCATTAACCACACATGGAGTCATTTCATGACTATTCTTTTCACAGACCATATATGGATCCACCAGACTTCATTGCATGTGTGTTCTTTTTACTAACAACAACTAGAGTCATTGCATGTGTGTTATTTTCACAACCCACATATGGATCCACCTGTGTCAATGCATGTGTGGTATTCTCATTAACCATATCTAGAGTCATTGCATGTGTGTTGTTTTCACAAACAACATATGGATCCACCATTGTCCTTGAAATGTGTATTCTTTAGTTAACCACACCTGGAGTCATTTCATGACTATTCTTTTCACAAACCATATATGGATCCACTAGTGTCACTGCATGTGTGTTCTTTTCACAATCCACCTATGGATCCACCAGTGTCATTGCATGTGCGTTCTCTTCAGAGACCACACATGGATCCACCAGTCTCATTGCATGTGTGTTCTTTTTACTAACAACAACTGAAGTCATTTCATAGACCACATATGGATCGACCAGTGTAATTGAAATGTGTGTTCTCTTCAGAGACCACATATGGATCCACTAGTGTCATTACATGTGTTTTCTTTTTACTAACAATAACTAGTGTCATTGCATGTGTGTTCTTTTCACAATCCACCTATGGATCCACTAGTGTCATTGCATGTGTGTTCTTCTTATTAACCAGTGCTAGAGTCATTGCATTTGTGATCTCTTCGGAGACCACACATGGATCCACCAGTGTCATTGCATGTGTGTTCTTTCCACAAACCACATATGGGTCCACCATAATCATTGCATGTGTGTTCTTCCCACAAATCAAATATGGATCCACCAATGTCATTACATGTGTGTTCTTTCACAAACTACATATGGATCCACTAGGGTCATTGCATGTGTGTTCTTTTCACAAACCACATATGGATCCACCAGAGTCATCGCATGTGTGTTCTTTTCACAAACCACATGGATCAGTCAATGTCATTACATGTCTTCTTTCCATGAACCACATGGATCAACTTGAGTCATTGCATGTATGTTGTTTTTACTAACAACAGCTAGAGTCATTGCATGTGTATTCTTTACACAATCCACCTATGGATCCACTAGTGTCATTGCATGCGTGATCTTCTCATTAACCACAGCTAGAGCCATTGCATGTGTGTTCTCTTCAGAGACCACACATGGATCCACCAGTGTCATTGCATGTGTGTTCTTTTTACTAACAACAACTAGAGTCATTTCATGACTATTCTTTTCACATACCACATATGGATCCACCAGTGTCATTGAAATGTGTGTTCTCTTCAGAGACCACACATGGATCCACCAGTGTCATTGCATGTGTGTTCTTTTTACTAACAACAACTAGAGTCATTGCATTTGTGTTTTTTTCACAATCCACCTATGGATCCACCAATGTCATTGCATGTGTATTCTTCTCATTAACCATAGCTAGAGTCATTGCATGTGTGTTCTCTTCAGAGACCACACACGGATCCACCATTGTCAATGCATGCGTGTTCTTTTTACTAACAACACTAGAGTCATTTCATGACTATTCTTTTCACAAGACACATATGGATCCACCAGTGTCATTGAAATGTGTGCTCTTCAAAGACCACACATGGATCCAATAGTGTCACTGCATGTGTGTTCTTTTTACTAACAACAACTAGATTCATTGCATGTGTGTTATTTTCACAACCCACATATGGATCCACTAGTGTCATTGCATGTTTGTTCTTCTCATTAACCATATCTAGAGTCATTGCATGTGTGTTCTTTTCACAGACCACATATGGATCCACCATTGTCATTGAAATGTGTATTCTTTCATTAACCACACATGGAGTCATTTCATGACTATTCTTTTCATAGACCATATATGGATCCACCAGACTTCATTGCATGTGTGTTCTTTTTACTAACAACAACTAGAGTCATTGCATGTGTGTTATTTTCACAACCCACATATGGATCCACCTGTGTCAATGCATGTGTGTTATTCTCATTAACCATATCTAGATTCATTGCATGTGTGTTGTTTTCACAAACAACATATGGATCCACCATTGTCATTGAAATGTGTATTCTTTAATTAACCACACCTGGAGTCATTTCATGACTATTGTTTTCACAAACCATATATGGATCCACTAGTGTCATTGCACGTGTGTTCTTTTTACTAACAACAACTAGAGTCATTGCATGTGTGTTATTTTCACAACCCACATATGGATCCACCTGTGTCATTGCATGCGTGTTCTTCTCATTAATCATATCTAGAGTCATTGGATGTGTGTTATTTTCACAAACCACATATGGATCCACCATTGTCATTGAAATGTGTATTCTTTCATTAACCACACCTGGAGTCATTTCATGACTATTCTTTTCACATACCATATATGGATCCACCAGTGTCATTACATGTGTGTTCTTTTTACTAACAACAACTATAGTCTTTGCATGTGTGTTATTTTCACAACCCACATATGGATCCACTAGTGTCATTGCATGTGTGTTCTTGTCATTAAACATATCTAGAGTCATTGCATGTGTGTTCTTTTCACAGACCACATATGGATCCACCATTGTCATTGAAATGTGTATTCTTTCATTAACCACACATGGAGTCATTTCATGACTATTCTTTTCACAGACCATATATGGATCCACCAGACTTCATTGCATGTGTGTTCTTTTTACTAACAACAACTAGAGTCATTGCATGTGTGTTATTTTCACAACCAACATATGGATCCACCAGTGTCAATGCATGTGTGTTCTTCTCATTAACCATATCTAGAGTCATTGCATGTGTGTTGTTTTCACAAACAACATATGGATCCACCATTGTCATTGAAATGTGTATTCTTTAATTAACCACACCTGGAGTCATTTCATGACTATTCTTTTCACAAACCATATATGGATCCACTAGTGTCGCTGCATGTGTGTTCTTTTTACGAACAACAACTAGAGTCATTGCATGTGTGTTATTTTCACAACCCACATATGGATCCACCAGTGTCATTGCATGTGTGTTCTTCTCATTAACCATATCTAGAATCATTGGATGTGTGTTATTTTCACAAACCACATATGGATCGACCATTGTCATTGAAATGTGTATTCTTTCATTAACCACACCTCGAGTCATTTCATGACTATTCTTTTCACATACCATATATGGATCCACCAGCGTCATTACATGTGTGTTCTTTTTACTAAAAACAACTATAGTCATTGCATGTGTGTTATTTTCACAACCCACATATGGATCCACTAGTGTCATTGCATGTGTGTTCTTGTCATTAACCATATCTAGAGGCATTGCATGTGTGTTCTTTTAACAGACCACATATGGATCCACCATTGTCATTGAAATGTGTATTCTTCCATTAACCACACCTGGAGTCATTTCATGACTATGATTTTCACATACCATATTTGGATCCACCAGAGTTCATTGCATGTTCGTTCTCTTCACAGACCACACATGGATCCACCAATGTCATGGCATGTGGTTCCACCAGAGTTCATTGCATGTGTGTTCTTTTCACAATCCACCTATGGATCCACGAGTGTCATTTCATGTGTGTTCTTCTCATTAACCACAGCTAGAGTCATTGCATGTGTGTTCTTTTCACAAACCAAATATGGATCCACCAATGTCATTGAAATGTGTATTATTTTCAACGACAGTCGTTGGCCACAAACAATCGGGACGCAGAGCTAACCAGCAACAGCTCGGGGCTTCTAGAAGACCTGATCCCTGATTGTTAGGCGCCATTGGATCGAACTGCGTGGATGATAAGGATGTCCTTCGCGAGGGCGATCCACGAGAAGTCTGTTCTGCGAACTGATTGGCAGTGGCAATGACACTAGGCCTACGTCCTTGCCCTTATCCCCTTAACCTCGGGGCCGAAGCTCAGATCATGTTCCTTCATCACCATGGAGAGGGAGAGGCCGAAACTCAGCTTGCACGAGGCTCAGATGTTCGCCCACTATGACATACTCGCGCCGCCGTTCGCAAGGCTTCCGGCCGACTTCAAGCTCAGCTATGTCGGGGTTCCTGTCGCGCTGCTCTTGCGCGGCAATGCATTGGCGAGGCAGATCGAGGAGCACCGCCACCAGCTGCCGGAGCGGAAGAGGGCAATGGCACGGTACTCACGCACGAGCGCCTACTGGCGAAATCTGTTCAAGAAGGAGCGGGCTATGTTGATTGAGCTGTGTGGAACCCACCGGCGGGAGATCCACCCGGATCTACGTAACCCCAAAGGGAGGCAGCCCTTCTGGGCAGTGCATGGGCATACGACCTCCACCGTTATCAATGCGGCGTGCTGTGAAGAATCCATGAGGAGGAGGAACGTTGCCGGGAATGTTGGCATCGATTCCGACACGGAGGAGGCTGGTGGCAACACGTACAACATCGTCGATGATGGAGACTGTGGGAGCGTCATAGTCGATTAGGTCCACTTAAGAATAAATTAAATCTATGTAAGGTATCTTAATGACCTCTTTGGATCTGGGTCACTTGAGTCATACTCGATTATCATCATAATCTATATATATGGGCCATGTTTTAGTTGTCTTTGTCTTTGAAACTAGTCGAAACTCGTCCAATCCTGAAAATAAAGTTTGCGCGTTCCTGGCACTTGATGGCACAGCCATAATTTGGAGTGCGCTAGAGGAGAAGGGATCGAGCGTGTTGTAATAGTGTACTACTCCTGTCTAGATATAACTGACTTAGTTTTTTTAGATATTTAATAAATGTGTTTATACCCAAAACATATCTAGATACATGTTTTAGGTTTCTCTGTCTTTCAAACTAATCAAAAGTCGTCAAATTATGAACAAACAAAGTCATTGCATTCACATCTGATAGGACAATACGCTAACTCTGCTACTTGATGTCACATCCATAATTCTAGAGTGCGCCAGAGGAAATGGGAGTCCAAGGGAGATGGGAACTAGTAGCTGCGTCCATACGCAGGTAAAAAATTAATGTAATAATATTTAAAAAATTGTAATATGGTTCGCATGACCCCATTACAGACACGTTGCACGCGCCAGATATAAATAAAGACGACATGACTAGTTTAGTTTCAATGATATAATTCAACATACGACGTTACTGTGCCCACATCTTTCTGCTCCTCTTATTAGTATGCTAGCCCACACTGCATTAAGCATCAGTTGATGAGGATAAAAAATGATAAAATGGAAAATAAAACAATTTTTAAGCTTACCTTTCATCTGGAGAATCATACAAAGTTGAAATTGGCAGGGATTTATTATTTCTCTTGCAGTTAGCCGAAAGATCCTCCCGAACATCCTCAATCACCCCTGCAACTTCTTCATATTCCAATACACCTCCATTATTTGCCCTTTCCTCCCTGTTCTGCTTACCCTTTTGTTTCTTTTCACACCCTTTTCTCGCCAACACCTCCACTTCTTCATAAATTGGTTGCTTACATACGTTTTCCTGCGGGTGCTCATCACTGCTTTCCTCCACCTGCTGCATTTCCTCAAGTTCTCCGTCTTTGCGCTGCTCTTGCTCCAATAATGGCTGAGAAGCCTCATTTTCTGCCACCGGAGTGTGAACAGGGATAATATCATGTATAACTAGGTTTTTGCACAACCACTTGATATGGCCGAATCCGCCACAATGTTTGCATTTCCTTTTCCTAGCTCCTAGCCTTGAACCTTTATCGGTGGAGGCTTTGATCCTTAGCTTTCTAGGCCTCCCAGGTGGCCTCCTAAGAACTGGTGGTTGAAGTTTGAACTCTGGATCGAAAATCTCCCAATCATTTTCATCAGCCATAGGTGGTACGTTTTCTACATAAGTTGAAGCAACATTGTCCACAGAAAATAGTTGTCGACATAGTTCTCTATTTCAGCACCGCTACCTCTAAGATTTAAGATGAAGTAAATTGCATGGTGACATGGCAGACCAGTAATCTGCCACTGCCTGCATGAACAAGTCTTGTTTCCAATGTCTACAGTGTACCTCCATTCACTTCCACACTTGTATTCTACATAAACCTCAACCAATGTTCTGGAACTTCTGACCATCCTCATATCTATCGTTCTCATTGCCCTGGTTCGTGCATTTAGTAACATAACCACCTTTAGAACTATTTTATGGCCTAAAAAATTTCTTGCACAAATTCTTTGCCTTAAATCTATCTTCACCACTATGAACTGTCTTATTGCATCCAACAAAATAACAATTCCAAGTGTCTTCATGCCCAAAATCTTATCATTGAAACTCTCTGCCAAATTATTGCAAACAAAATCCACCTTGCTTAACTCACCAAACTTGCTTCTGGCCCATAGCTTGGTGTGATGTTCTTCAAGGTATTTTTTTCACCTTTGGCACTACATACATGTTCTGCAAGTAAGTAGCATGCGTGCTTGGGGTGTATGTGTATGCTGATCACTCCAAGTCCACTTCGAAGATCTTTCCTTTGAAATTCTTTGTGAAGTTAGTAGCGAGGTGCCACATGCATTCCCTATGCTCAACCCCTGGAAACACAGCATCAACAGCATTCTCAAGACCCTCGCATGCACCGGTGTGTATCACCAAGCCTTCAGGGTGACCAATTACTACCCGTAGTCTCTGCATGAACCATGTCCAGCTTTCATTTGATTCACCCTCAAGAACAGCATAAGCTATAGGTAGAAGCCAATTATGCGCGTCCAAAGCACAAGCAGAAGCAACATGTCCCCTGAACTTCCATATTAAAGAAGTTGCGCCTATTGCCAAGTATGGCCTGCAGCCGTCTAGGAACCCCTTCTAGCATGCCTTCAGGCAGACAAAACATCTCCTGAAGCATATCTTATCTGCCTGCTTATACCTGACCCCCCTCGAGACCTTTTCTCTTCCTTTCACAACCTCGTAATCAATGTCAACAACACTACCAGGTGATGTTTTCTCTATCGGAGATTTGAAACTATATAGCATATGAAAACTGTCATTCCACTTGCCTTGAATGAAGTCTAGAGCCATCTCCTGCCCATCAAAGACTCTATGGTAAGGAATCATAACATTAAACTTTTTGCTAATCTTTACTCTGAGTTCAGCAGGTCCAATGTTATGATCCTGCCTCACCTAGTCAAGTACAGTAGCAGCAATCCACTTGGTAGTCGCCGGTCTAATTTTATCACTTAGAGAAGTATTAGGGCAGTTGTGTTTCTTCGTGTTTACTTTGATCTGCATTCGATAAGAATCCAAATAATTCAGAGCTAGTTATCAGCAAAATAAATATGAGAAAGACTGAAACTAAATGTAGCTATTACAACCTGAAATGGGTGTCCACCCCGCATTGGAGATGCATGTAATCTCCATTTACACATTACTTTCCCTACAGTGCACCCTAAATATCTTTTGGTCGCTCTTTTCAATGATAAATTTGAACCCAACTCTGATTGCATAGGTTGCAACTGCATATCTGCAGTCCTCCACATTCTCAAAGACAGTCCCCTCATCAATTGTAGGATTGTCCCTGTCAAAGTGTATCACTGGCCTGTCCTCGTCTTCATCATCGTATCTACATCCCATTTCCACATCTTCACATTCCTCTTCTCATCAGTCCCGTAGTCAGGCTCAAAGTTCAAATCAACCAAATATTCTATACTCTCCATCCTATCAAGGTCAGTAGCGATGTCTGGATATGCTTTCTCATCATCTTCCACACCGCCGCACATTTCAGTGCCTTCATGCTCGCTTGACAAAGCATCATGCTGAAGGACAAGCTGTACAGACGTCCTGTGGTTACCAACACATATCATTGCCATCACCATGGGACTAGAAACGCTAATTGGGTATACAGAAAAGGAATCATAGTTCTTACCCTTTAATGTGGACACACGACACCTTCTTTGGGCTCCAAACCTCCAAAGCTCTGCACCCCGCTTCCTCTTCCCCTATTTCGTTGTCCTCTGTGCTCTCTAGACTTGAAGGAGATTCCATGCTCTCCAGCCATGCAGGACCCATCTCTGTTTTCTCAAGCCTCGCAGGACCCATCTCCGAGCGGGATCCGGATCACCAGCATTGTAGGGCGCCTAACCCAATGGCCGACTCTCAGTTTTCCTTTTCCAGACATGCCTAGGCGATGGACGACAGCAAGGAGAGAGGGCAGGGAGGGGAGGGGACGTGAGGGGATGGCAGGGAGGGGAGGGCGGGAGGACGACGACCCAAGGGGACAATGAGAGTGGTGCACAACTGAGCGGAGTGGCGGCGACAGGAGCAGAGGAGTAGAGCAGAGCAGAGCGGAGCTGGTTACGACAAAACATGGAAAATTGCACAATAATGTGTTGGCGACCGGTACTAGCCCTCGAACCTGGGACGTGTGCTGTCGAAGGTGGAGGAGGGGGGCTCGCCAGTCAGAAAACATGCCACCTATCAGCACACTATGCAAGGTAGCACTTCACGGAATTTTTTAGCAGGTCCCACATGTCAGTCTATTTGATCAAAACTTGCATGCAGTGCATGGCTGGTTCACGCGCTAGTTCCGAAAAAGAAGCCTGTTGATCCAAACTTGAAGTGGTAGTTCTGCTTCTTCTCCCTCATCTCCTCGTCTCCTCGCAGTGGTAGTTCCGTTTCATCTCCCTCGTCTGTTCTCCCCTTCTTCTCCTTACATTGGTAGTTCTTCTTTCTTCCTCGATCAAAACATTCCCGCACGTAAGCCATGGCCAGTAGTCAGATGAAGAGGAACTGGTCCGATCTCCCGACGGACCCACTTCGCAAGATCGCCAAATACTTGCTGGAGAAAGAGGAGTACGTCGACACCTATGCTGCTTGTTGGGAAGTCTGCACCGATTGGCGCTGCACTTTAAAGGTGCCTGAATTCCATCTCAACAACTGGATCATGATAGATCACACACTTCCAAACATTGGCGACTTCACCTTCCTCAACCTCGCCACTAGTCGTTGCTTCAGGACGACTCTAATGGTCGTCCATCGTAGGTTCACATTCACATCCGATATATATATACCATTCATTTATTGGTATTTTCCATTGTAAACATCTTAGCGCTAACTGATGCCCTCTTCTTCCAAAAGATTCTACTTCGTCAGTGTTTCTCGTGGCGTCATCGTGCTTGCTCAGAGGGTGGAGCCATACCAGATTCGGCTTCTAAACACCAATCACTCATAAGTCTAACACTGAGTTTCAAGCACACATACCATCTGATATTCTGTGATCTTTCGTCGTGATGAAGTCCCCGACGATGGTGTTCGTTTGCAGTGATTATCCAGATCATATTGCATGGGTTGATGAGAGCACCCAAACGGGGCAAATCGATGAATCATTTGGAGAAGGATTGTATTTTCCACCTCTTGATACGCTTCTGGACTGCATGGCGGCATTTCGAGGGGAAGTATATGCATTACTTGAGAATGGATACATCTTGTCGACCAACAAACAATTAGAGCAGCGCGCGAACACTTTCACGATGACCAAAATAATTTCAGCCCTAGTCTTTGAACAGGTACGTGGAACCTACAAGTTTTACCTTATGGAGTCAGATGGTGATCTGCTTCTTGTGTTGAATGGGGATTTCGCCAAAGGGCAACCGGTGTTGTACCGGGTGGACATGGAGAACCGCTCTCTCGAGGTCGTTGGTGACATTGGAAGTCATGCCCTCTTCGTTGGTATATCTCCATTGACACCAGGTTACACCCCACAGTCAAACCCGGTTGCATATACTATAGGAATTATATCAGACTATACGATCATGAGGTTCAAGCCTGGGAAGAGGAACCAACAATGGTAATGTATGGCTGAAGTCTAGAACATACACCAAGGCCTTACCCTCTGGACGAGATACCGACATCACATTGCAGACGGAGAGAGTTCTCTGAACATGTGTTGTAGCACGCGGGAGCCAACGACGACGAAATATATAGGGGAGAATGAATCCTATATTCATACTAGGTTATTTGCTAGCTTTTTCAGGTCTATTTTTCAAAGTAGAAATTTGTACTGTATTTATATGAAATTTGCTAGATGAAATGCTGACGAATTATTCTATAAACTAGTAGGAAGTTTAGCCCACTTTTTTGCAGGTATAAGACCCTTTTGTATGGAAGTACTACTGTTGTAAGCAAATACTATCAAGTATCTATTTCCTTGAATTACTAGTCGTGGTTAAATCTAGTTAACTAGCATTTTTTTATCCTAGACTACAAATTTTGCGTCTGCTATCTGTGATGTAAACCATTTTTCTTTGTCTTGTGTTGTCTGCAAAATGGTCCTGCAGTTCAACGTGTTACAAATATATCTACCTTGTACTTGAAGAGGATATGGACTACATTTTCCTGGCATCCACATAATTGACATTTCTCATTGCTAGACCACCCTCTTTTCATGAGGTTGTCCTTGGCTATTCACAAAAATTATAAAGCACGGTGTTCAACTACATCGATTCAAACTATTACACACACTACATCAAATTCATTACCCACACATACTACATCGATTCAAACTATTACACTCACATACTACTTCAAATTCATTACCCACACGTACTACATCGATTCAAACTATTACACATTATAGTTGATGCTAACTTCCTGCTACGCTCTCCTTACTACAAATTCATTAGCCACACATACCATGACAATTCACTAGAGCTCTGTCTTCACTCGAGGGAAATCAGAACCACTAGCTCGTCCAAGCCCAGTTCCCCCACCGAAACTGTGTGCGGCGTCGCGAAACGGTGGTGGTCCTGTGCCATCGATCCTTCTAGGCCAACACTACAGGCAACAAGGATGCTTTCTGGCAGCCTCTTTGGGGACCTAAATGCCATGTACCGATTCCAGAACCTCCTCCAGGTAGATGATGACCGGGTGCTTCTAGCAAAGCTGTCGCCCTGCCCTGCTTGGAATCTGCACCTCGTACATCTTAGGAACGGCGCCAGGATCTTTCAGCCACGCCTTTACCTCAATGACCCATCTATCGCTTGGTGGCACAATTTCCACCAGCTCACCTCCAAGGATACTGACGACTTGCTTGAGGGCCTCCGGCTCCCAAGCATCCAATGTGAGGCCGTCAAAGCCGAGATTGGAGAAGAAATGAAGCTGCCCCAAGCGATCATGCCACCCACAGGCGCGATGCCAACGCATGAAGCTCATTTTCTCCCAGCAGCACTCGAAAGAATGGGAAGAATGTAGAACGCACTTGGTGTCTGAGATGTGCTCGAACCGGACAAAAAAATCGAATGGCGGCGCGCATACCTCAATCTTGACCTTATTTCGTCTGATCCCAAAACGAGACCTGAAAGATGATAACAACTCTGCCGGCGACACAGTAGGACGGGCGCCCAACACGGTGGCCATGAGAGCGTGGTCGTCCAACTGCTGTTCCAGGGCTGCCATACCTAGGGTGCACGGCAGCACGCGACTTCCCGAGGCCATTCGTCGGCCTGGATCGCCCGACGGGACGCGCTCCATCATGCGAGAAGGACTAGCTAGAGGCGAGATATTAGTCCAGGGACGCGAAGCTCCGATACGGTGGACGATGCGATGGCTACGAGCTTCGATTAGAGGCGTGGGACGTTGACCGGATATGGCGCGGATGCAAATTAGAGGAAGTGCGAGCTCCATTCTGAGACGAGCAGCCGGAGCTAAGCAAATATTATGGGGAGGGGAGCAGGGGAGAAGACCAGAGCAGAGCAAAGAAATAGATCTAGTCCACTCAAGGATCAGGTCCATGCAGGGGTAAGCTAGTCCACGACTGCAAATGATAACAGGGAATACTGATAGGGCGGGCCAAGAAGAGTTGACCTAACAGCGGTATTTGAGTTCAACCATTTTTCTTCTGGTTCAAATGACCGTTTGGCTATTATATTTGTATTCACCCCCATTTTTCCCTTCTGGACAATTGCCGATTCTACTACGGCACCTCCGCGCGATTTATGACAACTCGGGTACCGGGATGCACTCGCTCGGGAAGTTTGGTACCGCGAACAAACAATCCCCAAATTTGGCTATGGTGGCTACCGCTGCCAAAGCAAAGACTACGTGGGATGCTAGGAATGCGTCAGCTCGTGGTCGTGCTTCTTCAGCGTCAATGGTTGTGTCTCGTCAGTCTTCAGTGGCGCCTATTCCATCTGCTCAGACTCGTCAACCCCATTGTAAGTTCTGTGTTGGATTTTGTCTCCCTGACTTCCTCCCTCTTTTGTGTACTCTGCTCTGGGGTTTTTTCTGGACACAGTGGATATTAGTTTAAACTAGTAGTACTGGGAACACAAAAATCTATTTAATCACAAACTAGTGATCCGAATGGGATGAAACTTTCATAGGATTCAAACCTAGGCACCGATGATTTACTGATTTTTTGTCATTTTTTTGAATAGTTTTACTTTTCAGTTCAAAATATGAACTACTATCATACGTTTGATCTAAGATGGAAGGTGGATCTCGGGGCAAGTCACCGTGAGACTTGGGTTCACCAAGTCACTGAAGCTATGTCCTTTTTTCTCCTCGTCTTTATGATAAAACCAGAAAATTCAGGTGGGGGCCTTTCTGTCCACCCCGGTGACCTTAAAAAAGTTCTTCATTCCCTTTCCCAGTTCCGACATGCTGAAGCATTTTGTGGTGCTTTCATACTACTCTGGTTGATTCCTTGTGTTGTTTAGGTTATTTTGTTGACAGACTCTGCTTTTAGGTAGTTTTTTAGATGGGTGCAGTTTAGGAAATTTTGATGATAAATTTTCCTATCAAAATGTATGATGCATTGTGGTGTTTACTTAATTCTGATGATGCACTTGTGCTATTTGCATCATCCTACCAGCTTCGGTGGAAGAACATATGCAACAATCAACGACTTGACAGGCGATGTATTTGGTCAGATTCTTGACAGACTTCCTCCGCACCCATCCGGCATACCGAGGGCATCAGTCGCCTAAAAATGTTGGATGGAGTTCATGGGAAGCAACGATTTCAAAAGGCTAACCCTGTCACACAACACATGAGTGTTGTTACTTGGGTTTTCACCAATAGCTCCGAGGACGCTCGATTCTTAACAGATCATAATCTTGACCAATCCATCTTCTAGAAGCTGAATAGGCTCGTGGAAGTACATAAAGCCTACAAACCATATGTACACGGATGTCGCAATGGTAGGGTGCTACTTCATTATCCGCAAGGGTCTAACATGATAAATGCCTGGGATCGAATTAGTGGAAGTGAAATAGTGATACCAGAACCACCAATTTGGTGGAGACGTGAGTATGATAGCGGCACAATTCTCTATTCAAGAAATCATGGGCAATTGTCTTCACACTGTTGCAGCAATTTCTGGGTTGTTTGGATAGTAACCAATGGTAACCAAGCACTGGTGCAGAGTTACTCATCAGAGTTAGGAAAATGGGAGGACTGGATTGAACCTGCTGAGATGCTAGCTAAGATTGATCACAGGCTGTCAACTCTCATAGGGGACATTTTGTACTGGACAACAATGAACTCCGGATATATAATTGCCTTCGATAACGTGACAACAAAACTGTGTTATATTGAGTGCCCCCCATGAGACACATGATATTTCACGTGGTCCAGTGCAAGATCATCAACAGGAAAATGGGAAGCTTGGGTGCCTCGTATAAATGTTTAGTTCGATATTCTCCTTGGCCTTGATAAATCATGGGCATATGGTGCGAAAGATGCAGTAAGGTTACTCTGCGCATTTGAGGATAGAGAAATGGTGGCTATATGGGCAAAGGAGGGAGTATTCGAATTAGATCTCAGCAGCATGAAGTCTAAGAAGTTCAGATCTCGTAAACGTTGGTGTACTTTACATCCCTACATTATGACACCTGGTTAGTGCAGTCATTCATGTGCAACCCTTGCATTTTTGTACACCTATGATTTTCCTCATCATTTTGTTCATTTCCTTCAGCAACCGACATGATTCAGAGTGCTAAATCAAAGAAATAAAAAGGAAATCCTCTCAGCAACACAGCTGATTCAGACTACAACATCAAGGAGATGAAAATAACACTCAGATGAACAAGCAAGGCTTGTTTGGGAAAGCATGTGTTTGCCCAGGTTGTGTTATTTGGAGCTACAGACTGATATTTGTTTGTTTTGGTAGCTGATGGAACTGTGGCGGCACCTTCGTTTGTGCTGCAGTCACAGCGGCAGGGGCTGGAATATTAGAGTTGCTTGTTCGATTTGGGGGACTATGTTTGTTTGGTTAAACATTGTTTCATATGGTGAAATGGTGTTCTCTATATAGTAGTGTATGCGTGATGAAATCTTGTTTTATTTGTTCTACATATACTTTAGCTAGTCTTTGTCTTTTGATAGTATGATGTAGTAGGAGTATTTGTTTTGTAGCAGGCTTTTTATTTGATCTGAATTAGTACTACCATTTAGTTAGTGCTTCCTGTAGAAGAGTCTGTGTCGACACCTAAATAATTAGTAGACCTTGGTTGCACACCATTTTCACATGCTTGAATCAGAGATACTTCAGACATTTGTTTGTTGTTATGTTAAACAAACATTCTTGTATCGGAGATCTGCATTTTCATACGCGTGGTAGATAATCACTCTCCCTAACTTTGGTCCCTGAAATAGAGGGAGAATGGCATATTTTTTAAATTATTCTTTGGACAATCTCTAAATTCAAAATCACTGTCGACCGCCAAAACCTATCGCCTATCCCGTTTGAATCGGACGCATGAGTTGATGTGAGTCTTGCCTTAAATTCCTGACCAGATGGCGTTCGAACTACACAACATTTTTCTAGTAATAAAAACATGGCCGACAGCGAAATTCAAAATTGTAATCGAGCGGGAAAATAACCCACCGACCCCGAAGCATTTCATACCCCCTAGGTTTCAAACATTTTCAGGAAAAATCACCCACCGAGGTAGTACCATTTTTATATAATTACACGGACCCTAGACAAATTTAAAATCTGAGTCAAGCGGCAAAATTTACTGCCTATGCTGTGTGAATGGAAGGTATCCAAGTTTCTGTGCAAAAAAATGTTTATGGATGATCAGTTGATGTGACTCTCGTCCTTGAATTCCTGGACTGATAGCGTACGATCTACTACCATTTTTCTATTAGTAGATGGAGGCGAGCCAAATTCAAAATCTCAATCGAGTGGAAAAATGACCCACCTACCAAGCATTTCCCACCCCATCGTTTCAAAAACTTTGAGCCAAAATATCCCACCGACCAGGGGAGTACCATTTTTCTATTATTATTATTAGATGGGTGCAAGCCAAATTCAGATTCTCAATCGAGAGGGAAAACCACACACCGACCTTGAAGCATTTCGCGCCCTTCCGTTTCAAAAACTTTAGAATTTAAAATTCCAAATCTACCCATTGTTCAGACGACAAATGGGCATGCTAAAGTTGGATGCTCAGGGGCACGATCGTAATTATTTTTTCTGCTCACCTCTATGGTCCCGATTCCCCCAATTTTTCCAACTGGCCCTCCCAAAAATCCCAAGCTCCTCTGTGCCCTCCACAACCACCGCGCGCACCGGCTTGAGCCGCGGTCTCGTGCACCGCCGCGCAGCCGCTTCACCGACGCTCACCCACCAGATCTAGGAGCTGTAGTGTTGTTCACCATGCTGATGGTGTCATCGACTTCCCAATCTCTGCTTCCTCGCCGCCGAAAGCTACCCAACCATACCGGATCCGCTTCACCGGTGTCCACTGGGCGTGATCTAGTTCAAAGAGTTCCATGTCCACCGCTCCAGTCCAACTGCACGGTCATCGCCGTTCACTGCACCGGATCTGCCTCAGCGATGCTCTCGTCCACCGCTTTCAAGCGGGCATCGACCACCCAAGATCTGTTTCCCCAACGCTGACAGCCACTGCAACCGTAGCACCCTCGGTGACCTAGACGTTACTCACATGGTACCGATGATGCTTAGGCGCCTCTCCGACCAAGGTTAACCAAATCTCCAACCCGTTTTTGTTTTGTCAGCGGTATAGCAGGTTCAAGCATGTCGCAGTGAACTGCATTTTTATAATCGTGCTAGTACATACAAGTCACTAGGCACGCCTGTTCTTCGTGCTAGTACATACAATGTCATTAGACATGTTGGCTTCATTCGCTGCTCTACAAATATCAAGGCATGCACCTGTCTGTTATTTTGTCATTCACATGTTCTTATCTTAGCTGCTCCGTACATAGTAAATGCCTGCTATTGTGTAGTTCTTGCAAAATGTAATGTCAGTGGAAAATATTAGTGTGGATTCTCTGCTACATAGTTACTGACTCTATGTGGTTAATCTAGAGCTATGTTCCTGCTATTATTTCCTCCCTGGCATCGTTCTGCTATCATGTGGTACCCGTTCAAACTCTTCGTACTAGTTCAATTGTAATTTTGTTGTTGCCATCTGGTTCTTCAAAAGCTGCAACACTGACTATTTTCGTTTTCTTTACGTAGAGCTCAAAAAGGCAACACTGAACATGTTGATTTGCATAGCCTACAGGTCCACCAGCGATGCCATTATATATTTTCTGTATCTGGTGCTGGTTCGTCCTAATCAACGGCATAATTATTCTTTACTGTATAGTTCATTCGTGTTTTCCATTCCTGCTTAATAAGTTATGGTATGATGCGTTTATAATTTCTATGTGGTTCATTCTTAGTTATGACAGTAACTACATGCCATTGTGTAGCTCACCACAAATTCTGAGTCACCCAATGTCTCTTGCATTTCAGGAGATACCACTGCTTCCATATATAATTCCTATCTGGTTCATTCTTAGCTATGAGTACTTTGTCTTATTTTCTCTATTAACTTGTTATTATTTAGTTTCAGACTACAATTATTTCTATCGCCACCAAAGAGGGGACTACAAGATCATATCTCAAGGTGGTTTTCCAATGTAGATGTCACACTCAAAGGGAGATGCAGTTAATGGATTGAGAAAGCAAATTGAGGACTCTGCTATCAACTTGATTTGCAACTGAAGTGCTGAATTTTCTTTCCCTTTTATTCATATTTTGTAATATTTTTATGAAGTTTGCAGCTGATGTAATATCTACACAACCCGCATAGGCCATGTAGGCATTTAGTTGACGTTGTACATGCATGGTGGTACCATAATTGCACCAGCTAGTTCGATCAGGTCTCAGAATTACCGAAACTATAACGCTAACTAGCCAAAATAGTAACATGACAAAATGGTGACAAACCAAAACAGCAACGATAACTAGCTAAAACAGCAACACGCCAAAATAGTAATAGACAAGAACAGTAATAGACCAAAACAGTAACAGGCCGAAATAGTAACAGGCCAAAACAATAACACACCAAAACAGTAATAGGCCAAACAGTAGAAGGCCAAAATACCAGCAGATCAGAATAGTGGCAGTCTAGCATAGTAACAGGATAGAATACTAACAGGCCAGAACAATAACATGCCTGAATAGTAACAGGACAGAACAGGGGCAACCAGCATAGTAAGGGGCCAGAACAGTAAAGGGACACAATAGTAACAAACATGAATAGTAGACGGACAGAACAGTAACGAGCCAGAATAGTAAAAGGCCAGAACAGTATCAGACCTTCTCAAAAGTGGGCCATTCTTAGGTAGCCCATGACGAGCTGTGAGAACAGTGACGGGATGACCATGGGCTTTAACAGTATCGGTCCTACTTGACATAGCCTGTTAATGGGCCACAAAGTATTCGAAAAGAGTGGGCTTTTGAGGGCCGAAACAGTAACGGGCCTGACATTCGTGGGCCATTGCTGGCTACATCTTTGGGCCCATTTCAAACATTGTGGACGAAACAATAACGGGATGTAATCTTATTGGGCTCTCTTGATGGGCCAGCCCACTTAATTATGAGCAGGCCTTAGCTGGGCCTAGATTCTACCATGGTTTTTGTGGCTGTTAACGTGGTAACTGGTTGTTAACAGTGTTTGCCACGTGGCATTTTGCATGACGTCAGCAGTTAATGCGGCTGACGAATAGATCTACAACGGAACAAGTTTTCATGGCTGAAGGGTGCGATCCGCCATGGTCAGGAAAAAAACTGTGGTATATTGTTTTGTGATGGGGCTTTTACCACGATGGACATCCGTCGTAGAAGACTTTTTATCCATGAAAAACGGGCCTTCAACCACGAAAATCGTCCATTGTAAAAGACAACTTTTCTTGTAGTGTACACCTCCTTGTGAAGGATCTCTCTCCCCCTCTAGAAATTATTCCCCATGGTCTCGGATTAGAGAGATACATGTTCTTGGTGGCTTTATCTAGAAAGGAGTTGCTGGTTCCACTGCTTTGCTGTAGCGAGGTACAGAGGTTGTCGAGGTATCGGATGTGTGTGTGCGATCATGGATGCACTACAACTTTGCGGTGCTGGACTTGGTGGTGCTGGACCTGCTGGACTTGGTGGTGCTGAACCTGCTGGACTTACTGGTGCTGGACCTGCTGGACTCACTGGACTCGCTGGACTTCATCACGATCTTGAGATTGGCAAGTGTACTACTACATCAACCACAAAATCAGTTTCGTTAACAATGCTTTGTCGATCTACATGGGTATGTTCTCTATGGATGTATATGATCATGTTATTGCTTCTTACATTTATTTTGGATATTGGTGGCACAGTGGGATGAACCGTCCCGGACTAACTTTACATGTCATCGCACATGAGACCAGTTCCACGCTTGACATGCAACTAGTTTTGCATAAGTGGCTAGTGGGTGTCTGTCTCTTCTACTATAGTCAATATATGATTTACAACGAGTTGCTAATAATTTAGTTATCATCGTTGTGGTTCCATATTTGTATGTAAGACCGGTTCTATCTTCGAAATCCCTAAGCCACGTAAAACTTGCAATGGATAAATTAGAGGTGTCTAATTTAGAATGTTGCTGGGTTGGTGTCATGATATGGTAATATTGTAAGTTGATGTATAGTTGATACTCTTACAACACAGCCAACATGTAAGTTCCATATACCTTGGCCTTACACACAAAGGAATGATAAAGATAATACTACGATGCACACGATGGCGATCAAGTGCAAGAACCATATCATTTCACTTTATGCATATGATGTTTTGTTTGCATCTTATGTTGCTTGTATGGCGCTTTAGTAGCATTATAAGATAATCCCACATTTAGATATCAAGATGAAAATGTGTTCTCCCTTAAAGTATGCATCGCTTATGTTTTGCCGCTTCAAGACATCACAAGATGATCGGGTGTACTTGAATCCATGATCGTATTTCGGGTGTAAGATAATTTTACACACGCAAGTACTAAGGTTCTTACTTGGCGAGCCTAGCATGTATAGACATGGCCTCGGGACACGGACTGAAAGGTTAAGCATGAGTCATATATTTTATATGATGCCCATACAGATGCTCGCCTTTGAAGCTACACCGACTCACGTGATGATCGGACTTGGTGTAGTGTATTTGGTTCATGTAATCACCAAAAGAGGCACGAGGGATGTCGTTTTTGCGTGGGAATTCATTTCTAATTTGGATTAGTCGAACTCAATTTGTCATAAACTAAATCAAAGTGAATTTTCATAATTTGTTGTAGTCATTGGCATCTGTTTACTACCTTATGCTTAGTTTTAATTGATATAATAGAACTATAGAATTCTGGATATTTACTTTACAAACTGGTATCGTATTGTTTTGAATGTCAATTTAAAGTTTAGAAGTCCTATTGCAAAATTTCAGCAAACTCTATTTACTCCATGAAGTTTAATAAGTAGTATTAAATCGAGAGTAAGAATTCCAATGTTAGTATCTAAAGTATCATGTTTGCCTCCATGATTCTTGATATTGAAAAGTTTTTTTAATATCGAGGTTATCTAGCAGCTGAAAGAATTGTTTCAGAAGCCATGATGTGTGGAAGATATTTTGATATCTGAAACAATGTTTATGGTTGCAATATGATAGAGTATAATTTGGCACAATACATGTCCTCATATTGTATGAGAATTTGCGAAGGTTGGAGATGCTAGACGTCCTAATCTCCCAAAAGGTTTTGGGAACTAACATTATACTCACAATTCGTCCTTATAAACTATAGTAGCTTGATCATGAAAGTTGTCATGATAAGGATGAATAGAAGATGTAGGTAAAATGTTTAATACACTAAAAGATTACTAAAGAATGGATTTTTTGAAAGGACGCCAATCATTTGAAGATGGTGATCTACTTCAAATGCAAGTGTAAAGGTATTAGTATTTGACTATACATGCTTTGGACTATGTGTCATATGTATGGCTCTAGTGTTAATGTTGATAGACTTTTTAAAAAGGAAAAGGAAATGCTGAAATAGAATCTATACAATATTTGGTAGAAAATAAAAGACTGGAAATGTCCAGCTAAGGTATATAGATGATATACATGTTATGGTTGTATTCTTTGCTTGTTAAACAATGTGATTCTTGGGTATTGGATACTAAATTGGTTGGTGTGGAATGGCATACAGGAGAGCGCAATTCATGAACTAGAATGGCCTAAGTAACTAGCAAGAGAATATGTGACGATGTTCATCGAGAGCAAATAAAGTATTATTGTGTTCATCGTTGACATCAAAGCTTGCCTTCAAGATTTGTTTAAGTAATTGTAATTTTTTTTGGTATTATGAGAACAATGGTTGTTCAAATAATTACCGTATTCCATAGAAGATGGATGAACTTTTACAAGTCTAGTTGGAGAAATCACGTCCATAAAACTAATGCTAAAATGTCACAATACAAATGATTGAAAGATCACTTACGAAGTGACATCGTCATTTAAATTATTTTGGAAAGAAAACATGAAGAAACTCCATGTTGATGGATTTTTGGAGTCTTTGATTTTGATCAAATGACGTTTGTGAGACTTTCCTCGAGATAATTAAAACTCCGTTCATAGGCCAAAGAGGAACGGATGACTAACTTATTGGATGTTGTGCATGTTGATGTATATGGTCCATTATGTGTAGCCATATGCGATGGATCTTTTTGCTTCATATGCTTTCTCCGGAAATTTGAGTGAATATATCTGTATATTTACTTAATAATGAAGAAGTATGAATCATTTGAATATTGTTCAGAGAAATTCAAGATGAAGTGGGAAATCATTGTAACAAGAAAATAAAGAGTTTATGATTCAATCATAAAGGAAGATATTTGAGTTACAAGTTTAGCAAAACACCTAATATTTCATGAATTGTTCCATGGATTTGCATTTCCCGATAAAACATAGGAGTATGGTATGTTCAATAGATCAAATCGAACCTTGTTTGACATGGTAAGATCAAAAGTGTCATTTATAAAAGTGCCATTATGTTTTGAGGATCAAATCTTTAGAGACTACCGCTTTTACACTGAAAAGATCACCATCGTGATCCATTGAAATGACACCATATGAGTTATGGTTTGGGATAAAACCCGAGTTATCTTTTCTTAAATTTTTGGTATGCTATGCATAAGTAAAATGTTTACAACCAAAGTCGGATAAGCATATCTTTGTAGGTTATCGCAAAGAATTTGTTGGGTATTTGATACATCGTACACGTATCTATAATTTTTGATGTTCCATGCTTGTTTTATATCAACTATCTTATGTTTTGTCTACATTTTGAGATACTTTTATGCATTTTATAGAACTAACCTATTAACAAATGTCGTAGTGCCAGTTGCCTTTTTTTGCTGTTTTGGTTTCATAACAGCTCGTAAAGAAATATTCTTGGAATTGGACGGGACAAAATCCAAAGTCAATATTTTACTAGAAGACTCATGGAGCCAGAAGACGAGACGGTGAGGGGAAACAAGGTGGCCATACCACCTGGTGGCACGAGCGAGCCCAGGCCATGCCAGGGGGTGGTGTGGGCCCCTCGGGCATACCAACCTAAAGACCAGATCAGAATTCCACGAAAAGTTCCGCAGCACCGCCGCCACCGAAGAGGATATTCGGGGGACAGAAGTCTCTGTTCCGACACCCTGCCGGGACGGGGAAGTTCCCTTAGATCCATCTCCATCGACTCCACTGCCATCTCCATCACCATTGCCGACTCCCATGATGAGGAGGGAGTAGTTCTCTCTCGAGGCTAAGGGTTATACCGGTAGCTATGTGTTCATCTCTCTCTATGCATGATCTTATTGAGATCATGAGCTTTGTAATCTATAGATCTATTCTACTACTCAAGTGCTTTAATGAATATTTGCTTATCCCCACGTGTGTGAAGTTGACAGTGTGCACACCATGTGGCACATTGGCTAAGGTTACATAAATACTTATCATGAGTATAATTTGAGTTGGATGTCTCTATGAGATTGTGGTGTTTGTTGGAACCATCTAGCGCTAAAGGTGATAGTGAGGGGTGATCGAGATGGGGAATGCCAACTTTAAGGTGTGCTGTTATAGCCCTACATCATCCAACCGGAGAGTACTTCAGGGTAGCATCATGAAGAGAATATATTTATATGAGAGTGTCCACTAGTGAAAGTATGATCCCTAGGCCTTTTTTCTAAGCATTGAAACACCATTTACAATCAGTTCTGTTACATGTTTTCTTGCTGCCACTCTTATTTCAGATTGCAATTACCACTTATAATCATCCATATTACTTGTATTTCACTATCTCTTCACCGAACTAGTGTACCTATACACCTGACAAGTGTATTGGGTGTGTTGGGGACACAAGAGATACTTGTATCTTGATTGCAGGGTTGCTTGAGAGGGATAACTTTGACCACTTCCTCTCTGAGTTTGATAAACCTTGGGTGATCCACTTAAGGGAAACTTGCTGTTGTTCTACAAACCTCTACACTTGGAGGCCCAACACCGTCTACAAGAATAGAAGCGTGCGTAGACATCAAGCTTTTTTCTGGCGCCGTTGCCGGGGAGGTAAGGTAAAAGGTACTCACATCCTCCGGCTACTAAGCTATCTTCTAGTACTGTTGCTGGTGTGTGAGTGCTCGAATTTATTTCCTTTAGATTCTGCAATTATATCTTTTTTTTCTTGTTTTTATTTTCACTAGTTAGGCTTAATGAAAAAACAGCAACAAAATTAGAGAGCTTTATAGTATTTATCTTGAGTTAGGACATGAAGTGTTTGAAGAAAAAATTAAAAAACCTATGGAACTTTATTTGTGTGCTAATAGCAATGTTATTTGTATGAACACCATTATTGCTAATGCTATGGAAAAGTCTAAGCTTGGGGAAGCTGGTTTTGATGAGTATGATATTTTTAGTCCCCAAAGCACGGAGGAGAAAATTTACTTTGATGATACTATACCTCCAATATATGATGATTACAATGATGAATATGATATTTTCAGTCCACCTACTATTGAGGAGAAAATTAATTATGATTACAATATGCCTCCTATATTTGATGATTATGGTGATGAGAATAATAATTATAGCTATTGTGTTGAATTTTCTCCCACTACAATTAATAAGAATGGGGAGTATTAATTCTTTTATGCGTGTGGCTCATGATAAGAATGTTTTATGTGATAGTTATATTGTTAATTTTATTCATGATGCTAATAAAATTTATTATGAGAGAGGGAAACACGATTTTATGCGTCTCAACAATATTAAGTTTCCCCTCTTTATGTTGAAAATTTTGAAGTTGCACTTGTTTTGCTTTCCTATGCTTGTTAACTTTGTGCTTTCATGACTTGTTTATTTACAAGATTATTTTTCATAGGAAGTGGTTTAGACTTAAATTTGTTCTATATTTTCTTCTTGATGCTCTCTTTTACTTCAATTCACATTTCTTATGTGAGCATCATCCAAACAATCATGCCTATCTTAATGGCTATAAAGAAAGAGCTTTTGGATGACAAACCATTATATTTTTACTTTCAGTTTATTTTCGTTTTGTTGAGTATTGGAAGTTATTGCCTCAGTAATAACCTCTACTTATCCTTTTGTGTGGTTTTTGTGCCAAGAATAACCTCTAATGAGAGAGAAGTAAGACTTGGGAAAATTGCTGTTCCGAAACAGATTTTTGTGCTTCACTGTAAAAAATCGTGAAAAATCTCAATACGTCGGATTGAGCTGTAATTGTTTGTGCTTATGCCCCAGGTTATTACCCAACTTTAGTTAGTTTATCACCTTTCGATTTGAGCAACATAAGGTCTTCGAAAAAAATCGATTTTTACCTTCTGGTCAGTTTTGACAGATTGCTGCCATTATTTGCATTTGCCTATTAATCTCTTTCTCTTTGAGTTCTCTTTGATCACTTGAGCTTTTAAAAGGAATGGCTACAGTATCTTGTGCTTTAATGGAAGTTTTACTTGTGTTGAAACTGAACCTAAAGACTTATCTTAAGTACACTAATGTTGCTAATGAAGATTGTGTGAAGTTCTATATGAAGGAAATTTTAAACTGTAGGGAAGAATAATGTGATAAGATGAAGTATGGAAAAAATCTCAAGCTTGGGGATGCCACCCATGTCACCCCAAGAAATATTCAAGAAGTACAAGCGTCAAAGCTTGGGGATGCCCAAGGCATCCCAGGCATCCCCTTCTTCATCAATAAAAATCTCAGGTTTTTTCCAAACTTTTCATTTTTATTGTTTCATGCACAATTGTGTTGTTCTTGGAGCCTCTTTGTTTTTAGTTTTCTTTTGTTTGGTTTGCTTGAATAAGTTGGTTGGATCCCAACACAATTATTTTGGAGAGAGACACATCCCATTATTCATTGCCTAGAACACTCTAGTTTTCACTCTTATTGTTCTGTGAGTGTTCTCCTTTGCTAGCATTGCGTTTAGCTTTAGTTTTCGATTGGTGTTGGAAAAGAGTAGGAAGTTTCATGCTTATAAGTGGTACAAAAGGATGCTTGTTTTGACTATAGCCTAGACTTTATCATGTCATCTTTTGATATTGGTTTGAGTTTATGCTTAGTGATTATTGTTGTAGCATGACCTGTTCCAAACAATTGAGATTGCTTAATGTGCCTTGAAAGAATCATGTGTTGTTTTAGCATACAAAAGCATAATATTGTGGTATTCTCCTTTGATGCTTTATTTGGGTTGACTTGGAGCATGCACACACCATGTTAAGACTATACCAAGTCACCATAACCTCTATGATCATTTAGTTTTTGACTTGTAATATCACTTTATGCTTTAATTAATAATGTTTTGTCACTTTGCATGATTATGGCCATTATTGCTCTCTTAGTTGGTCCCTCCCAGTCTTTTGCTAGCTTCCACATGTACCAAGTATGCGTTCCACTCATGCATCCAACTCCAAATAAAACCAAGTTATTCCAAAGAGTCCACCATAGCTACCTATTAGCATTATTGCTATTCCAAGTATATTCATGTTTTTATCTACCTTCCGAATAAAACTTGTTATGTGAAAATTAGTGATTAAATCTCTCACAAACTTGTGGCACACTTTACTTTCTTGCACTTAATAAACTTGAACCATTGTGCCCATCTATGTTGCGTATATGCTTGCACTATATAAGTTGTGAATTAGCAGAACCATGTTACCATGGGGAACACTTTCAACATTGCACTTTATTTAGTTGATATCATGTTCTTTTGCTTATGGATCCCGGCGGTGTGAAATAAAAGGGGAGCTTGTAAGCTCATGGAGTTTGTATATGTGTTAGAGAAACGCCTGTGCGGCTAGCCTAAGCCATGCCTAATCATGGTGGAAACTTGCAGCATAACCATAGTGAGCAGTCTGTGAAGCATCCTCAATAAAAACCTATGCAAATAACAAATAAAAAGATCGCTAAGATGCTCATTATCTATTGCCTTGTCATTTTGATATGGGATAGCTCATGTATCATGGGGAAAGGGGTACCCCGTTGGCGGTTCTCTATGATACACATGTACTTACAATGACAAGAACTTACTCGGGACTAAAGTTGAGTAGCATGAGGTTTGATACTCGTAAGTAAGGGCCATGAGATTTTCAGCTTATAACTTGTCAAGCATATCCTCATATTTGTTCACTTTAGCCTTAATCACCTAAATATGCTTATGATAGGGGCAATGAGAGATGAAAGCTAATAAGTACCATAATTTTTGGAAGCTCTTTATGAGACTTGAATCCATGCTTCCTTCTATGAAGGGCCTTTCTTTTACTTTTATGTTGAGTCTCCATCTTCTATCTTTATGCACCTATTGAGAGAGCATAGTGGTCATTCTTAGTTTAATGTGCATTGTCCCAAAACTTGTTGATTGATTCATAACTTTGATATTGCTTGTTCTTAAACTATTTGTATCTAGTCACCCTTATGAACTTTGAAGGTGTCCTATGCATTTATGTTTTGATACACTATGAGGGAAAAGATGAATACCATTCTCACTATGTTTTCTATATGAGAAACAAACAAACGTCTTTCAAAGCATTGTTATTCATGAATCTTTTGGTGTGTACCTCTTCATGTTACAACATAGTTTCTATGTCTTATTGTTAGAACTATATCTTTCATGCTATGTTAAAGTACTATGATCCCATCTATCAATGTTTTACAAATACCATGATCAAGATTCTGATGGTGCATGTCACCTCAAAAATTATTCTTTTTATAACTTACCTACTCGAGGACGAGCATGAGTTAAGCTTGGGGATGTTGATACGTTTGTAAACGTATCTATAATTTTTGATGTTCCATGCTTGTTTTATATCAACTATCTTATGTTTTGCCTACATTCTGAGATACTTTTATGCCTTTTCTGGAACTAACCTATTAACAAGATGTCGTAGTGCCAGTTGCCTGTTTTCTCCTATTTTTGTTTTTAGAAAAGCTCGTAAAGAAATATTCTCAGAATTGGACGGGACAAAATCCAAAGTCAATATTTTACTAGAAGACTCATGGAGCCAGAAGATGAGACGGGGAGGGGCCACGAGGTGGCCACACCACCTGGTGGCGCGGGCCAGCCCAGGTCGCACCAGGGGGTGGTGTGGGCCCCTCGGGAACCCACTGACCTTACATCTTCGCCTATAAAAGTGCCCCGAGAAAAAAACCATAAAGACCAGATCAAAATTCCATGAAAAGTTCCGCAGTGCCGCCGCCACTGAAGAGGAGATTCAGGGGACAGAAGTCTCTATTCCAGCACCCTGCCGGGATGGGGAAGTGCCCCCAGATCCATCTCCATCGACTCCGCCACCATCTCCATCTCCGTTGCTAACTCCCATGATGAGGAGGGAGTAGTTCTCTCTCGAGGATAAGGGCTCTACCTCTAGCTATGTGTTCATATCTCTCTATGCATGATCTTATTGAGATCATGAGCTTTGTAATCTATAGATCTATTCTGCTACTCAAGTGCTTTAATGAATCTCCACTTATCCCCACGTGTGTGAAGTTGACAGTGTGCATACCGTGTGGCACCTTGGCTAAGGTTACATAAATACTTATCATGGGTATAATTTGAGTTGGATGTGTCTATGAGATTGTGGTGTTTGTTGGAACCATCTAGCGCTCAAGGTGATAGTGAGAGGTTATCTAGATGGGGAATGTGAACTTTAAGGTGTGCTATTATATCCCTACATCGTCCAACCGGAGAGTAGTTCAGGGTAGCATCATGAAGAGAAGATATTTATATGAGAGTGTCCACTAGTGAAAGTATGATCCCTAGGCCTTGTTTCTAAGCATTGAAACACCGTTTACAATCAGTTCTGTTACATGTTTGCTTGCTGCCACTCTTATTTCAGATTGCAATTACCACTTATAATCATCCATATTACTTGTATTTCACTATCTCTTTGCCGAACTAGTGCACCTATACACCTAACAAGTGTATTGGGTGTGTTGGGGACACAAGAGACTTCTTGTATCTTGATGGCAGGGTTGCTTGAGAGGGATACCTCTGACCACTTCCTCCCTGAGTTTGATAAACCTTGGGTGATCCACTTAAGGGAAACTTTCTACTGTTCTACAAACCTCTACACTTGGAGGCCCATCAATGTCTACAAGAATAGAAGCATGTGTAGACATCAGTATTCCTCCATAACACCGAGGACAAAAGAGTTTGTCCCTTGGAACATTAAGTTTCTTGAGAAGGAATTTTTCATGAAGAGTTAAGTGGGAGGATAATAGAACTTTGATAAGGTTATTGAACCTTAGCTATATGTCCCAGTTTATTGATAAGGTTGTGATCTTGGAGATTATATTTCCTATTGGAACCATATGCATCGGGTAACAATCAAATAATGAGATTTGATAAACAAGTCGTTATTGGTTTGACAAATATGAACCGACTGCATGCAAAGAAGGAATGATGGGCCATGAATCCATAAAAGGACTAGAAGTCATAAAATCTATGATAGTTTCCATACACGAGAAATCAAGTTTTTGAACTTGGAAGACCCTCCAAAAAGGCATGAAGCCTATCAGTCATGTTTGGATCTATAACAAAATAGACATGGATGTTTGACATCCATGAAATAGTCGACATGTCAAAAATAAGTTTACGACAATGTTCAAGGAGTTGACTATGACAAGATTTGATCTTTCACAGTGATATTTAGTCTTGACAGATTAATGTAGCAACCACTACATATAATTTTGTATATGATAGTTGAACAAACAAAACAATATTATTATAATAGAATGGTTACCTAGGACATGTACAAGACACGGTCTGAAGGTTTTTGTTAATTCAAAGGGTGCTAAAAGGGCATGGAAACTTCAATAGTTGAAGTGAGCATAGCGGAGTTGGAATCTTCACCGTGATGAAAATGTTAAAAGAGTTTAATTTCATCGAAGACGATGAAGATTCTTGCATTTGCAAGAAATTAAGTGGGAGCGCTGAGACAAATTTCCAAAACATTATGTAGAGTAAATATTGTTGATTAGAAATGATGTATCTTTTATTAACACGGGTTAATAATTTCATTAAAATTAGATTTTGATGAAAGACTTGGGAAAAACCAGAATATTCGGCATCAATGTCTATATGGATAGATTGAGGCGCTAATATGGTTGTGCCAGAAGTACATATATGAGATATTGAAAGGGTTCAATATGGAAGCAACAAGAAAGGTTCTTGCTGCATGGAAAAGATTGAATCAAGATTCAAGTGTATCAACACTTGGTGAGTGAAATCACATGATTATTTTGACCAATAATACCGTGATATGTACATATCCAAATATGTCCTGTGCTCTAAATGTTGTGGGCATATACCAGAATGATGCATAAGAAGATCATTGGATGATAGTAAAGATATTCTTATGATGTTTAGAAGAATGGAGAATATATCATGTATAAGTGATAACTAGTTGAAAGTAGTTCATTGTAAAGTGTTACATTGATACTAGTTTGTCACAAGATACAAATTAAAATTATCTCAATTTAAACTATGGGTGGCACAATGTAATGGAAAGGAAGTTCCATGATGGATTTGGATCAGTTCCAAAGTTAATACATTGTGACGGACACTACAACAAAAGTCTAAGTATATGACTTCTATAGTAGCAGCAAAGGAGGGCATTTGTGTTAAGTAGTTTCTTATCAAACTAGGTGTGGTTCTCAGTGGGCTAATACTATGAAGATATATTGTACGACAATACTATCAACATGTTTTGACCCAAAGGAACTAAAGGTCTCACCAAAGGAATAAATTGATACAATGCCATTTCATTTGGGAATGCGTGATGCGCAGAGGCGCAAAGACATGCAAATACACATGGACCTGAAAATGTCAGATTCAGAGATTATGTTAACCACTAGGAAACCCGTATATTCAACACCTAGGTGTTGTATATACATGTTTACAAACTAGATTATTGACTCTAGTGCAAGTGGCAGACTGAAGGGAATATGCCCGAGAGGCAATAATAAAGTGGTTATTATATTATTCCCTATTTATGATAAATGTTTATTTTGCATGCTATAATTGTATTAATTGGAAACGTTAATACATGTGTGTTTAATAAACAAATAGAAGGTTTCTAGTTATGCCTCTCTTATAAACTAGCTCGTTGATTAACAAGATGATCAAGGTTTCCTGATCCTGGACATTTGATGTTGTTAATAAGGAGGTCACAACATTGGTGGAATGATGTGATGAACATTCATCCGAAGTATAGCATTACGATGAAAGTCATTGTGTTTATATTTCTATAACATCATACGAAGTAATCATAGTCCTTAGACCATGAGATCATGTTAATCACTAACACCGGAAGAGTATCTTGATAACATCAAACGTCACACTGTGAAAGGGTGACTATAAAGGTGGGTTCAGTGCTACGAAGGTGTTATGTAGAGTCTCATGGATCAATAGTGAGATTTTCCATCCCGATGATGGATAGATATAATTAGGACCCTCTCAGTGATATCACATTGAAATAGCTTGCAATCAAGTGATGTGATCACTAGAATGTTATATCACAGGAACGAGAAAAGAGTGCATGTCAGTAACGAGATCAAACTAGGTATAAGGATACCGATGATCGAATATCGGACATGTATTATATCCCGAGACAAAATAATTTAGTTATGATGTTAAAGGTTCACACGATCACAAGAGTCATCGTTGAATGTGTGGGAGTCAGTACGGATCTCCAGGTCCCGCTGTTGATTATTGATTAGAGAGGGGTCTCAATCATGTCTATATTATATGCGAACCATAGGGTGACACACTTAATGGATACTGACACCATTTGGAGAAAATATGTTTCAGATATAGATTTAAGAAAGTGCTGGAATCATTTCGATGGAAACTAGAATTGTTTCGGGTGAAATTGCAGAAACTAGTTATGCATGTGATATTGAAATGTTGCAAGGGGTTTTATGTGAATATTTGTTAATTATAGTAATTAAAAAAATTCTGAATAAAATACATAAAATAGTTTTATTTAATGAGAGTTGCATTAAATTTGGTGAATATTTAATGCATGTGAGTGGGATTTATGAGTGGAGGACTTTTATGTGAGTGGGAGCTCCACCCACATGAATGAGACGAGGTGACGGGGCACCTCTATGGCCGTCGGCCATGGGGGGGCTGCCCCTATCCCCTATAAAGGCCACCCTCTCCTCCTCACAAATTACACCTCCTCATGAAGGATCTCTCTCCCCCTCTAGAAATTATTCCCCATGGTCTTGGATTAGCGAGATACATGTTCACGATGGCTTTATCTGGAAAGGAGTTGCTGCTTCCGCTGCTTTGCGGGAGCGAGGGATGGATGTTGTCGGGGTACCATATGTGTGAGCGATCACTGATGCACTGATGCTTTGCGGTGCTAGTCTTGGTGGTGCTGGTCCTGCTGGACTTGGTGGTGCTAGACCTGCTGGACTTGCTGGTACTGGACCTGCTAGACTCACTGGACTTTATCACGATCTTGAGATTGGCAAGTGTACGACTACATCAACCACGCAATCAGTTTTGTTAACAATGCTTTTTCGATCTACAAGGGTATATTATCTATGGATGTATATCCACCCGTTGCTTTTATCTAGTAGATAGATCCTAGCATATAATAGTTCCCATATTAGGAATTTTTTTGTTTTCTATGCTCCGAACCAAACAATTCATACCGTGGGTATCATGGTAGTTCTTAAATATTAACTCTTATAACAAATATAGTAGAAAAGGAAGTCAAACCAAGACCATTCATCACATATCTTTGTTGTCATGCTAATAGATGACAATCCTACTTAACCAAGTCCTAGAGTCTATTGATCATCAATTCTTGACCAAGCGTTTATTAACATTTAGCCTTGACCTATTATATTGAACTTCCAAAGTCCTAAAGAAGCTTAATAAGAAGGAGGAACTACTTATGGTAGATTGTGTCATCATAATGGAATGTGATCCTTAGTGGAAATCACACCATTTGATGTTGGAGGAGTAAACTCACTCATGAGTTAACTGGAAGAAGTATCTAAACCTAAGAGTTAAGTTAGTAATTATGAAGTTATAATAAAGCTAGAAATGATAGAATTCCAAATAATAATCTTGTTAAGCCAAGTAGGTAGAAACTTAAAGTAAGCCTCCTTAACAAGATAAGCCCATAGAGAGACTAGTACAAGTCTACTACTTAGTTGATTCTAGATCTTGATCAGACAAGTAGAAGTCTAAGTTTAGCATGATCAAAGGATGGTGGTAATTATTCTCAAGTCGCTTGAGGATAGATCACTAGGTGTTGAGGAAGAGTTGCGAGTATATAAAATTAGGTAAAGCCCTAGTAAGATGACTAATCTAGCTTGATCATGGGAAGTCAAGCTAGTGAATGATGAATTGGAACATGAGTCGTATGGTGTAGTTGGAGGCATAGCATGTTAATCAAGCTAGTACAAGAATAATCTTGTATTATGGGTAATAATTCCATACCTCTTCCAGAGGATTAATATCCATTGTTATATATAGTGAGGATTGTAATCTTGCAAGCCTTGGAAGTAGTTGCAAGATGGATTTAAAGGAGTTAATGGATGGAGTTAGAAATAGCTACATTGAGAGATTCATTAGTGGTAGCTAAGAAATGGAAGTTATATATTAGAGTAAGAATAGTGAATGAATATTGATGAAGTGGCATGACCATGTCATCATATGATGATGGATATGGTTGAGTCAGATAATTAGTTTTAGGTAGAGGACATCTTAGTTAATCAGATAAAAAATTAAACTGAGTATATTTAGGAAAGGAATTCCTTAAGTATGACACAAGCTTAGTGAAGTGCGAGGATAGGAATTATTGAGAAACCTTTAAACAAGGTCATATCAAGCGATGAACAGAACCATGTTTACCTCTTTGTTTAAAACCCTAGAATCAAATTAGCAGTGGAACCAATTCCTATTTTTAGACAACCAAAGAATAGTATCTCCTAGTCAAATGAAGTTCCTAAGAAATAATTAGAAAACCAGTTGAGAGTATTTATTGATGGAAGCCTTATCCATATTATTTTAAACCCTAATAGAAACCTAGAATTATAGAACCATCAAGATCACATTACTAAATAATCTCAATAGCTCACTCTAAGTGAGATATTATTCGTGGTCACAAAACATGATGGTTATATGTCTTAGATCTTAATCTTCATCCATATCCCTAATAGAATGTGAGTCTATTAAATCCTCTCAGAACTCTTAATAACTATTTGTAAATGAATATTTTCATTCCTCCATTAGTGTTTGTTATTCATGCATAATGATTCAAACAAGGTTGCTCTATGGTAATTCTAAACCCTACAAACCAATTAGGTTTTGAATAGGAAAAATCTCCAAGTTTTGAGAATCATGAAATTTAAATCCTTATGTTATAAACCACAATATTAGTTCATTATAAATTGTTGTATGATGACTTACACATAAAAAGGTTCTGTGACTAGAAATAACCACCCTAAGACTATGAAATTATAGTTGTCAAAGTAAAGAGAAAATCATCTTTAAGGGATCTTTAAATAAGAAGTAATCCCTAAAACCCTAATATCAATTAATATTTTCTAATAAAACAATCCTTTATATTTTGAATAGTGAAAATACTAAAAAGGAAATCAAACCAATTTGTTACATTAATCCATGTTGAACCCTGAACATTTGAATCATTGTATAAATTTAAATTGAAAAAGAAAACAAAAAACAGAAATAGAAAAAGAATCAAGAAATAACAAAATAGAACCAGGTCGTGGCCCATTTCCTACGCGACACCCATCACAACAGTAGACAATTCTCGCTTACTTTTCTACACCCCACAATGGCCCAACAGCAGCCCAGGTTCTCTCTCACTCTATGACTGACAAGTGGGACACAGCCAGGGATCGCAGGTTGATACAGAAGTTTTGCCAGGGGGTTTTTGTGCAAAAATGGTGTTGTCCTCTTCCTCGCGCGTCACAAGGAGCTCGCTGGAAGCTCCAGCGCCACTCGATGTTGTCACCGTTTTCAACAGTGCGTCGTGATGTGCACCACTGTCGTCTATATGGATAAGAAGGACACGCTCACACCTTCATCTTCATCCCCTCATTCTCTTCCTTCCAATCCCTTTCTCTCTAATACATGAATAGAAACCCTAGCCGTCATTGGTCTTCGAAGATCGCCGATGTTCCTGACCTCCCCGAGCCCAGGGAAGAGTTCCATCTTCTCCGTCACGATCTCCTCAGTCTTCCTCTGCAAATTAATATATTCGAGGTGTCTAGAGGTGACCGAACTGACTTCATCTTCTCGAGAGCTGACCACCATGTTCGTCTTCAATTCTGGCTTCACCGCGTATCACCTTGCCTCCCCAAGCCTTCCATCGCAACTGTGGTGAGCCTCTGCTTCTTCCCATGCCTCTCTTGCTCTCTGGGTGGCCTGAGTCGCCTTGCCATCCCATGGCGCTGCTCGCCATCGCACTTGGTCGTCACTAGCACTGTTTCAGTGACCAAGAACTCGAAGCACCGCCTTAGCTAGGTTCGCCCTGTTTCCCTCATTCGAATGCGCCTCTCCATGATGCCTTTGGTGCCATAATCTGGCGTCACCGCCATGCTCCGGTGAGGTGATGTCACCACGACACTGTGCTCATGTCACCCTCCCCAGGGTTGACCTAGTCTTGGCTCACGTGGCTGCTCATGTGGTAGAGACCCCACCCGTCAGTGACTTGGGGCGACATCATCATTGACTAGTCCATGCTTAGGTGGCATCCAAGTGCCACACATTCCAAAGAACTCATGACAAACTTCCAAACCCTATATCAAATATGTTTATTCCGGGAATTCGTGTTTATCAAATTGCATTACATTACTTATGCATAATTGCATATTGCTTCTTTAAACATTAGTCCTTACCGGACCAATGATTCTATGTACATATTTTGTATCTTATATTGTTTTGAAGACCGTGAGTCAATAATCTTGCAATCACAAAAGGCAAGTTCACACTTGCTCATGTCCTTTGGTTATTTTCTATCAAATGCTTGTAACTCAAATGTTGTCATCACCTGCATTTCACAAAGGCCAGAAAACACTATTTTCATAATAATATGATTATGGAATATTTACCAAATGGTAATAATCTACTAATACAGTTCTAGTGGAAAGGAACATAATATCTAGGACTTAACAACCAATGTCGCCAGTGATTCTAGCGCTGTATATTATGCATTAACCATAAGACTTGGTGACAAGGGGTAACCTCGGCAATGTCCATGGTGAAGGACTTATGGTTTCGCAGAAAATAGAACATTGGGGATTTCGTCGGATGTTAGGAAAACAATGGAGGCAAAGTCGCCTTATATTGGGAAATCGCACTATTACAAGTTTTCTAGGGGATTTCGGGTTACCCTCGCTTGGGCTTCTCCCGTCCTATATATAATAGGCCGGGTCTCAAAAGCTGTATGTGGGTAGGTTTTACAAACGCATGATTTCAATACCAATACATTGTCGGTTTAGAGACTCTTTCCTAATATAATCAAAGTCTTTGTCGGTTGCTTCCTTGGGCTATCATATGACATATTCATGGGCCATAAGCCTTTTACCCAGCATAGGGTAGTAAATCACAAGCATCCGAGTAATCATACCTATGTTAGTAGCCCCTGAGACTCTACTTGAACTGTAGCTTTAGGTTGAGTCTCACAGATTTTTTCCTTTACTTTTATCACTTTTTGTGTTTTGTAGGGATTTGGTACAACGAGTATGATGCTTCCGACGGATCAGGAATTAGTTCATTGCTCCTGGGGAAAAACAACGTTATTCTACATCAAATTCAAGTCCCCAGGCTGGAATCCAGAATTTACTACTGTCGTAATTCAGTTTGGGCCGTCGAGGTCTTACCAAATAGTGAATTCCAATTTCTATTTTTATCGGGTACCCAATGCATCCGTCAGGATTTTTCATCATATCATCGATACGGATGGCAGAGCGCATTCTTGTGCGTTTATCAGGCCACACAGAACGAATCCTGGGGTCTTACCTTCATGTTTTTGAACATGGCATTCGGATTTTTGTCGCGTAGGGTGTGATCCAAGAGTTTTTGATTTGTGATGGCTGAAGAACTTTTTTTTTCTGTAACTGCTCCTGATAGGAGTATCTGTTGAAGAATTTTTGCTCTCTCTTTCTTTATTAGGTGCGCGCCAATGCTCTTGATAGGAGTAGCCCCGAGGCTATGTTTGGATATATGTATCAGAACATAGGCTCGAAAACTTGGGTTTATGGCGCCAGTGTTTCTATAGTTTTTGTCGGGTGCATGACCAGTGCTCCCGATAGGAGTAGCCCCCGAGTCTATAGTAGTAATATTGTATATTCGATTGTAGTCTCAAATCTTGTCCTGGAGGAATTTACTTTGGCTCCAGTTTTTAATTTCTTCGGGTCATATTCCTTATATCGAGCCGCAATTTCTGCAATGTCTCCGCTGTGATGTCAGTAATGACGTATTTTATGTTGTTGATTTTCCAAAGACACGTCATGACGGGACATGTCAAACGTGGGGCCATGCGGCAGTAATGATGATGCGTCATAGCGTATTTTAGTAGAGCTTTTTGACTGCATGTCCCCTCTCCGTGCGAAAATCAAGGTGTCACGCGCTGTCCTCCCTTTTTACCGCGGCCATAACTTCTTTAGATTTTTCCTTTACGGAATCCTTGTAACACGTGTCACCACCGCATGATCTTCTGTCGGTTCAATTTTGCATCGAACGGTTCAGACCTCACGCCTTTGCTCTTTATAAGGGTAAGGAGATTTGTTTTACTATTTTACCTCACCTACCTCCGCACCATCTTCTTCCTTGCGCTCTTGCACCCTTGTTAACTCCTTTGTGCTCGTGTTCCTCTTTCGCCGCCATGGGCAAAAGCAAGGCTGAGACTTCCACTACTTCCGCGAAGGCCACAAACAAGAGGGTCGTCGGATGGGCTCCTTCCAAGTGCTCAGTGCGTGATCTTCGGGAGGCGCGGAACTCCAGCCATCTGGCGGAGGGTACCTTCAAGCTTCCTGGAGACGAAGCTGCTCCCATCCCCAAGCCTGGCTAGAGAGTAATGTTCCTCTCCTTTCTTTTTCACGGCCTTTCTCTTCCAGTCCACGAATTTCTTCGCGGTCTTCTCTTTGTCTATGGCGTGCAGCTGTATCAGCTCACGCCTAACTCTATCCTTCATTAGGCTTGTTTCATCACTCTCTATGAGTGCTTTCTCGGGATTCATCCCCATTGGAGCCTGTGGAAGCATTTCTTTTATGTTCGCCGTAATGCCACTGACACCATTGTCCATGATGTTAGTGGCGCCATTTTCTCTGTTCGCTCTGACGTGGATTATTTTGATTTTAAGATCACTGACTCTATCCAACGCTAGAAGTCTAAGTGGTTTTATATCAAGGATCAACCACTTGAAGGACAGTCTTTTGGTTTAGCCCCCTTTTATCCTAAGAAACCTTGCCCTAAATTTGACTCTTGGGATCAACGTCCTTCTGCCGAAGAAATGGTTGAAATCCATCCCTATATTGACCGCATTTCGAACTGCAGCACAGAGTTGGCAAGGAATTGTCGGGTCTTCACATCCTGGCATATTTTTTGTGGATTCACGTCCAACCACTTCAAGCCCGACTTTCCGGCATGTGGGCGTATACCGGGAAGAAGGATCCGATGAGGATTTCCTCGGAAGACCTTACCCTCAAGGTGTGTGAAAAGAGGGTTCGAAACTTCACCACCCTTACCAAGAAAATCCCGGTTCCGTCCAACTGTGTTGTGGAGCCTTACAGCAAGAAAAACAGGCTCCCGAGGTAAATTTTCTTTGTTTTCATCTTTCCTTCCTTTTATTTTCGAATGAATTTTTACTCTATCAATGACTGGCACTTTTCCATGTCTTCTGCTTGTGTAGGACTTTGATCACTTAAGCTCACTTCCTCCTCTCCCTGGAAGTTGTGAGCCCCATGTCCATCCTTTCGCATCCGACGATCTCCCTATGACTAGGACTGCCGTGGATGAGGAGATGAACTTCCGTCGGCTCGCTCCGGACATTTTCGCATGGAGCGTGCTGGTGATAAGAGGAAGCGCCCCTATAATGTAGAAAGGGTCGAAGACTCGGATGACTCAACTACTTCCAAACCCTTCGATGCTGCTCTAGTATCAGCTGCTCCTGCCCAGATGAACTTGTTCCCCTTTGCGCAAGATGTATCTTAGAAAGTGTTTGACTGCTTTTCTTACTACTTTATTGGGTAGTTCTATTTTTGATGCTTTTCCCAATTGTTTTGTTCTTTTCTCTTGCCGTGATGATGATGAAGATCCTCCCGCATCCCTCTTCGCACATCTGTCGTCTGTTCTGTAAAGAAATCTCCTCCGCCATCGGCGGAGCTGAAGGAAAAGCTCATCTCTTCTGCGGAGAAGATTATCCAGAAAGATGATGCCACTTCATCAAGGCCGCCGCAGCAAAAAAGTAAGAAAATGGCGGGTAAAGGTGTGGTGATATCGTAAAAGCCTATTGATGTAGATATGAAAGATTCTAATCCACTCTTTATTTCAGAATTTTTCTGCCCATAGCCTCTTTTATTTTCCCCTGATATCCTTTGTTCTGATGTTCTTCTTCAGCCTTTGATGCGCGAGATGGTCGATATAACCTCTCTCTTTATAGAAATCCATGACAAAGCCGAAGAACTGAAGGGTATGTTATGTTCATCTTCGGGACCTCTTTATGAATTTTTTCTTCTCCACTTTTTCATGATTTATTCGCGCAGCTACTTCCAAGGAATCCGGAGTTATTCGGGATGATGCGATGAAGCGTGCCGATGATCTTGAGGTCAAACTTCAGGCTGCTGAGGAGGCTTTGGAGGAGGCCAAGCAGAAGGCGAGAACTGATGCCGAAGAGATGGCCGAGCAAGCTGCTGTTCGAGATGAAAATCTTCGGCCGCGCCTGGAGGCCCTTCATGCCTCTTTGAACCATAAGTTTTTTCTCTTACGTGGCTTTATGTCATTTCTTTCCTTTGGTCATCAATACTTTCCCTCTTCTTTTATTTTCAAAATTAACTGGCCACGACCTAATGCTGCATGAAGACAAGGTTGATCCTTTGTCGGATGTTTTTAGCACCTTCGAAGCCAATAGTCTTCATGGGCGCAATCTCCTTGCCCGTCCCCGCCGTGCCTTTAAAAGCCTTCATGCTGAATATTTCCATCCAAGGAGGTGCCGAACAACTTGAGTGATCTTGTCACCGTATTCGGTGCTAATCCCAGCCCCCTTGTTGGTTATAGCTTGACACAGTCAAAGAGTGGTGCCGAAACTTCGATGGCACTAGCGATGGCGCATGGCGAGAAGGTCGACTAGAAGAAGGTTAGCTCCTTTGTCCTAGTCACCCCCAATGGCCAAGCAGTTGACCTGAAGCCTTCTGTTAAGAGGGCCATAAAATATTCTCGGCTACTTTTAAGCCTGGGCTCAGGCTCGGAGAAACTGGCCGCCCCTTCTACAATAGGCGCCCCTTCTTTGGCTACCCCTACTGCTCCTGTAGCTAGTGCTCCTTCTGTAAGTGTTACTCTGTCTTTGAAGGAAACGGCTTCATAGGCTTTGTTTTGTAGTTTCATTGTATCCTCCTTGTCGTCATTGTAATGAACTTTTAACTTATCCAACTACCTTTTGCTTCCCTTTTACAAGAAAGCGATTGTTGAATACGTGTGTATGAATTTGTCTTTGTATGCTGAACATTTCATATCCTTCATTTCTTTCTAGATTGTGAATGAATCTTCGGCTCCTTCTAGATCCGCGCAGTTGACGTGTAACATCCCAAAACTTCAATCCAAGTTTATCAAAGATCCAATCACCCAAAAATAGGGTTAACAAAAACTTTTCCATTTTTAAAATGAAAGCATTCATGTTATGTGCATTTAAATAGGAGTTGTTTGAATTGCCATGATTAAGTGATCCAATGCTTGTAAAATGTTTCTTAGGTGATTTAAACATCATCTACATCATTCCCAAACTTTTTCTAAAGAAAATCAAATCAAAAAGATTTAAAATGGAGAAATGGTCATTTTGCCAAAATTAACTCCCATGTCTACTTTGGCTATTCCTAGTACTCAAAAATTAACAGAAACAATTTTTGATCTTTGCACCCCTTGCTAGTACACATAATGAGGTACCAAGGCCCACCTTTTGATCTTCTAAAAACCTTCTGTAAACTATTTTAAATAACAGTTCAAAATTGAATCTTTATCATATGGGAAGATCCCACTTTTTCAAAAACCACTCAAACAAGCTCAACTTTCAAAACCCAAGCATCTGCAGACTCACCAGCACCAACTTAGCACACCCACCAAAAATCTTTTCAAAATTCAAAACTTGAGTTCTTGCGGCCATTTCATCGAACAAGTTGCAGACACAAATCAAACAAAAACCAAACACTATTATGAGCAGTGATTGAAGCCTAACTTGTTCCCTCTCTAGCTCACAACCATCTCAGTAGATCAGCTAGCAAGTTAAACCAAGCACTAGACTCACTGTAAGCTGGGCAATAGCCGAAGCTCACCGTGCCACCCCAGTGGAGACAGCAGGCTAGGAGGAGATTTAGCCGTGCCAACCTTGTCTAGGAGGCAGCCCACCGTCCACCGCCACTCCACCCAGTGCCAACCTTGCCAACCATGGACCACACGCACGACCGCGCCAGCCCGCCAAAGAACCATGCCGAGCATGCGCTGAGCGCCACCTCGACCGACGCCACGTATCAGCGCCCGCCCGCCACTTGCATACATGATCGCCACCGACCAGGAGACCGCCAGACATCCCGTTCACGCCCCATGACGACAACCACCGCTCGTCGTCAAAGACGCCGCCTACTGCCAGCAGAGCATCGCGTGTTCCATCAAACCGCACCGCCCACGTCTCGCCACCATGTCGTTGAGCATCGCCAGGAGCACCGCACCGCTTCTCACCCGCCATGCCGATAGCCGTCTGTACCATCGACCACGACGCGCTCACCATGCGCCCCGTCGGTCCCCTCTCGCCACTATAAATAGAGGCCACCCCCAGCCGATTTGAGCACACCATCTCACTCACCACCTCTCACACTCACTCCCCACCGCCAGCCAGAGCCGCTCGAGCACCAGAGCGCCGGAATTGCAGCCGGAGCCGCCGCCTCAGGAGGAGAAGGGCGCTGTTGATCCAGGCCGCCCCAGGAGAAGCTACCGCTACCAGGAGGTTCGCCGTCGTCGACTTCGTCGTTCGCCTGCCTCGCCGAGCCTCGCCTGAACCCCGGTGAGACCCCAACGACCCCCACTCGCCGCGCTAGGGTTCTGTCTCGCCGGCGTTGCCCAACGTCGACGATGACCCTCAGCCGTTGGATTAGAACCAGATCGCACGGCCACCGTTCGCCCATACCGCTTCGCACCCCCCTATGCCACTAGAGGGTGGGGTCCTCGCTTAAGTCAGCCCGCGACGCCGCGCGGAGCGCAGTGGGCCGGCCCATTTCGTTCCCGCGCGCGTTGGAAATTCAAATTAGGATTTTTCTTTTTAGTTAGAATATAGTTTCTGTCCTGTGTTTCAAAAATCAATTCTGTGAGTTTGACAAATCCAAATTGCATGAAACTAATTTTGTCTGAAGGCTATTGAAATGCTCTATCCAAGCCCGTTGGATTTAATTCAATTAGATTTACAAATCTCTCCTAATAAAAATGAGAAGACAGAAGCTTTTACAACTGGCAGCATTTTTATAAAATCAACCAAGTCAGCTTTTGAGTTGATTCCGACTCTCAAAAATCACATTTCATCATATCTATCCAAATATGTAATAATATTAAGGTTTACATACAGTGACTTTGGACTAGTACCAAAATAATGCTATATAGGCATTTCTAGTCACTTTAAATCATTAAATAATAAACTTAAACTAAAGTAATATTGATCCAACCTTTAAATCTCATTCCCACCTATGGAATATGTGGTGAGGACATGTGTCCACATGATCTCATATTTTGGTGGTGAATATTAAATTTTAGTTAACATTTCAATGAGTAGAAATTACTTTTCTAAAATAAAAAGATTAAAACTATTGAATTAAAACTTGTAATGTTTGTGATGATAATAGATCATCAATTGTGTGATTTAAAATGCTACTTAGCCGAGTTAAGTATTGTTTGGTGATTGTGCACTCCCTATGTATTTCTAGACGATAGCACCGACCAAACTCTCGAGGAGGAGGAGTTCTACCAGGAAGAAGAAGAAGAAGAAGACAACTTTAACCACTGCACCAACCAAGGCAAGCCACTATTAGCAGGGCAAGCTAACCCTTGCAAACTTACCTTAGCAAGCTATGGTTAGCAAGCTAGAATAAACTAGACGGTTTAGCAAAGATGCCTTAAGCATGCTTTAATCACACCCCTTTTTTTACTATTAATGCCCCAAGTCTCATGGACAAGTTTTACCCCACCTTAGATTATACAAAGTTCTCTACTTAAAATTGAAGGTAGCATAAAAAGTATAAAACTTGACCTACTTAGAAACCTTTAGATATCATTCTATGGCATGAGATTGATCCCATCTTTCCACCTTAGTGAACACTCTTAACTTAGTAGTTTAGAGTAGATCAAAAACTTGAGTCACTTTAGATGGGAATACTTGGTGAAAATGAGTTATGAAAACCTTGGAATGATGAGTCATTCTATTGAGATGTTTTGACATGTGTTACGAAACATAACTGGTTTATGATGTGGAAAATGATAAGGCATGAGCCTTAACCCCTTTGATAAAATTGATGGTTGGATTCGGATGTGATACCATTCCAAATTTTACCGTACAACCACATTACCTGAATTGGGTAAGGCTTAGCTAGAAATTTATATGCATTAGTATTAGTTCCCTCACGGGAGAGGTTTGAGCTGAGGCTACCTCTTAATGTTGTCCACCTATGTAGTGCCCAAGATGACTGATGGTCATGGTTGGGAGGCCATGCTCATAGGAGAGGTGCTTATACTAGGGTGTGTAAAGGGAAGGTTATGTTTGATTATCTGCATACTAAGTATGATGATTCAGGGTATCCCAGATGATGTATCGAATCTTGTGGTGAAAGTGTACCACCTCTGCAGAGTGTCAAACTATTCGAATAGCCGCGTCTGCGGTTATGGACAGTTGGAATGGCCATACTGTTTTCGTTGTCAGATGTTTTCCAAATAACTTGAAATGAATGATGATCTTTGACTTGACCACAATAGGGTTGTGTTGATGATAATAGCTTCCCAACATAAGTGACTCTGGATTTTTATTTTATCTTTCTTCGCTTCTGAACTTAGCTTAGGCTTCAAACTTAACTTGATAGTTAACTTAGATTCAGTATTTTAATTTAGGATATTACTACTTGTTAGTGGTAGTTTGCGAGTACTTAAAGAGTACTCATGGCTTTTGTCCCTGGCTATTATCATGGCCAGACTATGAAGGAGATTATCAGGATGATGGTCAGCAGGACGGCTACGATAACTAGGACTATCTGCCTTCGTCAGCATTGCCTGTGCCCCTGAAGATGGACCCCACTTCTATGCTATCTTTTATTTCCGCTGCTTGTTGTATTAAGACCTGGATCATGAGATCCATATTTGTGTAAGACCTTATGTATGGTTTGTAATGGATGATGTACTATGATATCCAAGCCGTTATCTCATGCAAAGATGGTAATCCTGGGATTGCGAGGTATGGCATAAAGGGCACCTGGGATTAAAAATCCGTGTGTTGACATGACGGATGGAATTCTGTTCTCATCTGTGGTGGGCGCAGCCCGTACCACCATTGTGCGTACGGTGGATCCGCCGTTGTATGCTGAAAAGATTGAACATGTGAAAAAACTTGAAGGAAAACTTCGGGTTGCTCAATCGATGGTGGATGTTTCCCAATCAAAGACACGCCAGGCCCTCAACCGCGAGGCTTTTTCTTGGAGGAAATTTCTAGGGCAAGTGAAAATTTGTTGTGTAAGTCTTCTTCCTATTTCTTTGGTTGATTTCTCTGTCTTGTGGGAAGTTAATATTTTCTCCCCGATTTGTAGGCATTCGATTGCGCGAGAGGGAGGAAACCCAATGTCTCCGCAACCGAATGCATGCTCTTGTGTCTGCCTCCTGAAGTTCACAAATAGATTTTTGGACTAATCATCGCCGTTCTTATATTATGGCGTTGCTTCAGGACCGCCTATCATAGTTGGAAGAGTTTGTCGAGTGCTACCACAGATCCCTAGCCATTGTTTACAGTCCCATGTTTCCTCAAGACCCTTAGCCTCAGACCTTGGCGGATTTGATTTCGAAGTTTCGACAAGGCGAAAGGATTCATCATTACATAAAGCTTCAACTTGTGGCAGGTGCCAAGCTCGCGCTCTCTTGGGGTACATGCACATCATATGATGCTAGATTCGGATGTTGTATCTTCGGTTTTGCCTCCCCCTTCTAATGGCAACCTTGTTTATATGGCGCCTCATTACGCTGCTGCTCGTAGACCCACCATTAGGATTGTGCAAAGATGCTTAGAAGCAGACGAATAATTTTTTTGTTAATTTTGCTATCTGAGTGTATGCTTATGCAGCTGTGTACTTCATAGAAGAAATACTGTATAGGTCTCTCTTGCACTTGTCAAAAAGGTTGTATGTTTTATACGAGATTTTGATTGTATGTTATATTCTCTTGTTGAGGACCCAAGAAACTAATGTTCATTTGCCATAGAAATTTGTATCTCATGAGATACTTTCTTGATTCATTAATAAGCATAGATGGAAATACATTGCAAGGGCGTGTAAGTGAATATGAAGTGCGTCTAAGTGAAGGTTGCCTGGCCATTGGCCTTTATTGAATATGAAGTGCGTCTAAGTGAAGGTTTTATTTAGGAACTTTGGCTTCTATTCTTGGGGTTCTTCATCATGCTCCATTTTGTGGTGCCCTTGTTTTGCCGACGAGTGGGTCTTCCTACGCGATACCTACATTGGAAGCCGCATAGGTTGCTTTTGCGAGGTTGTTGTGTGCTTTCTCTTCCGATGTTTGCTTTTTGTGGGTGTGCCCTTCGTGTAGTGACTCCTGATTCGCTATTTTCAGCTGTCCAAGTTCTGTCTCCACCTTGAAAAATTCTGAGATTTTGTTGAATTCCCGATGACAGCTATCTGCGGGACTGAAGCTTCCTTTGACAGTTATGACCCCATTAGGGGATGGTATTTTGAACACCAGATATGCGTAGTGAGGTACTGCCATGAACCTAGCGAAAGCTGGTCATCCTAGGATCGCGTGGTACTGAGATGGCCAGTCCATGAACTTCGAACTCTAGCTTTTCGCGTCTGAAGTTATTCTTTGACCCAAAGACTACGTCGAGATGGACTTTGCCCAATGGAATTTTGGCTTTTCCTGGAACTATACTGTGGAAAGTTGTGTTTGTAGATACTACATTCGTCATGGACCAATTCATAGCCCGTAGAGTTTTGGCGTAAATCAGGATCATGCTACTTCCTGCATCCAAGAAAACCTTGCTCATGTCCAAATCGCCGATTTGTGCTTCTACTATTAGCGCTGAATATCCTAGTGGAGGGACCCATTGCGGATGACCGGATCTGCTGAAGGTAATTTCTTGTTCTAGCCAATGGAGGTACTCTGGTGTAGGAGGTGGCTTTGTTACTGCCGTGTTTGCTTGCCTAGTGATTAACTTCTATGCTATGTTAGAGGGCGGTCGCTTCTGGATCATGGACATTGCTCCTCTTGACTTGGGATATTAGTCGTATTGGTGTGTTGTGCTTTCAGCTGTCCTACTAGCGATGCCCCTGTGGTGGCAGTAGCGCGTCGATAGCCAAAGCGCCAGGTGCAATAGCGTAGCCTCCGTTTGCTGCTTCGGTTGCCCTTGCGTTGCATAGCTCTTGCATTTTTAAGAATGTTCGGCAGTCCTTTAGGAGGTGATTTGATCGCCTTTTCCCTACCGAGTCGACGTAGTAGTGCATATTGCAGGGTCCTTCCAACATTTGTCCTACTGACATAGGTGGGTCTCGATTCGTCGGCTGGTATCATTGCTGCGACTGGCCTCCACTGATGTTGTCCCTGTTGCCACGGTATCCACTGTTGTAATTGTTGCTTCGTCGGTTGTCCCCTCAAGAGAAACTTGCTACAACGTAACTTGGTGTATGGTACCCATCGTTGGTTCATCGTCTCCGATCATTATTGCGCCTGGCCCTTTCGTCTTCGGGTGAGCGGGCTCTTTTGTTGTGTACCGCGTCTTCTCCATCAGCCCAACGATTGGCTATGTCCATCAACTATGAAATTGTCTTTGGCTTGGTTCGTCCTAATTCTTCAATAAACTCCTGCCGACGAAGTCTATCGTTGAAGGTGTCGATTCCTCTTTCATCATATATTGCTTCAGCCGAATTTTTTATGATGTTCCACCGTTGGACGAATGCTCGTATTTATTCTCTTGGCTTTTGCTTGCAGGCCCGCAATTGCTATAAAGACGTGGGTCGCTTCAATGTGGACTAGAAGTTCCTCATAAATTTGTCGTCAATATCATTCAAACTACTGATAGAGTCTTCGGGTAGTTGTTTTAGCCAAGAACGTGTCACGCCAGTTACGTGTAGCTGCAAGCTTTGCATTGTAGTAGCCTTGGATCCGCCCTGTAACCTGACGGTTTCCAGATAATCCGTCAGCCAGGCTTCAGGTTCTTGGAGACCGTCGTACTTTTGACGATCTTGGGGTAACTTAAAATCTTTTGGTACCGAAGTCTTGCGAACCCGTTGGGTAAAGAAATTAGCTCCGCATAGTTCTTGCTCTTCCTCGCTTTCACCATCTTGGTATCTTCGGGTGCTACATTCTTCTCTGGATTGGTCGATCCTTCGATGTGTGATATCTTTTCTTGCATCGTTTCGTGGTTCTGATTCTGAAAAATGGACCCGATGTGGCAATTGTGATCATCGGGTATGACCTCTTTGCCGAGGGATGCTGCGATGGCGTGGGGATTTGTCAGGTTGCCGCGTGGTCCCTTTATCTGCTTGCGCAAGAGATTCTCCTACCATGTCGAGATTCATCAGGGCGGAGCGGTGAAGGGCTGCGCGAGGATCGTCGAGTGCGGGCTGTGTTGTAATTATATATGTTTGTGCAGCCACAATGGCTGCCTGGGCTATCTTTGCCTTGATATTTCTAACTTTGTCTATGGACATGAATGATAGATCAAAGTCTCGGATTAGGCTGCTCCTCTCTGCTTTGGGGATATTCTCCAACCGAGATGTTCCTCTCCTTGGCGGTGCTCCTCCTGTTATGCTCCTTGATCCTTGGGTGGAACTTAACTGTGCTCGTCGTAGGCTAGATTCGTCATCTAACCTTTTCCTTTCGTAAAGTTGCCTTTGCATCCTGAGTAGGTCTCTCTTTTTGTGATGAAGCAGATATTGGTATGCCAATAGATATTCGTGAGTGACTTCCGTTGTCCTTGGAACCTCAACCGAAATTGCTGCCCTTGCCTTCTCCCATACACTGGCTGGTAAGCTGAGAGTTTGCCTCTCGCTTCTGCATAGGTGTTCTTCTTCTCGGTTTACACGGCTAACTGTTGGGTCTCCCCTATTTCCTCGGCTTCCTTTGTTGTCGTGACTTCCTGCATTATTTCTTGAAAGAATATCATCGGGATTAAAAATTGGGTTACTGTTGGAGTCTTGCTATGTCGAGGCGTCTCTGATGATCATGCATACTTGGTGCTGAGTGATATATGGACTGGTGACGTCATCGTCTATACCGAGGGAGACATTATCGGGTGAGCTAGTGCGGTTCATCAATTTTTGTTCTGGGTAGATTTCTGCCATCAGAATTACGAAGTCGATGCTTTCGCTGCTTTCTTCAGGTTCCAAATTTTCCGAGCTTGCTTCGCATGGTAGGGTTAGCTGTGGATCTGATCCGAAGGATAGTTTGTCATAAAGACCATCAAGATCCCCCAGATCCATCTCGATTTGCTCGCTTTCCTCGCTTGCTTCGTTCTGTGTTGTGACGTCCGTGGAGGATCCCACGGAAGATGCTGGTACCACCGTAGGCGTAGTTTTTTCCACCGACGGTTCTGATGTGATCAGGGCCGAAGGGTGCGATTCTTGCGGGTCCTCTACTTGGAAGTGGAAACTTCTGATGATTATATCGGATCCGCTGTTGAAATTGGTGGGTACCAATACAGGGGTGGGCGGGCGTGGATCTACTTTCATTGGGTTGATGCTTGTTGGTGAGCGGTCCGCTGAATCCATGGTTCCAGCGTTCAGGTTTCCCACAGATGGCGCCAGTTGACGAGGGGTAACCTCGGCAATGTCCATGGTGAAGGACTTAGGGTTTCGAGGAAAAGAGAACGCTAGGAATTTCGTCGGATGTCAGGAAAACAATGGAGGCAAAGTCGCCTGAATATTCAGAAATTGCACTATTACAAGTTGTCTAGGGGATTTCGGGTTACCCTCGCTTGGGCTTCTCCCATCCTATATATAATAGGCCGGGTCTCAAAGCTGTATGCGGACAGGTTTTACAGACTCGTGATTTCAATACCAATACATTGTTGGTTCAGAGACTCTTTCCTAATACAATCAAAGTATTTGTTAGTTGCTTCCTTGGGCTATCGTCTGAAGTCTTCATGGGCCGTAAGCCTTTTACCCAGCATAGGGTAGTAAATCACAAGCATCCGAGTAATCATACCTATGTCACTTGGAATGGGACGGGAAAGTCAGTTGTATATTCTCCCTTTCGCATGGACGGATGACCTTATCGTGTGGCTAGTGGATTTCTCGTTGAGAACCTAGCACATGGGTGGGACCCCTTACTTCCCCATGATACTAGTGTATAGACTATCTGTGCATATCTATCTTGGTGGAGGTTCACCATATCTGATGGTGGCTGCCAGGCAGAGATGCTTATAGATTTTTTAGGGGCCTACCAGAGTTATAGGTGGTCCAAAAAGGGGCATAACAAAGGTGGGGCAGGTCCTGAAGGGTCGTGTATTCATGCGGTGTCACGGAGAGTGCAGTCAGGCTTGGATCTTAGACTAGGTCCCATACCAAGGAAGTATGGACAAGGTCATGACTTGGTTGTGCAACAAGGCAAAGGTGTCGTATGGGTACAGCAACGTACCTCTGCAGAGTGTAAGAACTATGACATGTTACTCCCTATTCCAGGAAGGAGCTATGAACGCGGCATGAAAGGAACTCCATGAAAGTTCTGGCAAACCAGTGAAGGCTGACAGACATAGTTTTCAAAATAAAAGCAACCTTTGAAGAAATTTTTATGAAAACCTGCATTGCCTATGACACATGGTCTATGGTTGTAGATAGTGCATCAAACACTCCTTTTTAGTGAACTTTCTAAGTACGCTTATACTCAACCGTACCTTCTTAACCCTTGCTAGGTTCTAAGCCATTGAAGACACTGTCAACACTAACTTACGCTCAAGAAACCATCATTCACAGCTCAAGTTCTTCAATAAAGTCAATGAAGTCAACATATAAATCAACCAAAGTGAAGATGAAGTTCCTGAGTATATAGGAGTAGATTCTCTAGCCATAAAACCTACTTATGTAGAGCATTGCAATAGTAGCAACTACAAGCCAATTAGTTTAGATACTAGTCTTAGTCAGAAGATAGTGTTTAGTTTTTATTTCCGGTTCTTTGATGACACACAAGTATAGGGGGTGTATCGCAGTATTTTCGATAAGTAAGAGTGTCAAACCCAACGAGGAGCAGAAGGTGTTGACGAGGGGCTTGGAGCAGGAATTCTCTGTAAATACTTAGCAAACGGATTTTTAGGGGTTTTTGATAATGCAGGTAAATAAAGTGTGAGTAAATAAAAGACAATAATAATAGATGCAGCAAGTGGCCTAGTCCTTTCTTTAGCAAAGTACAAGCCGGTTGTATTACTTAAGATGACCAAACGTTCTCGAGGACACATGGGAATATCGTCAAGTGCTTTCGCTTCATATAGTTCATTAATCTTCTTAGTTTGATAAGTGTTGTGTGGGTGAACCTGTGCTAATGTACCAAACTTCCTAGGACTAATACATACTTGTGATTATACCCCTTGCAAGCATCCGCAAGTACAAGAAAGTAATTAAGATAGAAACCTAACCATAGCTTTAAACTCTAAGATCCTGACATCCCTTGTGCAAATGTTTCCTAACGGAGGTTCAGGTTTCTATCACTCCGGTAACCCCTACGATTAGTAGGCAAATACACAATGCATTCCCCTAGGCCCATAAAGGTGAAGTGTCATGTAGTCGACGTTCACATGACACCACTAGAAGAATAACACCACAACTTAAATAACAAACTATTGAATCTTTCTCAACACAACTCCACTACTCACAACATGACTTCTCCCATGTCCTCAAGAACTACTCACAAGACATCATATGGATCAAGATCAGAGATGATATAATGATAAGAAACAATCTGAACATTACAATAATTCAATGGTTCCACTCAATAGCATCAACTTCAATAAGTAATCAATACCGAGAATGTTTCCCCTAAGAACTATGCAAGGTTCAACCCAATTGTTACAACGGTATGGAGTGGTGATGATGGTGCTGGTGGAGATGATGATGGAGATGATGATGATCCTGATGAAGTCCAGCTTGATGGTCGTGTTGATGGCAACGATCTCCCCTCTCCGGGAAGGAATTCCCCCGGCAGAATTATGTCTACCGGAGAGATGTTTCTCTCTCTCTATAGTTTTCGACCCTGCATAGGCGGCGGAATCTTTCTGTGGTCCCTCCCCCAGGCTTAGGGTTTCGTGGGGATAATATACGCCAAAGGGGAGATCCAGGAGTGGGCCAGGGTGGCCACACCACCTGGTGCGCGACTAGGGGTGGCCTGCGCCAGGGGGTGGTGTGGGCCCCCTATGGCCCAGCTCCGCTCCCCCTTCTGGCATCCTTCGTCTTCTGGAAAAATAGGATTTTCCATGTATTTTCTCGGATTTTCTAACCTTCGTGAATTTCGCCTCCAAACAACGCCTTTTCCATCAGAATCCTGACTACAGTGGTCCATCCTCCAAAAGTCATCAATCATGCAAAAATAGATGAAATAACATAAGTATCATCTCTTAATATGAAATATATCAATGAATAATAGTAAGTTATGATATAGAATAGTGATGCAAAATGGACGTATCATTCTTCTTTGTAAGAAGTTATTTTCCTCCTCTTTAACGTAGAGTGTTATTTGAATCTTTTATAAAGAGTCGAGTTGTAATCTATTGTCATGTCTTGGACTTGCTGTGTTTCTGTTGTACCACTCTGAGGAATATAATTGTTGGGGGGGATAACCCTGGGTAGGGTCACGCCGGGGTATAATGGCCATGTTAGTTGAGGTACGACAAGGTCAAAGCGTAAGCTGGCCGAGTCACCTTAAGGCAGGCCGACTTATGGTAAGACCCGGCCCGAAGGATGTTCATCTAATGTTACCCCGGCCGACATAAAACATATGTCTTCTAGCTCTTTGTAACTTGTTCACAGGTACCCACAGGGCCTAGTTAACCAGGCATGAGCCGGGTTACCACTTGGCTTACAAGGGAAGGAAGGAATCTTCTTGGTCAAAGGTTTTCTTTCTCCACTGTAGCGTGAGTGCAACAGATAGAGGGATGGACCAGCGAGTACGGGCCGACAAAGGTGACGTTGCCCATGTCGGGTGACGTTGGCTATGTTAGATGACGCCGCGCCGTAGAGTGGCTTAGAGAGGCTTACACCATGAGTCCGGATTAGATTAGACAGAGAAAAGAGGAGCATTGCTTTGCTATTTTGGGAGAGGCATATTCGGAGAATATGCCTTCCATGTATGCCCTAACTTGTAGCCTTTCCCCCTATATAAAGAGGGGCACGATCTCCTTAGAGAAGGTCGGCCATTTTTACTAAGGGAAAACCCTAGAGAGTGGTATAGGTAGTAGAGAAGTTCATCCTCTCTCTCCCCAAGAACAACTCAAGGAGCCTTTGTAATACACCATCGATAAGAGATAAATACAAACATCTGTGTGTGGAATCACCACACTATCCCTCCTTGGATACCTCTAGTGCTCATTGGCCCCATATTTAGCCTATACATGGCATCTGTCGTGCCACCACCACAACAGTTGGTGCCCACCGTGGGGCTAGCAGTGCTAGCGGGGTGAAGATTTAGACGGGAAACAACATCGCCACTGGAGAACGCATCGTCTCCGGGCTCGTTCAGCTCTTTGGAGCAATTGACTACATCAACGACAACGTTGGTAGCTTCGGCAGGCGCCCTCCTTCGTGCAACAGCCTCTTCATCAACCTTGGTGCCCACAAGATCTACATCGACATTGACGAGTCCTGTGTTCACCCGCAGCATGTTATCGAGGGAGGCGGACCACCTCTCAGCACAGCTCGTGGCTCGCATATCACTTGCCCCGCCAGCTGCGTGGAGGTCATGATAATAGCACCAGATGCAGGAGGAAGCAAGGACCCAGCACCAGATCCGAACGCTACACCAAAGCAGGCAAGGTCTAGATTCCCTCCACTAGAGAGGCCAGAGAATGTACTGCAGCAGGCAATCGATAGCTTAGATACTCCCATAGCACTTATAGTAGATCTGGCTTAGGCACAGGCTGAGTTAGAGGAGACCCGGTAGAAACTGTTAGTTGGGGCAAAGAAAGTAGCTGAGTTACAGTAGTCACTGAACATCACTTTGCGTGAGTACACAAAAGAAAACCATTTAGATGGAGTAAAAATTAGAGGTAGAAACTTGATCACTGAGATAGACAAGGAGTATGTGCCTAAGCCAGGGCAAACAACTACACTAGTGACAGCAGGGCTGGAGAGGTATAGTACCCCGGCAAAGAACCTTAGGGCTGCAGAGGCAGCAGTTTCCGAGTTAGAGGGTCTAACCGGAGAAGCCCGGGCGAGGCAGCAAGAGAGAGTAAACCACTTAGTGAGAGTGGCGAATAAGAAGAATGAGGAGATACTCAATGCAAACCCGGCGATACCAGGAGGATCACACATAGTTTAATCGGTGAGGGGTAACCTGGCAAAATCCGTTGGGGCTGCATCATCACCTCATGATGGCCCTAGAAGAGAAGAAGTGGTAACCTCGGGGAGAAAGGACAAACAGATGGTCACATATGACCCGACAAGGGTAGGGAAAGGAAAAGCAGTGCAAGTTGATGAGGATCGTCACAGTGCTAGTCGAGGTGAAGCTGGGCCGAGGTAACCTTGACCAAGGCAACACCGGTCAAGGAAACACTACCAATAGCAATGCCGGACAGCATAAGTCGGCGGGAGCACGGAAAAACCCGCCTCAGCAACAACAACAGCAATATGCACCTCGGCAGGAGAGAAGTGTTGGCCCAGCAATGCAGCAGCCATATGCTTGTCCGGTTCATGATAGATACAATGATGGTTACTCACGGATGGCTCATGCTGGGTTTCCTAGGCCAGAGCATCATGTGGTTGGATCAAGAGTAGGAAACAGGAACTTGTAGCCAGATGATGCAAGGCTAAAGTTGGACCGAATCTATAGGTCAGAGATGATTGACGTACAAGGTCCTCCAGGTCCAGCATGCTTTGGACCTCGGATCATGAGAGAACCACCTGTGGCGAACTTCTAGTTAGCCAGAGGAATGAAAACATATGACGACAACACCAATCCAGATGATTGGCTCATTAACTATGCAATTGTAGTGAACATTGCCACGGGCAACTTCAGATGTGCTGTGAGGTATGTGCCTTAGATGTTGGAAGGGCCTGCAAGGGTTTGGTTGAACAATTTTCTGCCAGGAAGTATTAACTATTGGTTGGACTTTGAGGAGTTGTTCATCAGCAACTTCTCGAGGACATACAAGAGGCCGAATAGGCCACGGACTCTAGCACTATGCAAACAAAGACCGAATGAGCCGGACTGGGAGTTCTTGACTCGCTGGTGCAATGTGCGCAATTCATATGAAGAGGTGATTGAGTCACAAGCTATTGCATGGTTTGCCAAAGGATGTAGATATGGTAGTATGTTGTGGAAGAGGTTGCAGAGACATGCAACCTACCTTGGAAGAAACAATTCAGATTGCTGATTCGTATGTGTTGGGTGATCCAACCCAACCATGGCTAATGTCAAGTGAGTCAAATGAGCAGTACTACAATAGATATCGAACCGGGTCATCCCGGAGGAATGATTTCTAAGGTAAAAGGAGGGATCAACAACCAGATTACTGGTATAGTTCGCAACAAGTTGTAGCAGTAGATCAAGATCATCCCAATGTCGTCGCTAGCTAGCGTCAGAAAACTAGAGGACAACAGTGGCAACAAAGAAATGATGGCAAGAAAACTTGGATGCCAGAACAGAAGAAACAGTGGCATGAAAAGAAGGATTGATCGAGATACACGTATGAGTCTATGTTGGATCAGTCGTGTAAGTTCCACATGCCAATCTGAGTAACCCGTCGAATCATACAACCCGACAATGCGAATGGATGAGGAAAATAGAGCAAAGTGGCTTGAGGAATGCTCAGGCACCTCGGCATGATGGACCTTGACACGAAGGACCTCAGAATGATGCACCTCGGCAACAACAACTTACTAGGGGAAATGGACAACAATTGATGTTGCCACCACCTCCACTGAGGTATGAGAACCATGAGAAGGGATGCAATGCATCAGGTGAATAATCAGCAACAACAGGACCAAGGGTATCACGACAATGACGGGAGGAATGAATATAGAGAGCATCACCAGAGTTACTACGTGTTCACCACAGAGAAAACTGACAGAAAGAGTTTGCAGCATCGACATATGGAGGTGAATGCAGTTATGTCAGTTGTAATGAGGTATATGCCTTGGGCGGATCAGGAGATTACTTGGAGTATCAAGGATCACCCCAGGCTCATGCCGACTCCTGGATCATATGCACTGGTGCTAGACCGAACATTCATTAGGCTGAATATAAACATGAGATTCTCCAAGGTGTTGATCGATAATGGCAATATCATCAATATCTTGTACAAGGACACTATGCACAAGTTGGGAATATCGGAGAACATGTTCCAAGCGACGAGGACAACTTTCCATGGCATTGTGTCAGGTATCTCATGTGAGCCCATTGGCAAGGTTAGGGTTGATGTGTTATTCGGCACAAGGGATAACTGCCGGACTGAGAATTTGGAGTTTGAGGTTGTGAACTTGGAGATCACGTATAACGCGTTACTCGGCGGGCCTCCTCTCAACAAGTTTATGGCAAGTACTCACATCATCTACTTGAAGATGAAATTGCCTAGGCCAAATGGAGTAATCACCATAGCTGGGGACTTCAGGTGTTCCATTGAGTGTGCTTCAGTCGGGTCTAACTTGGTCGAATCACTTATGATTTCTCAAGAGGAAAGGAGGATCCAGGAGGTGGCATCATTGGCTCAGTCCGTGCAGCAGCATATGCCGGCTCTGAACAACCCTCATGGAAGTGTCTTGTTTCAAGCGACAAATGATACAAAGAAAGTGACCATTGATGATCAGTTCCTAGAGTGCACCATAACAATTGGTGCCGGGTTAAGTGACAAATAGGAAAGCGAGATCATCCACTTCCTTTGTGAGAATCAGGATATTTTTGCTTTGTCTACACAGGATCTGCAAGGTGTACCGAGGGAGTTGGCCAAGCACTCTTTGCATGTAAGACCCGGAGCTAAGCCGGTGAAGCAACCTCTCCGTCGCTTCGCCAAAGACTGGAGAAAGGCAATTGGTGATGAGATAGCTCGGATCCTTGCAGCCGGGTTCAAAATTGAAGTACTCTATCTGGATTGGCTATCTAATCCTGTCTTATGGCAAAGAAAAAGGATTATCCAAATGTGGTAGTGGTATGGAAAATGTGTATCGATTACACGAACCTAAATAAGGCATGTCCAAAAGATCCATTTCCACTACCAAGGATAGATCAGGTCATAGATTCGACCACTAGATGTGAGTTGTTATCATTTGTAGATGCGTACTATGGTTTCCACCAGATACCCCTGAACCCATATGATCAAATAAAAACTGCTTTCATTACCCCATATGGGGCTTATTGCTACCGAACTATGCTGTTTGGTTTACGTAATACAGGTGCAACATACCAAAGATGTATGCAAAAATGTTTACATGATCAGATTGGTAGAAATGTGAAAGTGTATGTCGATGATGTGGTGATAAAAACCAAGGAAAGCAAAACGCTCATAGAAGATATCCGGCAGACATTCGCGAACTTGAGAAGGTTCCGAATGAACCTTAACCCAGAGAAATGTACCTTTGGTGTACCAGCTAGGAAGTTACTCAGTTTTCTCATGTCCAGCCGAGGTATCGAGGCAACCCTCCTAAATTCCGAGGCATACAAAAATGGAGCTGCCGAAGTGTCTTAATGATGTGCAGAAGTTCACTAGTTGCCTGGCATCGTTAAGTCGGTTTGTATGTCAGCTGGGAGAGAAGGCATTGCCCCTCTATCAGCTAATGAAAAAGGCAGATAAATTTGTATGGACACTGTAAGCTAATAGTGTGTTTCGTGAACTAAAAAAGATGCTAGCCTCTGCACCAGTGTTAGCTTCACCACTATCCAAAGAGCCAATGTTGCTCTATATAGCAGCGACCGACTGAGTCGTAAAAATGATGTGGTTGTAGTGGAGTGTGACGAGGAAGGTAAGTCGGTGAAGAGGCCAGTGTATTACCTAAGTGAGGTATTATCAACTTTGAAGCATAGCTACCCTCACTACCAGAAAATGGCATACAGCGTATGCATGGCAGCCAAGAAGCTCAAGCATTACTTCGAGGAACACCCCATAAAAGTGATATGTGAAGCGCCAATATCCAAGATAATGAGGAACAAAGATGCAAGTGGTCGGACTGCAAACTGGGAAATTGAGTTAGCCTCGTATGCACCACAGTTTGATAGAAGAGACGTAATCAAATCTCAGGCAGTGGCTAACTTTTTTGTAGATTGGGCTGAGATGCAGTATGAACCACCTTTGCCGGACTCAAATTATTGCAGGATCCACTTTGATGGGTCAAAGTCAAATGAAGGACTAGGGGCCGGGGTAGTACTTACCTCACCCAAGAAAGATCAACTAAAATATGTACTTCAGATTCATTTTAGAGCATCAAACAATATGGCCAAGTATGAAGCACTCGTGCATGGACTTAAGGTGGCAAAGGAAGTGGGAATATGTCGGATACAATGTTTTGGTGATTTGGATTTGGTGGTGCAGCAAGTGTCTGGCCATTGGGATGCCTTGGATGCAAACATGGCCCTTTATAGATTCCATGTCCAAAAGATATGTGGGTTCTTTGAAGGATGTGAATTCCATCATGTACCTCGGCTTGAAAATGAAGCAGCCGACATACTGTCTAAACTGAGGTCATCTTGGCTGTCAATCCCACTAGGAGTTGCTTTGAAACACTTGAGAAAACCTTTTGTCATACCTTCACCAGAATTCGAGTCAATCTATGTCCTAGCGCACTCTAGATCAAAAGCTACCCCTATGGATATTGACTAGGGGAACACCTCCGCAAAGCCGGGGACTATCTCGGCTAACCTGAGGACTGCCTCGTAGAACCCAGGGACTGTTCATCTTGAACCAGCAGGAGTTATGTTGGTGGATGCAATGGAAGTAGACAAGGAGATTTTCCTAGTTCATGTTGTACCAACATGGGCCAAACCTATATTTGAGTTCTTTAAAGATGGAACTTTGCCAAGTGATGAGATACTTTCAAGGCAAATCCAAAGAAGAGCAAGGGCATACACCATTATCAATATGGAACTATACAAACATAGTGTCACAAGTGTTCTGCAATGATGTGTTAGACCCGAAAGAAGGGCTTGACATCCTCCGAGATATACATCAAGGGGAATGTAGGCATCATGCATCATCCAGAGCCTTAGTAGCAAAAGTTTTCCAACATGGATTGTGTCGTGGTGGTGTCACGGCAGATGCCATGGATAGGCTAAAGGTAGGACAATATGCACTAGAGGAATCCAGGGAGGGATAGTGTGGTGATTCCACACACAGATGCTTTGTATTCAATGGGTTTCCAAGGTTACAACTGCTCCTTGAGCTGTATTGGGGAGAGGAGGGAGAAGGAACTCTCTTACTCTCACCACTAGCTAGCTCTTAGGAACCAAGAACCAACCTAGTAAAACTCAACCAACTAGAGATCAACCCCTTCTACAGATGCCCTAGCCCTCCTTATATAGGGATGGCTACGTATCCAATTAGGGCATACGTGGGGGCATATTCCAGGGAATATGCCTCTTCCTAAAATAGCAAACCGACCGGGTCACTTTTCCCCATTGTAAGAGATGTAGAGGCTACGTGAGCCTCTGTGGCGCCAGCGTCATCCGACACAGGCAACATTACCCTTGTCGGGCACGCCTCGGTGGTCCTAGCCTCTGTCCGCTTCACTCACGCTCGAGCGTATAGTGACCTCCTTTTGACCAGCGAGATACCTTCCTTCTCTTGCAAGCCTGATATAACCCGGATCATGCCTGGTTAATCCGGCCACACTTGTACCTGCATACAAGTTAGAGAAATCCTGCCGGCATACGACATAGGTCGGCCGGGACTCAGTTAGGCGGACATCCTCCAGTCTGGGTTACTCCGTGATTCGTCCTGCCTTGAGGTGACTCGACCAGCACTTGCTTTGACCTTGCCATACCTCGGCTAACTCGGCCTTTATACCCTGGCGTGACCCTACCCGGGGGTATCACCCCAACATTAGTCCCGAAAGCTGGTGCGGTCTTAGCAGCTCTAGCTGCTAAGGCCACGGCAGGTTCAATTTTCCGAACCCTTTGCTCCTTTTTCCGAGTTATCTCATAGTCCGAATTCCATAGGCTAACTTTCCCTTGGCACATTCCGAGTTTTCACTCGCTGGCCGGGTCATCCTTTGGTTATCCGGGTTATTCTTCCTTCTCTCGTACGCCATCCCACATGGAGGGTAATCATTATCTTGCCTCATTTTAAGGGCCGCTTGATGGCCGCATGATTAATGTCGTGTTATCTGCACACGTCACATCGTGTCTGTCTCCTTGTTAACTGTATCACCATGCCACGTCGTTGGATCCTCTGCACCGTGTGGCACTTCATGTGGCTCGCCTCTGATTGACTGATACTGATAATACACGGCCACACCATGTGGCCTTGCCGCAGCGCACGATCCCACTATCCCCGCTGGGTCATGGTTAAATAGGGGAGGGGCGCGCCCCTTGGTCTTTTTCCCCATTCTCGCGCCCCTCTGTTTCTTCTTCTTCTTCTTCCCAACGACAACACTGCCGTTGCACCATGCCTTGCACCTTCCTTGTTGTTGTTCCCTCGCATCTCCATCGCCACGGGTCCGCGCCAACCTAAGGTACTGCACCCCACCTCCGATAGGGCCAGTGAGGACAGCGACCTAGATATGACAGAGGAAGAGCTCGTCGTCACGGAGGTGGAGAACGCCGAACGCGGCGCCTGGGCTGGCTCCTAGGTGTGCCAGGACGACCTCGATTGGCTCTACCGCACGCGCCGCATCCCAGAGGTCGTCGTTGCCCGGCTCGCCTCCGAGGAGCTCGCACCCTCACCCAATCCCGGTGAGTTCGTGGTGTTCCTCTCCCACTTCCAGCGTGGGTTCGGCCTCCCCATTAGCGATTTCTTCCACGATTGGCTCAACATCTATGAGCTTCAACCGCACCACCTTCCGGTGAACGCCATCACTTCCCTTTCTTGCTTTGCCTCCACCATAGAGGGGTACGTCGGATTGTGGCCCACCAAAGAGCTCTGGATCCGGTTTTTCAGTCTACGCCGGAACGTGATTCCGAATAAGGAGCTTGACCTGGAGGACAAACAACTTACGCAGTTCGGTGCAGCTTCCATTTCTCCCTGAAAACAGTCCGTCTTTCCTCGGGTCACGGGGCTTGATTCTTGCAAGGGCTGGGCCTGAACCTTCTTTTATGTCAGAAATGGCACGAATGAAGATCTGATTCGGCTGCGCCCCTACGCTCCGGGTCCTCCAAATCCAGATCTGTGGGACCGGATCCCCAAGAAACCCATAGTCCTGGCGAACCAAGTCAACAAACGGTTTGAGGAGCTGAAATATGCTAAGATGCGCAACGAAGATGCGATGATCACTTTCGTCCGCAACCGGATCTCCACTCTCCAGAAACGCACACACAAGCTGTGCCATATGAGCTGGCAACTTGACCCCAACCGGACTTCCTCATTTGAACTGAGCAATACCTAGATATTTCGCCGGGTCAAGGCCCTCTTCACCACTGACAAAAACTTCTCTGTTGATTGAGAGTGGGGAATTGAACATTTCTGCCGGGACAGGCTTCCTCCTGTGGTAATTCTCGTGCTCCAATTTCTATCCGAGTTATATTCTATGTCGGAATATGTTGTTTATCTGATCTTTTTGTATTTCTCTCTGAGCTGTTTCTTCAGCAAACTCTCGAAGATGGTGCCGGGCCTTCGCTCAAATGGGCGAAGGATCGAGATGCCCCCGACGAGGAGGAGCCGGATCAGGAAATGTTCCTGCCACTCCCCGACGCGACCAACGACACACCGGTAAATTCTCTTCCTTAAGAGATTGGCCTGACGATGAAGATTATTCCAACATTGAGGTGATGGAAGCATTTGATGATGTCCCCCTTTCTTACGCCTTTCCGGCATCAGCTAACCCAGGTGGGCAGATTCATGAAGATCCTCCTCTCACCATGGGCGAGCCTGTCCCAGTTGCGTCCAAGAAAAGGGGAGCTGCTTCTGCTTCTTCTTCCGGACCTCCTAAGCCAACCAAGAGGCGAAAGAAGTTCGCAGACAAAGCCGCCACCAAGCCTACAACTAAGGCCATAACTCAGAGGGCTTGGAAGCCCAAGGAGCCATTGACCTTGGATGAGTAAGTTACTTTTCTCTCTGTCCAGCCCTTTGGTTCACACTTTTCTTCTGTGGTAACTTATTATTCGTCATTTGATTTGGCAGGGCTGCGGTGGAAGTCCCTCAGAGCGGATCAAGCATCGCTTCGCCCCTCCGGCATAGCCCTTCTCCCCCTCGTGGCGACGATTCACGCCCGTTGAGCCCCATTCAGGAGGGTTCAGCGGCTGCTCCGGGTTCTATCCCACCTCGTCAAGAGGAGGGCAACCTCGGAGTAGGGGGATGTAGTTCTGCCGAGGTTGCGGTTGCTCCTAGCTCCTCTTCGGCTCAGGCACAACCAGCCACCACCAAGGTACCTACAACACCCCCGCCAAGACCAACATCAGTGCCAGCACCAGCGCCAGTAGCACAAGTGCCAGCAGCACCAACTCTTTCTGCCTTGTCCGAGTCTTCCAAGACTCGGCAAGAAGGCACAACTAGCACCAAGGCTAGCAGCAAGGCTGTGCCCAAGGGCAAATCCGCAGCCCAAACCTCAACTTCTCAGCAGCAGCCCAAGGGCAAGAAAGCTTATGACGCTTCTAGGGCAACATCTATCGAGGCTGGACTGTGCACGCTTGCGTCCATGCTTCCGCAAAAGACCCCTCCGAAGAAGGATGTTGCCCCCGAGTCAGCTAGCATGCAACTTGCGTTGCACACCAGCCCCGCTGCTGCGCAAATTGAGAGGAGGGAGGCCCATGCCAAGGGTTTAATTCCGCCCCATATGCTTAGCGGAGAGCGTTATCCTCCGGCCTTGATTGAGTTTGTGAATAACTGGAACAAGGCGGAGTTCGTCCATAACGACGATCTCCCGGAGAAATTTGGTCCTGCTGAGTTTGCCGCATAGATGAACATAGCCGCCAAGACTATCAACCTTGCCAGCCGGATGATGGAGGTACACTACTTTATCTTTCCTTTAACAAGTACCAAACATTAGTGATATAACCATTAGTCCCTGAGCCTCCGAGGGAGTAACTTGTTACTCGGCCAGATGCTCCTTAGAGAACTAGTGTAGCTCTGTTTTGGAAATGCACACACCTAGAGCTGGGTTAAGTTCCACTTGGCCCAGATCTTGTACACTTTGAATATGCACACACCTAGAGCCGGGTTAAGTTCCACTTGGCTCGGATTTTGTACACTTCGAATATGCACACACCTAGAGCCGGGTTAAGTTCCACTTGGCCCGGATTTTGTACACTTCGAATATGCACACACCTAGAGCCGGGTTAAGTTCCACTTGGCCTGGATTTTGTACACTTCGAATATGCACACACCTAGAGTCGGGTTAAGTTCCACTTGGCCCGGATTTTGTACACTTTGAATATGCACACACCTAGAGCCAGGTTAAGTTCCACTTGCCCGGATTTTGTACACTTTGAATATGAACACACCTAGAGCCGGGTTAAGTTCCACTTGGCCCGGATTTGGTACACTTTGAATATGCACACACCTAGAGTCGGGTTAATTTCCACTTGGCCCGGATTTTGTACACTTCGAATATGCACACACCTAGAGCCGGGTTAAGTTCCACTTGGCCCGGATTTTGTACACTTCGAATATGCACACACCTAGAGCTGGGTTAAGTTCCACTTGGCCCGGACTTTGTACACCTCGAATATGCACATGATCAAGTCAACTTTGCTTTTCACAGGTTACCACCAATCGCCGGAGCGCTGAGTTTCAACGCCTCTTGGACACACATAAGGCGCTCCGCTCGAAACATTCTACACTTCTCGCTGAGTTCGAGAAAAGGGGTAAGTTTTCTCGATAGCTTTTTTCCCATCTTTCTTTGTTTTTCCCGCCGTACGAATTCATCATTCGGATTGCGCAGCTGGAGTGGAAGCTGAGAACACCATCATGCGGAAGAACGTGGACCAGATAAAAGGTAAGTCTGTTTCTCTTAGTCTCCTTTTGCGCCCTCTCTCCTTTTCTTCTTGGCTCGGCAAATATTCATACCTCGGCTTTGTCGGGTCAACAAACTATTTCAGCATCTCTTGAAGATAGTGTGCTCGTGCCTGATATGATGTTGCATTTTCTCGAACAAGCAGGGCAGCATCAGGCCGAACTCAAGAAGAAGGATGATGAGCTCGCCCTCCTCCGTACCAAAGATGATGAAATTTCCAAGCTCAAGGCAGACATGAAAAAGCTCAAGGCGCTCCACAAATTTGAGATGGATAAAGCTGGCCAAGATTTTACTAAAGAGCGAGAACGTCTGAGCCTCCAAATTGCCAAAGATCAAGAACTGCTGAAGGAGGCCGACATTAAGCTTGAGTCGGCAAATGCTGAACTTGTGCAACTCCGGAAGAGGCGTGACAACTGCACCAAGGAGCTGACATGGATCCATAGCCTTATTTCTCGTAAGTTCTTTTTCTTCAGCCGGCATGAATCTCTCCGGGTCAACCTGTTTTACCTATCTCACTTGCCTTGTTTTTCAGACAAATTTCCGGAGTGCGATGCCATTGCATCCAATGCCGTTACCAAGTTCCGCCAGCAGAGAGGTACTCCATCTAGTCCTGGCACCATTCCTCTTGATCTGGAGGATCTGATAGTCAGCTTGTCCTCCCGAGTTGAAATCATGAAGAACTACGGCAAGGATATCCTAGATGCAGCCATCCGGATCTTGAATGCCCTTTGGCCTGGTGAAGACACTCCGGAGGGTTCCACTGCTCTGATTAACAAGTTAATGGAGTGCGAGACCCAGCTTGACCTCTGGAGGGAATCCGCCGGACGTGTCGGAGCTGAAACCGTCCTCCACTACGTACTCACATGGTATGAGAAAATAAATCTAAATCATCTGGAGCACATGTGCACCGGTTCAAGGTGGTCCAATGATCCGGATTGGATAGCTCGGCGCAAGGCTTGCGCCCATAGCCTCATTCAGTATGCCCCAATCCATCAATGGAACAAAGGACCAAGCTTCCTTGACGCTGTTGACGACGAATACGTCGAAGATGGTTCGGGTGAAGAGGATGAGGATGAAGCCTCGGACGTCGAAGAAGATGAAGATAATGCTGAAGCCGAGGCCAGAGTTCCACCTTCTGGTGCCGAGTTACCTCCTCCTGCTGCTCCTTGATAACAAACACTTTGAAGATTATCAGATCCCCGGTATGCCGGGTGCAAATGTATCAAGTACACTATTCATATTTTGCTACTGAGTTGCTCGTTCTGGATTAACTTGGGCGTAGTCCTCGAGTTTCATTTTCTTGTTTCTCTAGTTTCTTGGCTCGGCTCGTGTCTACCTTGGTTCGGTTTTATGACTTACGAGTCCGAGTTTCAAAAATTGACTTAACAATACTTAGAAACTTTAGGACTAGCTCAAAATAATTCAACATAGCAAAAACAAGGTAAACATAAAGTTAGTTCAAATAACAAATGTCGGCTTGATTACGTTCTTTTCCTTAGTCGTTTTTTGTGTGTTACGCAATTCCAAACTTGTTCTCTTGCTTGTCATGAAGCCAAATCTTGTTGGACAGGAGCAAGTCGAAGAGTTGAGTTTTTTGGTGCTCACACACTACTAATCCGGCTTAGGCAGAAGCAACTTAAACCAGCTGAGATAAAAATTATAACATTACAGAAGACAAAAAATATTATTAAGGCAGTCCCCGAGTTACTGCTCGAGGTGCCACCATTTCATTGATAAGCTCATTGCCGGCATACATACCCACATATGAGAGACTTGGATACACACACTTCTTTTCTAAGTGTAGAACAGACGAAGTAGAACTACATTCCATGGACGCTTAGATTCCTCGCCAGACCTGTCCGCCTTGTTCTTCTCCTGTGATTTTGCATCGATGAGATAATAAGAGTCATTGTCAATGCTTTGCTCACAATGAATGGCCCTTCCCATGGGGGGGGGATAACTTGTGCATTCCAGCAGTACGTTGTACCAACCGGAGTACCAGATCACCTTCCCGGAAGATTCGGCGGTTTACTTTCCGGCTATGGTAGCGTCGGAGATTTTGCTGATATATGGCGGATCTGGACAATCCCAATTCTCTCGCTTGTTCTAGCAGATCAACATCATTTTGCCGGATTCTTGCACTTCGGCTTCTGTGTATTGGGTGACCCTAGTCGGATCTTCTTATCTTGGCAGAATCGCGCAAATGCTCCTTCAGTGAAATTTGTGCCATTATCTGTTATGATAGATATCTTTGAGGAATGTCATGGCGGTAGCTCCATCACATTTTCTTATTGGCTTCACCTCAATCCACTTTGTAAACTTGTCAACCATGACTAAGATGTGGGTCATGTTCCCTCTTGCTGGTTTAAACGGGCCAACCATATCCAAACACCATACGATAAATGGCTAGGTAATTGGTATGGTCTTGAGCTCCAACATTGGCATATGTGTCTTCGTAGCATATCTTTGACAACCATTGCACTTTCTTACCAGATCCTCTGCTTGTTCCAAGGCACTTGGCCAGTAAAACCCATGACGGAAAGCTTTTGCTACCAAGGCTCTGGACAAGGTGTGATGCCCACATTTCCCTTGATGTATATCTCGGAGGATGTCAAGCCCTTCTTCTGGGTCAACACATCATTGGAGGACGTTTGTCACACTCCTCTTGTATAGCTCGGAATTGATGATCGTGTGCCCTCCTCTGAGTTTGCCTTGAGAGCACTTCCTCGCTGGGCAAGGTTCCATCCTTCAGGAATTGAAATATGGGAAGTGCCCAAGATGGTATAGCTTGCACTAGAAACACATCCTCATCAATTTCCATATGATCCACCGGCATAATCTCAGCCGGATCATGCTGCACAGCCCCCGGGTCTTGCGAAGCAGTCCCCGGGTTTGTCGAGGCAGTTCTCGGGTTTCGTGAACCACTTCCCACGTCAATGTGCATGGGCACAGCTTCCGATTCCTGATTTGCAGGGATATAAATTGACTCGGACTCTCGGGATGGCCTGATAGACGGTTTTCTGAGGTGCTCTAGTGCTACCCTTAGTGGAATTGCTTGTTGGGTTGATCCGAGCTTCAACAATACGTCGGCAACCTCATTTTCCACCCGAGGTATATGATGAAATTCGCATGCCTCGAAGTATCCTGATATCTTCTGCACATGAAATCTGTACAATGCCATATTTGCATCCAAAGCATCCCATTGTCCAGAGACTTGTTGAACAACGAGATCCGAGTCACCGAAGCATTGGATCCGACGTATTCCAACTTCTTTTGCCACTTTGAGCATGCACAAGTGCTTCATATTCTGCAACGTTGTTTGATGCTGCAAAGTGGATCTGTAGCACGTATTTCGGCTGGTCCTTCTTGGGCGAGGTAAGCACAACTCCGGCGCCTAACCCGGTTTTTGTTTTTGACCCATCAAAGTGCATTCTCCAGTAGTTCGGATCTGGCAATGGTGGCTCATATTGCACCTCGGCCCAATCCACAAAAAAGTCAGCCACAGCCTGAGACTTGATTGCTTCTCTCCTGTCATATTGTGGCACATAAGGGGCTAGCTCAATTGCCCATTTTGCAATCCGGCCACTTGCATCCTTATTCTCATTATCTTGGATATGGGGGCTTCACATATTACTTTGATTGGGTGCTCTTCAAAATAGTGCTTTAACTTCTTAGCCGCCATATACACACCATATGCCATCTTTTGATAGTGGGGATAGTTTTGTTTCGAAGCTGATAATACCTCGCTCAGATAATATACTGGCCTTTGCACTGACTTACCCTCTTCGTCGCGCTCTACCACAATTACTGCACTTACAACTCGGTTGGTTGCGGCTGTATAGAGCAATATTGGCTCCTTTGATAGTGGAGAGGCTAACACTGGTGCAGTGGCTAACATTTTCTTTAATTGGACAAAGGCTTCATTGGCCTGTGGCGTCCAAATGAACTTGTCCGACTTTTTCATGAGTTGATAGAGAGGTAATGCCTTTTCTCCCAACCGACATACAAACCGACTTAAGGATGCCAGGCAACCAGTAAACTTATGGACATCATTAAGGCACTTCGGCAGTTCCATTCTCTCTATGGCTCGGATTTTAGTTGGGTTAACTTCGATACCTCAGCTGGAGACAAGAAATCCGAGTAATTTTCCAGCCGGGACACCGAAGATACATTTCTCCAGGTTAAGCTTCATTCAGAACCTTCTTAGGTACGTGAACGTTTGCCTGATATCGTCAAGGAGCGTTTCGCTTTCCTTGGTCTTTATGACAACATCATCCACATATACCTGGACATTTTGACAAATTTGGTCTTGTAAACATTTCTGCATACATCTTTGGTACATTACCCCTGCATTACATAAACCAAAAGGCATAGTGCGATAGCAATAAGCCCCATACGGGGTGATAAACGCAGTCTTTATTTAATCACTCAGGTTCAGAGGTATCTGGTTGAAACCAGAATATGCATCAATGAATGACAACAGTTCACATCCCGCAGTAGAATCTATGACTTGGTCTATCCTTGGCAGTGGGAATGGATATTTCGGACACGCCTTATTCAGATTCATGTAATCGATGCACATACGCCAAACCACTGCCACATTCGAATCATCCTTCTCCTTCTCCACCAGCACCGGATTAGATAACCAATCCGGGTAAAGCACTTCCATGATAAACCCAGTTGCTAGGATCCGAGCTATCTCATCTCCGATGACCTTTCTCCTATCTTCGGCGAAGCGGCAGAGTGGTTGCTTCACCGGCTTTGCTCCGGGTCTCACATTCAAAGAGTGCTCAGCCAACTCCCTCGGAACACCTTGCAAGTCCTGTGTGGACCAAGCAAAGATATCCCGATTCTCACGGAGGAAGTTGACGAGCTCGCTTTCCTATTTGTCAGTTAACCCGGCACCAATCCCCACGGTGGGCGCCAACTGTCGTGGTGGTGTCACGGCAGATGCCATGGATAGGCTAAAGGTGGGGACAATATGCACTAGAGGAATCCAATGAGGGATAGTGTGGTGATTCCGCACACGGATGCTTTGTATTCAATGGGTTTCCAAGGTTACAACTGCTCCTTGAGCTGTATTGGGGAGAGGAGGAAGAAGGAACTCTCTTACTCTCACCACTAGCTAGCTCTCAGGAACCAAGAACCAACCTAGTAAAACTCAACCAACTAGAGATCAACCACTTCTACAGATTCCCTAGCCCTCATTATATAGGGGTGGCTAGGTCTCCAATTAGGCCATACGTGGAGGCATATTCCAGGGAATATGCCTCTTCCTAAAATAACAAACCGATCGGGTCACTTTTCCCCATTGTAAGCCATGCAGAGGCTACGTGAGCCTCTGTGGCGCCAGCGTCATCCGACACAGGCAACGTCACCCTTGTTGGCCACACCTCGGTGGTCCTAGCCTCTGTCTGCTTCGCTCACGCTCCATCATACAGTGACCTCCTTTTGACCAGCGAGATACCTTCCTTCTCTTGCATGCCTGATATAACCCGAATCATGCCTGGTTAATCCGGCCACACCTGTACCTGCATACAAGTTAGAGAAATATTGCCGACATACGACAAAGGTCAGCCGAGACTCAGTTAGGCGGACATCCTCCGGTCCGGGTTACTCTATGATTCGGCCTGCCTTGAGGTGACTCGGCCAGCACTTGCTTTGACCTTGCCGTACCTCGGCTAACTCGGCCTTTATACCTCGGCGTGACCCTACCCCGGGGTATCCCCCCAACATATTGCCTTGGAGCAAGCTGAGGATCTATTAAGGAAATGCAATGGTTGTCAGAGGTACGCCACCAAGACACACATGCCAATGTTGGAGCTAAAAACTATAGTAATTACTAGGCCATTTGATGTGTGGTGCTAGGATATGGTTGGCCCATTTAAGCCGGCAAAAGGAAACATGACCCATATCTTGGTTATGGTGGACAAGTTTATCAAGTGGATTGAGGTGAAGCCAATAAGAAAGTGTGATGGTGCTACGGCCGTGAAATTCGTCAAAGATATTATTTTGAGATATGGCTATCCTCACAGTATCATAACTAATAAAGGCATAAATTTTGCTAAAGTAGCATTTGTGAGATTTTGCCAAGAAAAGAAGATCCGGCTAGATATTGCATCGATAGCCCACCCCGCATCAAACGGACAAGTGGAAAGATCCAGTGAACTAGTTTTGTCTGGGATAAAACCCCAACTCATTGAGCTGCTGCAAAGATCAGCGGGGTGCTGGATAGAAGAACTACGAGCGATGCTGTGGAGTTTAAGGACAACTCCAAATCGATCAACAGACTATACGCCAATCTTTCTGGTATATGGAGCAGAAGTTTTATTACCAGCCGACATAGAGCATGACTCACCCAGGGTCGCTTAATACACAAAGCCAAAGTGCAAGAAGCCCAGAAAAATGATGTTCATCTGCTAGAAGTAGCGAGATAACTGGCCTTGTCTAGATCCGCCATATATCAACAAAATCTCTGATGCTACCATAGCCGGAAAGTAAACCCCCTAGTCTTTCGGGAAGGTGATCTGGTACTTCGGCTGGTGCAGCGCACTACTAGCATGCATAAGTTATCCCCTCCATGGGAAGGGTCATTCATTGTGAGCAATGCATTGCACAATGATTCATATTACCTCATTGATGCACAACCACAAGAGAAAAACAAGGCGGACAGGTCTGGCAAGGAATCTAAGCGTCCATGGAATGTAGCTATATCACCCATTTTACACTTACCAAAAAGTGTATGTATCTAGAACTCTCATATGTCGGTATGTATGTTGGCAATGAGCTTATCAATAAAACTTCGGCACCTCGAGCAGAAACTCGGGGACTACCTGAATAATTGTCTTTTTTATATTTACTTTTTATATGTCGGCTGGCTTAAATTACTTACACCTTACCCGGATTAGTAATGTGTAGGCACCAAAAACCTAACTCTCGACTTGCTGTTGTCCAACAAGAATTGGCTTCATAGCAAGCAAGAGAACAAGTTTGGAATTGCTAAGCACATGAAAAATGACAAAGGAAAGGAACGTAATCGAGCAGACATGTGTTATTTGGACTGACCCTATATTTACTTTATTTATGTTATGTTGAGTTATTTTGAGCTAGTCCTAAAGTTTCAAGTATTGTTAAGTCAATTTTTTGAACCTCGGACTCGTAAGTGAAAAACAGAATCAAGGTGGACGCGATCCAAATCATAAAATTGGGGGAATAAGAAAACGAAACTCGGGGACTCTGCCCAAGTTGTAGCAAAACAGAACCATTGTGCATATTACATATGTGCCCGGAATACCAGGGATTTAACAAATTTAAAGTGTTTTTACTCAAGGAGCAGCATAGCCGGAGCATCTATCGTAGGTGGAGGCAAGTCGAAATCAGTAGGAGGAACCTCGATTTCTGCCTCATCGTCCGAGTTAGCTTCTACGTCTTCCGGATCTTCAGTTTCCTCTGCAAAATCCAAGTCTTCTTCCTCTTCACTGCCTGATCCATCTTCGACATAAGCATCATCGACAGCATCGAGGAAGCTCGGTCCTTCCTTCTACTAGTGGCAAAAGGCGTACTGGATGAGGTTGTAGGCGCAAGCTTTGCGTTGAGCAATGCACTTCGGGTCATTAGTCCACTTAGATCTGGTGTGCATGCGGTCAAGAACCTTCAAGTCTAGGCCTTCATACCAAGACATCACGAAGCTCAAGACCATGTTAGCACCAGCGCGCGTAGCGGATTCCCTCCAAAGGTCCAGCTAAGTCTCGCCCTCAATCAATTTTTCAATTAAAGGGGCAGGACCTTCATTATTGGGCTCGTTGGGACGAAGGGCATTGAAGATCCAGACAGCTGCAGTCATGATATCCGAACCATAGATTTTCATGGGTTCAACCCGGGCTGCGAGGCTCACCAGTGTATCCTCCATATCATAGGGAATGAGGCATGCACAACGACCAACTGGTGTACCTCATTTAACTCGGAAGTTGTGAACAACAGTGGCAGCAATGCCGTGGACTCCGTGAATTTTCCTAAAAGTGAGACAAGTAACATCAGTAAGTAAGGTCACAAGACCCAGACCATTGAATGTCGGCGGAAGAGGAAAAACTGACGAGAGATATAACTATTGATCCAGGTTAGCTCCATGAGCCAATCAGCATTCCTCTTCTTGAGCTTCTCACACTACAAGAAAAGTTGGCTTTTACAACAAACAATTTTCGTGGTTGAAGGCCCATTTTTCATGGCTAAAAAGTCTTCTACGACGGATGCCCATCATGGTAATAGCCCCATCACAAAAGAATCAACCACGGTTTTTTTCTTGACCGTGGCGGATCGCACCCTTCAACCATGAAAACTTGTTCGATCGTAGATCTGTTCGCCAGCCCTGTTGACTGCTGACGTCATGCAATATGCCACATGGCAAACACCGTTAACACCCAGTTACCACCGTTAACAGTCAAAGAAACCGTGGCAGAAGCCAGGCCCAGAATAGGCCTGATGAATATTAAGTGGGTCAGCCCAAGAGGAAAGCCCAATAAGAAGAAGGCCCATTACTGTTTCGTCCAGCACTGTCTGAAATGGGCCAACTAGTGCAGACATCCGTGGCCCATGAACTTTCAGGCCCAACACTATTTCAGTCTATAGAAGGCCCACCTTGGTCCAATACTGTGTGGCCCATTCTCATCCTGGGCCTACTCTATCCGTTACTATTAAGGCATTCTATCGGCCCGTCACTTTTCTTGCACCCATCATGGGCCCTTACGACCCTCTACATTTATGGCCCTTTATTGTTCTAGACATTCACTATTCCTTCCTTCTACTATTCAGTCCCATAAATGGGCTGAAGATTCTGGCCTGCTAAAGTTGTGGCCTCCTACTGTTCTAGCCTTGTAACTATTTCTGGCATGTTACTATTCTAGCCTTTTACTATTCCGGCCATTCACTGTTCTGATCTTTCACTCTTCTGGCCTTTTACTGTTTATTCTTTTGCATTCAGATTTTACATATAACGGCCTCTGTGTAGGCCCATCACTGTTGATTGGTGGCTCATCAAGGACTGATAAAACGTTGTGGACCTGCTACTGTTTAAGCCTATCTAACTTAGATCCATTGCCAGGACATAAACGTGAATAAACAATGAACACAAGTTCTCTAAAATGCTAAATAAATTCTGGAACTATGGAAAAAACTTATAACTAGAAAATTATTAAATTATTATAGTCCTGAAAAATTCCGTAGCTTATATAGCATCATCAGAGTACAACACAGCTGATAAACAATATAATCTCAGTTTCAAAAATGTTCCTTTTAGGGAGCTCGCGCCGCCTCACATGTAACAGCAAGATTACCACGAGATTTGTTGAGGATATTATTAAGTAGATTCTCCGTCAAAGCTTGCCTGTTTTTCAACTCAGATAACTCCTTCCTTGCTATGGAGACTACTGCATTTGTTCTGGTGGCTTCCTGTCCAACTACATCAAGTGCATCTTGGAGTGCAGAACCAAAAACTCTTTCTACTGGAATGTATGGAGCAGTCAAGATCGTGTACCTACGTGAGCAATATGCACTGTCATTGCTGCTCTGTCCAAAGAGATCTACACTTGAGGTAGTTATTTTCTATTCTACCTTCATATTAATATTTGCAACCTAAAACAAAAATAGACGTCATATAACATAATTACCAAGGAAAACAAAAACCAACGAATTTCAAATTAGTCCTTTTGCTAAAAGGAAGAAAGCAATTAGTAACAGCAGGGCATCATACATCTCTTTCTTCTGGAATAACTATTACAGTTGACTTCATAGAGGGATGAGATAGTGCGCAACTATCACTTCTGCCCTATGAAATGAATGTTCTACTTGATGAAGGCTAAAACTAAGATAAAAGAAGCTACAACGTCATACAAAGAAACAAAACTACCATGTTCCTTCTCAAAGATTTTTAAAAGATTATTTGGTATGTTATAGAGATGTAAGCACTCAACACAAGGACCTCATCCACACGAGTGCCTCTAATAGAATAGCCAAATCATTCTAGAGAAATGGTCAAACAATCTATTGAACAGTTAGAATGTTTAAATTTTTTGATTATCTGCCCAAAGACAAAGTGTACTATCATGTGCCTCGTATTAAAATAGCCATACATGTGTCGATACTAGAGTGAGATTTGAAGTGGGCGGTTCTTTATGATTCTTCCATTTCTGTCATATTAGATTCCGTTGCATTTATGGCCTTGTTGTAATCACCATAGTGCCTACAAAAAAATAACCACTCAACTAGAGTAAATGGCATGACACCAAGGGACTTAAACCTTAAAAAGGGGGTGCATCCTTATAGTAGCTCTATGTATACTCTCAGGGTTGCTGATCTGGTTATAGGTATGTTCATCGATGATGTCCGCTACATCAAGTAATTGGACCGGTGGTCTCCATAATTCAGTGTGGGTCCTCTGCATAATGGTGCAGCGAATAGTGAACACAAAAAGGTTATAGTCTCACAGATGTTAGCATGAAGTGAGACAAAAGAAATAGATACTTACGAGATTATAGGGGCCATTCGTTCTATGATTTCTAGTGTAAACTTCACATGTTCATTACGTAACAACAATGAACAGTTAGGAATAGTGGGGTAAGGAGAAGAAAATGAAATAGACATCTTAGTGAAAGTAGTATAACGAATGTAAACGTGTACTTCATACATAGGATAAAAGCATCAAGCAAGAAATAACAATTAATGACATAGCCTACGCCAAGCCATAGAGAAATTATAACCGCATCACATATGGACACTTACTAAAGTAGATAATGGAAACTATGTGTTAACCATTGGCTGACTCATATTTCGCCATGACATACAAAATCGCAGTTGAATGCCTTATGGTTAAACCTGACTACAAAAAAATTATTTATGAAGATACGGGTAACAAGTATAGTACTTGTAAGTTACTACAAAAGTAGCACCAATACAAAATACAGTTAACTGCTACATATTTATCTTACCAAAATCCAAGGAGATATGGTTACCTCGGTCGCGGCGGTGTTTAGGCATGATGCGAATCCTGGGTGGTGACGTCGAGGTTGTCGAAGGTGCTACGGTTGTGGTGCTTGTGGGCGAAGGTGAAGCAGAACAAGGGTTCCTCCGAGCGCTGGACGACAACAATGAAGAAGCAGATTCCTAGCGGTGGGAATGTGTTCGGTGTGCCAGGAGAGTGGGTTGGTGAAGCAAATCTGGTGCAGTGCACGGTGAAGACGGTGGTTCAGATCTAAGGTGTCGAAGGTAGATCTAGGATTTTCCGCAGGGCTAGCGCAGCTGGGGTGAGGATTGTGTGTGGGTGTGGGTGTGGGGGGGTCGGTTGTAGGGGCGGGGTATAGAGGTACTGAACGGGGAAATTATGATTGAAGCCCCAAAGAACCGACTTCACTAGGGGTAGAAGCGGGATTCCAAGATGTTTGAAACATTGGATAACAGGAGATTTTCCCGCTCGACTAAATTCAGATTTATGTATAGTCCAAGTAATAGTAAATTGGTAAGCCGTACTCCCTAGAATCAAAGGCCGACAGGCACATTGGTAATCATCCATGGCACATACTGCCTAAGTTTAGAAATTAATGGCCCATTTGGCCATTTGGCATCTAAATACTGATCATCCATGGCCTAGATTGGCTTGGTTCAGATATTAAGGCCGAGTTTGGCATCAAAGTATTTTTAAATTATTTAGAAATTATTTTGATTTCTGAATAAACTGAACTATTGAATACCTTTTAGTGTCTTGTTCCAACAAATAATAGGGGTTTAAACTGAAGTATTCTCGAGAACTATGTTTTTTAAAATAATTGAGAAGGAGGTGAGACCCCTTTTTGAAGAAACTGAGAAGAGAGAAAACTGAAGTATTACTTTGGTAGGCACTAAAATACTATGGCATTGATATATTTCTGTATTATATCTATTCATGAATGATGATGCGTATGAAGATGTTGTCACCAAGATAGGTAGTGAGCACAAAAATTATGATTAAAGCCCCAACCAACTCGAGTGAATTTGCTTATCATAGTCCAAATAATAATAGCAGAATGATAGGCCGGTGGTATGGGGAATCGAGTGTAATAATAAAGCGCCCTGAGCTTTAAAAAATAAAGAGCCCTTTATCGATAACTTTTCAATCACTATGGTTGGGAGTGTTCATACTTCTATTCTAAACAAAAATATGGGAACCCACTATTTCGCTAACGTGAAAAATCTAGCACATGAGGGACGACATCAAACCATTCAGAAGGTAAGCAGCAACGGTGTTTTCATAAAAAAAATATGAAAGTTGCTAGGCCCCACAAGTACTTTGTTCTCACAACTCTTATTGTCCCTTCGCACTAAGGATGGAATTTTACCCACGAGTGCCCGCAGGTACTGTACCCATGTTGGTAGGGTATGGGCATAATTTTATACCCATGGTTAATACCCCTACCCTAACCCGTTAAGTCATGGGTACAGGCACGAGTAGATAGCCCATACCCTACCCATTTAAACTGACATAGTAGTAAAACTTACCTATAGAGTTACCACCTATGGGGCCAAGCAACCTAGGGAAGAGTATGATACTGTGGCTTCTAAACTTCGATACTTTTCATGGGTACGCGCATGGGTAAAGTTTTATACCCGCGAGTACAAGTATGGGTAAACTTTTCTACCCATTGACTAAACGGGAGTGGGTATGATATTGTTCTACCCTACTCATACCCTACCCATTGCCAGCCTTACTTCACGCTCATTCATTAATACGGCCATGTTTTCCTTCAGGTTTTTTGAAAGTTGTTCGGTCATGCACACATAGCATATTCTATGAAGTACAGTAGTACAACATACGTAGACCGCAATTAATTATTCGAGCTAATCACTATTGTTCTTATTTAAAAAGAAAAATTATTGGGCTTTGGAGCATGTCCAACAACCTTTTGGTGTTGAATTGCTAAAATCTGACTCTAGGAAGAGGAGCGTGAAGGTTTAGCAATGAAACACAATTTCCAATTTCCTAGCCTTCCTATAAGCATTCATTAGTGTTTGCCCTTCCTAGCAAAAATCATGTCTACTCTCTCCGTTTCGAAATATAAGATGTTTTAGCGTTGCGAAATAAATGTATCTAGACGCCTTTTAATGTAAAGGTTCACCCCAAACCTCTACGAACATATACACTAAATGACGTCTAGATACATTCGATTCACAAAATGAAAACGTCTTCTATTTTTTAACAGAGGGTGTACATGACAATGATGTGTGGAGTCAACCACTCGGCCACCCAATAAATAAATCCCCTTTATTGATAAATTTTGAATCACTATGGCTGGGAGTGTTCAACCTTATGTTTAAAATAAAATTTTGGAAACCCACTATTCGGCTAACATGATTAATATAGTGCGCCTGAGCAACGACATCAAAGCCACCCATGAGGTAAGCTCATTAAAAAACAAGAAGAAATATGGGGTTGCTAGGCCCCACAAGTAATCTGTCCTCACAACTCTTATTGTCCATTCACGCTCATTGATACATGCGTCCTTGTTTTTGAATTATCTCTACTACTATAATGGAGCGGTTTTGAATTAGATCTATAGCTCCAATCCTTGTTAGATCCAATGGTTCAGAGCAGCTGGATTCGTGTTGAAGGAGTAGTACCTAGAGCAAACTCCATTATGTTCTAGAACAATCATGTCACCCCCCTCCCCGCAAAAAAAAGTTCATAGCACAGTAGGTTGTATTCTCAATATCTGTAGATAGTTATTATTAATATACTTAATGTATGCCTTTTTTCTCTAACAAGACTATTGGTTAATAACAACTTAATGTTTATTAAATTACATTTCATATAGTATATACGAGTGTGGCACGTGCCTTTTACTAGTAGGAAGAAGCGTGTGACTTCTTGCAAATCTTGTCACTATATAATGTGCGAGTAACTTTGAACAATAAAAATTGAATCAAGACTGGCAAATCCCAACAATGTTAACTCTTGGATCTTTTTCCATTCTAGCACATAGAAGATTCTATCGATAGTCCTTAGCACAATGAACACCATGCAAAAAACACAAAGATTCTAATGACATGTTATACATTTAATTATCTTAGCATACCCAGTATATAGTGTACGAATAACTTTGAACTTTAACCGTTGGATGAAGATTGGAAATCCCAACATTGCTTACCAATGGATTTTCCTTCCACTCTAACATTTAGAAGATTCTGTTGATGTGGTCTTTAGCACAATGAAGACTATGCATGAACTTCAAAACACACTTTCCATCATTATAGAATCTATATATCATTTCTCCAGAGCATGTTAGGAATTATGTACCTACTAATAGGTTGATTTCTAAATGATACAACTTACAAGAACCAAAAATACACCAGATACTTTATGGATGTGGCTTTACCTATTATTAATTTAGATAAAAATTATATTTTAGTACTATATTATATAATTAACTATGAAACGTTTCCCAAAAAATAAGAAACATTCAGTGACTGGTTATGTATTATGTGCAACGATTACAAAAAATGTCTGTATTTTGCACAGAAAAGGTCTATGGTTTTTGTTATGTGCAAAAACCTCCCCAACATGCGGTGGTACTTGCAATATCCTCTCTACTGATGCTCTCGGGGCGAAGGAGTACCAACCGTCTGATCTTGTTTAAACGATGGAAGGGAACTTTTGTAAAAAAATGATGGAAGAGAGTATAAAAAACGATGGAAGGGAACTGCCAGGCTGCTCCTACGGCATGTGGCACCTCCTGGATGTCCCGAGCAAGCCTTTTTAAGGGTACATCAACAATGACCACCTCTCAAATCCAGGCACAATGCACACAGCGAAGAGTTCTCTCTGTCTCTCATTGTCCCTTTATGCCGGCCAAGCCACCACACACACAAAAATGCCACGCAGCTGCTCCGATCAGTGCGCCTCCATTGAGGAGTCCAACGCACGGGCGAACGGGGATATCAGTCCCTACCATAGTGATAGCGGGAGTCTGTTGACGGGTCGTACTATTCCGACACATAGGAAGGTAATTCTTTCGACAATGACCCTTCTTACCGTCATCTGATGGAGGGGACGCCACTGGAAAAGAGCAAAGAGGAGGAGGATGAGGATCCTTGGTCTTTCATCTATGAAGGAGATATCGTCTTCAAGAAGAGGTCTCTCGATCCATCCTCCATCGGCAAGAAGAAGAGGGAGCACGAGTAAGAGGATTAGGGGTCGGAAGATTTATGGCCATTTCTCGACTTTGTCTCCAAGAAGATTGCACTCGATCTTGCCTTCATCCGCAATGAGAAGAGGAAGGAGAAGCAGGCAGGAGGGTTGAAGAAGAAGAAGACGGCGAGAGTTGGGGGATGCCACGGGAAGCGGAAGGACGACGCCAGCACAAAGGTGATAGCAGAAGGATCCAGGTCCAAGAAGACTAAGAAGTCATAGGATTATTTTGTTTAATTTCACCTATACTTCCTTTCTGTAATAATGTTCGGAGATTTAATATTAGTACTATCAAGTGCAAATGTGAACGGCGTTTGTGATCTAGTACTAGCATAAGTACTCTGTTTGTCATTTCATCTTCCAGTTCAACGCAATAAAACCTCTTGTATTACCATAGAAGGTGAAATTACTTCCTCGCCTTAATTTATGCATGCGTTCGAGGAAAGAAGGGTGCTAATATAGAGAAACCCACGTTAATTACTCACGTGAATTCATGTAATTAATACTAAAAGGAAGAATCCTGGGAACCCACACGTATTCTTTAATTACCAATATTAATCATTATAAGTGAAATACGGATTAGTAGTATATCAAAGTCCATGGATAAAAAATAACGTCCATATAGTCCATGTAAATCATCTCCTTGCATGGCATTTCTGGGGCATTGATTTGAAATTATTTAATGGCACATTGATTTGAAAACTCAATTGCGCCCAACGTGCCACATGCTCTCCCCTATCCCCTGGTCGTCACCATGGAACATCAAAAAGGTTGCGTCGCCTGCAAAATTATGCAAGCACGAAACATTAGTCTATATATGCCTGACGAATCTATCAGACACACAGACATAAGAACCATAGACCTAGCTAGCCTCAGTCCCATCGATGCTCACTGGCGAGGCACCTGTGACTACATCAGCATTAAGGTGCACCTCAAGCGTGTGGATTGCCCACAAGAAATAGAAAATTGATTTTCCCTCTCTCCTCTCTCTTCCATTTTATATTTTGAAAATTGTGAGGCTCTTTGTGTTGCTTTTTATAATTTGAAATTTGTGAGGTTGTTTAGGAATCCGTTTTGCTTTCTAGAATTGTTTTCAAAACACGGTCAAATTTCGAGGCATACATATTTTTAGCAAGAAGTTGAATCTTGCCAAAATCTCACTCGTTGTTGATCAAATAACTGCCTGGTGGGTCCACTGAACAGATTTTCGCAAGGTGTGAAGTTAATTTCGAAACACAACCAAAATTTCGAAAGACGGTGAGTCATAGCCTCTTTGATTGTTTTCAAAACACGGTCAAATTTCTAGGCATGCATATTCTTAGCAATAAGTTGAATCATTCCAAACACTCACTTGTTCTCGATACATTGACTGCCTGGTCGGTCCAGTGAACAGATTTTCGCAAGGTGTGAAGTTAATTTTGAAACTCACGAAAAATTTCAAAACGCGGTGAGCCATAGCCACTTTGACTCTTTTCAAAACACGATCAAATTTCTAGGCATGCATATTCTTAGCAATAAGTTGAATCATTCCAAACTCTCACTCATTCTCGATACATTGACTGCCTGGTAGGTCCACTGAACAGATTATCGCAAGGTGTGAAGTTAATTTCGAAACACAGGCAAACTTTCAAAACTAGGTGACTCATAGTCTCAATGCTTATTTTCAAAAAACAATCAAACTTTCGAGGCATGCATATTCTTTGCAAGAAGTTGAATCTTGCCAAACAACCCTTACTCGTTCTTTATACATTGACTGCCTGGTGGGTCCACTAAAAATATTATCGCAAGGGGTGAAGTTAATTTTGAAAGATAGCCAAAGTTTCAAACCACAGTTAATCATAGCCTCTTTGTTTGTTTTCAAAACACAGTCAAGTTTCTAGGCATGCATATTCTTAGCAAGAAGTTGAATCTTGCCAAACTCTCACTCGTTCTTGATACATTGACTGCTTGGTGGGTGCACTGAACATATTTTTGCAAGGTGTGAGGTTAATTTCGAAACACAACCAAATTTTCGAAACACGATGAGTCATAGCCTCTTTGATTGTTTTGAAAACCTGGTCAGATTTCTAGGCATGCATATTCTTAGCAATAAGTTGAATCCTTCCAAACTCTCACTCATTCTCGATACATAGACTTCCTGGTGGGTTAAGTGAACAGATTTTCACAAGGTGTGAAGTTAATTTCGAAATGCACGTAAAATTTAAAAACACGATGAGCCATATCCACTTTGATTGTTTTCAAAACACGGTCAACTTTCTTGACATGCATTTTCTTAGAAATAAGTTGAATCATTCCAAACTCTCAATCGTTCTCGATACATTGACTGCCTGGTAGGTCCACTGAACAGATTATCTCAAGGTGTGAAGTTAATTTTGAAACATAGCCAAGCTTTCAAAACACGGTGAGACATAGTCTCTTTGATTACTTTCAAAACACGGTCAACCTTTCAAGACATGCACATTCTTAGCAAGAAGTTGAATCTTGTCAAACAACTCTTATTCGTTCTTGATACATTGACTGCTTGGTGGGTACACTGGAAAGATTATCATAAGGGGTGAAGTTAATTTCGAAACATAGCCAAAATTTCAAAACACGATGAGTCATAGTGTCTTTGTTTGTTATCAAAACACGGTCAAATTTCTAGGCATACATATTCCTAGCAAGAAGTTGACTCTTACCAAACTCTCACTCGTTATTGATACATTGACTGCCTGGTGGGCCACTAAACAGATTTTTGCAAGGTGTGAAGTTAATTTCGAAACGCAACAAAACTTTTGAAACACGGTGAGTCATAACCTCTTTGATTGTTTTCAAAACACGGTCAAATTTCTAGGCATGCATATTCTTAGCAATAAGTTGAATCATTCGAAACTCTCACTCGTTCTCGATACATTGACTGCCTGATGGGTCCAGTGAACAGATTTTTGCAAGGTGTGAACTTAATTTCAAAATGCACGCAAAATTTCAAAACGCGGTGAGCCATTGCCACTTTTATTGTTTTCAAAATATGGTCAAATTTCTAGGAATGCATATTCGTAGCAATAAGTTGAATCATTCAAAACTCTCAGTCGTTCTCAATACATTGACTGCCTGGTAGGTCCACTTAATAGATTATCGCAAGGTGTGAAGTTAATTTCGAAACACAGCCAAACTTTTAAAACATGGTGAGTCGTAGTCTCTTTGATTGCTTTCAAAACACAGTCAAGATTTCAAAGGATGCATATTCTTAGCAAGAAGTTGAATATTGCCAAACAACTCTCACTCGTTCTCGATACATTGACTTCCTGGTGGGTCCACTCAAAATATTATCGCAAGGTGTGAAGTTAATTTTGAAACACAGCCAAAATCTGAAAACATGGTGAGTCATAGTGTCTTTGTTTGTTTTCAAAACATGGTCAAATTTCTAGGCATGCATATTCTTAGCAAGAAGTTGAATCATTCGAAACTCTCACTCGTCTCCACACATTGACTGCCTGGTTGTGGGTCCACTAAACAGATTTTCATAAGGTGTGAAGTCAATTTCGAAACACAGCCAAAATTTCAAAACACGGTGAGTCATAGGCTCTTTGACTGTTTTCAAAACACGGTCAAATTTCTAGGCATGTATATTCTTAGCAATAAGTTGAATCCTTCCAAACTCTCACTTATTCTCGACACATTGACTACCTGGTGGGTCCAGTGAACAGATTTTCACAAGGTGTGAAGTTAATTTCGAAACGCATGCAAAATTTCAAAACACGGTTAGACATAGCCACTTTGAATGTTTTCAAAACACGGTCAAATTTCTAGGCATGCATATTCTTAGCAATAAGTTGAATCATTCCAAACTGTCACTCCTTCTCGATAAATTGACTGCCTGGTAGGTCCACTGAACAGATTATCGCAAGGTGTGAAGTTAATTTTGAAACATAGCCAAACTTTCAAAACACGGTTAGTCATAGCCTCTTTGATTGTTTTCAAAACACGGTCAAGTTTCTAGGCATACATATTCTTGTCAATAAGTTGAATCATTCCAAACTCTCACTCGTTCTCGATACATTCACTGCCTGGTGGGTCTAGTGAACAAATTTTCGCGAGGTGTGAAGTTAATTTCGAAACACAGGCAAAATTTCAATATGCGGTGAGCCATAGCGACTTTGATTGTTTTCAAAACACAGTCAAATTTCTAGACATGCATATTCATAGCAATAAGTTGAATCATTCCAAACTCTCACTCGATCTCGATACATTGACTGCCTGGTAGGTCCACTGAACAGATTATCGCAAGGATGGAAGTTAATTTCGAAACTCAGCCAAACTTTCAAAACATGGTGAGTGATAGTCTCTTTGATTATTTTCAAAACATGGTCAAACTTTTGAGGCATGCATATTCTTAGCAAGAATTTGAATCTTGCCAAACAAATCTCACTTGTTTTTGATACATTGACTGCCTGGTGGATCCACTGAAAATATTATCGCAAGGTGTGAAGTTAATTTCGAAACATAGCCAAAATTTCAAGACACAGTGAGTCATAGTCTGTTTGTTTGTTTTGAAAACATGGTCAAATTTCTAGGCATGCATATTCTTAGCAAGAAGTTGAATATTTCCAAACTCACACTTGTCTCCATACATTGACTGCCTAGTGGTGGGTCCATTAAATAGATTTTCGCAAGGTTTGAAGTTAATTTCGAAACAAAGCCAAAATTTCGAAAGACAGTGAGTCATAGCATCTTTAATTGTTTTGAAAACACGTTCAAATTTCTAGGCATGCATATTCCTAGCAACAAGTAAAATCGTTCCAAACTCTCATTCGTTCTCGCTACATTGACTGCTTGGTTAGTCCAGTGAATAGATTTTCGCCAGGAGTGAAGTTAATTTCGAAATGCATGCAAAATTTCAAAACGTAGTGAGCCATAGTCTCTTTGGTTGTTTTCAAAATATGGTCAAATTTCGAGGCATGCATATTCTTAGCAAGAAGTTGAATCTTTCCAAACTATCACTCATCTTTATACATTGAGTTCCTGGTAGTGGGTCCACTGAATAGATTTTTGCAAGGTGTAAAGTTAATTTCAAAACACAGCCAAAATTTCAAAACACGGCGAGTCATAGTCTCTTTGTTTATTTTCAAAACACGGTCAAATTTCTAAGCATGCATATTCTTAGCAAGAAGTTGAATCTTTCCAGACTCTCACTCGTCTCCATACATTGACTGCCTAGTGGTGGGTCCTCTGAACATATTTTCTCAAGGTGTGAAGTTAAATTCGAAACAGAGCCAAAATATCGAAACACGGAGAGTCATAGCATCTTTGATTGTTTTCAAAACACGGTCACATTTCTAGGCATGCATATTCTTAGCAATAAGTTGAATCATTCCAAACTCTCACTCGTTCTACATACATTGACTATCTGGTGGGTCCAGTGAATATATTTTTGCAAGGTGTGAAGTTAATTTCAATACGCACGCAAACTTTCAAAATGCGGTGAGCTATAGTCTCTCTGGTTGTTTTCGAAATACGGTCAAATTTCTAGGCATGCATATTCTTAGCAAGAAGTTGAATCTTTCCAAAATGTCACTAGTCTCGATACATTGACTTGCTGGTAGTGGGTCCACTACATAGATTTTCACAAGGTGTGAAGTTAATTTCGAAACACATAGCCAAAATTTCAAAGAACGGTGAGTCATTGTCTCTTTGTTTGTTCTCAAAACATGGTCAAATTTCTTGGCATGCATATTCTTATCAACAAGTTGAATCTTTCCAAACTCTCACTCGTCTCCATACATTGATTGCCTAGTGGTGGGTCCACTAAACATATTTTCTCAAGGTGTGAAGTTAAATTCGAAACAGAGCCAAAATTTCGAAACACAGAGAGTCATAGCATCTTTGATTGTTTTCAAAACACGGTCAAATTTCTAGCCATGCATATTCTTAGCAATAAGTTGAATCATTCCAAACTCTCACTCGTTCTAGATACATTGACTGTCTGGTGGGTCCAGTGAATAGATTTCGCATGGTGTGATGTTAATTTCAATACGCACGCAAACTATCAAAATGCGGTGAGCTATAGTCTCTTTGGTTGTTTTCGAAATACGGTCAAATTTCTAGGCATGCATATTCTTAGCAAGAAGTTGAATCTTTCCAAACTGTCACTAGTCTCGATACATTGACTTGCTGGTAGTGGGTCCACTAAATACATTTTCACAAGGTGTGAAGTTAATTTCGAAACACATAGCCAAAATTTCAAAGAACGGTGAGTCATAGTCTCTTTGTTTGTTCTCAAAACATGGTCAAATTTCTTGGCATGCATATTCTTATCAAGAAGTTGAATCTTTCCAAACTCTCACTCATCTCCATACATTGACTGCCTGGTGGTGGGTCCATTGAACAGATTTTCGCAAGGTGTGAAGTTAATTTCAAAACACAGCCAAAATTTTGAAACACGGTGAGTCATATCATCTTTGATTGTTTTCAAAACACGGTCAAATTTCTAGGCTTGCATATTCTTAGCAATAATTTGAATCATTCCAAACTCTCACTCGTTCTCGATACATTGACTGCTTGGTGGGTCAAGTGAACAGATTGTGCAAGGTTTGAAGTTAATTTTGAAACGCACGCAAAATTTCAAAACATGGTGAGGCATAGTCTCTTTGGTTGTTTGTGAAATACGGTCAAATTACTAGGCATGCATATTCTTAGCAAGAAGTTGAATCTTTCCAAACTTTCACTCGTCTTGATACATTAACTTCCTGGTAGTGGGTCCACTGAATAGATTATCGCAAGGTGTGAAGTTAATTTCGAAACATGGGCAAAATTTCAAAACACGGTGAGTCATAGTCTCTTTGATTGTTTTCAAAACACGGTCAAATTTCTAGGTATCCATATTCTTAGCAATAAGTTGAATCATTCCAAACTCTCACTCCTTCTCGATACATTGACTGCTTGGTAGGTCCACTGAACAGATTATCGCAAGGTGTGAAGTTAATTTTGAAACACAGCCAAACTTTCAAAACACGGTGAGTCATAGCCTCTTTGATTGTTTTCAAAACACGGTTAAATTTATAGGAATGCATATTCTTAGCAATAAGTGGAATCATTCCAAACTCTCACTCGTTCTTGATACATTGACTGCCTGGTGGGTCTAGTGAATAGATTTTTGCAAGGTGTGATGTTAATTTCGAAACGCACGCAAAATTTCAATACGCGGTGAGCCATAGCCACTTTGATTGTTTTGAAAACACAGTAAAATTTCTAGGCATACCTATTCTTAGCAATAAGTTGAATCATTCCAAACTCTCACTCGTTCCCGATACATTGACTGCCTGGTAGGTCCACTGAATAGATTATCGCAAGGTTCGAAGTTAATTTCGAAACACAGCCAAACTTTCAAAACATGGTGAGTCATAGTGACATGGGTATACCCTACAGGTACTCGAGCTTGGTATATACGGCCTGAATACGTAGAGGCCCACGGTGTCGCCAAGGCCCAAATGAAGAACTCGAGTAACCTACGGACTCTCGATTGCTTGAAGAACAAGAAGAAGCTAAAGATAGAAAGTTAAAAGGGGAAAACCCTAACATGTAACCGACTCGACCTGCTACCCGAGACCTAGCCTATCTATATAAAGGCTAGGAGGGAGCAGCGAGGAGGACACACGCAACCCTAGTTTCCACAACACTCGTCAGATTGCATCTGTGCACCATTGTAATCTTCGATTCCTTTGATAATTCCACGAGCAAACAAGCAGGAGTAGGGACCTCTACGAGGCCTGAACCTGAGTAAATCTCCGAGTCCCCTGTGTGCTTGTTTGCTAGCCGATAGATGTCTCCAGCGCTCTCTCCTTCTCCAAAACCCAAGTCCATAACAATGGGCATTGATGAGTTAAACCCTCGTCAATTGGCGCCGTCTGTGCGAATTGGGAGTGCTGATGTTGCGGCTTCTTCGGCCCCATCACCCGCGATCTACAACTCCGCAACAGCGGAGATTCGCCAGCTCTTCGGCGCGTTCGACTTCACCGTCCACACGCCGCCCACTCGCCCAGCTTTCAAGTCCGTCTGTCATGGAATCAGCCTGGCGATTGGGACCTTTCGCTTCCAAGTTGGTCAGATGGCCACACTTCGCATGCCTGACCAGCCGACGGTGCCGTCGATTGTCCCAACATCATGGTTCCCTCCATCCATCGACACCCTTAGTGAGCTAACCACCCCGACAATAGTCGAGAACACGGTCAGCGACAACAGTCGCGAATACGATCTGAGCGATTTGGCAACTGAAGATGAAGCCTATAGCTCCGGATCTAAGAGATGCGGGAGCAGCAGCTTCCCCAATCACTTCATGTGCATCGTCATCAACGCGGGCGACACCTCCGCCAATCGCGACAACACGGGCAACCGTGGCAATGAAACCGACCCGCCGAATGGTGGCAACGGCGGCAACGGTGGCAATGGTAACAATCTCACCCCCGCCAACAATGGAGGAGCAGTCGAACATCCAACCATAACCAACGAGCAAACCGGCGAACGCGTCATGGTCAGGCTCAATGAGCTTGAATGGGCTGTTGCGAAACTACGGGGAACCCTTTACCCCCCGGTTCCTCGCAAGAACTTCTGATGGGCTACCATTGGCTCCTGAAGGAGGAATTTAAGCGCCAAGCGCAAATAATCGCGCAGCTCGAAGCACGTAAAAAGGCGGTGGACGAGTCGAGCCTTCGACGTGCTGGGCTCTCCTCTCATGGACGATCCTCATCAAAGGGCAACGAGTACCTCGCAAACAAGAGGCGGTCTCAAATGGCCCACCTCACTGAGCAAGAACGCATAGAAGCTGCAAAGGTCCTCGACTTCAGCTCTATGACAGTCGACACACGGGGCAACGTGGTCCCCAAGACGCTGTAGGCCGCGGTGACAGCAGCCACCATGTACCTCCTCAACAACCAGCCGCCAGCTGGAGATCCCCGAGCCGCCATGCACTAATCCACGATCACGGGCTTGGGACTAATCGAGGCTGCCCTCGACAAGGAACCAACACCGGAACCGAAAAAGGGCAAAGCACTAGCAAAGCGCTACTCCTCGCCCTCATCCAGCGACGACAGTCACGACCTGTCTCGACGCCGGCGCTCACGGCGACATGACCGCGACTATGATGCGCGTGACGACCTCACGCAGCACAAGATTTACAAATCAAGGGCGCGACGTGCCCAGTCGACTGACTCGGAAGAGGAAGATGTGGAGCTCTGCTGTGCCAGATGGTTCAGCAGGTCCATCAGCCAAAAGCGAATGCCCAAGGGGTTCAAACTCCCGTCAGAGAACCCGAAGAAAATAAAAGCCATACTAGCCATGGAGAAGCCGAAAAAACATAAGGGGCGTCCAGTAGCTGGCTGGGCGAATCGCGACCCTTAGTCGATTCATCAGTCGGATGGAAGAAAAGGGACTGCCCTTCTACCAACTCCTCCGCAAAGCTGAAAAGTTTGACTGGACCAATGAAGCGCAAGAAGCATTCGAAGACCTCAAGCGCCTGCTATCCACTTCGCCAGTACTGGTGACCCCGTGAGAAAGGGAACTGCTGTAGCTGTATATCTTCGCAACCAACCAGGTGGTCAGCATAGTACTTGTGGTCAAACGATCCGAGGAAAACATGGTCCACGGGGTACAGCGCCCAGTCTACTACCTCAGCAAGGTCCTCACACCAACAAAACATTGGTACCCGCACTACCAGAAGCTGGCGTACGGCGTCTTCATGACCGCCCGGCGACTGCGCCATTACTTCTAGGAACACCCAATCGTGGTGGTCAAGGACGCCCCGTTGGGGCTAATCCTCAATAACTCCGACGCCACAGGACGAGTCGCGCTTTGGGGAATAGAATTGTCTCCATGGGACATTACATACAAAAAGCGCGACGCAATCAAGTCGCAAGTTCTTCCTAACTTCCTCGTGCACTTGATGGAGAACCAGCTCCCTGACAAACCAGATATGTCCTACCTCTGGACAATGCACTTCGATGGATCCAAGCGGAAGGACGGAGCAAGTGCAGGTGTCATACTGACATCACCTCAAGGGGACAAGCCAAAGTACATCATGCGAATGCAGTTCACCGCCTCCAACAACGGAGCTGAATACGAGGCCCTGCTACATGGGATGAGGATGGCAAAAGCCTGCGGTGCCAAAAGGCTCATTATATATGGCGACTCCAAGTTGGTCGTCAACCAAACCATGCATGAGTGCGACGCACTAAACGACAACATGATCGCCTACCGTGACCTCTACGACACACTCGAAGGGGACTTCGATGGCTGCGAACTGCGGCACGTAGGCCACGAAAGCAATGATGTGGCGGATGCACTCGCCAACATAGGCTCTACCTGTGCCCCCATACCACCTAGGCTATTTCTCGAGCGCATCTGGGAATGCTCCATCAAGCCAAAGGCAGCAGAGAAGAAAACAAGCGCAGCAACGGACTCGGGGGCTAAGCCGCCCAATGAGCCAATGGCACTCGATGACTTGGAGCTGGATACATGACTCGAGGGACCAATGAGCTTCATGATGATCGAGCAATCCTGGACTCAACTGTACATCACATACCTCCTCACCAAGAGGCTACCGGGCGATCCGACTGATGCACAGCACATCGCGCGGTTATCCAAGGCATTCGCTGTTATCAACGGCGAACTGTATAAATGTAGCATCACAGGAGTACTTCAACGATGCGTCTCCATGGCCGATGGAAGAGCTGTTCTCCTCGACATCCATGAGGGGACCTGCGGGCACCACACCGGCAGTCGCGCCCTTGTTGCAAAAGTTCTACGAGCTGGATTATACTAGCCTACAGCCATGCGCGATGCCAAGGACATCGTCCAAAAATGCAACGCTTGCTAGCGACTCGCGGACAAGACGCACGCACCTGGCGCAGAGCTTTGGCCAATTCCATTTCCCTGACCCTTCGCGCAATGGGGACTCGACATGGTTGGCAAACTCCCAAGGTCCTCACGAGGAGGCTACGTCTACCTCTTGGTCGCAGTCGACAAATTCACCAAGTGGATAGAGGCCATGCTAGTGACCAATCAATCAGGGCACAACGCAGTCAAGTCTTCGAGTCCGTCGTCTACCGCTTCGGAGTGCCGCTGAGCATCATCACCGACAATGGGACAAACTTCACATCCATGGAATTCCAAGAATTCTGCGAGAATCTCGGAATGAACATCAGCTACGCCTCGGTGGCACACCCACAGACCAATGGTCAGGTTGAAAAGGCGAACGGGCTCGTCTTCGGCGGCATCAAGAAGCGACTCCTCCGGCCACTCGAACAAGCCGCGGGTTGCTGGCCAGACAAACTACAATCAGTACTCTGGAGACTACGCACAACTCCAAACAGTGCTACAGACTACACCCCGTTCTTTATGGTGCACGGGGCTGAAGCGGTACTACACCGAGGTTTGTACAAGTCATTTGTCTTGGCGGTAAATACAGCGAGTCAACCTTGGCACTCGAAGACTCCGTCGACCTCCTTGACGAGGCAAGGGAAATCGCCACGGAAAGATCAACGATCTACCAGTAGAACCTGCGCAACTACGCCCCAGATCCTTCGTCGAAGGTGACCTGGTCCTGCGGCTGAAGCAGCAAGGACATCTCAAGCTCGAGTCCCCCTGGGAAGGACCATACGTGATTACAGAAGTAATCCCAGGTGGCGCCTATCGCCTTCAAGATTTAGAGACAGGAGTCGCATACTCCAACCCCTGGAACGTCGCGCAACTATGACGCTTCTACCCTTAGTCATTTTTACTTTTACATTACAAATAAGGCACTCAGCCAAGGCTACTTAGCCACACATTGTACTTCGTACTATCTCACGAATAAATAAAGCTAAGTGGCCCAAAACTCCGTGTTCTCCTTTATTTTTCTGCAACTTATCTACTCGGGGGCTGCGCCACCCTATACACATATGTTCTACGAACTAAAACGCGATATCCTGAGTAGCTGGCGCATCAATCGAAACCCTTGACACAACATCAACCCTGTTGCAACGCACCAGACAGGTTGACAAGGGACTGAGATAAGCGCATGGCCATGCTAACGAAAAGGAGTCGCATAGTTCAACGCACTCATAAAACATACACGCTAGCAAGATCTTTATATGTCTTCAATAATTATGCACATCATTACATACGAACTTTACAGCATTGGTACGTTTATGTGCAGGATACAAACTTAGCTACTACTGCAACAAAAGTACGTTGGTCTGCTCCTCGAAGAAATCGACGATCTCCTCTGCTGGGCGATCCACTGCCTGATAGTGCGGCACCATATTCCAAGCAGAACCTGCTGGTGGCGCAGGTGGCCCAGCCGCAATTGCCGCAACGTCTATGTCAGGCCTATGCAGTCGCACCAGCGATAGAGCGGCATTGGCACCAGCCACCAACTGTTTCCTTACACACTCGCGAACCGCAGCCAGGTCTTGAAACTTGGCAAGAAGGGCCAGCAGGCTTGATGGAGCAACATCCAGCGGAAACATCGTTCGATAAATGTCCTTCAAGCACGACTATGACTTCTTCAGAAAGTGCAGCACTCGTGACGCACGATCCTGCAGGGTCGCCAGCACAATCGCACGATCATGATCCACCTAGAAGTATCCACTCTCCTGAAGCTGCTCTTGGGTCAGATCATGCATGCGAATAGCAATCCTATCCTTCTCATCCTGCGGATGGCGCGCGCTGACAACTATACAAAGCAACAACGGAAGCATAAGTACAGCATACCATTGCGAGTGACTACAAGGAAAAGATAAGAGCAAGCAAACTAACACTTAAATTGGTCGCCAAGCTGCGTCATCTCCCCCAGCAGATACTGTTCTCGGGCGGTGGCCTTCTCCGCCTTTGACTTCCATACATCCGTGTTACCGCAGAGCACGGGCAATTCATGCTCCAACTACTTCACGCGATCACGCAGTCGCGAAAGCAGCGACAACTCATCCACCCTGGAGCGCGGTGGTGCCAAACTATGATCAAGGGGCGGCGAATCCTGAGGTTCCCTCAAAGGATCAGTTGATGTACCCTACCACAAACCAAGCAAGAATCAATAAGATCAAATCGACACATAGACAAAAGACTCGAGTGCATTCAAGATTGGCAAAAGTATCAGCAGATACACTAGCCACAGGCATGTTCTTGAGAAAACACATAAACTAATCAAATATTACAAAACTACTAAGGAGCAATTGGCTTCTTCGACTTAGACGGCTTCCGGGGCCTCATCGAGTCAGTGTCGGTATCAGATGCCACTGACTTTCCGCCAGCCCCTGATGTTGCAGCCTTTGCCGCCTTCTTGGCTCGCTGCAGCTCCTCAGAGTACTTTGCAACTGTGTTAATTAGCTGCAGCCCATACTTGCCACATGCAGTCGTGAAGGGAGCAAAGACTACCTGCTGGCCGTCCGTGCTAACGGGCATCGCCCTCAAGACCACTACAGGATCAACTTTGACTCTGTGGGCTTGAACCATCGCGAGCGACATCGACGCACCAGCCGTGCAGAGCGAATTCTTGAAATTTGCAGGGATGCCACCAACAAAGGACTCCACTAGCTCATCCATATTCTCGATATGTTCATCCTTGGGTGCCAGCTCCTCCCGGAGGCAACTGAGTACGCCCTTGGCCTTGGAGAGCGTCTCTCGCACGGCAGAGCTGCGATCCGCGACTGCTGCAACAGCACCCACCAAAGCATCGTCACGACGGAGGGCCTGAGGGTCAAAGCTCAAATCATTGGCATCTGCAACCATGCAGAGGTTCAAAGAGTCAGCACCAATAACAAATTTGAAAAGCAAAGCACCACAACTTCACACAAGGGAACACCCGAGAGAGCCTAGGCGATTGAGAAAAGTTGTTCCTCAAACAACTTCTCCCTCGCTGTGATGGAAGCACGCAGATCCTCTTCGTGCTTTTGCGCCTCGTCACGCAACGCGATTGCCTCATCGCGACTCTTCACAGCCGCAGCGAGCGTCTTTTCCATGGCGACAACGTCATTAAGAAGGACATTATGTTCAGCTACAAAACAACACAAAAGGGATTGACTATTAGTCGACTATAGGACAACGATGTAAAAGAATGAGAAGAAACGGGCACTTACTTTCCACCATGCGATATCGCGTATCCAGCATTGCATGCTGGCGACCCATTGTAAGCACCTGGTCCTCTAGATAAGCGGCTTCTTTCACAAGGAGCTATCGCAAAAGAAAACAACAAAGTCAACATATGCCATAGGCAAAATCGACTGCAGCATGAGAAGAAGAGAGGCTACACTCACATGATCCTCCAGTGACTCCGAAGTCGACTGGTGTGCAGTCATCCGTGCAACCATCCGATGCTCCCCATCGTGTGGAGAGCTTGATGAATTGTGCCCGGAGTGGGCCGCCAATGGAGGAGAGGAAGCACACTCAACCTCTTTCTTGGCTCTGGAGGTCGCGACTCCAAATTCTTTCAAAAATTGGACGTCGCCAGAAGATGACGACGCCTGCTGACTGCAAGATAAAATCAACATCAAGAAAAGGCAACTGTAAAGAAGAACCAAAAAAGGAAGATTCGAATACTTAGTAATCAAAATTATCAAAGTCAAAAGTTGGCTCCCCCGACTCTGATGAGAACTCCTTTGGAAGTTGCATCTTCTTACGAGAAGAGGGCGCCATGGCACTCACAGGAATGGCAGGGATCGGCGACTCTGGACCAACGCCTTCACCTTCCGTAGTCGAAGGAGACAACGCATCGGAATCCTCGCTGCCCGAGAGCTTGCGAGTATCCGGACTACCGGACTCGGGGGCTTCCTCCTCCGCATCAGATGGGACGGTCGACTCTGACTCGTCCTCTTCCAAGGCTTCGCGAGGGATAATCCCCTCAGCAAGAGGAGGCATATAGGGTGACACCGCCCAATCCTGTATACAGACAACAATTTAGCACAAAGATAACAAACAACAAAGAAGCAATCAACAAACTAAGCTACTACGTAGCACAACTATACCTCAGGAGGAGGGTTAGCAGCATCGAACGGAGGAACAACTGGTTCACTGGGGAGCACGTCCTTGACGGTGCACCTAGTAACCAGTCGAACCCTCTTATCTACCTCACTCGCGGACATGTCATCGGCAGACACATGAGTGACATCGTCAGCGCCAGCCCACTGAAACATGGGGTGGACTCTGGCCTGCAGCGGCTGGACGCGACGGTGCAGCCACGTGCAAATGAGCGTGCAGCCTCCTTCCTCTTTGCCTATGCAACTATCAAGGTCGCAGACGCGCTCGTACAACACATCTGTCTCCCCGGACATGTCGGGCATAACCACATTCCTCCAGGAGTGCCTCCTCTTGCATGGAGTCGAGGAGTCGAAGGGCGCGAGTCCGAAGTGGTCTCCGTCGGCCTTCTGGTCATGAACGTAGAACCACTTGTCCCTCCACCCTTGGACGGACATCATCAGCTTGATGTCGAAGTATGTGGCGGATGGATCGACATGGATTCCGCAGCCGCCTACATCATAGACTATGGAACCAGATGTCGATTGGCGTTTCAATTTGAAGAGGCACTTGAAGAGACCGAAATGCGGCTCGATCCCGAGCCAGCACTCGTAGAGGGTGATGTAGCAAGCTACGTGGAGGATGGAATTGGGGGACAGCTGATGGAGCTGGAGCCCATAAAAACAAAGAAGGCCCCTGAAGAAAGGATGCAGGGGCAAAGAGAGGCCGCGAATGATGAACGATAGGAACATCACTCAAAAACCGGCAGGTGGAGAGGGGATTACCTCGCCGTCGGGGACGCGCGCGTCGGCAACTATGGCGGACAACACTCCGTCTTGGCGAAGAAGACGAAGATCAGAGGACTTAATGACGGATGGACGCCACGCGCCATTCGTGACGCGGGTGCCCATGCCCTTCTTCTTCCCGCCTGCGGCGGTGCTGGTGCCCGCAGCGGCGGAGCCGCCCTTCTTCTTCACCACAGCAGCGGTAGCCGCGGAATCGGTCGTAGCACCTCCTTTCTTCTTCCCAATTACGCGGCGGCGATGCGACCGGAGGAAGTAGCTGGGAAATGTGTGGAGCTGGTCCAGCGCCGCGAAGGACAAGAGCGCAGAGAAAGTAGAGGAGCAGTGGCAATGGCGATGAAGGCAAAGGATGAACGAAAGCATATGTGAATTTTACCGTCGCAGCGTCACTACTTAACCCCTGGAGGATGCCATCCAACAGCTCAGAAAAACCCTACTGGACGCGTGGCGTTCATCGCGCTTGACACGTGGAAGAGATGAAACGCGAACCGTCCCCCCACAACTCCCATTACGCGCAGAAATCGAGGAGGCGTAGTTAAAATAAAGATTACGCACGCCCGGTCAAATCAAAGTCAGGGACTGGGACCCACCGCTCGTCACATCCCGTCAAACTCGCCCACGCGGGCAACTGAGGTCATGAAATCATCAGCACTAACGTCATCAAAACTACACAGTAGAAGACTTCGACTACTTTAGTCCTTGCTCGAGTCTTCGACTCCACCAAGCACTCGGGGGCTACTCCCATAGGGAGCGCTGGTCGCGCACCCTATGATTTTTCTTCTTCTTTTTGCACGAACATGGACAATCAAGGCAAACCCAACCACTCGAAACACGGTTCGACTATGGACATGGGTTACTCCCATAGGGAGCGCCGGAAACAAATTCGACTGAAACAAGCAAACAAAAGACAACATCAGTCGCAAAAGTTCTTTAGTCCCTGCCTGAGTCTTCGACTCAACCAGGACTCGAGGGCTACTCCCATAGGGAGCGCTGGTCACGCACCCTATGATTATTTGTACAAAGTACTGTGTGTTGATAACATCCACACTCAAAGTATATGGCGACACCGCCTCATTATTTTCCCTACAAAGAGACTGTGTCTCCTGGGTCACCTGAATCATGTCCGCGATGAAAAAAATCGGATGCAGTGCTTGCAGCGTGAAGGTAAGACCTAAATAAGGCCTAGCAACGCATTAAGCTGCGCACTACCAGAAATATATTCGTGCCTGCAGGTACTATTAACATGCCTTGACGGACACGTCGAGTGCTCACACCCATATAACTGGAATTCGACTCCTATAAGACCTCCGCGGCTTGAGTCGAATTACACGAGCACTTTTCAGGATTGGAGTCCGGGGACTCGAGTTTGAGTAGATGGCGTTGTTTTACCCTAAGGTAGTTAACTGATACCGGTACATCGGTTAAATCAGGCACGCACATCAACAATCCCTATGACATAAACATAGCAGTCGAAAAACATACTCAGTCATGCACTCGAAAGGCTTCATAAAGTCTCCAGTCGAATCTGTGATTCCACTAGACACTCGGCTCCTACTGACATGCGTATACCCTATAGGTACTCGAACTTGGTATATACGGCCTGAATACGTAGAGGCCCACGGTGTCTCCAAGGCCCAAATGAAGAACTCGAGTAACCTACGGACTCTCGATTGCTTGAAGAACAAGAAGAAGCTAAAGATAGAAAGTTAAAAGGGGAAAACCCTAACATATAACCGACTCGACCTGCTACCCGAGACCTAGCCTATCTATATAAAGGCTAGGCGGGGGTGGCGAGGAGGGCACACACAACCCTAGTTTCCACAAACGTCGCCAGATTGCATCTGCGCACCATTGTAATCTTCGATTCCTTTGATAATTCCACGAGAAGACAAGCAGGAGTAGGGACCTCTACGAGGCCTGAACCTGGGTAAATCTTCGAGTCCCCTGTGTGCTTGTTTGTTAGCCGATAGATGTCTCCAGCTCTCCCACCTTCTCCAAAACCCAAGTCCATAACAATGGGCATTGATGAGTTAAACCCTCGTCACATAGTCTCTTTGGTTGTTTTCAAAATATGGTCAAACTTTCAAGGCATGCATATTCTTAGCAAGAATTTGAATCTTGCCAAACAACTCTCACTTGTTTTTGATACATTGACTGCCTGGTGGATCCACTGAAAATATTATCGCAAGGTGTGAAGTTAATTTCGAAACACGACGAAAATATGAAGACACGGTGAGTCATAGTCTTTGTTTGTTTTCAAAACATGGTCAAATTTCTAGGCATGCATATTCTTAGCAAGAAGTTGAATCTTTCCAAACTCACACTCGTCTCCATCCATTGACTGCCTAGTGGTGGGTCCACTAAACAGATTTTCGCAAGGTTTGAAGTTAATTTTGAAACACAGCCAAAATTTTGAAAGACGATGAGTCATAGCATCTTTAATTGTTTTGAAAACACGGTCAAATTTCTAGGCATGCATATTCTTAGCAATAAGTTGAATCATTCCAAACTCTCACTCGTTCTTGATACATTGACTGCATGGTGAGTCTAGTGAATAGATTTTCGCAAGGAGTGAAGTTAATTTTCAAATGCACGCAAAATTTGAAAACACGGTGAGCCATAGTCTCTTTGGTTCTTTTCAAAATACGGTCAAATTTCTTGGCATGCATATTCTTAGCAAGAAGTTGAATCTTTCCAAACTGTCACTCATCTCGATACATTGACTTCCTGGTAGTGGGTCCACTGAATAGATTTTTACAAGGTGTGAAGTTAATTTCAAAACACAGCCAAAATTTCAAAACACGGTGAGTCATAGTCTCTTTGTTTGTTTTCAAAACACGGTCAAATTTCTAGGTATGCATATTCTTAGCAAGAAGTTGAATTTTTCCACACTCTCACTCCTCTCCATACATTGACTACCTGGTGGTGGGTCCACTGAATAGATTTTCACAAGGTGTGAAGTTAATTTCGAAGCACAACCAATATTTCGGAACATGCTGAGTCATAACATCTTTGATTGTTTTCAAAACATGATCAAATTTCTAGGCATGCATATTCTTTGCAATAATTTGAATCATTCCAATCTCTCACTCGTTCTCGATACATTGACTATCTGGTGGGTCTAGTGAATAGATTTTCGCAAGGTGTGAAGTTAATTTCGAAACACATGCAAATTTCCAAAAACGCGGTGAGCCATAGTCTCTTTGGTTGTTTCCGAAATACGATCAAATTTCTAGGCATCCATATTCTTAGCAAGAAGTTGAATCTTTCCAAACTGTCACTCGTCACGATACATTGACTTCTTGGTAGAGGGTCCACTGAATAGATTTTCGCATGGTGTGAAGTTAATTTCGAATCATAGCCAAAATTTCAAAACACGGTGAGTCATAGTCTCTTTGTTTGTTTTCAAAACACATTCAAATTTCTAGGCATGCATATTCTTAGCAAGAAGTTGAATCTTTCCAAACTCTCACTCTTCTCCATACATTGACTACCTGGTGGTGGGTCTACTGAACAGATTTTCTCAAGGTGTGAAGATAATTTCGAAACACAGCCAAAATTTCGAAAATCTGTGAGTCATAGCATATTTGATTGTTTTCAAAACAAGGTCAAATTTCTAGGCATGCATATTCTTAGCAATAAGTTGAATCATTTCAAACTCTCATTCTTTCTCGATATATTGACTGCCTGGTGGGTCCAGTGAACAGATTTTCGCAAGGTGTGAAGTTAATTTTGATATGCACGCAAAATTTCAAAACACGGTGAGCTATAGTCTCTTTGGTTGTTTTCGAAACATGGTCAAATTTCTAGGCATGCATATTCTTAGCGAGAAGTTGAATCGTTCCAAACTGTAATTCATCTCGATACATTGACTTCCTGGTAGTGGGTCCACTAAATAGATTTTGACAATGTGTGAATTTAATTTCGAAACACATAGCCAAAAATCCAAAACACGTTGAGTCATAGTCTCTTTGTTTGTTTTCAAAACATGGTCAAATTTATAGGAATGCATATTCTTATCAAGAAGTTGAATCTTTCCAAACTCTCTCCATACATTGACTGCTTGGTGCTGGGTCCACTAAACATATTTTTGCAAGGTGTGAAGTTAATTTCAAAACACAGCCAAAATTTCGAGACACAGTCAGTCATAGTCTCTTTGTTTGTTTTCAAAAAAGGTCAAATATCTAGGCATGCATATTCTTAGCAAGAAGTTGAATCTTTCCAAACTCACACTCGTCTCCATACATTGACTGCCTAGTGGTGGGTCCACTAAATAGATTTTTGCAATGTTTGAAGTTAATTTCGAAACACAACCAAAATTTCAAAAGAAGGTGAGTCATAGCATCTTTAATTGTTTTGAAAACACTATCAAATTTCTAGGAATGCATATTCTTAGCAATAAGTTGAATCATTCCAAACTCTCACTCGTTCTTGATACATTGACTTCTTGGTGAGTCAAGTGAACAGATTTTCGCAAGGAGTGAAGTTAATTTCAAAATGCACGCAAAATTTCAAAACATTGTGAGCCATAGTCTCTTTGGTAGTTTTCAAAATACGGTCAAATTTCTAGGCATGCATATTGTTAGCAAGAAGTTGAATCTTTACAAACTGTCCCTTATCTCGATACATTGACTTCTTGGTAGTGGGTCCACTGAATAGATTTTTGCAAGGTGTGAAGTTAATTTCAAAACACAGCCAAAATTTCAAAACACGGTGAGTCATAGTCTCTTTGTTTGTTTTCAAAACATGGTCAAATTTCTAGGTATGCATATTCTTAGCAAGAAGTTGAATCTTTCCAAACTGTCACTCGTATCCATACATTGACTACCTGGTGGTGGGTCCACTGAGCAGATTTTCGCAAGGTGTGAAGTTAATTTCGAAACACAGCCAAAATTTCGAAACACGGTGAGTCATAGCATCTTTGATTGTTTTCACGACATGATCAAATTTCTAGGCATGCATATTATTAGCAATAAGTTGAATCATTCTAAACTCTCACTCGTTCTCGATATATTGACTGTCTGGTGGGTCCAGTGAATAGATTTTTGCAATGTGTGAAGTTAATTTCGAAACACATGCAAAATTTCAAAACGCGGTGAGCCATAGTCTGTTTGGTTGTTTTTGAAATACGATCAAATATCTATGCATCCATATTCTTAGCAAGAAGTTGAATCTTTCCAAACTGTCACTCGTCTCGATACATTGACTTCCTGGTATTGGGTCCACTAAATAGATTTTCGCATGGTGTGAAGTTAATTTCAAATCACAGCCAAAATTTCAAAACACAGTGAGTCATAGTCTCTTTGTTTGTTTTCAAAACACGTTCAAATTTCTAGGCATGCATATTCTTAGCAAGAAGTTGAATCTTTAAAAACTCTCACTCGTCTCCATACATTGACTGCCTGGTGGTGGGTCAACTGAACAGATTTTCTCAAGGTGTGAAGCTAATTTCGAAACAAAGCCAAAATTTCGAAAAACAGTGAGTCATAGCATCTTTGATTGTTTTCAAAACACGGTCAAATTTCTAGGCATGCATATTCTTAGAAATAAGTTGAATCATTCCAAACTCTCACTCGTTCTTGATACATTGACTGTCTTGTGGGTCCAGTGAACAGATTTTCGCAAGATGTGAAGTTAATTTCGATACGCACACAAAATTTCAAAACACGGTGAGCTAGTCTCTTTGGTTGTTTTCGAAGTACGGTCAAATTTCTAGGCATGCATATTCTTAGCAAGAAGTTGAATCTTTCCAAACTGTCACTCGTCTCGATACATTATCTTCCTGGTAGTGGGTCCACTCAATATATTTTGACATGGTGTGAAGTTAATTTTGAAACACATAGCCAAAATTTCAAAACATGGTGAGTCATAGTCTCTTTGTTTGTTTCCAAAACATGGTTAAATTTATAGGAATGCATATTCTTATCAAGAAGTTGAATCTTTCCGAACTCTCACTCATCTCCATAGATTGACTGCCTACTGGTGGGTCCACTGAACAAATTTTTGCAAGGTGTGAAGTTAATTTCAAAACACAGCCAAAATTTCAAGACACGGTCAATCATAGTCTCTTTGTTTGCTTTTAAAACACGGTTGAATTTCTAGGCATGCATATTCTTAGCAAGAAGTTGAATCTTTCCAAACTCACACTCGTCTCCATACATTGACTGCCTAGTGGTGGGTCCACTAAACAGATTTTCGCAAGGTTTGAAGTTAATTTCGAAACACAACCAAAATTTCGAAAGACAGTGAGTCATAGCATCTTTAATTGTTTTCAAAACACTATCAAATTTCTAGGCATGCATATTCTTAGGAATAAGTTGAATCATTCCAAACTCTCAATCGTTCTTGATACATTGACTTCTTGGTGAGTCCAGTGAATATATTTTCATAAGGAGTGAAGTTAATTTCGAAATGCACGCAAAATTTCAAAACGCAGTGAGCCATAGTCCCTTTGGTTGCTTTCAAAATACGGTCAAATTTCTAGGCATGCATATTCTTAGCAAGAAGTTGAATCTTTACAAACTGTCACTTATCTCGATACATTGACTTCCTGGTAGTGGGTCCACTAAATGGATTTTTGCAAGGTGTGAAGTTAATTTCAAAACATAGCCAAAATTTCAAAACATGGCGAGTCATAGTATCTTTTTTTGTTTTCAAAACATGGTCAAATTTCTAGGTATGCATATCCTTAGAAAGAAGTTGAATCTTTCCAAACTCCCACTCGTCTCCATACATTGACAACCTGGTGGTGGGTCCACTAAACAGATTTTCGCAAGGTGTGAAGTTAATTTCGAAACACAGCCAAAATTTCGATACACGGTGAGTCATAGCATCTTTGATTGTTTTCACGACATGATCAAATTTCTAGGCATGCATATTCTTAGCAATAAGTTGAATCTTTCCAAACTCTCACTCATTCTCGATACATTGACTGTCTGGTGGGTCCAGTGAATAGATTTTCGCAACGTGTGAAGTAAATTTTGAAACACATGCAAAATTTCAAAACACGGTGAGCCATAGTCTCTTTAGTTGTTTTCGAAATACGATCAAATATCTAGGCATCCATATTCTTAGCAAGAAGTTTAATCTTTCCAAACTGTCACTCGTCTCGATACATTGACTTCCTGGTAGTGGGTCCACTAAATAGATTTTCGCATGGTGTGAAGCTAATTTCGAATCACAGCCAAAATTTCAAAACACGGTGAGTCATAGTCTCTTTGTTTGTTTTCAAAACACGTTCAAATTTCTAGGCATGCATATTCTTAGCAAGAAGTCGAATCTTTCCAAACTCTCACTCGTCTCCAGACATTGGTACTGGTGGTGGGTCCCTTTGAACAGATTTTCTCAAGGTGTGAAGTTAATTTCGAAACACAGCCAAAATTTCGAAAAATAGTGAGTCATAGCATCTTTGATTGTTTTCAAAACAAGGTCAAATTTCTAGGCATGTATATTCTTAGCAATAAGTTGAATCATTCCAAACTCTCACTCGTTCTCGATACATTGACTGTCTGGTGGGTCAAGTGAACAGATTTTGCAAGGTTTGAAGTTCATTTTGAAACGCACGCAAAATTTCAAAACATGGTGAGCCATAGTCTCTTTGGTTGTTTGAGAAATACGGTCAAATTTCTAGGCATGCATATTCTTAGCAAGATGTTGAATCTTTCCAAACTGTCACTCGTCTTGATACATTGACTTCCTGGTAGTGGGTCCATTGAATAGATTTTCGCAAGGTGTGAAGTTAATTTTGAAACACGGGCAAAATTTCAAAACACGGTGAGTCATAGTCTCTTTGATTATTTTCAAACCACGGTTAAATTTCTAGGCATGCATATTCTTAGCAAGAAGTTAAATCTTTCCAAACTCTCACTTGTTCTCGATATATTCACTATCGCCTAGTGGTGGGTCCACTGAACTGATTATCGCAAGGTGTGAAGTTAATTTCAAAACACACCCCAAATTTCAAAACACGGTGAGTCATAGTCTCTTTGATTATTTTCAAAACATGGTCAAATTTCTAGGCATCCATATTCTTAGCAAGAAGTTGAATCTTTCCAAACTCTCACTCATCTCCATACATTAACTGCCTGGTGGTGGGTCGACTGAATTGATTTTCACAAGGTGTGAAGTTAATTTCGAAACACAGCCAACTTTTCAAAACACGGTGAGTCATAGCATCTTTGACTGTTTTCAAACCACGGTCAAATTTCTAGGCATGCATATTGTTTGCAATAAGTTGAATCATTCCAAATTCTCACTCGTTCTCGATACATTGACTGCCTGGTGGGTCGAGTGAACAGATTTTCGCAAGGTGTGAAGTTAATTTCAAAACGCACGCATGATTTCAAAACACGGTGAGCCATATTCCCTTTGGTTGTTTTGAAATCGTTCAAATTTCTAGGCATCCATATTCTTAGCAAGAAGTTGAATCTTTCCAAATTGTCACTCGTCTCGATACATTGACTTCCTGGTAGTGTGTCCACTGAATATATTTTTGCAAGGTGTGAAGTTAATTTTGAAACACAGCCAAAATTTCAAAACACGGTGAGTCATGGTCTCTTTGTTTGTTTTGAAAAAACGGTCCAATTTCTAGGCATGCATAATCTTAGCAACAAGTTGAATCTTTCCAAACTCTCACTCATCTCTATACATTGACTGCCTGGTGGTGCGTCCACTGAATAGATTTTCTCAAGGTGTGAAGTTAATTTCGAAACACATCCAAAATTTCGAAACACAGTGAGTCATAGCATCTTTGATTGTTTTCAAAACATGGTCAAATTTCTAGGCATGCATATTCTTAGCAATAAGTTGAATCATTCCAAACTCTCACTCGTTCTCGATACATTGACTGTCTGGTGGGTCTAGTGAATAGATTTTACAAGGTGTGAAGTATATTTTGTAACACATGCAAAATTTCAAAACACGGTGTGCCATAGTCTCTTTGGTTGTTTTCGAAATACGATCAAATATCTAGGCATCCATATTCTTAGCAAGAAGTTGAATCTTTCCAAACTGTCACTCGTCTCGATACATTGACTTCCTGGTTGTGGGTCCACTGAATAGATTTTACATGGTGTGAAGTTAATTTCGAATCACAGCCAAAATTTCAAAACACGGTGAGTCATAGTCTCTTTGTTTGTTTTCAAAACATGTTCAAATTTCTAGGCATGCATATTCTTAGCAAGAAGTCGAATCTTTCCAAACTCTCACTCGTCTCCAGACATTGACTGCCTGGTGGTGGGTCCACTGAACAGATTTTCTCAAGGTGTGAAGTTAATTTGGCTCTGCCAAAATTTCGAAAAACAGTGAGTCATAGCATCTTTGATTGTTTTCAAAACAAGGTCAAATTTCTTGGCATGCATATTCTTAGCAATAAGGTGAATCATTCCAAACTCTCACTCGTTCTCAATACATTGACTGTCTGGTGGGTCCAGTGAACAGATTTTGCAAGGTTTGAAGTTCATTTTGAAATGCACGCAAAATTTCAAAACATGGTGAGCCATAGTCTCTTTGGTTGTTTGAGAAAGACGGTCAAATTTCTAGGCATGCATATTCTTAGCAAGATGTTGAATCTTTCCAAACTGTCACTCGTCTTGATACATTGACTTCCTGGTAGTGGGTCCATTGAATAGATTTTCGCAAGGTGTGAAGTTAATTTTGAAACACGGGCAAAATTTCAAAACAGGTGAGTCATAGTCTCTTTGATTATTTTCAAACCACGGTTAAATTTCTAGGCATGCATATTCTTAGCAAGAAGTTAAATCTTTCCAAACTCTCACTTGTTCTCGATATATTCACTATCGCCTAGTGGTGGGTCCACTGAACTGATTATCGCAAGGTGTGAAGTTAATTTCAAAACACACCCCAAATTTCAAAACACGGTGAGTCATAGTCTCTTTGATTATTTTCAAAACATGGTCAAATTTCTAGGCATGCATATTCTTAGCAAGAAGTTGAATCTTTCCAAACTCTCACTCATCTCCATACATTAACTGCCTGGTGGTGGGTCGACTGAATTGATTTTTGCAAGGTGTGAAGTTAATTTCGAAACACAGCCAACTTTTCAAAACATGGTGAGTCATAGCATCTTTGACTGTTTTCAAACCACGGTCAAATTTCTAGGCATGCATATTCTTTGCAATAAGTTGAATCATTCCAAATTCTCACCCGTTCTCGATACATTGACTGCCTGGTGGGTCCAGTGAACAGATTTTCGCAAGGTGTGAAGTTAATTTCAAAACGCACGCATGATTTCAAAACACGGTGAGCCATATTCCCTTTGGTTGTTTTTGAAATACGTTCAAATTTCTAGGCATCCATATTCTTAGCAAGAAGTTGAATCTTTCCAAATTGTCACTCGTCTCGATACATTGACTTCCTGGTAGTGTGTCCACTGAATATATTTTTGCAAGGTGTGAAGTTAATTTCGAAACACAGCCAAAATTTCAAAACACGGTGAGTCATGGTCTCTTTGTTTGTTTTGAAAAACGGTCCAATTTCTAGGCATGCATAATCTTAGCAACAAGTTGAATCTTTCCAAACTCTCACTCATCTCTATACATTGACTGCCTGGTGGTGCGTCCACTGAATAGATTTTCTCAAGGTGTGAAGTTAATTTCGAAACACATCCAAAATTTCGAAACACAGTGAGTCATAGCATCTTTGATTGTTTTCAAAACATGGTCAAATTTCTAGGCATGCATATTCTTAGCAATAAGTTGAATCATTCCAAACTCTCACTCGTTCTCGATACATTGACTGTCTGGTGGGTCTAGTGAATAGATTTTCGCAAGGTGTGAAGTAAATTTTGAAACACATGCAAAATTTCAAAACACGGTGAGCCATAGTCTCTTTGGTTGTTTTCGAAATACGATCAAATATCTAGGCATCCATATTCTTAGCAAGAAGTTGAATCTTTCCAAACTGTCACTCGTCTCGATACATTGACTTCCTGGTTGTGGGTCCACTGAATAGATTTTGCATGGTGTGAAGTTAATTTGAATCACAGCCAAAATTTCAAAAAACGGTGAGTCATAGGCTATTTGTTTTTTTTCTAAACATGTTCAAATTTCTAGGCATGCATATTCTTAGCAAGAAGTCGAATCTTTCCAAACTCTCACTCGTCTCGGACATTGACTGGTGGTGGGTCCTTGAACAGATTTTCTCAAGGTGTGAAGTTAATTTGAAACACACCAAAATTTGAAAAACAGTGAGTCATAGCATCTTTGATTGTTTTCAAAACAAGGTCAAATTTCTTGGCATGCATATTCTTAGCAATAAGGTGAATCATTCCAAACTCTCACTCGTTCTCGATACATTGGTACTGGTGGGTCCTGAACAGATTTTGCAAGGTTTGAAGTTCATTTTGAAGCACGCATAAAATTTCAAAACATGGTGAGCCATAGTCTCTTTGGTTGTTTGAAAAGGCGGTCAAATTTCTAGGCATGCATATTCTTAGCAAGATGTTGAATCTTTCCAAGCATCACTCGTCTTGATACATTGACTTCTGGTAGTGGGTCCATTGAATAGATTTTCGCAAGGTGTGAAGTTAATTAAGAAACGCGGGCAATATTTCAAAACACGTTAGTCATAGTCTCGTTTATTATTTTAAAACCACGGTTAAATTTATAGGCAAGCATATTCTTAGCAAGAAGTTAAATCTTTCCAAACTCTCACTGGTTCTCGATATATTCACAATCGCCTAGTGGTGGGTCCTTGAACTGATTATCGCAAGGTGTGAAGTTAATTTCAAAACACCCCAAATTTCAAAACACGGTGAGTCATAGTCTCTTTGATTATTTTCAAAACATGGTCAAATTTCTAGGCATCCATATTCTTAGCAAGAAGTTGAATCTTTCCAAACTCTCACTCATCTCCATACATTAACTGCCTGGTGGTGGGTCGACTGAATTGATTTTCACAAGGTGTGAAGTTAATTTCGAAACACAGCCAACTTTTCAAAACACGGTGAGTCATAGCATCTTTGACTGTTTTCAAACCACGGTCAAATTTCTAGGCATGCATATTCTTTGCAATAAGTTGAATCATTCCAAATTCTCACCCGTTCTCGATACATTGATTGCTGGTGGGTCCGGTGAACAGATTTTACAAGGTGTGAAGTTAATTTCAAAACGCACGCATGATTTCAAAACACGGTGAGCCATATTCCCTTTGGTTGTTTTCGAAATACGTTCAAATTTCTAGGCATCCATATTCTTAGCAAGAAGTTGAATCTTTCCAAATTGTCACTCGTCTCGATACATTGACTTCCTGGTAGTGTGTCCACTGAATATATTTTGCAAGGTGTGAAGTTAATTTTGAAACACAGCCAAAATTTCAAAACACGGTGAGTCATGGTCTCTTTGTTTGTTTTGAAAAACGGTCCAATTTCTAGGCATGCATAATCTTAGCAACAAGTTGAATCTTTCCAAACTCTCCCTCATCACTATACATTGACTGCCTGGTGGTGCGTCCACTGAATAGATTTTCTCAAGGTGTGAAGTTAATTTCGAAACACATCCAAAATTTCGAAACACAGTGAGTCATAGCATCTTTGATTGTTTTCAAAACATGGTCAAATTTCTAGGCATGCATATTCTTAGCAATAAGTTGAATCATTCCAAACTCTCACTCGTTCTCGATACATTGACTGTCTGGTGGGTCTAGTGAATAGATTTTCGCAAGGTGTGAAGTAAATTTTGAAACACATGCAAAATTTCAAAACACGGTGAGCCATAGTCTCTTTGGTTGTTTTCGAAATACGATCAAATATCTAGGCATCCATATTCTTAGCAAGAAGTTGAATCTTTCCAAACTGTCACTCGTCTCGATACATTGACTTCCTGGTTGTGGGTCCTTGAATAGATTTTCGCATGGTGTGAAGTTAATTTCGAATCACAGCCAAAATTTCAAAACACGGTGAGTCATAGTCTCTTTGTTTGTTTTCAAAACATGTTCAAATTTCTAGGCATGCATATTCTTAGCAAGAAGTCGAATCTTTCCAAACTCTCACTCGTCTCCAGACATTGACTGCCTGGTGGTGGGTCCACTGAACAGATTTTCTCAAGGTGTGAAGTTAATTTCGAAACACAGCCAAAATTTCGAAAAACAGTGAGTCATAGCATCTTTGATTGTTTTCAAAACAAGGTCAAATTTCTTGGCATGCATATTCTTAGCAATAAGGTGAATCATTCCAAACTCTCACTCGTTCTCGATACATTGACTGTCTGGTGGGTCCAGTGAACAGATTTTGCAAGGTTTGAAGTTCATTTTGAAACGCACGCAAAATTTCAAAACATGGTGAGCCATAGTCTCTTTGGTTGTTTGAGAAAGACGGTCAAATTTCTAGGCATGCATATTCTTAGCAAGATGTTGAATCTTTCCAAACTGTCACTCGTCTTGATACATTGACTTCCTGGTAGTGGGTCCATTGAATAGATTTTCGCAAGGTGTGAAGTTAATTCTGAAACACGGGCAAAATTTCAAAACAGGTGAGTCATAGTCTCTTTGATTATTTTCAAACCACGGTTAAATTTCTAGGCATGCATATTCTTAGCAAGAAGTTAAATCTTTCCAAACTCTCACTTGTTCTCGATATATTCACTATCGCCTAGTGGTGGGTCCACTGAACTGATTATCGCAAGGTGTGAAGTTAATTTCAAAACACACCCCAAATTTCAAAACACGGTGAGTCATAGTCTCTTTGATTATTTTCAAAACATGGTCAAATTTCTAGGCATGCATATTCTTAGCAAGAAGTTGAATCTTTCCAAACTCTCACTCATCTCCATACATTAACTGCCTGGTGGTGGGTCGACTGAATTGATTTTCGCAAGGTGTGAAGTTAATTTCGAAACACAGCCAACTTTTCAAAACACGGTGAGTCATAGCATCTTTGACTGTTTTCAAACCACGGTCAAATTTCTAGGCATGCATATTCTTTGCAATAAGTTGAATCATTCCAAATTCTCATCCGTTCTCGATACATTGACTGCCTGGTGGGTCCAGTGAACAGATTTTCGCAAGGTGTGAAGTTAATTTCAAAACGCACGCATGATTTCAAAACACGGTGAGCCATATTCCCTTTGGTTGTTTTCGAAATACGTTCAAATTTCTAGGCATCCATATTCTTAGCAAGAAGTTGAATCTTTCCAAATTGTCACTCGTCTCGATACATTGACTTCCTGGTAGTGTGTCCACTGAATATATTTTTGCAAGGTGTGAAGTTAATTTCGAAACACAGCCAAAATTTCAAAACACGGTGAGTCATGGTCTCTTTGTTTGTTTTGAAAAACGGTCCAATTTCTAGGCATGCATAATCTTAGCAACAAGTTGAATCTTTCCAAACTCTCACTCATCTCTATACATTGACTGCCTGGTGGTGCGTCCACTGAATAGATTTTCTCAAGGTGTGAAGTTAATTTCGAAACACATCCAAAATTTCGAAACACAGTGAGTCATAGCATCTTTGATTGTTTTCAAAACATGGTCAAATTTCTAGGCATGCATATTCTTAGCAATAAGTTGAATCATTCCAAACTCTCACTCGTTCTCGATACATTGACTGTCTGGTGGGTCTAGTGAATAGATTTTCGCAAGGTGTGAAGTAAATTTTGAAACACATGCAAAATTTCAAAACACGGTGAGCCATAGTCTCTTTGGTTGTTTTCGAAATACGATCAAATATCTAGGCATCCATATTCTTAGCAAGAAGTTGAATCTTTCCAAACTGTCACTCGTCTCGATACATTGACTTCCTGGTTGTGGGTCCACTGAATAGATTTTCGCATGGTGTGAAGTTAATTTCGAACCACAGCCAAAATTTCAAAACACGGTGAGTCATAGTCTCTTTGTTTGTTTTCAAAACATGTTCAAATTTCTAGGCATGCATATTCTTAGCAAGAAGTCGAATCTTTCCAAACTCTCACTCGTCTCCAGACATTGACTGCCTGGTGGTGGGTCCACTGAACAGATTTTCTCAAGGTGTGAAGTTAATTTCGAAACACAGCCAAAATTTCGAAAAACAGTGAGTCATAGCATCTTTGATTGTTTTCAAAACAAGGTCAAATTTCTTGGCATGCATATTCTTAGCAATAAGGTGAATCATTCCAAACTCTCACTCGTTCTCGATACATTGACTGTCTGGTGGGTCCAGTGAACAGATTTTGCAAGGTTTGAAGTTCATTTTGAAACGCACGCAAAATTTCAAAACATGGTGAGCCATAGTCTCTTTGGTTGTTTGAGAAAGACGGTCAAATTTCTAGGCATGCATATTCTTAGCAAGATGTTGAATCTTTCCAAACTGTCACTCGTCTTGATACATTGACTTCCTGGTAGTGGGTCCATTGAATAGATTTTCGCAAGGTGTGAAGTTAATTTTGAAACAGGGGCAAAATTTCAAAACACGGTGAGTCATAGTCTCTTTGATTATTTTCAAACCACGGTTAAATTTCTAGGCATGCATATTCTTAGCAAGAAGTTAAATCTTTCCAAACTCTCACTTGTTCTCGATATATTCACTATGGCCTAGTGGTGGGTCCACTGAACTGATTATCGCAAGGTGTTAAGTTAATTTCAAAACACACCCAAAATTTCAAAACACGGTGAGTCATAGTCTCTTTGATTATTTTCAAAACATGGTCAAATTTCTAGGCATGCATATTCTTAGCTAGAAGTTGAATCTTTCCAAACTCTCACTCATCTCCATACATTAACTGCCTGGTGGTGGGTCGACTGAATTGATTTTCGCAAGGTGTGAAGTTAATTTCGAAACACAGCCAAAATTTCGAAACACGGTGAGTCATAGCATCTTTGACTGTTTTCAAACCACGGTCAAATTTCTAGGCATGCATATTCTTTGCAATAAGTTGAATCATTCCAAATTCTCACCCGTTCTCGATACATTGACTGCCTGGTGGGTCCAGTGAACAGATTTTCGCAAGGTGTGAAGTTAATTTCAAAACGCACGCATGATTTCAAAACACGGTGAGCCATATTCCCTTTGGTTGTTTTCGAAATACGTTCAAATTTCTAGGCATCCATATTCTTAGCAAGAAGTTGAATCTTTCCAAATTGTCACTCGTCTCGATACATTGACTTCCTGGTAGTGTGTCCACTGAATATATTTTTGCAAGGTGTGAAGTTAATTTCGAAACACAGCCAAAATTTCAAAACACGGTGAGTCATGGTCTCTTTGTTTGTTTTGAAAAACGGTCCAATTTCTAGGCATGCATAATCTTAGCAACAAGTTGAATCTTTCCAAACTCTCCCTCATCACTATACATTGACTGCCTGGTGGTGCGTCCACTGAATAGATTTTCTCAAGGTGTGAAGTTAATTTCGAAACACATCCAAAATTTCGAAACACAGTGAGTCATAGCATCTTTGATTGTTTTCAAAACATGGTCAAATTTCTAGGCATGCATATTCTTAGCAATAAGTTGAATCATTCCAAACTCTCACTCGTTCTCGATACATTGACTGTCTGGTGGGTCTAGTGAATAGATTTTCGCAAGGTGTGAAGTAAATTTTGAAACACATGCAAAATTTCAAAACACGGTGAGCCATAGTCTCTTTGGTTGTTTTCGAAATACGATCAAATATCTAGGCATCCATATTCTTAGCAAGAAGTTGAATCTTTCCAAACTGTCACTCGTCTCGATACATTGACTTCCTGGTTGTGGGTCCACTGAATAGATTTTCGCATGGTGTGAAGTTAATTTCGAATCACAGCCAAAATTTCAAAACACGGTGAGTCATAGTCTCTTTGTTTGTTTTCAAAACATGTTCAAATTTCTAGGCATGCATATTCTTAGCAAGAAGTCGAATCTTTCCAAACTCTCACTCGTCTCCAAACATTGACTGCCTGGTGGTGGGTCCACTGAACAGATTTTCTCAAGGTGTGAAGTTAATTTCGAAACACAGCCAAAATTTCGAAAAACAGTGAGTCATAGCATCTTTGATTGTTTTCAAAACAAGGTCAAATTTCTTGGCATGCATATTCTTAGCAATAAGGTGAATCATTCCAAACTCTCACTCGTTCTCGATACATTGACTGTCTGGTGGGTCCAGTGAACAGATTTTGCAAGGTTTGAAGTTCATTTTGAAACGCACGCAAAATTTCAAAACATGGTGAGCCATAGTCTCTTTGGTTGTTTGAGAAAGACGGTCAAATTTCTAGGCATGCATATTCTTAGCAAGATGTTGAATCTTTCCAAACTGTCACTCGTCTTGATACATTGACTTCCTGGTAGTGGGTCCATTGAATAGATTTTCGCAAGGTGTGAAGTTAATTTTGAAACAGGGGCAAAATTTCAAAACACGGTGAGTCATAGTCTCTTTGATTATTTTCAAAACACGCTCAAATTTCTAGGCATGCATATTCTTAGAAAGAAGTTAAATCTTTCCAAACTCTCACTTGTTCTCGATATATTCACTATGGCCTAGTGGTGGGTCCACTGAACTGATTATCGCAAGGTGTTAAGTTAATTTCAAAACACACCCAAAATTTCAAAACACGGTGAGTCATAGTCTCTTTGATTATTTTCAAAACATGGTCAAATTTCTAGGCATGCATATTCTTAGCTAGAAGTTGAATCTTTCCAAACTCTCACTCATCTCCATACATTAACTGCCTGGTGGTGGGTCGACTGAATTGATTTTCGCAAGGTGTGAAGTTAATTTCGAAACACAGCCAAAATTTCGAAACACGGTGAGTCATAGCATCTTTGATTGTTTTCAAAACACGGTCAAATTTCTAGGCATGCATATTCTTTGCAATAAGTTGAATCATTCCAAACTCTCACTCGTTCTCGATACATTGACTGCCTGGTGGGTCCAGTGAACAGATTTTCGCAAGGTGTGGAGTTAATTTCAAAACGCACGCATGATTTCAAAACACGGTGAGCCATACTCCCTTTGGTTGTTTTCGAAATATGTTCAAATTTCTAGGAATCCATATTCTTAGCAAGAAGTTGAATCTTTCCAAATTGTCACTCGTATCGATACATTGACTTCCTGGTAGTGTGTCCACTGAATATATTTTTGCAAGTTGTGAAGTTAATTTCGAAACACAACCAAAATTTCAAAACACGGTGAGTCATGGTCTCTTTGTTTGTTTTGAAAACACGGTCAAATTTCTAGGCATGCATAATCTTAGCAAAAAGTTGAATCTTTCCAAACTCTCACTCGTCTCTATACATTGACTACCTGGTGGTGCGTCCACTGAACAGATTTTCTCAAGGTGTGAAGTTAATTTCGAAACACAATGAGTCATAGCATCTTTGATTGTTTTCAAAACATGGTCAAATTTCTAGGCATGCATATTCTTAGCAATAAGTTGAATCATTACAAACTCTCACTCGTTCTCGATACATTGACTGCCTAGTGGGTCCAGTGAACAGATTTTCGCAACGTGTGAAGTTAATTTCGAAACGCACGCAAAATTTCAAAATGCGGTGAGCCATAGTCTCTTTGGTTGTTTTCGAAATGGTCAAATTTCTAGGCATGCATATTATTAGCAAGAAGTTTAATCTTGCCAAAAAACTCTCACTCATTCTCGATACATTGACTGCCTGGTGGGTCCACTGAACTGATTATGCAAGGTGTGAAGTTAATTTTGAAACACAGCCAACATTTGAAAACATGGTGAGTCATAATCTCTTTGGTTGTTTTCAAAACACGGTCAAATTTCTTGGCATGAATATTCTTAGCAAGAAATTTAATCTTTCCAAGCAACTCTCACTCGTTCTTGATACATTCACTGCCTCGTGGGTCCACTGAACAAATTATCGCAAGGTGTGAACTTAATTTCGAAACACACTGAGAAATAGTATAGTAGAGAGTAGCGAAATGAATTGCCTTGGCTGTGTGGTCAGGCAGCAAGGCTTTATCCAATCGCTAGGCATCGGGGCCCACTTGGGACGTGCATTTGAGCACTTGTGTCTCTGGCGTCTCCCTAGGAACCGTGGTATGATGATAGGTGCATCTGAGTAGTACAGGACTGTAGTACACTACTGAAGTATTCCTTCATGAATCAGTTAGCAGGAGTACTCGAGTACTACTCTATACTACTAGAACCGTACTACCACCACTGCCAGCCGCCCGCCGCCCTAGGAGTAGTAAAAAGCCGCAAATAGCCACCGCCGCCCGCCACCCACCGCCCGCAGATGCCTACCTACTGGAGTAGTAGTATAGTAAAAAGAATAAATAGGTACTGTATTACTATTGGAGTCCTGGTAGTACAAATCGAGTATAAAAAGACATATACTCCGTATTACTGGAGTACTAGTTCAAATGTACAAATACTACTAGTACTCTGTATCTGGACAAGCTTTAACCACAAGAAGGAAATGTTGAAGAGAAACGAGTATGCATGCTGAGAAAGAAAGAGCTACAAGAGACAAGCATATAGAATAAAATGCAGATGGTGTTGAAGACATGCATGCAGTCCTTGTTCTCTCACCCCCAACACTGTACACTTTGCACCAGGGCCCAGGTTTCTCCGTCTCTCTCTAGGTGTAGACCTTCTCCATTTCCAAAAAAAGGCGTAGACCTTCTTACCACTCATGTTCTGAGTAGGATCAGTTTGTCTAGTTCAGTACTATACACGATATTAAGTGCCTAATTTACTCTCACCTGTTAACTTTCTGCAGCCTTCGTTAAAAAAGATCAATGCTGCATAAAAAATCAGGACTACGGGCACTACATCAGCGAACCGAGCTTCCAGGGAACCACTCCAACGCTGGGCGCGTCAGCGGATTCCACCAAGAGCTAGCTAGCGATGGAAAAAGACGACCTAGCACCGATCACTGTTCTATGCCCCCATGACGGCTGCCTCAGCATGGTCGCCTACCACGAGCTCGACAACCACAAGGTCGTGTGCCCGTATAGCCCGTGCGACTGCATGGAGGTCGGCTGCATATTCACCGCCTCGCAGGTCCAACTCCTTTTGCACCTCAACAGCGTCCACAAGGTACAAGTGCATAGGCTATCGTATGGCCAGCCCATGGAGTGTATAGTAACAATGTCGTTACCGTCCTTTCCGCCATCCATGGTCATCATCTACGGTGATGATGCTACCGTGTTCAGCCTCATCATCGGCGAGCTCGGCTAGGCCGCCGCCGTTTCCTCGGTGTGCGTCAGGGCAACCTCGTGCTCGTGGCCCCGATATAAGGTGAAGTTGTGCGCGACTGGCCTGCAGTCGCCAGCAGACTTCTCGACGGACACCCTTAATGGGGTCATTGAGCCGACGAGTTGCGCATCACCCGGCAGTGTTGGCCTCGAAGATCTAACGTTCCTCATAGGGTCGCCTCGGTACATTACCACAGCTGATGGATAGTACGGGACGATCAAGGTGTTGTCTTTCTGCATTTGCATCGACAAGATGAATTTATCTTAATCTTCGGCTAAGTGATCCTAATGCGATAGTAGTGATGTATTACTAGTTAATTTAGTTATAGAAAAGTACCACTCGTTTACTAGTTAATGTAGTCGTAGTCGGAGGCAGGGTCTCTTTTGGCACTAGGAAGGGTGTATTTTGGCTGTAAACTGTCTTTGCTGCTAATGTTCATATTTTGGATTTTAAGTGTCTTCTGAAATTGTTCAGCTACTACTCCATGTTCCCACTTCTAGGGGGACTTGGATCAACATGGCCCCTGTATCTACCACCCAATATTCATCCGATGGACAAAAGTGAACCAAAGCAAAGTAGAAAAGAAAACATTTCAAACTTACACCCCAATTTTCAACTATGTTTAATTTTTTAGACACTAGACAATAAAAACATTTTTTCAGTCATTAATAGTTCAAATACATGCATATATTTATTAAAACAAATACAGACATATAATTTTAACAAATTTGCATAAATTAATTTTCATACTTTTTGTCCGAACACTATATATAATAGTGGTAAGATAAGAAAAGAAAGACTCACAATAGTATCTTCTCGATGCTAAAATGGAAATGAAGATCCAACATCTCAAAATGTTGGGATTCGAGTCTTTGTCCAACGGTCAATATTCAAAGTTATTCATACACTATACGATGTTAAGAAAAAATATGAGAAACATGAGTTTTGACTACCTTTTAATAAAAAAAATGCTTTGGCTTCTTCACAATGTCTATTGGCCTATGGTATATGAACATTCCTGGTTCTGACCCGAACAACCAAGGTCATGACCATATTAACATTTTGTATTGGCCTACGGCTGTTCTCTCGAGAAGTAGCCAAAATAGAAAGTTTTTGTTTTAGGCTCCTTTGTGCTAAATGTATGGACCTTGATGTAATAATTTTCCTTTTTAGGTCCTTGATGTAAAATGTACTCCCACCGATCATGTAAAATGTTAAACTAAAAGGAAATAGTGAAATTTAAACAAATTTAAGCTTAGTTGTCAACGAGTATGAACATTCTTGGATTTCAAGCCGAACGACCAAGGTAAGGCCATATCAACATCATACTTTATGTTGATGAGCCCATCTTAGAGAATTTGCATGGGAACAGATCTGGCCATGTTTTGAAAACAATAGAAGAGGAAGTAGTATTAAGAATTTGGCTCAGATCAGGTGATCTCTCGAGAATGAGTCAAACCAGATATTTTTCTTTTAGGGTCCTTTATGCTAAATGTATATGGACCTTGATCTAATTTTTGCTTTTTTGAGGTCCCTCTTGTAAAATGTACTCCGATCAACCGTGTAAAGTTCTAACCTAAAGGTAAGTGGTGAAATTTAAGCGAATTTAAGCTTAGTTGTTAACGAGTATTAACCATTCTTGTATTTCAAGATGAACGACCAAGGTCAAGGACATATCTACATCATACTTTATGTTGATGATCCCATATCTAAGAATTTGCATGCCGACAAATTTGGCCATATTTTGAAAACAATCGAAGGTGAAGTAGTATGAAGAGTATGGCTCGATCAGCTACTCTATAGAGGAGCCGAACCCAACTATTTTCCTTGATTAATTTTAGGGTCCTTTGTGCTAAATATATGGACCTCGATGTAATTTCCCCCTTTTGTTAGGACTAAAAGTGTAAGTGGTGAAATTTAGATGATTTTAAGCTTACTTGTCAATAAGTATGAGCATTCTTGGATTTCAAGACGAATGACCAAGTTCAAGGCCATATCAACATTATACTTTGTGCTGATGATCCCATGTTAGATAATTTGCATGGAAACAGATTTGGCCATGTTTTGAAAACAATCCAAGATGAAGTAGTATTAAGAGTTTGGCTCAGATCAGCTGATCTCTCGAGAATGAGCCAAACTAGATTTTTTTCTTTTAGGGTCCTTTATGATAAATGTATATGAACCTCGATGTATTTTTTCTTTTTGAGGTCCGTGATGTAAAATGTACTTCGATCGACCATGTAAAGTTCTAACCTAAAAGTATTGTGGTGAAATTTAAACAAATTTAAGCTTAGTTGTCAACGAGTATGAAGCATTGTTGTATTTCAAGACGAACCACTAAGTTCAAGGCCATATCTACATCATACTTTATATTGATGATCCCATATCCAAGAATTTGCATGCCGACAAATTTGGTCATATTTTGAACACAATCAAAGATGAAGTAGAATGAAGAGGTGTATGGCTCGATCAGCTACTCTCTCGAGAAGGAGCCGAGCCCGACTATTTCCTTGCTTAATTTTAATGTCATTTGTGCTCAATGTATGGACCTCGATGTAATTTCTCCCTTTTAGGTCTAAAAGTGTAAGTGGTGAAATTTAGACGATTTTAAGCTTACTTATCAACGATATGAACATTCTTGGATTTCAAGCTGAATGACCAAGGTCAAGGCCATATCAACATCATACTTTGTATCATGATGATGATCCCATGTCAGAGAATTTGCATGGCAATGGATCTAGCCATGTTTTGAAAACAATTGAAGATGAAGTAGTATTAAGATTTTGGCTCAGATTAGCTGATCTCACGAGAAGGAGCCGAACCAGAAATTTTTCCTTTTAGGGTCCTTTATGCTAAATGTATGGACCTCGATGTATTTTTTGCTTTTTTGAGGTCCCTGATGTAAAATGTACTCCGATCGACCGTGTAAAGTTCTAACCTAAAAGTAAGTGGTGAATTTAAACGAATTTAAGCTTAGTTGTCAATGAGTATGAACCATTCTTATATTTCATGACGAACGACCAAGGTCAAGGCCATATCTACACCATACTTTATGTTGATGATCCCATATCCAAGAATTTGCATGCCGACAAATTTAGCCATATTTTGATAACAATCAAAGATGAAGTAGTATGAAGAGTGTGGCTCGATCAGCTACTCTCTCGAGAAGGATCCGAACGCGACTGTTTTGCTTGCTTAGTTTTAGGGTGCTTTGTGCTAAATGTACGGACCTCGACGTACATTTTCCCCTTTTTAGGTCCTTGTTGTAAAATATACTCCCACCGACTGTGTAAAATTCTATCCTAAAAGTAAGAGGTGAAATTTAAACAAATTTCAGCTTATAGTTGTCAACAAGTATGAACATCCTTGGATTTCAATCCGAACGACCAAAAGGTCAAGACCATATCTCTCCATCGGACTTTATGTTGATAATCCCATATCCAAGAATTTGCATGCTGAAAAATTTGGCTACATTTTGAAAACAATCGAAGATGAAGTAGTATGAAGAGTGTGGCTCGATCCGCTACTCTCTCAAGAAGGAGCTGAACCCGACTATTTTCTTTGCTCAATTTTAGGGTCATTTGTGCTAAATGTGTGGACCTCGATGTAATTTTCCCTTTTTTAGGTCCTTGATGTAGAATGTACTCCCACCGACCGTGTAAAATCCTAACCTAAAAGTAAGTTGTGAATTTCAACGAATTTAAGCATAGTTGTCAATGAGTATGAAAAAACCTTGGATTTCAAGGCGAACGACCACAAGGTCAAGGCCATATCTCTACATCAGACTTTATGCTGATGATCCCGTATCCAGGAATTTGCATGCCGACAAATTTGTCCATATTTTCAAAACAATCGAAGATGAAGTAGTATGAAGAGTGTGGCTCGATCATCTACTCCCTCGAGAAGGAGTCGAACCCGACTGTTTTCTTTGCTCAATTTTAGGGTCATTTGTGCTAAATGTGTGGACCTCGATGTAATTTTCCCTTTTTAGGTCCTTGATGTAGAATGTACTCCCACCAACCATGTAAAATGCTAACCTAAAAGTAAATTGTGAATTTCAACGAATTTAAGCATAGTTGTCAACGAGTATAAAAATCTTGGATTTCAAGGCGAACGGCCACAAGGTCAAGGCCATATCTCTACATCAGACTTTATGCTCATGATCCCATATCCAAGAATTTGCATGCCGACAAATTTGGCCATCTTTTGAGAATAATCAAAGATATTAAAAACAAAAAATAATCAATTTCAATTTTCCAAGTGACAGGAATTTATTTTCTGAAAAGCAAGTAAGAAGAATTTATTTCCTTTTTTCTGTTAAAAAATAATGAGCGAGAAGAGACTATGAGCACAGAGGAGGCAGCGAGAGAGCTGCTAAGAGGAGGATTTGAAGGCGGTGTGATGTTAGAGAAAAGCTGGGATGGGTTCCTAACACGAGGTACAGGGTACAGTGAGTAGAGTAAATTTCAGGACTACAATATATATGCACGCAAAACAAAATGTGTTTTCTCTCTCCTTCACTCCCCCATCACCACCCCCACACCCCAGCCAGTTGATGTCTCCCTCATCCACAACGTGGTGCTGCGCACGCACGTCGATCGACAACCTGCCTTGTGTCGGCGGCTCCGTGTCTTTGTCTAGCGTGTTTGTTAGCTGCGCTGGTGGGAACCATTTTGGTCCTTACAATAGAGTAGCAATTTAAACTTTCTTGGTTTCGAAATTTTCACTTCCTTCACAAACATCCGAGGGAAGCATATTCAATAGATCATCATTCGCATTACTACTAGTACTATAGGGTACAGTGAGTAGTACCAAAAGAAACTTCTTTTTGACAAGTAGTACCAGAAGAAACTTCATACAACCATTAACATACCAACACGAGTTTACATATATAGGACTCGCTACTGAACTAGTGCAGGTCCGGTGCCTCCTAGCACCTAGTCCGCGCCGCCATTGGCAGCTCATGACATTGATTCCTATAGGAATTGAGCATACTTGATACTATCTTAATTCCTGCATTTTTCTATTCCTATGTTTTGCATTCCTGCATTCCAAATGGGGCCTTAAGCTTTGGGACGGAGGTACTAGTGATATGAGGGAAAAACCGAAGAGCAAGAGGAGCTTGGAGCATAAAAGGGAGGCAGGGCGGGAGGGCAGCGTGACAGGGCACTTGAAGACGGTGCGATGTTAGAGAAGAATTATGATGGGTTCCTGACATGAGGTACTATAGACTTTACAGCGTACACACTCTAGTAAATTTCAGGACTTATGTGCACTCAAAACAAAAAAAAAATTATTTTTTCGCTCTCAGTTGCTGCCTCACCATCCATCTCAGCACTCCCTCATGCATACAACTGCGCATGTGTGTCTTGGTACGGCGGCTCAGTTGTGTCTCTGGTGTGTGTGTTGGTGTACATAGGAAGGAACCGGGCATTGGCGGCAAAAATTAGTAGAATTCAAACTTTGAATTTTTTTTCTTCCTTTCCAAGCATAGGGAATGAAGGTTATTCAAAGGATGACCATATCGACATCATATCTCTATCTCTACTATTACTAGTAAGTTGCACGTGCCTTGCATGTGAGACTCATATAGTAGACCTATGACATATCATCACTATATAAAATTATAATTGGTAAATCACAATAAATTATAAATTGGATCAACATCTATAAAGTATGGTTGTATATTTTTTCCTTGTACTTTGTATGTCATGTAGAAGTCAAAGATTATTAGCTACCTAACACATGAAATTTTTGATAACATGGTCTAGAGAAAAAAGGAGAAGATTCTAGTATGATGGAGAAGTGTGTTTTGAGGTTTGTGCATAGCATTCATTATGCCGAAGACTGCCAATAGAATCTTCTAGATGCTAGAATGGAAAATAAGATCCAATGGCTAGAAATGCTGGGATTCGCAAATCTTGATCCAACGGTCAACATTCAAAGTTATTCGTACACTATATAGTGGTAAGATAATGGAGTTGTTTTCAATTGGATCCTTAGAACCAATCCTGACTATTGGGTTGTTAGATCCAATGATTCAGAGCACCTAGATTTGTGTTGAATAGTACCTCGAGAAAACTCCACCATGTTCTAGAACCATCATGTCACCACCCCCAAAATATCATAGCATAGTAGGCTATATTCTCTCTACTACTAAAATGGAGAAGTTTTGAATTGGATCCATAGCACCAATCCTGACCATTGGGCTATTAGATCCAATGGTTCAGAGCAGCTGGATTCATGTGGAATAGTACCTAGAGCAAACTCCAACATGTTCTAGAACCATAATTCCACCACCCCCAAAATTTCATAGCATAGTAGGATGTATTATCAACATGGATAGATAGTTATTACTAATAGACTTAATGTATGCATTTTTTCAAACAAGAATATTGGTTAATAACAACATAACATTTGTTAAATCACATTTCATACAGTATATACGTGTGTGGCACGTCCCTTTTGATCAACACGTGAGACTCAGATAATAGACGTTTGATATATCATCACTATATAAAATTTTAATAGGTCGAGCATACAAAAATAAAAAAATTATCAATATCAATAAAGAATGGGTGTATATTTGGTTCTTGTACTTTGTATATCGTTTAGAAGTCAATGATTATTAGCTATCTAAAACTTGAAAATTCTGGTAACATGCTCTAGAGAAACGAGGGAGAAGATTCTAGAATGATGGAGAAGTGTGTTTTGAGTTTTGTGCATACCATTCATTGTGATAAAGACTATCAATAAAATCTTCTAGATTCTATAATGGAAAAAAAGATCCAACGGCTAGAAATGTTGGGATTTGCGAGTCTTGATCCAACAGTCAATATTCAAAGTTATTCGTACACTATATAGTGCTAATATAAGATAAGATAATATAATATATATATGTACAAAAACGTCCAAACACACGTATCCATCATTTTAGAATCTTCTCGATTGTTTCTCTAGACCATGTTTCTAAAATTTTGAATTATTAGGTAGCTAATAAACGTTTATTTCTACATGATATAAAGTGCAACAACCAAATATACACTCATACTTTAGAAACATGGCTCAAATTCATAGATATTTCAAGCTTTACCTATTACAATGTTATATACTAATTACATGTCATTCTTCTGTATATTATGTGAGTTTCACGTGCAAGGCACGTGCAACTTACTGGACTACTACGAAGAGCATGGCTCAGCTGCGTGATGGAGGAGAAGGACCCGACTACTAAATTTAATTGCTTGATTATAGGGTCCTTTGTGTTAAATGTATGGACTTGGATACAATTTTCACTTTTTTAAGGTTCTTGGTGTAACATGTACACATGCACTTGTTATGTTAATTATTGAACCATCTCACTCCTTCGGGACATATCCCAGTCAAAAAAATAAAGTGCCACCACCCGATTTTTAGAAAACACGGACATGTTTTGTTACAATTCCCTAGTATTAGGACATTTCAAGCTTCCATATATATTAGCTAACTATGCCCATGCACTCAAATAACTTTATGTCGATTTAAAGAATGTAGGTCAAATTTGAACTACAAGTAAGCGCGATAGATTCTTTCTTGAATTTGCAAGAGATCCAACAATTAGCAATGTTGGAATCTGTCAATCTATATCCGATGATCGATGTTCAAAGATATCCGTGTTATATATCTTATTAGTAAGTTGCACATGCCTTGCACGTGAGAATCAGATAGTAGAAGTATATGCCATATCATTTTTTCTCTACTACTATAAAGGAGCAGTTTTGAATTGGATCCATAGTACCAATCCTGACCGTTGGGCTGTTAGATCCAATGGTTCAGAGCAGGTGGATTCGTGTTGAGTACTACCTAGAGCAAACTCCACCATGTTCTAAAACCATCATGTCACCCCCCAAAAAAAATTGCATAGCATAGTAGGCTGTATTCTCAATATGTGTATATAGTTATTATCAATAGACTTAATGTATGCATTTTTCTCAAACAAGACTATTGGTTTATAACAACTTAATGTTTGTTAATCACATTTCATACAATATATACATGTGTGGCACGTGCCTTTTACTAGCTTATATAAAATTATAATAGGTGAAGCCCAAAAATAATTATAATTTCATGTTACGTCCATAAAGTACCGTTGGATGTTAATTCTATCCATTCTAGCATCTAGAAGATACTATTGATAGCCTTTAGCACTAAAAGATATGCACAAACCTCAAAACACACTTCTCAATAATTCTAGAATATTCTTCTTCATTTCTATAGAGCATGGCGAGTACTATTAGGTAGCTAATATGTTGATTACTACTACAAGATATAAAGTATAAGAACCAAATATACAACGGATATTCTATGTACGTGGCTCAAAATTATAATTATTTTTTGAGCTTCACCTATTATTATACTTTTTATTAGTCCTATTTATCAGAGTTGAGTGAGCTGGCTTGACGATTGATGTGGTACTACTACGAAGAGCATGGCTCAGCTCCGTGATGAAGGAGTAGGACCCGACTACTAATTTTAATTGCTTGATTGTAGGATCCTTTGTGTTAAATGTATGGACTTGGATGCAATTTTCACTTTTTAAGGTCTTTGGTGTAACATGTACACATGCACTAGGTGTGTTAATTATTGAAGCATCTCAGTTCTTCGAGACATACCCCAATCAAAAAAATAAAGTGCCACCTCCCGATTTTCAAAAATCACGGACAAGTTTTGTTGCAATTCCCTTGTCTTAGGACATTTTAAGCTTTCCTATATATTAGCTAACTATGCCCATGCACTCAAAAAACTTTGTCGATTTAAAGAAAGTAGGTAGAATTTGAACTACAAGTAAGCGCGATAGATTCTTTCTTGAATTTGCAAGAGATCCAACAATTAGCAATGTTGGAATTTGTCAATCTATACCCGATGGTCGATGTTCAAAGATATCCATATTATATATCTTATTAGTAAGTTGCACATACCTTGCACGTGATAATAAGATAGTAGAAGTATATGCCATATCATTTTTTTCTCTACTACTATAAAGGAGCAGTTTTGAATTGGATCCATAGTACTCATCCTGACTGTTGGGCTGTTAGATCCAATGGTTCAGAGCAGGTGGATTCGTGTTGAGTACTACCCAGAGCAAATTCCACCATGTTCTAGAATTATCATGTCACCCCACCCCAAAAATCCATAGCATAGTAGGTTGTATTCTCAATATGTGTAGATAGTTATTATTAATAGACTTAATGTATGCATTTTTCTCAAACAATACTATTGGTTTATAACAACTTAATGTTTGTTAATCACATTTCATACAGTATATACGTGTGTGGCATGTGCCTTTTACTAGTTTATATAAAATTATAATAGGTGAAGCACAAAAATAATTATAATTTCGAGCTACATCCATAAAGTACAGTTGGATCTTAATTATATCCATTCTAGCATCTAGAAGATACTATTGATAGTCTTTAGCACACTGAAAGATATGCACAAACCTTAAAACACACTTCTCAATAATTCTAGAATGTTCTTCATCATTTATCTAGAGCATAGCCAGTACTATTAGGTAGCTAATAGCTTGATGACTACTATATGATACAAAGTATAAGAACCAAATATACAACGGATATTCTAAGGACGTGCCTCAAAATTATAATTATTTTTTGAGCTTCACCTATTATTATAGATTTTTAGTAGTCCTAATTATCGAAGTTGGGCATGTGGGTTCAAATCCTTCGCGTGCTAGAAAAGCAATTCTATGGTGCACGGTATCTAGCAGGGAGGGGAGAAATGTGGGTTCACGTCCTTTCCTGAAACACAGTTTACGTGACGAGACGGTACAATACTGAGCCAGGACTTGACTGCTTGCTAGTCTAGCACTCTATCTATAACTCCAGTAGGCGTCCTCGATCCACTACAGAAGACCGACGAGGGAAGAAGAAAAATTAACCCCCCTCGTTCAAAGAGCCTCCAATCTTACCCATCTCCAGCGATCCCCATTCGCTAACGCTGGCTAGCCGCATTTTGGATCCTCTCGAGCACCACACTTCCTAAATTTTCCTAGCCGTTTCTTGCCCGCTGCATCGGTTCTTGCAGGCCTCCATCACTCTCCTCGAAGAAACCCCAATAATCATATTTGAATCCGCCCTCGCCCCCAATCCATCTAGACGCAATGGCGGATTCGATGCATAACATTCGGTACGGTGGCTGGAGCAAGGTCAGCGACAACGCCTTCCGGCTGGCTATGTGTATGGACACTACTAGCGCCATCCAGGTGGCCGCATACTCCAAGGAGTTGCGTCGCCAAGTTATCGGCGCAAAAGGTAGCAGATGCCCCAATGTCGACGACGGGACATTGGTCGCCTTCGACGGCTTCCTCAACCACAAGATGGCGTGCCCGCACGGCCCGTTCAACTGCACTGATCCTGGCTGCGAGTTCGCCACCCCGACCATGGCGCTCCTCGCTTACCTTGAAAAATCCCACTCAATTGAAGTGCAGAGTTTCCACTACGGTGAGGAACACAGGTACATCTCTCAGCCTTTGCTGGCACCTGGCTCTTGGAGAGTAGATACCATGGTATCTGAGGACGATGGTACATTATTCGCCGTACGATTTGACATGCTCAACTATGGCCTCGTCGTATCCGTCTAGTGCGTCAGGTTGGCGGCGTGCTTATTTCCGCGGTATGTGGTGGAGTTGCACTTTTATAAAACTTCAATGATTGGAGAGGACCTGGAGGAGTTTGCCGAAGATAGCCTGTTTTTGAGTCGAAGAGAAGCGCGTCGCCGGCCTCCGTCAGGATTACTAAACATTACCTTAATTTCCTAATTAAGAAACATGACAGGTTCACACTAGATTACTCATTTTGCATCACAATGTGGGAGATGGAAAATATGACCGTCATGATTCTGATGATGATCTGCCGTTCAAGTTTGTTTAGATCAAACGGTAGAGATGATCTAGCATTTCCTTTGAAACATGGCTCTATATTTTTTTCTTGGGAGTGCATAGATCTCAGGCGCCTAAGAACTTCTTATATGTATATTTAGCATGCTGCAATTTAGTCCGCCGATGCTTACTTCCTTTAGAAATCCCAGGTTCATCTCTCAGCCGCTGTCGGCACCGCGCTCATCAAGACTAGAGAACATCGGATCTGGGGACGATGGTACGGTGTTCGCTGTGCTATTTCACATGCTCGAGTGGGGCGACATCATTGTATCTGTCATGTGCGTCAGGCCGAATGGGTGCTCGTCGCCCTTGTACAATGTGTAGTTCACCGTCTATGACCCGTCACTACAGACTGGGTTTTGGGAGGGTGAAATGCGGAATACCTTCACTCCTGGGAGAAGGGTTGTGCCTGGCATCATGTAGAAAGAAAAGCATTCCATGGTGATGTACCTTCAAACGTCTTAGACCCAGGGCCTGTATTACTCAATATGCATCCATCGCGAGGGAGAATTCCAAATTGACCATTCTACTACCTCAGATTTTTTTATCCCACTTTCACTATATACCACGGACGTACGTGTACTGGAGGTTGGATTTTGGATTCAGAGTAGTACTAGTATAGCACTAGTTCTTGTACTTCGGACTATTTTGTACTACTATATACTGGTACTGGTAGTACTTGTTTAGGACAAGGACACGAGATGGTCTTGCTCTTCCTTTATTCTGTCGTCACTATTACTGAAATTTTTTGTTTAACTAATAGTGATGTATTGTTACTTGTTTAAATCAAGTGCAGCATTTTTTCTTGCTTTTCTTTTGAAAGTTAGCATTGTCACAATTGTCTAGATGAGTCTTGGGAATTTTGGGTTACATATGGGGGGTCACACAGGCATTGTCACTTGATTGTCAGTTTTGCTTGCTCCAATGATCGAGTTTGTTTCTTGAGCTGGAACAAGAACTGATTCTCTCTGTACTGCTATTGAATTTCAAGCAGGAAAGATACTGAATATCTCAAATGTTCTATCGTTGCTATTAATAAAACATTTTGTGGAACTAATACTGATGTACTGTACTTGTTTAAATCAAGGGCAGTAGATAGTCTTGCTTTTCTTTTCAAACATAGCCTTGTCGCAACCTAGATGAGACTTAGGCATTTTGGATTCCATATGGGGTCACACAAGCATTGATCGTCAGTTTATCATGCTCCAATGGTCGAGCATTTCCTTTCAAACATAGCTCTCTATACTAGGAGTCAACACTACTTGCTTAGATCAAGTAGCCTTTCCCTTGAAACAATGGCCTTGCACATGTACTCCGTATCTACTCCCTCCATTTCAAAATATATAATGATGTTTTAGCTTTTGTGAAACAAGTTTATCTAGACTCTTTTTAGTGTGTAGTTCGGAGTGAACCCATATACTAAAAGGGGTCAAGATACACTCGTTTCACAAAAGCTAAAACATCTTATATTTGAAACGAAGGGAGTACTACGTATGTTTTATCATAGTCAGGTTACTCATATTTACTTTATCATTTTTTCTTATAATATTTAGCATGCTGCAACTTAGTCTGTTGAATCTTACTTTCTTTAGAAACTACAGGTACATCTCTCAGCCGCTGTTGGCACTGCGCTCATCGAGAGTAGAGAAGATCAGATCAAGGGACGATGGTATAGTGTTTTCTCTGCTATTCGACATGCGTGAGTCGGGCGACATTAGCAGATCCATCGTGTGCATCAGGCTGAATGCATGCTCGTCGCCCTTATACAATGTGTTGATCACTACGTATTACCCGACAATAGAGCTGGGGTTTTGGGCCTGTACAATCTGGAGTTCCTCCACGCCTGGGAGCTGGGAGGTGCCGGGCATCATCCAGAGGAAAAAAACATTCCTTTATGTTCTGTAGTGAACCATCTCATATTACCGGCCTGCATTACTCAATATGCATCAATCGCGGGGGAAAATCCCCAATTGACACAATATTTATTTAACCCGCTTAGGGATCTCTGTGTTGGAGGGTGGATTTTGGATGCATAGTAGTATAGTACTAGTTCTTGTACTATGGAGTATTTTGTACTACTATATATACTGGTAGTACTTGTTTAGGTCAAGGGCAGGAGATGGTCTTGCTTTCCCTTTGTTGTGTCGTTGCTATTACCAAACTATTTTGTTGAACTAATAGTGATGTACTGGTACTTGTTTAGATCAAGTGCAGCAGATAGTCTTGCTTTTCTTTTGAAACATGGCTGTGTCACAATTATCTAGATGAGACTTAGGCATTTTGGGTTGCATATGGCGGTCACACAGGCATTGATGTGAGAAGAAAGGAGACTTGATCGTTAGTTTTACGCTCCAATGGTCGAGTGTGTTTGGTGAAAAGGACAAACTGATCGTGTGGCAAGGTTTTTAGAGCTGAAACAAAAACGGGTTCTCTCTCTACTGCTATTGTATTTCATTGTCTGTATTGCTGAATTGGTCACCTTTGAAATGCTGCTGAATTGGTCAAGTGCTCCTCAATATGAACTTGGAATCTGTTGATAATTTTTCTACCTTATTCTGTACTGCAGAATTTTGACATGAATAGCTGCCAAAGAGAATTATCGCTTTCCCCTCCCTCTCTTAAGTCTTTGTTTCGAATCCGGCCGAGCACATCACAATGCAATTTGTATTAACCAGAAGAAGAAATCTAGTAGCTCATTGAGCCCCTCTTTAGCCTAGAACATTTTTATTCGGTCTTTTCGGGGTCAGGGGACAGCTGACCACAACCCAGTGAAATTTCAGAAAGGAGCCCATGGAGCATAGCGGTGATCATATTAATTCGGCCTTTTAGGGGTTAGGGGACTACTGAGCACAATCCACTAAAATTTGAGAATGAAGCCTATGGAGCATAGCCTATGAAGTATAACCCACGTAGAGCAGCCTATGTAGAATAGCCAAACTCTTTTTAATTCGGCCTTATGGGCATTGCCCCCCCACCTATCAAAATAAAAAAACTCTGCCTACCCATGATTTTAATAAAATACTCCATTATGTGGCATTTTATAAATTGAGATGCCAGGAGCGCTGCTCTTTTATATTTTAAAAGAGATAAACATAGACACACGTTTTTTTAAGAAGACTGATGCATAAATTGTAGTACTAATAAAAGTTTAATGATATTTGTCCTATAAATATCTTTGTTATAGTGGCAACACACTCAGTTTATGTTTAGTTGATTTGAAGGTTTTTGTTCGAATCATATCTTGGATTTACATTTTTTCTTCTAGTAATATCACATGACGGAGAGGCTTACATCACGGACCACCAGCATGCAGCGTCCCTAGAGTTTGTTTTGAGGGTAGGTTCGAAAAAAAAGTTTAAATACTTGTACATAGTGGCTCGCATCGGGGACCCACCAGACAGAACATACAAAGCTGTATCAGGGACCCACAAGCCAGAACAAGCCAGAGAGGCTGGCATAAGGGCCTAGTAGTAAGACCATACACGGCTGCCACGGTGAAAACGGCGGACGCGGCCGAAAAAAGTCCATCATACACACGTTGCTATTACAGAGAAACTGACATGTCAGACCTAGCAGGCACAAGCATAGCCGATGAAATTAGCCTATCAGCCCCAAGCATAACCCAATACCTTCTAATTAGGCTTTTTCATGGTCTTGTGGCCACTGACCATAGCCCATTCAATTTAGGAGTGATCCCATGGAATATAAGCCACGACGAATAGGGCATCCACCCTGATTTAGCCCAGAATCTTTTTAATTTAGCCTTTATGAGCATTTTTTGTACTTTGAGGCTAACATATAGGACCCGAAGAAACATTCCAAGATACACACATTTCTTTCAAATAGAGGCTGTCAGCTGGGACCCAGCATAGACACGTTTCCTGCATAGAGGTGGTTGACATCTGGGACCCAGCAAGTTGCCAAGGTCAAAACAGCGGACATGGCCAAAACAAGTCCATCATACGCACATTTCATTTACAGAGAGGCTGATATGTGGGACCCAGCAGCTTGACCTTATACAGATGTTGCATCGAGCAACGTAGCCAGTTCGAAGCTGGGAGGCACGAGCAAGAAAAAATTTCAACATGTACATGTTTCTTGTAATGATAGGCTGAAATGATGGACGCAGCAGCGTGAGCAAACAGCAGATTCGTCGAGCAACGCTATCTAGTTCGGAATAGGGTAGTGCTAGAGAAGAAAAAAATCCATCATACCCACGATGTGAGGCTGACATACGGGACACACTAGCCTGAATAAACAGCTGATGCAGCGAGCAACGCTATCAAGTTTGGAACATGAATGCGCGACAGAGGGTAAAAAATCCATCATACACACGTTTCTTATAATGATAGGATGACATGTGGGGCCTAGCATCATGATTAAACGGTAGATGCATCGAACATTGCTATCAAGTTCGAACAGGGTAGCGCGAGCGAAGGAAAAAATCCATCATACACATGTTTATTCTAATGAGAGGATGACATGCGGGGCTCAGGATCTTGGTTAAACGGTAGATGCATCGAGCAGCGCTATCAACTTCAGAACAGGGTAGCGCCAGCGAAGGAAAAAATTCGGTCATACACATGTTTCTTCTAATGAAAGGATGACTGTGGGTCCCAGGAGATTGATTAGATGGTAGATGCATCGAGCAGCGCTATCAACTTCAGAACAGGGTAGCGCGAGTGAAGAAAAAAATTCCATCATACACACGACCCTTGTAATGAGAGGCTGATATGTGGGACCTAGTAGCCTGACTAAACGGCAGAGCCTTGAGCTACGTTATCGAGTTCAAATCAGGGAGGCGCTACCAAAAAGTATGGTCCGCTAGAGACACTGACGTCTGGGATCCACACGCCTCAAAAGACTTCGGCAAGTCAACATCGCGTGAGAAAAAAATATCTTGCTTCTGCCATGTGGTGGTCGATCTTCCTTCACGTTTTTAGCAGATTCGTCGTAGTAGAGGGCCACGAAACTGGAAAAAAAAGTTTTCCATCCGCCACGGCCGAGCCAAGAATTTCGTCGCGGAAGACGCGCCATCTACGATGACCGTCGGGCCAAGTCGTTGCGGAAGGACACTTTTCTTGTAGTGTCATATTCTATGGTCACCAACTCAAACTTGATGTCGGTGTCCTTCAGCAAATCTTGGTTCTTTTCAAGCTGGGTTTTCAGATGCTCGTTTTCTTGAGTTTGGCATGATTTTTCCCTGCTTGTTCGAGAAATTGGAGCATCATGTCAGGAAAAGGCACGCTATCTTGAAGAGACACTGCAATAGTTTGTTGACCCAGCAGAGCCGAGGTATAACAATCTGCCGGGTTAGAAGGAAAAAAGTCAAAGATTGAATAGCCAAGACGAGCTACCTTTGATTTCGGCTAAGTTTTTCCTCATGATGATGTTCTCAGCCTCCACTTTGGCTACCTAATATAGATCATAAGTTAATCCGGAGAGTAAAATGGCGAAGAGGAACAAAAGTGAAGGCACAAACGAGATAACTTCCCCTTCTTCTTCAGCTCAGCGATCAACCCACTATGTTTTTCCTGAAGCTCCTTGTGCGTATCCAAGAGCTGCTGGAACTCGGCGGTGCGATGGTTGGTGGTGATCTGAAAAGGAAAATGTTAGTCCATCCATCATTGTGAGGATTTGAATCTACTCAAGACCCGGTCCAAGTGGAACTTAACCCGGCTGTAGGTGAGTGAGGATTTGAATCTACTCAAGACCCAGGCCAAGTAGAAATTAACCCGGATCTAGGTGAGTGAGGATCTGAATTTACTCAAGATCCAGGCCAAGCAGAACATAACCCGGCTCTAGGTGAGTGAGGATTTGAGTCTACTACAGATCCGGGCCAAGCGGATATTAATCTGGCTCTAGGTGAGTGAATATTTGAAGTTACTCAAGATCCTGGCTAAGTGGAACTTAACCCGGCTCTAGGTGAGTGAGGATTTGAATTTAATCAAGATTCGGGCCAATTGGAACTTAAACCGGGTCTAGGTGAGTGAGGATTTGAATCTACTACATATCCGGGCCAAATAGAACTTAACCTGGCTCTAGGTGAGTGAATATTTGAAACTACGAAGGAATTTAGCGCAACTAGAAATACTTCGGATTGGAGCATCTTTCCGAGTAACGCGTTACTCCACTGGAGGCTCGGGGACTAGAGGATATATCTACAATTACTTGCGCACATGTAAAGGCATGGCGAAAAGGTCTTACCTCCATCATGCGGTCAGTAAGGGAAATAGCCTTGGAAGCTGTGTTCATTTGGGCCCTGAACTCGGCTGGGCCAAATTTCTTCGGGATATCAGCATTAAGGTCGACAAACTCAGCATCGTTCCAATTATTAACATATTCAATCAAAGGGCCATATCTCTCCCCGCCGAGCGTTTGGGTGGTAACCAAACCTTTGGCATGTGTTACTTTCCTAGCGTACTGTGTTGCGGCCAGGCTCGTATGTAGAGTAAGTTGCTGTAGCACCCCGATAAAATCACTACTTTAAAATCGCTTGTTGTTTCTAGTTTGTACATCATCATGACTACATGCTCATGTTATCATGCCACATTGCATTTGAGCATCATCATGACACCATGCACATTTTGCCTAGAACTATTTTCCAAAAGCCTAGCTTTGTTTTCTAAATGTGCCCCGTCTCTATTTCAAATTAAAACCCCAGTCTTTTTGCGGATATTTTATTTTGTCTAAAGCTGTTACAAAAGAAAACCATATTTGGAATCAAAATGACCTAAAAGATATAAAAACTATTTTTGTTCTGGGGGGGCGCCACTGGCCAGGCCCAAAGGGCCCAGCTAGCAGCAGCCTACCACCCCGGCTATCCTGACCCTAAATTTAAATGTAGACAAAACCTAGACCGACTAACCATAACCCTAAGCTAACCTACCCAACCTACCCCAGCCACCACCACCTGGCCGCACTCACCCACATTCGCGTGCAGCACGCGGTGCACAACCAACTCGACGCGCGCATCAGCGTACCAGCAACACAGGCACGCATGTGCAGCAAACACCCCAGCCCACATGTAACCACAAGACAAGTCCCTGGCCCTACCTCGACGAGTGACCCCGCACCAACCACGTGACCCTGCTGCCCGCTCGTCCCTGAAATCTCTACCTCGTGATCCCCCTCTGGCCTGCAACCGCCGCCCCAGGGCCGCCCCCTGCAATTCATCCTTTGGCCCAAGCTCTCCTCATAGCCATTACCCTCCCCTCAACTGGAACACCCTAGTTTTAGCTAATACTAAATAATGTTTTGTTTGTGCATTCATGGTCATCATCTCTTAAAAGGCATACAAAGAAAAAATTGATCAAAACTCCCTAAACCCTATTTTCCTCCCCTCTCTTTGAAACCTATTCAAAATAGTTTGAATTTTGAAAACTACAAAAGTGTGGAGCCCAATTTGAATAAAAGGGCCCCTGCAATATTTTCTATAGTTTCATAAATATCTAGTATTTTTGAAATAGTCTAAAACAATTTTGAAATGGATTTGCAAAGTGAAAAAAGAGAAACTGAATTAGAAAAATGTTTCTGCTAAATAAAAATAGAGCCAGCAGCTTAACCAGGCCGGCCCAACTTTCTTCCCTCTCTCCCTGCCACTCACGCGCGCAGCCTTGTAGCCCATGTGCAGCCCACCCCGACCCACATACCCCTTCGCGTCTTTAGCTTTTCTTCTTCCTCAGCGTCAGTGCTGCCCGATCTCTCGCCGTGATGCTCGCGCCCCACCGCCCTCTGGAGGAAGATAAAAACACCATGACGTCCTCATCCTCATCCTATCTCAGTCCTTCTCCTTTGAGTTTCCTTTCCCGTTCCCTCCCAGGACAAAACCCTAGCCACCTAGATGTCGCTCATCATCGTCGCTCTAAGCTACCCCGTGACTGGCCGAGTAGCCCAGGAGCTCCGCCATGATCTCCCACGTCTCCCTACAAGAGGAATCAAGCCCGCGTATCCCCAATCACCTGTGTCGAGCTCTTCTTTGCGAAGTACGGCCACCGCCTCCATCGTCAATCTCTGCCGTCTCCGACCGCACCTTGCCTCTCCGTCGCCACCAGCATGCTCAGGGTGAGCTTGCGACCCCTCCCATGCCCTCTATTCACTCGAGCATAGTTCGTAGCGCTAGCTCACCGTTCATCACCGTCCGCCGCCGCGATAAAGCTCACCGCCAGTGAGTTCGGTAACCAAATGACCCGGCGCTGCCACTTTGAGGTCTCCCGTGAAGAGGTGCGTTGGACGCGCCCTTCTGCCAAGCCCCGCACACTCTCCCACGATCAATCCGTGCTCAATCTGGGAGAAATCCCAATGGTGACATCACGCCGACGTCACGATGACGTCAGCGCACGGTCAGCATGGTCAACCGGCCGTGGGCCTCTCCCTGCTGAGGTGGATGCTGAGGTGGCCTGGGGCCCTTCGGTCAGCTGCCGTGGCTAGGAGTTGCCCTAGTGTTAAAACTTTCGGGGTTGTTTTAATATTTTTAGAAAAAGAATAAATATTAGAAAATACATATCTAATTATTTATAATATAGAAAAATGTGTATAATATATCAAAATGTTCAAAATAATGAGATCTACACTTTAGCATCAAAATCATGCATTATTCAACAACTTTCATTACAAGTTTAATTAGAGAATGAAGTGCACCCTCGCAGGTGACACCGAGTTTTCTCCCTGTTCTAGGGTTTGGACCTCTAGGATCCTGATTTAAATGATCGAGCATGCCTAAGGTTTCTTTTAAGATCCATTTAACTTGTCATATCATCATCTCTGCTTGAGAATTGCATCGATGCCATGTGTTGATTATTATTTCACCTTTCTTTCCGGTGTTTGGTTCTTCTGGTAGAATACGATATCAAGATCGAGATCGAGATTGAAGACTGAGATTGATATGTTGCAAATGTATCTATAATTTTTGATGTTCCATGCTTGTTTTATATATACTTTCTTATGTTTTGTCCACACTTTGGAGTATTTTTATACACTTTCTAGGAGTAACCTATTAACGAGATGTCATTGTGCCAGTTGCCTATTTTCTGTTGTTTTTGGTTCCAGAAAAGCCGGAAAATGAATATTATCGGAATTGGACAGGACAAATGCCGAAGTTAATATTTCACCGAGGTGAACACGGAGCCAGAAGACGAGACGGAGAGGGGCCAAGGGCTGGCCACAGCACCTGGCCGTGTGGCCAGGCCTGGCCCGCGCCTAGGGGTGGTGTGGGCCCCTTGATACTCCACTGACCTCGCGCTTTCGCCTATAAGAAGCCTCCGATACAGAAACCCTAAGGACCCGATCAAAATTACACGAATGAGTCTGTAGCCGCCGCCATCTCCATCCCTAGATCGGAAGGGATCTAAAGCTCTTCCTGGCACCCTGCCGAAAGGGAGAGATCACCCTAGAGGCCTTCTTCATCACCATGCCTGCCTTCGGTGTGATGCGTGAGTAGTTCATCCCTAGACTACGGGTCCATGTAGTAGCTAGATGGTTGGTTCTTCTCTTTTGTGCTACCATGTTTAGATCTTGTGAGCTCCGTTCATGATCAAGATCATCTATTTGTAATCATACATGTTGTTTTTGTGGGGATCCGATTGATATTGAGATTCTATTTCAGATTGATTATTGATTCTATCATGTCGTTGCTATTTGTGATCTTGCATGCTTTCCGTTGTTAGTAGCTATCTTGGCCAAGTAGATGCTAGCAACTCCAAGAGGGAGTATTTATGCTCGATAGTGGGTTCATGCCTCTAGGAATCTGGGGAAGTGACAGAAATCTCTAAGATACTAGATGTGTTGTTGCTACTAGGGAGAAAATAGCAATCCTTTGTTCATAGAACAATCATATTATTTACCTTACACACTTTGCTTAAAGCAATTATCTGTGCTTCCAACTTAATACTAGAGGGGGTTTGGATGATAACCTGAAGGTGGATTATTAGTCATAGACGCAGTTGGATTACGGTCTATGTATAATGTTGTAATGCCCAATCAAATCTCATAGGAGTCAAGATGATTAGTATATGCATGTATGCTTTCTCGATGTTTGACAATTTCCCTGCTATAATTTTTTCAGCCAACATGTCAACTATCTTAAGGAGAATCACCTCTAGTGAACTATGGACCCCAGTCCTTTATTTTACCATCAATCTACAATATACTATTTACTGTTTTCTGTTTAGTTTCTGAAAGCAATTACTATCTTCCACACAATATGTTTAATCCTTTGTTTTCAGCAAAACCGATGAGATTGACAACCTCACTGTAAGTTGGGGGCAAAGTTTTGTGGTTGTGTTGTCCAGGATTCCAAGTTCGAAACAACACCTTGGAGGTGTTTCCTTGCTCCTACTGGTTCGATAACCTTGGTTTCACAACTGAGGGAAAACTTGCTACTGTGCTCATCATACCTACCTCTTGGGGTTCCCCAACAAGCTCGAATATATTTTGAGCCATCAGAGATCAACACCATCAAAGACCAACAAACAATACTTGATAAACTATAATCAAGTCAAGCACAAGGATTCCGAAGATCTATATCTGGGTATCAACAAACAAGGCAAGCATAGCCCCACACATAAAAGAATCCTATGCTTTCAATGTATTTCAATTCTTGCCATGATGCATACGATTCTACTGTGGTCTTTTATCTATAGATAGAGTATCCTATCTATTGCATTAATCCCTTGAGCTTATATTACCTAAGCCACTGCTCCTAGCATAACTAGGTTTGGCTTGTGTGCATTGCTGGAGCTTATATCTGTGTCTTGCTTAGCCATGCATAGATGTCGGTTCTAGTTCATCCAGATGATGTATCAGATGCAGAGAATCTAGTATGATTGGATAACGAGGTATACTTATGAGGTAAGATCAGTGGTAAAGGTTAAACATGTTAAGGCTTGTATGGGAGACCATAGTGGGATGTGGTCTTTGTAGTCCCATGCTCGCCACCACTAGGAACCGAGTTCTTGCCTTTGGACCAAGACGAGCATACATCCACACGGGGCTTGGGAACCCCTCCTCTGATTAACTTGCCTAGTAGATTCCATGAGTCACATAGTTTGGGTGTTCCATTTGACATATGCATAGAAAACATTTTGAAAGATTTGGCAGGTGAAGGTTCATCATAACAGGTAGGTAAGCATGGACGGGGTTGCTTGGGGTCGATGGAGCCCCTGGTAAACCAACCTTGCCTCACATCTCTAAGGACCGGCTTCGGGATTTGACCCATTACGGCAGAACCATCATTAGGGTGTGACTCATTGTGGCGCCCCGCAAAAACCACTACTAGAAAATCGCGTTGTTTTTGTGCATTGCATCATCATGACCGCATGCTCATGTCATCATGCCGCATTGCATTTGAGCATCGTCATCATCATGCATTTGTTTGTCTGAAACTATTTTCGAAAAACATATTTTTGTTTTCTAAATACCCCGCCTGTGTTTCAAATCCAAATCCCGGGTCTCCGGATTATTTCGTTTTGTCTACCAACGGTTTTCAAAAGCCCCGTTCTAAATAATAAAAATATTAGTTTATTTTTAGGGGGCAGCCGTACCGGGCCGATCCGACCCAGTCGGCCACCCCCAGTACAAAAATCAGAAACCCTAAACCCTTTTTCCTACCTAACCCTAACCTACCCAGTCCCCAGCCACATCACCCCACCCAATAGCCACATCAGCCTACTCCAAATCCCCACCAACCACCTTCTGCCACCTCTCCCCACCCCACTGCCCCCAGCGCCACCTCATCTCCCGCCCAAACCCCTGCCTCCACCAGGTCCCACGCCACCCCCGCCAGACACCCCACCTCGGGATCCCGCCCGGCCACGTCGCCCCAGCCCCACACACCCGACCAACCGCACGCGCCTGCCGCGCCTGGCCCCACCCCGGTCCCCCGCTTCCCCTGCCTCCACCTTCCCCTCCTTCGCCCGTCGTCCCCACGCCTCTGCCCCGCCTCCGACCGCCTCTGCAAGCAGCCGCCACCGCGACCGGCCTTCCCTCGTCTCCTCTGCGCCCCTCCGCCCTCGACCAGCGAGCGCCGCCAGAGGCCAGGCCACATCCTCGCTTCTCCGACGGCCACCTTCCGCAGCACCGAGCCCTGGCCTCCGCCTCGACGACCTCGTCTCTGCTTCCCGGTCTCCCCAACCGCCACCATCTCTGCCTCCGCCGCCCCTGCCCGCGGCCAGGCCATCTCCTCCCGAGCCGCCCCTGCCCCGCTTCTTCCTCCTCATCAAAGCGAGCCCGCCGCCGCCAGGGCCCTCCTCGCCGCTCCCGTGCGAGCTCGACGCCGCACGCCCTCGTCATCCTCACCAAGCCCTGCCTCCACGACCACCTCTGTTGCCCCGGCCGCCGCCTATCTGACCCGAGTTCCCCGCGGCCGCCACGTGCCCCATCTCCTATGGCTCTATCCCGCCGAGCTACATGTGCGTCGCGTCTTGAAGAAGCCCCGTGGCTGCCGCCTTTTCCTGCGGTGCAGCGGGTGCCCGCGATTTCTGAGATGCTTGTGAGGCGGTTGACCAGATGACACTAGTTGGTGAGGTTGTTGTGTTGTGCTGGTGAGTAGTAGTCGAGGGTTATGTGGTGTTGCTCTGGATTACCTGAAGAATGCGACAAGATCTCCATCCCCGATCGAGATCTCCTCACAGAACCTCAAGATCGTCTTCCTGGTTCCAAAGACCGTACCCGGTGGCTTTTTGCTGGACCTTCGCCAAGATCTCCGATGGTACGCCATGACCGAGAACTCCTTCTCGGACCCGAAGACCACACCCGGTGCTCTTCTCCCTCTCGGATCCGAAGACCGATCCCGCCGAGGACCCGATCCCCAAGATCTACATCGAACTCCAAGATGTCCGCCGCGAAACGACAAGACCGTCATGAAACAACATGATCTCCATCTCGGACGCCAAGTTCGCCAAGGTCCCGAGCCCCGGTCCCGGACCCGAAGACGCATCGACGCCAAACCAAGTACATCATCGACAACCGAAGCCCGGGAGTCGTACGCCAAGTATTTTCTTGAGGACGCCAAGTTCTTCTTCCCGAACGCCAAGGCCGACCCGGTACGAGGACCCGACAAGATCTTCGCGACGACAAGATCGACACCGACCACGGTGAATCCGAAGTGCCCCCGATGCCAGACCAAGTACTTCTTCCAGGAACGCCAAGATCTACTCCGTTGCCCGAGAACTTTCCCGCCGAGATCGATCCCCGTCGAACCCTGAACACCGTCGAACCCCTGAACCAAGTGCGCTGAAACCCCAAATGTGTGACCCCTATCCGTGACCCCTCATATTTTTTTATAATATATGATATACTTGTTGCATATTAAAATTGCCATGCATGCATACTTGTCTGTGGTTTGGGGGCATTATGTCGATTCACCTAAATTAAATATGGAGACAATATGCGGGCGAATCTAGTCTAATATCGCCTCTATTTAAATTTGTGCATCGAACCGGTGATATCTTTTGCCATGTTAACACAACATTTAAATTTCGGGGTATCTAAACAACATGAACCTTCTAAATAAATGTCGGGACCCCGGTTCCGCTTAATATGACCTAATTGCATCGCATCCTTGCCATGCCATACATCATACATGCATCATGCCGATCTTTTGCCATAGTAATAAATAGTGCATCCGGTGTTTCTTCTAGTGTTTTGGATCTTCGCAGATAAGGCCGTTGAGTTGATGCGAGTGTCGATCCGATCTTCGGATGAACCTTCGACAATGTTTTCAGGCGAGCATCTCCCCCTTTCTACCTATCTTACTTTTATAGTATTTATTCCCTCCTGTTGATCTATTGCTATCTGTGTTGCGATGCTCTAGTTTTCGTACCCGTGATATCCCTTGCAACCTTATATTGCCTTGGACACATCCTATTACCTGTTGATTGGTAGATAGTTGGAGTTGCGCGTCGTAGTCGCTTGCTCAAGTGTTGTTGCGTGTCGTCAAGTACCACAGTTGTTGGAGTGTTGCCGCATGTTTAATGTTGGAGTTGATCAAGACTTTAATTACTGTTTAATAACTAAAATTGAAGTAGGTAATGTAGAGGCACCGGTGGGTGATAGACAATATTTGGTTTCCGACCGCTCACTGGTGTCCCGTAGGACCCCGAGTTCTTGACACCTGTTCCGAGATCGAGCGCGCTAACCACATGTGGGATGTGTGGGCACCCCATAGATTAGTACCTGATTTCAAAGTATTGTACCGGGGGCCACAACTACTTTGAGGTTTTATTTACTATTCTGTACTTATGCCATGCTTTATTTAAATTGTGCGATGTACTACACCTGTACTGTTTAGGATCGGGACACGTTTTCGCTGTATCGACAAGCCCAGTCATCTTTTCGGGTTCCCAGTCGTTTACAGCCGTCCACCCAAACCCTGAGTCCGTCTCGGAGACCGGCCGACTTCGTTGCGGGTAGACTTAGTGGGGTGGCCCCATGTACTTGCTTTGGGTCTGGGAAACGTCATGACTTAGGCCCCGCCGACATACCGATGGGTGTATGTTAATTGATCTGGAAAAAAGGGTCGAAGTGCGTGTGGATACTTTGGTGCACCCCTGCAGGTTTAAATCTTTTCGAAAAGCCGTGTCCGCGGTTATGGACGACTTGGAGCACAGTTCTCGATCATAGACAACTATAACTAAAGTTTACTGTTATAATTTGACTTGTATCCGATGTGACTAGTAATCAGCTCAACTACAACGGAATGGCTAAATAAAAGTACCAACAACTGCTGGGTTTTGGGATATCTCATGCTAATTGTATTTGACTAGTAAGTGTCGCAACTACAACGGAATGGTTAAATAAAACTGCCCACTGCTTATTTTATCAGGATGACTATCTATACTTGACTAGTAATTGCTGCAACGATAACTGAATAAATAAAATTGCCAACTGTGTGAGTTCCTCGGTTGACTTCCTCGTTTGGTGTCGAGAAATACCGGGATGGGTATGTTTGGTGGTAGTATCGGGATGGTTCGAATAGGTCTTTCTTACCCTCTCGATAGCCGGCAGTTATATCGAGTCTCTATAGGTTGTTTAGTACATGCTGCGCTTGATCCACCATACCTATGTGGCGAGACCGCAATTCTAGCCTCGCCGTGTCTTGGCCTCGATCTTGACGCTCTCTCTTTTCCTTTGCCCTTTGTCGGCACCCTTTTGTTTAAGCGGGCTTTGAGATCGGCGTCGTTAGCGGGGATACCCTTCCGCTTGGCACAGGCAGGGTTATGGACGCCATTGGCTATTCTTCAGGGCTCTTAGCTCAATTTGCATCTTGTCCGTACTCGGACGCTCTATTATTTCAAGGTGATTTGGATCTTTGTCTTGTATATCTGTATTCTTGACTCATGGAGTCGTGTTGTATATATATCTGTTCTGTGGGTCCCATCGAGGACTTGTGTAATGTTATTACCGTTTCCACCCTTGCGAAAGTGCCTGGTGGGCACCTTTGAATCGTTTCTATGCGGGTTTGGCGAGAATCGCTAAGACTTGCATAGGGCCGATTCTGAGGGTGTTACAGAGTGGTATCAGAGCCCAGCAGTTGCGATACCCCACAAGTCCAGCCTGTAGGATAACCTAGCTAACAGCCGAAGTAGAGTGTCAAAACTATTTTTGCAAAATCGGTTGGATAGTTCTGATTAGGTCTAATTTTACTCCTTACCCCTCTGCTGCTCTCCTCTCACCTCTGCGTGTTTTGAATCCGCTCTCTTCTCTCTCTTCGAGTCCAGGATTTCTCGTGGTTGGGTTCCGTCGTACCTTCAGGGTTTCGCTTCCTCCTTTGGTAACGGTGTTGCTACATCTGGTCTTCATGCTATCCGAGGAATCCTTCGTCTGGTGGACTTCTCTGTGTTCCTTGTTTGTGCCTTCCGGTGTTTTCCGGCGCGACGACATCATCTACGTCAGATCCGATGCAGAGTCTGCATCACTCCTTTGTTTCTGAACCTCGATTGTCGAGATCTTGATCGATTCGAGAATGGTTGCACGCTTTTCTACTGATTGTGCGGAGTAATAGTTTGGGTGCGTGATGGATTGGCCCCCATGCCGACTACTCACTCTATTTGCTTGTGTACATTGAAGTGGATGAGAATGCATCGATTCTCTCTTTCTATCAAAGCTAGAGGTGGCTTTATTTGTTGATACCTCTACCTTCGCCTTTGTTTCCCGAAGTGTTCTCTCGACGATCACGGACAACGACCTCTTGTTAGTGGTGTCGCGAGGATCTACACGATGCGAGAAGATTCAGATCGCCGCCCTTCTTCCCGGTACCATGAGGCGGATCTCGAGGGCGAGATCCATTGTTAGTGGTGTCGAATTGGCGCCCATAAAAACCACTACTAGAAAATCGCGTTGTTTTTGTGCATTGCATCATCATGAC